>OZ010791.1:547722924-548336674 GCA_963932465.1 Maratus speciosus
ATTAATATTATATATTTGCTTTCCTGTACTTCTTATACTTATCAGATATGTATATTGTTGGAATACAACGTCCATTTCTCTGACCGTTTTCTTTCAGTGCATCGCGAACAGTGACGTTTCTCAAATCCGATCTGCGAGCGAGATTATTCAGTTCTGTTAAAAGTTCATGCCAGTGCTGAGTCGCACTTAAGCTATGTATATATTTTTGTCTTCGTGTTAGTATTAATAAATGTTTATGTCGAGCTATTCTGCTAACTCTGTGTGCCCCCCAAAACCAACAAAGGTTATGGGTACCAGAGATGCTACTCACTGCGCTGTAAATAGCAGAAATTATTTTTAATTCGAACCATCGAATCGTAAAGTCTTAAGCCTAAAGCGAAACTAAGAACTCCTTAAGAAGTTCTGTCATTAACTGTTTTGATTTGTGGCTGCGGGATATTCTGCCTAATTATGTCTCAAGTTACGACAATTTAAAAGCTCGGTAATAATAATGTTGGTAGCTGGAAGCTTCAAATCG
The DNA here is from genome assembly GCA_963932465.1 of Maratus speciosus. NCBI lineage: Eukaryota > Metazoa > Arthropoda > Arachnida > Araneae > Salticidae > Maratus > Maratus speciosus. Next base: position 547,723,442 of record OZ010791.1, read on the forward strand.
AAGCAGTATTAATAAAAATGGCCATTAGGATTATGTAACCGGCAAAGAAGAGAAACCGGCCGAAGGTAGCGCAGATGAAAAGAAATGGCTCCAGGCTGATCAAAAAGCTCGTGCTCATATAATTCTTGCCATACATCCTAGTGAATTCTGTTACATTAAGCATTGTGAGACTTCAAATTCTGTATGGAATAAATTGAAAGAAGTTTATGAATCGAGAAGACCCACAAAGAAGTCAACTCTGTTAAAACAACTTCTGTTTCGAAAGATGTGTTTTACTGAAGCTATGTCTAAACTAAATATTTTCTTTGAGATCGTTGATAAATTAAAAGGAAAGGAAATAGAAATTGCTGATGATTTGTTATCAATTCTTCTACTCAAGTGTTCCTGAGAATTTCAAAAATTTTAGATTCGCTATAGAATCGAGAGATGATTTACCTAAACCGGATTCTTTAATAATTAAGATGCTAGAAGAATGGGAAGCTAGAAAAGGAAAAACGACTCATGATTCACAAAATGAACCATAAAATAAAAGAAATAGTCAAGAACAGAAGAAAATTGAAAAATGGAAAACTAATCCGAATAAAAATTTTCCTGCAAAAAGAAATTATCCTAATTTCAAGTGCAAATATTGTTCAAAAATCAGACATAAAGCTAAGGAATGTAGAAAGAAAATAGCTGACAGAAATCTTGCACTTTAAATAAAGGAAATCAAGGTTCAATGATTAGTTATGAAGAACTGGTTAGTATGGCATTTAACGACGTTTATCATCAACCTACTGCATGGTATTTAGACAGCGGCTGTACATCTCATATGTGCAAAGATCAAAATTTACTTACAAAAATTCTTCCTCGTGAGAATTCTACAATACATCTTGCGGTTTATAAAACAGAAAAAATCTCAGGAATAGGAACAGTTCTTATTACAGTGACTAACGGTAGTGGGGCTACTAATTTCACACTTAAGAACGTTCTGTGTGTACTTAAGTTAAAATGTAGCTTAATTTCAGCATCAAATGCAACGGCTAACAATCGTTCTGTGCTTTTTAAAGAACGATATGCTAAAATAATTTATCTAAGGGTTCTACACTAGTGCAAGCTTTTCGTCAAGGTGATTTATATTATGTACATCGAATCACCGAATGAGCTGCAATAGCAAAGGTAAGTGATTTTGTAAAATGACATTTAAAGTTAACACATTTAAATGAGCCCGATTTAAAGAAACTTAAATCTAATAATATGGTTAGAAATTTAAATTTCAATGATAATGAGTCTCTTAAAAATTGTAAAGTTTGTATTTAAGGTAAACAAACTGTCCCCCATTTTCCTAAATAATCAAATTTTCAAAGTAAAGATTTATTGTTTCGGATCCTTTCAGACCTGTGTGGGCCCATGAGCGTCCCTTCCCATGGAGGATCGCGATATTTTGTTACTTTTATTGATGATAAATCAACCTATATTGAAGTTAATTTTCTTAACGCCAAGGATGAGGTTAAGGATGCATTTGTTAAATACAAAGCAGTAATCGAAAACCGACAAGGAAAGAAAATATAATTCCTCCGTACAGTTAATGGATTAGAATATTGCGGGGAAGGGAATTTGATAAATATATCGAATAATGTGGTAAAAAAACGAGAATTTTCTTCTCTTTTAATCCCTCAGCATAGCAGCACCCCTGAAAGATCGAATAGAAAGTCAACTGAAATGACAAGGTGTTTACTATTACAAAGTAATCTTCTACAATCTTTTGGGGCGGAAGCTATAAATTGTGTTGCTTACATACGCAATCGCTGACCGACACGACGTTTAAATGAAAATAAAACTCCATAAGAAGTATTATTTTCATCAAACCAAGTTTATCATACTTCAAAATATTTGGACAAAATGTGTCGTACTTAATAAAAGGCAAAATAAGGGAAAATTTGATCCTAGATCAGAAGAATATATCTTTGTAAGTTATTCTAATGAATCAAAAGCATATAAGCTTTGGAACAAGAAATGTAGAAACATTATTATAAGTCGAGATGTTCGATTTATTAACAAGTTTGAAAATGATCCCTCCTGTAACACTGAAATAAAATTAATTTATGGTCAATCCATTTCAAGTGGTCCAGCACTGGTTGCTCGACCATTTTTAAAAAATCTGATTTTTTTTGTACAACAACCCTAACATGATGGAAGTTCAAAATGACTATTATTTTAATTTTATTAATTTTTGTTTGTGCATGGCGGCCATCTTTGTTTCATCGTCTGCAGCAATTTTCTCACAAGAAGGGTTTACGGAATTGTAAATAATTCATCGTTTATTTATCCAATTAGACTGCGGATTAAAGCAATTTGTACAGAATACATTTGAGCTAAAAATTTGGTAATGAAGTAGTTTCCGAAACTAACTGTTTATTGGTAAAATTTAAGCATAAAGTTTTTTTTTTCCAAAATTTGTCCGTTTACACTAGGAAAATTTTGTAGCAAGGAAAATTGTCAACATGACAATTTTTTTTTTACAAATAGGCCGAAAATACTTGTACTCTCACGCCGAGTTCCAGATTTGGGACTTGTTTTCTCTTCGCTAAAAAAAATCCCAAAATTTTCAAAAATGACAAAAATCGCACTTTTCAGGCTTTGATATCTCTGGTGGGGCACGAGATAAGAATCTGATTTTTTTTATAAGAGTATTGTATGGTAGTGTTATGCACAAGAAATTTCAGGATGGAGATTTGACTACAAGTTGAGATATGGCAAGGGCAACATGTCACAACAATACTTCCGAACTATTGTTTTGTTCTAGTCACAGCTAAGTATTTATCTCAGAGTGTCATTTAAATTTATTTTTTAGATTGTCTTTAAATAATAGTACCAAATAATAAAGCCTTTTGCAATTAATTTAAAAAATAATTATGCCTAAGGCCTACATTTTGTATGGTTTCAGTATTTTTTGTTGTAATTTTAGTAACTAAAAGAAACCTCAGCACTTTTACATATATATATATATATATATATATATATACAAGACCTGAGACAAAAACAGAATAGGGAAAGAAAAAAACTGTTAATGTTGGCGTACTTGTCGAGACATGATCAAAAGTGTCAAAACCCAATCCTGCTTGTTGGTTTAAAAACCACAATTTTAATGGTGCTTGCCAGTCCCTGAAACTTGTCCCTACAATAAGTATGTTCCGGTAAATAAAACATTATGCGATGTTACCATGCATCAGCCTCAAGTAATTTTCAGAAAGTAAAGATACCCAAAGTCTTTTCAAAATTTATACTGCAGAAAAATCACATTTTTTGCGTAAGAAGTAAGCTAGGAATTATTAATGAATTGAGACTTGCACGATGGGATTTCAAAGTATATTTCTATGAGCCAGCAGGGTTAAGATCTCCAATCAAGTTATCAAGAGATGACAAGACTTGGTTCCTACAAATAAAATTTTGAGAAAGATGAACATTGTGGTTTTTGAACCAACAAGCAAGAATGTGTTTTGACACGTTTGATCATGTCTCAACAAGTATGACAACATTAACAGTTTTTCTTTTTCCCTATTTTGTTTTTGTCTCGGGTCTTGTATAAAAATATTTTTTTTTCTTTATGTAAAAGTGCTGAGGTTTCTTTTAATTATTAAAATTACTTACAACAAAAATTACTGAAACCATACAAAATGTATGGACTTAGGCCTAATTATTTTTTTAATTAATTGCTAAGCTTTGCAAATGACTTTATTTTCTGTTACTATTATTTAAAGATAATCAAAAACATAAATTTAAATGACACTCTGAGATAAATACTTAGCTGTGACTACAGCAAAACAATAGTTTGGCAGTATTGATTTGACATGTTGCCCTTTCCATATCTCAGCTTGTAGTCAAATCTCCATCCTGAAATTTCTTGTGCAAAGCACTACCATACAATACTCTTATTAAACAAAAATTCAGATTTTCATCTCGTCCCCTCCAGAGATATCAAAGCCTGAAAAGTGCGATTTTTGTCATTTTTGAAAAAATTGCGTTTTTTTTTTTTTTTTAGCGAAGAGAAAGCAAGTCCCAGATCTGGAACTCGGCGTGTGAGTACAAGTACTTTCGGCCTATTTGTAAAAAAAATTATGTCATGTTGACAGTATTCCCTGCTAGAAAAATTTCCTCATGTAAACGGATAAATTTTGACAAAAAATTGAAACTTTATGCTTAAATTTTACCAATAAGCAGTTAGTTTCGGAAACTACTCCAGTACCAAATTTTTAGCCCAAAGTATTCTGTACAAATTACTTTAATCAACAGTTGAATTGAATAAATAAACGATGAATTATTTACAATTCCGTAAACCCTACTTGTGAGAAAATTGTTGCAGACGATGAAACAAAGATGGCCGCCATGCACAAAAATTAATAAAATTAAAATAATAGTCATTTTGAACTTCCATCATGTTAGGGTTGTTGTACGAAAAATTTCAGATTTTTTAAAAATGGTCAAGAAACGAATACATGATTTTCTAAGGCACTTGAAATGGATTGACCCTTTTAGTTTTTTCAAAATATAGAAAATTACGAGTACAGACGCAATTACGCAACAGTCAGAAATATTTCCGGTCATGAAAAAGGAACCAGGTAGCTCTTGTGACAGTGATCGAGAAATTGATTCCAATCTTATGAAATTTACTACTCCCCCTTCTTTCAGAACCAGCGGAAGGCCATGGAAAATAAAAACAGGTAAAAAGGGGAGACTTAAAAAGGAATATCAAACAATTATTCTGAACGAAGAAAAATCTCAAACTGCAGTAAATAATTCTTTTGACTCTTGTCCTGAATTTTCTGAAGCCCTAAATAGTCCATATAAAAACGAATGGATAGATGCGATAAATTTGTAATTTAATTCATTAATACAAAAAAAAAATCATGGCAAATAGTAGATAGGCAAAATCATAAGAAAATTATAGGATCTAAGTGGGTTTTAAAGACAAAATATAAACCAGATGAGTCAATCGAGAAGTTAAAAGCGAGATTGGTCGCAAAAGGTTGTATACAAAAACCTGGTATCGACTTTGACGAAAATTGTTCTGCTGTAGCTAGATTAAGTTCAGTAAGAACTGCGATCGCATATGACATCCAAACTGCGTTCGCTGTATATCAATTAGATTTTATTATTGCTTATGTAAATAGTGATTTAACTGAAGAAATATACATGGAATTATCCGAGGGTTTTAAAAATGAATCTAATACTGACAAAATTTGTTTAAAAAAATCCCTTTATAGATTTAAACAATCCGGTCGCAAATGGTTCAAAAAATTAGATGAAAATTTGAAACAAATGAAGTCTCAATCACTTAATGCTGATAAATGTGTGTATTAATCTAAATCTCCCATTCAAGCTATTATCATTGTTCATGTTGATGATCTCATAATTCTTACAAAATTTAAAGAAGATTATCAATATATTCGATAGGCATTAACAAAATAATTTAAGATGAAATATTTAGGTCTCTTGCCTTATTGTTTGGGCATAGAATTTATGCAAAATGGGGACAATATTAAAATTACCCAAAAGAAATACATTGAAGACATTCTGAGAAAATTTAACATCCAAGAATCCAAACAAATATCTACGCCTTTTGATAATAACGTGAAGCTTACTTAAGATATTTGTCCCAAAACTGAAGAAGAAAAATCTGAAATGAATAATATTCCATACCGTCCCTTATAGGATCCCTTATGTATTTATCAGTCGCTAGTAGACCTGATATAACTCATGCTGTGAATTTCCTAAGTCAATTTAACAACAATCCAGGTAAACCTCTTTGGATAGCTGCAAAAAGAGTTTTGCTATTCCTAAAAGGAACCCAAGATCAAGGACTGATCTTTAAGTGTGATTCTGAATCCTTAATTGAATTTGATTATGCCTATTGGGCATCAGATGTGTATGATAGAAAATCCTACACTAGCTATATCTTTAAATACGCCGAAGGTGCTATATCTTGGGAATCGAGAAAGCAACTAACTGTTGCATTATCCACAACAGAGGCGGAGTATATGGTCTTATCAGAAGCTGCTAAAGAGATTTTGCATATCAGACGGTTCTTAAGTGAACTTTCTCCTGAAACAGTGACTGCGCCTACTATAATATTTTGTGATAACCAGTCTGCTCAAAAATTAGAACGAAATCCAGTTTACCATTTGCGCATAAAACCCATTGACATCCGCCATCATTTTGTGAGCGAAATATATGATAGTAGTGAAATAGAGGTTAAATACCTAGAGACAGAAAATATGCCTGCAGACATTTTAACCAAAGTTTTAAACACTTATAAACATAAAAAGTGTTGTGAAATGATAGGACAAAATGTTTAAAATTTTTCAGCATTATTCTGTATCATTTTTCCATATAAGTATGTAATTTGTGTTTGTAATTTTTATATTAATATTATTTCTCTGTAATTTGCTTAATAGGAGAATAGTGTTTTGTTAAGAAAATGCACGTTGTAAAGGGGGAATTGTTGGAATACAACGTTCATTTCTCTTACCATTTTCTTTCAGCGCATGCGCGTACAGTGACGTTTCTCCAAATCCGCTCTGCGATCAAGATTATTCAGTTATATTAAAAACATGCTAGTGCTTAGTCGCACATAAGCTATGTATATATTTTTGTCTTCGTGTTAGTATTAATAAATGTTTATGTTGAACTATTCTGCTAGCTTTATGTGCCCACAAACCAACATATATATGTTTAATTTCCCATTGTGGCACACATACCACAGCATGCTTTAAATAAGTATTGTTTTTTCTTGAAATACTGACCTACTCCAAAGAAAAAGATTCGCTCATTCATGTGTAAAGAATCAGAGAAATCATATAATAACTTTGGTCATTTTAAATTAGAAAGTTAGTAAGTTATATCCACTTTAATATTATATATCTGTCTTTTCCGTAGTTCTGATACTTATCAAACGTGTATATAAGTTTAATTTCACGTTGTGGTGCACATATCGCAACATACTTGGCGATTCATTTCCAAAATTAACTAATGCGTCGTTTAATAAGCAATAAATACGTATATGTTTTCAATCTATGCTCTATAATGCCCATCGTTTCCCCACTATATGTAATCTTACCATCATTTAATATACATTGCATTAAATTTCCATTCCAAGAGTTTTCTCTTCGAATACTGACCAACTAAAAAGAAAAATATTCGTTGTTTCATGTGTAAAGAATCAGAGAAATGATACACAAACGATGGTCATTCCAATTTAGAAAATTAGAAAGTTAATGTCATTGTAATATTATATATTTGCCTTTTCCGTAGTTCTCATACATATCAAATGTCTATACACGTTTCTTTTCCCGTTGCGGTGGATATACGCAAACGTAATTGAAGATTCATTTCTAAATTAACTAATGCGTCGCTTAATAAGAAATAAATATGTATAGCTTTTCAACGTATGCTCTATATGACCCCTGGTTTCACCTCTATCACCTCGCAATCATAACATTGTTTAATATACATTGCATTAAATTTCAATTTTAAGAGATTGGGTCTAAGTATTAATTAAGACATATACAGGGTGGGCTGTAAATATATAACGTTATTACCTTACGGATGAGGTGTTTCTGGCACATTGTACGATATCTCTTGGAGGACGGGAGATATTTCTTTTGATATAATTATCATTTTTGATGCAAGCAAAATTTTCTCTTTTTATTTGTAGCTTGTTCTTCACATCAATATGCTCTGCTATCTTTTTTTTTTTTAAATCTGTTATCTATTTAATGAAAATACAAAGGTATTATTAACAATTTTTTTTCACTGTATTGTGTTTTGTTTGTTTTATTCTGTTTTGGGTATTTTATTATATACGTATGAAATATCATGTTTTTGTGAAGCAAAAGCACATAATTGAGGGACAAATCAATTTTTGTGATAAAATTAAAAAATATATATACCTTTTTTAAACGAAATTAAGAAATTTTTTAAACCACACTTCTCGTTCAATCGTAAACGTTATGCAGTACTTTTTTTTATAATCCTTAAACGTGTGCTCTATAACTGTAGCGATCAGATTTTTAAAAAGTTAATCAGATTAAGGAAAAAAAAACATATCTGAAGTGTCTATACCCAGCATTACATAAGTGTCCAGGACTTTTTGGAAAAAAAAAAAGAGCAAACTTCACAATTCCACCAATACTTGAAAGTTATGTGACGTACAAAAAATGCAACCTTATGATTAATAATATTTTCGAAATAATAAAACATAGTTTTTAACCTTGAAATTCTAAAATTACGTTATCATGATTAATTGTCAGTGTTTAATTAATAAGATGATATTTCATGATATACTCTGTTAATTATTATTTTATTCTTAAGTATGAAATTTCGGCTACACTTTAACCTATTCGGATGTGGCAATCCCAAATCTTTCTTCTATATCATGAACGTTAATACTATTTGAAAAATTCAGCATAGCTGAGACACCGGTTAGTGATTTATACCAAAATCTAATCAACAACAACTTATGTGAACTTCTAACACAATCTGAAGTTTGATGAAAATCCTTGCATTAGTTTTTGAGATAGAGTTATTGTAGAAATCGTAAAAAATTCTGTATAATTCTCCACCTGTTGGGAGATTCAAACCAAAACTAATCAGGACTATTTATATCAGTGATTAACTGAATCGAAAGTTTGATGAAAATTCATGCATTATTTCTTGAGATACAGTTATTGCAGGAATCGGAAAAAAATGTACCATAGCAGCGCAAACTGTTGGATGATTTACACCAAAAACTAAAAATCACAGGGACTAACTGAGTATGAAGTTTGATGAAAATCGGTCAATTAGTTCTTGAGATAGAGCTATTGCGATAATCATGTATAATGCAGCATATCAGCGCCACCTTTTGGGCAATTTACGCCAAAAATTAGTCAGAAGCAACTTATATCAAGGACTAACGGAATAGGAAGTTTTATAAAAATCCGCGTATTAATTGTAGAGATATAGCTATTGTAGAAATCGACAATAATGCAGCATAGTAGCGCCAACTGTTGGGCGATTTACACCAAAATGTAATCAGCACCAATTCATATAAGGAACTAACTGAATTTAAAGTTTTATTAAATTCCGTTCAATAATTCTTGAGATAGAGCGGACAAAATATTTGTGTCACATACAGACGGAAAAACAGAGAGATTTACAGACAGACTCACAGACAGGCATTTCGTAAAAACGTGTTTTTAGGGATCTCTGATCCCTAAAATGTGTAAATACGTCGAAAACACGAATTCGAAAATTTTCACGAATCCAAAACATTTTTCTTGCAAAGATAGAAGAAAGTAAAAAAGACAAATGTTTCTGAGCGTATAAAAATACAATGTAACTGCCAAAAAATATACAATAACCTTTTCCGACATTTTTATAATTCTTAATCCCGTTATCATTCATTTAACACAAAAAAACGTTGTTTTTCGTGATTTACAAAATTATTTGTAAGCAATTTTTTTTTCTCTGCCGCTGATTTTCGAGAACGTTTCCGGTTAGTTATGCAATGCTATTCTCAATAGGGAATATTTTTTTTTTATGCTATCTATTTTCAAGTAAATAGTTTAATTATCAAAAAGACGTTTGCCTTTTGTCGACAAACATTAATATAAAAATTAAGATTTTCTTTTGTTATTTTTTCTCGTATAAATTCAACTATACCGCTTAAAATATTTTATTAAGAAATGATAGCATCCTAAACAACCATATTCAAGTTTCAGAGAATAGATTAATATCTCATAAAAACTAATCGCAAACGATTCGAAAAATTAGTGGAAGAAAAAACATTGCTTTTAATACATTTTAACTTTAAGTCCTTTTCTAAAATTGAAAAAAAAAAGATTTGTTTCTGAGGTTTTAAAGTATAAAGGCGGAAAATTTCTGAAGAAGTTACTGTATACTTTTGTTCGTTGTTATAGAAATTTTCGTTGATTATGAATCATTTGTCTTTTTAGGTGCGTTCATAATTATATATATGCGTTGCACCTATAGTCGTCGTCTGGTCCGTCTGTTCGTCTGTCCTCATATAACAGCGCCAAAACTAACCAACCAAACTGTTTGAAATTTAAGATTTATAATCGTTGCAGAATTTTGTCCAGTCATCTCAAATGGTATGAAAATCAGATGTAGGGGAGACTAGGGAGTGCTAACCCACTTTTTACAAAATGATTTATTATTTTTTAAATATTGAATGTAGAATAAAGATTTATGTATCATTTTATTTTTTATACAATTAGTTATCAAAATAAAATGGTTACATAAGTGTAATAGATAAGAAATTTGAAAAATGATTGATTTTATTTATGAGAAAATAATGGCTCCCCACATATCAGAGGGTTGACCCACTATATGCCTGGGTTGAACCACTTTGTTTTATATTCAATTATATGTGAAGAGAAATAAAATCTGTTTTAAAAAAAGCAAAATAACTATATGCTACGTGCTTTAATAATTACAAAAAAAAAAAAAAAAATATTTTTGAAAATATGAGGCTTAAACAAATCTGTTTAGACGCAATCGCAAGTCAAAGGAGAAAAACTTTGTTTTATACATGATTTTGTCTAAGCAGGTATAATTGTACAGCAGGGAAAATGAAATTTTAGAATTTAAGACAGTAGTCCGTTAGAGACAGGTTCTATTTTCATAGGTTTTCATGAATTCTAATGTCCGGATTTAGGAGCCACTGTTCCGCCTTTTTTTTTGTCTCCTTGTTCTTCTTTTTGTGACACTCGACCTGACAACTCTAGTTGTCACATAGTTTGGCTTCATCTCACTGTAGTCATCCTAGTGAGATTTTCTACATGCATTCCTAAAGTTTTTCGATCAATGCTATGTCATTTTCAGCCGCACGAGCATTTAACTTATCAATAACATATTTTAAAACTTTGAGGAGCAAAGTACTTTCAGTACTAAAATGCTGATATAAATGACAAGAATGTACGAACAAATTTATTTGGAAATAAGAAAAAGGCTATATTTCACATGCATATTAAATGGAAAAGATTTTAGCAAAATTCTGGTGCCATTGCGGTGTTTGGGAACTAAAATTAAGTTAAAATAGCCATTAAAGCCTTTGTGCAGGAATATTAAAATGCAGTAAACCAACGTTTAAAATGCACAAATAATGCGTGAAAAGCATCAAAAAGCTGTTTTGAATCTACAGCGAGATTCATCTTCAGTGCAAGATAGGGAAAAAAGAACAGCGTGCTAGAAAAAACAAGGCTGAGGCATTATTTGTGCATTTTAAACGTTGGTTTACTGCTTTTTAAAATTAAGTTGTCTCATAAAGATACCACTTCCCCTGCAAGGGCTAAAACTTCTGTTTTCATTATTTGTAGTCCTTTATATTCTTTTCCACTGTTTATATTTACCAATAGTAAATAATATTTGAATGGAAAAAGTTCCTATCAATTTTCCCATTTAAATTTCATTGAACTTTTCCTTGCAGTGGATACTATAGCAAATTTTCACATTTTCTTTAATTAGCTTTAAGTACTTCACCCTATTTTACTGTAGCTTAAAGGAATAAATTTACATTCTGTTTTTATAATTAACCTTTAATTATGCGCAGTGTATAATAAAAACTTTTCCAAAAACCACTTAATTAAGGGAGCTTTGAGCGTCTGATCAACCCTCTATCACGTTGACTGGGTAAAGCCTCCCCACATATCCCTTTTCTAAAGAATAGCGGGTTGTTATATTAAGCCTAACTTACTGTACAATCTTTATGCCTGGAATGAAAGCTCGAAATTTCTACATTATTTAAAACATACTTAAATTTCTATGATATATTTTATCTGATAAAAGATTACAAAATATTTCTAAGAAACACAACTTATAGGTTGAAAACGATTCACAATTGATTTTTTCCACACCTATTTCGATTATTTGTATGAAACAAAGACTGTTGTTTGAGCACTCCAGTAGCTTTGGTTGACACCTATTGATAAAACTCTGAAATACATTTAAATATGAAAAATGATGGGTGGGTCAAGCCTCCCGTATGGTCAACGCTCCCTAGTCTCCCCTATAGCTTAGTTACAGGGACAGTCAAATAGTTCCATTTCTTTACAGTCAGTATGTAAAAATAGTTTCAAGTAAATTCTTATGATGTTACACACTTTCCAACATAATGAAATTGATAGGCATTTATGATGTGCACTAAACTATACATCCTGTAAAATATGCGGTGCAAAGAAGATTTACTTCACAAATGAATTTCGTTATATAATAGTATAGGGGGAACATTGTTTACTGCGTATTTTAATTATGTTAAAATATTCCACATAATGAAATTCATATAAGTTGCTGACTTTTACTGCAGGTTACTTCCTGTACAATACGAAGTGTATAGTATTTGCAGGGACACAGAAATATTTCGGATATTGTACAGTATCTGAAGTACTGTACAGGGTGTATCTAACCTCTTGGGCAAAACTTTAAGGGGTGATAGTACACATCAAGACAAACAATATTAAATAGGAAACTAAGGGTCCCAAACGTCTTCCGAAGGAGATAGGCGCCTTTAAAGTTTAGGGTCCAAAATTTCAAATGATTATAAAAAAAAACGGAAAAATTGGTCGATTCGTTTGCGGTTTTCACTAAAACTATTCTTTATGTCAGTATTTTCTTGAAAATAAATTTTAAAGATACAGTTAAAAAATACCGAAGAGGTCACTTTACACTTTGGAGTAACCAACAACTATTTTTTGCCGTTATTTTTTATATCTCATTACATGCTTTCAAAAGCTTAGTCTTAAGCTTAAATTTTGAGCTCAGAATCTGAATCGTTGGGAGTGGTTAAGTAACACAAACTGAAGTGTGTTCAGGAGTTAAAATTTCAAATAATTATAAAAAACGGAAAAATTGGTCGATTCGTTTGCGGTTTTCACTAAAACTAACTACTCTTTATGTCTGTATTGTCTTCAAAATAAATTTTAAAGATAAAGTTAAAAAATACCGATAGAGGGCGCTTTAGACTTTGGAGTAATGAACAACTATTTTTTACTGTTATTTTTTGTATATTATTCTTTTGTAATATTATTCTTAGGTTATAAAGAAATTCCATTTTATAATACGACCTTTTATACTATATTGAATTGAACAAAAGTTATTTCCTATTATATACATTTTGAATAGCATCTTTCGTTTCTTCCACAAAGTAAATAGTTTCAACACATCGTAATCAAGATTTATTTTAAGATTTATACCAAATCAATATTTTTCAATTTTGAGTAGGTCGTTTCTTGCTAGAAATATAAATATGGTTTATATGGCACAAGATCCATAAATATTTTTATAAAACATTATTCTTTATATAGGCACAATATTTATTTGATACATGTTTTAAAAATAAAGATTATGAGGGTTAAATTAAGTTATACGTGGGCTTGAATGAGCAAACACGATAAAGATTAAAGAAAGAATAATAAGACACTGGTTTAATATATATATATATATATACGTTTTGATACTTTGTAACATATTGTATTGTATTTCTTACATTTTAACCCGGTAGAAGTCGCAGATATCCAGGGTATGTATCGTTTTTACTTTGTTACCAGTAAAGAAAAATAATAATCGTCACCTTACTTTGTCGGAGAGAATTGCTTTAAATTCTGCAATAAATCAAGTTGAAGATTAATTTTTAAATAATATTGGTGACAATTGCAAAAACCGTAGACACTCTGGCTATGTTATACCTGGAGCGACTGCTCCTGTATTAAGGATTATTATTTATTTCTTATTTTGGACTTTTCAGAAAATAATTTCTTTCATTAAAAACTAAGATTATGCATTATATTTTATTACTGATTTGCATAAATTAATTTAGATATATCGTTTTTACTGACGTTATCACTGTTATTGTATTAAAATATTCTTTTCTTAGAATATTCTTTTTTTCATAACATCCGCGATTATACTACTCCGACAGAATAATTTCATTTCCCCCCACCGTGCTTTCAAAAGTCATACTTATTGTACTCAGACGTAATAAAAAATGTATTTTTTTGATTGCTTAAAATTAAGCAGTTTAAACTACTTCGCCATAGATTATTCAATAGTATTATATATTTCCTAGTTTCATCTTTATATTACGTTTAGAAATATTTTCATGCATTCTTTTTTATTGTTCAGTAACTTTTTTGTTAAATGACTCAGTGTGTTATATATATCTTGACATTTGACGTCCACATGAGTGGAGATTGTTTCGAGGCCAGCAGCAATAATGACTGTAGCCTTAAATGATCCTTATTTATATACAGAAATAGTTACACAAGCCAGACATAACAAATTTATTTATTTCTATTACATATATATATATAATTTTTTGAAAACACAATCACAATAACATCCATGTTCTACGCAGGGATTCGAACCCGGGACCTCAGCGAGGCAGCAGCCTCCGCTTACTGGCCACGCCACCGGAAGACGTTATAGAGCTCTGTTGAGAAAAGTTTGCTTTGTTTCTCCCAACTAGCTGTAACGTATTTAGAGATTCGACTGCTGCCTGCAGATACAAAACGAATATAAAGTACATTTAATAACACATAATGATTTGTAAAATTGAATTTTAATTCAGTCGCCTTATATTGAAAAATGTTTCATCTCTAAGTGGCATTTCATTTTTCTTTCTTTCATTCTTTGAAAAATGGTTTATATTTAATATCAACAACTGTCTTTACTTGAGATAATTATAGTATATAGAAGATTGATATGTCACATTAGCACATATAATTTTTTATTATTTATTAAAATTGTCACCTCTAACAGAGAGCTAATTTTTATGATATTATGCAAACAGAAAGTTATTCTTGATGAATAAATATTATTTATTTTTTACAGTATACGTTCTAGAAGGAGAAATATCTCATATTTTGTCAAATAAGTGCACAAATGAATTATGTAAACTCTATCAAATTTTGAACTCAGATTGTAAATCATTTATTGTCAATGTCATCTGTAATCATCTTCTATAATACTGATATTTGTCACACATTCATATCAATTTAATTTGAAGTTATGATACGTATAACTTATGCTTGAAGATGCATTTCCAAAATTTACTGGTGCATATCTTAATAAGCAATGAATATGTATAAGCGTTTAATATATCAATTACAATATTAACCTCTATCTCACCACTCTGGGTAATCTTACCCTTATTTAGCATACATATAAAGCTGTTTACATTCCACTTAGTATACATTCAATACATTTCTATATGTAGGACATCAATGTAAAGGACTGTAGAAATAGCGATAGGTATATGGAAACTTCAAACTGTCAGTTAATAATGTCTAACAAAAAACAGAAAATTGTATTTATTATAAACAGGAAATTTTACCCACAAAAACATAGTCCAAGATTTAAATCTATATTAATTAATCTTTTCACGTCCTAAAGATATATATCGATGTGAAGATAAATATGTCAAGTACTTCAATGATATAATATATATATATATATATATATATATATATATATATATACATATACATATTTATATTTATATTTATACGCAATTAGCCATTGCGTATGTGTTATATATATATATATATATATAACACATACGCAATGGTTAATTTATTTAAAAAAAAGTGGGCATTTGATTTATAACTACGTTTCTGATACACATTTTACAATGGATGTTGATTCGATGCTTTTATATGTATAATGATGTAGTTATATTTATATCAGTTTATATCAATTTAGTTATATTTATATCAATTCCTATTAAATTTATTTATATTCATTAATATTTAATAATATTATTGATTAACTTGTATTTAAATGTTAGCCTACTCAGGACAATATCATGTTATTTTCTAATACATAGTATAGCATCTTAAATGAGAATAAAATGCATAATAAGTGTTTTTGTCATACCTAATGCTATCACAGTATGGATTTTTATTTGGTAATTTGCTTTTTTATTTTTCCTCTATACTTTTTAATCTTGTTTTATTTTGAACTTAATTGGCGTTCAATTGTTTATTTCTCTGTTTATGTGTGTGGTAGTCCCAAATCCATATTCTTTAGCTAATTTGAAGTTGAAACCGCACATTGTATTTGTGGTACTTAAGGCATTTGGGACCCGACGATTCTGTCTAAGTTCTACAATTCTCCATTATTCCATTTCTGTTATTCAATTTCTGCTGTTTTTACTGTGTTTTTTTTTTATCTATTTTAAGCGTGTTGATGGAACTGTATTTGCTAATGTCATTTTATTCATAATTTCATACTTTTTGTTGGTGGTCGGTAATATATATATATAAACACATATAGGTTATTTAAGTTGGATGTCGGCTTATAAAAAATTCCTGTTTTTAGAATACTAATTTTCATCCAGCTACCCTTATTGTCAGTTTTCGTATTTCAATTATTTATTGTTTTACTTCACCTGGAAAGAATCATAGCAACGAATTCATCAATTCAAAATAATATGATTCTCAAAAACGTGAGGACATGCAACATACAAAGTCGTAGGTTTGTAGTTGAATTATAAAATAGGGTATATTTTGGAAAATCTCTTATCATCCAGATATTCTTATTAATCAACTAAAATTAAACAAATAATATCACCGAAATATTTCAGAAATTCCATGATATTCATCTAGACTTAATGAATGATATATCCTATATAGTTTAGTATTAAACTATGAATAAGAAATTCTTATCGTTCGTGTTAAACTGATTTTATAAAAATTGTCATGTGTCATAAAATATTTCATACATTTATTATTAATTGAAGCATATTGTTTCTAAAGCAATTTGTCATCTGAAAGTAGCGTTACGTTCGGGTGAAAACCCAACATGATGATAACTTGTGTCCTATAACTTGGACATTTTTATATTTTCTGTTTATTTTTCTTATATTTGACTGATAATTAATACATAAGAAGCTAGTTGAATACAGTGATCAAAGATAGAACACAGCGGTTTCGATTAATATTTCTTTCAAAACATATCCCGTATTATTAATAAATTTAATTCGTTAATTTGTAATTATAAAATATTTAACCATGTTCAATAAGAACAATGATGGTTTCACCATTAAATTTATTTTTTAAATTATTACAATTAGATTTTTTTTTTAATGAAATACAAAATATTTGAGAGCTGCTTTTGAGGCAATAGTTACATGCTATGTTTTTATATCGGAAAAGCATATTTAATTACAATATTTAAATTTTTCTTTAAAATAAATAAATAAAGAACACGAGAGTTCTTTGAATTAAATCCACCAGACAATGGAATGTAGTCAATTTAAAATTTCGCAATTTCTCAACAGAAAGAAAATATAGAATTTAAAAAAAAAGTCTTTAGAAGGAAAAAATGATAAAATATTTTATAAATATTTATAGTCTTAAATAGGCAGACAAAATATTCTATAAAATTCATTCTTTTATATAATGAAATCTGTTTCAAGGGGAAAACATTCAAAATTCGAAGCTGATTTTTAAACTGGGAACTTTTTGATTAACAAGAAAACGCGATACCACGGAGGTATGTAGCCTGTGTGAAATAGCCTCATATTAAAGCGCTATCTTAAAATGAATTGCAAAAATTGTCGAATGCCATTAAATTAAATGATTTACTTAAAATTATTTGAGGCTCATTCAAAACTGTATTATTTGCGGTGTGACCGGAGGTATTTAGCGGTATTTATGCAAACTTTCAATACTCTAACTTATCCATTTTCTTAGAACAAGTTCTGTGACGGAGAGACAGAGGTCTGGGACGAATACTGTTTCACCAGATGATCGAAACTAAAAGAAATAGTATTTTCACTTCTATTATACACTTACTTATATTAACATTTTATGTAAGGTTATATGAAAATACAATATAGCTTCATTTAAAAAATGTCTGTATATAAAAAATATCATAGTTAAGCGTTAATCAAGCGCACATTATTTATTAATGTGATAAAAGGTGAAGATTTATTGAAGATGTTTTTTTCATTTCAATAAGAACCTTCCCAGTTGCTCGGCCATACCATAGTCAATATCAAACAAATTACGGTGAATCATGCCGTCATCGTTGATGAATCCCATAAAATGGCACAGTTCCCGTGTTTTTACAGCGTAAAGAATGTTTTCAAGATAATCCCGAAAGAAAAAAACCGAAAGACTTAGTTAAGGAATGCAATAACTGTTATTCATCTTCGCTGCAACTTTAACAAAATTAACTCTTGTCAGTGAAATAAAACTGGAATGCTCTTGAAATTTTCTTGCACATTAACAAGTAATTACGTTAGAAATATATATTCAAAAGTTTGCTTCCAAAAGCGCATGATAGAATGAATATCAGTATGAATGTTCTTATGTACGTGGTGCATGAAAAAAACATATATACGGTTGCTCGGAAGATAGTTAGTATGCAAGTACGCATGATTTTATGCTTGTCTTAATTTAATTTACTTTATTTCTGAAAAAAAGTATATGTTTACCAAACTAACCCTACCTCTTAAATGTTACAAATTTCATATAGGACCTAGTAGTTTTATATTTTTAATTATAAGTTAATTAATATTTCATTTAGGATACTAATTAGAAAAGTGTACTAACACATGTACTTACTCAGTATTTTCTTAGAGGTTTCCATAACAATTTTCAGAACGAGAGTGGGCCAGCTGATGAAATCAGTATTTACAGTTCTGTGCATGGATTCTCTACGAGGATTTGCCCCCATTTTTTCTGCCAAATCAACATCATTAAATAGTAACCAAAATCTGCTAGCACAGAAAAATGATGGAGATCACCAAAGAATACTGCAGCATAGTCGAAAAATGATTGTCGAATAGATCATCGCTTTGCGGCGATTTGGCGAATTTCGCAAGGTACACAACTACACTGTTAAAAATTTGCAGCATTCTGTCCAGTCATTCGACCGTTTTTTGAAAAAACGGTTTCATAACCGTTGTTTAACTATATTCTGACCATAAAATGGCCAAGTATATGGTCAGAATAGTGTTAAATTACGGTTATGTAACCATTTTCGATAAAAACGGTCAAATGACTGGACAGAATGCTGCAAATTTTTAACAGTGTAGTTAAGCTATGTACTTAAAAAAAGTTTGTTTCATTTGCGTTGGTATCACCGTCATCATTACTAGATAAAATGAAAAATTTCAATTCAAATGTAAGGCAAAACAAATTTTTGGAAAATTTTAAAATGAGCTAAGATAATAAAGAAAATACATATACGCGACCTGAAGCGTTATTGATATAAAATCTTGCATAAACAGATAAATAATCATAAAAATGTAATATTTTTATTCTGTAACCAGCGATGCCTAGGGCAGTTAGGATGAAGCCTCGAACTTTCGAATTATTTGCATTACATTTGTACTAAAATTATTCACCGTAACTTTTTTGTTTAACTGACTTTTAATGAAGGTAATGCTATACGTTTTTATGTTTCTTTATGCGGGTCCAGGAATAACCTTTGAATGGATGCCCTGAATTTGATAGCCTTTATGTCGGAAAGATCAGAGCCTGCAGATTGTCCTGTTTCAATTTCATTGGGAAATAAAAATGTCATTTTTGTGTGCTCTCTTATCTGTATTTGATTTAATTGACTTTGACGTTTGTAGAAATTGACCAGTCGTCGCGAATTTCAAATATGGCAATAACTATTCAGAATTATTTTAGTTTTTATAAAAATATTTCTTGAATCGTGTATATTTCTTTTGCATAATATATTTTACATTTCGAAGATTTTATTTTTCTAATTTTCTTTTGTATAACATTACATCATATATTGCATATTTAAAAAAACTTCCATTATCCGAAACCGTCCATACCCGTAATTTAGATCCGGTTGGCAAAATCTGATTTGTTGAGGGACGGGCTCAGGTCAGGTTGACAATAAGTATTTCAAGTTTCGGTTGGATTAGGGTGGATTTTGATTATTGATGTTCAGTTTTGGTAGTCTGTTTTTTTTATTTTTCATAAATCCACAATATTGTTTCACAAGTAGAAACAATGTTTTTCAATATGCATAAATATACCTTAATATTCCTTCAATTGGCTTATAAACTTAATTTTAGAGATATATTTATAGATTACATTTTCATCCGTTGTTCCCAAAAACAAGCAAAAAGATCAGGGGTTGTATCCAAATATAGTAGTACGTGCAATATTGCGTACGCTATCTTGGCACGAATCAACAAATATCTGATACAGCGTACACAATATTGCATGTAACTACTATATTTGGATACAGCCCCTGATCTTTTTGCTTGTTTTGGGGAATAACGGATTTCGAGCTTATTCTATCGACGATTATATTGAGGATTTTTAAGCTATGAGTTTGAAACTTTCACAAAAGTTGCTTTATATACTTAGCTAATACATTATCCACATTATACTTTTATTGCATTCACGCATGCGCAGTGAAACAGTTTTTAGTAAACTTGCTCATTTTTTATCCAATTTTCATTATTTTGTAATTCTAATTACAAAGTATCATGTACAATATTGTTTGTCATATTTTCTGAAAAGAACCTCTTTGTATATTAAGAACTCTGCAAATTTTAAGCAAAAAACTTGGCGAAATTTGGGGCTGTTTTTATAAAAACCTCAATTTCTGTACGAGTACATATGCTATCCTTACAAAAATGAACACAGTATATTACAATAAACCACTTATTAATAATCTCTTGTTTGAACACTTTGGCAACATTAGTTTTTACAGGGTTATACAAAAGATATTCGTTCTTTTTCCATTTGTTGACGGTCCCCTATGGGGTTTCAGAAAAAATTCTTCGCGGAAATATATGACCTATAGTATACTGTTTACACACCTGCAGTTTCAGGTTAATTCTTCATGTATTTTTCTAGATATTTAACAAAAAGTCAAAAATCGCAAGCGGTCGGTCACCTTTGGCCATACAGTGTATATATCTTCCCTTTTCTTTTTTTTTTAAACATTAGTCAGAAGCAATTCGTATTGAAAAATATACATTCGAAATAATTCCGTATGAACGCCAATAACGCGTTTTTTGAAGGATATAACTAGCGATCTTGAGAATTGAAGGTTTGAATGGTAGAGAAAATCGAAGTGTATTTGACGGAGAATGCCCTGAGAAAACATAGTTCTATAGATCCTTTTGAAAATGTGCGAGATGAAACTCTCATAAAGTTGATACATATGTTTCGATTGATTAAAAAAACAACCACTGTAATGCACAAGAGAATTGTGTAATTATTTCAGGTTTTATTTCTTTAGATTGTTTTGGAAATGTTTAGTAAAATATAATTACATGAGTAACTTTAGCTCTGATTTTGGAGTCCTAAACAAAAAGGTTGTTTTTCCAGGTCTGTATAAGAAGAAAAAAATCTCTTACTACTAAGAATTTTTTAATGGTGATTTTAGATTCATGTACAGTTAATATTGTTTATTGCATGTTATTTTTTTCATGTGTTATTAACTTTAAAATTCGTTAATGTTTAATATATATGTATATTTATAAAAATGACTATGGTTGTGACAATAATTTGATAATCCATACAAATATCACACGATATCTAAAAACATGTTGATTGAAATATATTTTTATGTAAATTCAAAATTTTATAGATAAAAATGAAATTCAAATTTACAAAAATTTCATTATTATTCAACCAGAATATTATAATTATCAAATAACTACGCATTTTTACGTCTAACATATAAATTTATATTTAAAATTTTAAAAACATCTTGTTTAGTCAGACATTAAAAGAATAAAACCACACAATTGTATAAAACAATTTCCCTTTTTTAACGTAAGTTTAGTAATGATTTATGAATTCAAATAGAAAAATTTTAACCATGAAAAATTTTGAAAACTGTCTGTTTATCATATGAGAATGGACTGATTAGGACTCGATTGAAGCCTGAAACATTTGCTATATTATCTCAATTGTTTTACATAATTGTTATGTTTTAGTAATTTTCATATGTGATAGAACGTGATGTTTTTAACAACATAAATTTATTATAACATCATATTAAAAACCGCAATTTTACTTCTGTATGTAGTCCAAAAAAAAATATATATAGAAAGCCTCGGAAAATCATCCTTATATAATAACATAAATTCAGTGTTAAACATTTACTAACATTTAAAACGTTATACAAATACACAGGTATGGAACTATATTTTTAATGAATATTTAAATTTAGGCACACATATACTTCCTAAATAAATTAAGCGTAAGCTACTTAAAGAAAAAAAGTTGAAAATCTTGATGACTTAACAAAAAACTTTTCTACATATTATCATTCATTTATTTTCTTAGACAGTAATATTATGGTGATTCTACACATCACCTTACTCGTACAAAGGTAAAACTTATACTTAAATTCACAAATCTCTGCATAGATCTTTTTTGTTTTGATTGATTAAGATTGAGTATTTTAAAAGGTCTGAATGCCTTACTCCTTAAAATTAAAAAATCCTATGAAAAACAACAAAAAATATTAAATTATGACTTCACGCTTAATAAATTCATAACTTAACCTTAAAGAATGTTTGTACCATTTTTTCCCTTTCCTTTCACTACTGATATTCGATAACACACCTTGCAAAAAATAAGAAAAAAAATATTTGTTCCCTTTGAATTTTAACAAGATGTATTTCCCTATGTTGCAGCATTATTTATATGTGGCTATAAATATATTTATGTCTCACATAAGACTTTTCTATAAGAAGTTTAGGACCTACTGTAAAGTATAGAATGAGAATGTTTTTATGATAAGAAACCTTTTGAGACTTCATTAAAATTTCTTTATATTCGTAATTTTAAAAGTACATGTGTAGTCTTTGTGTACCTCAAAAATGCATCCTGTTTCTTTTCTCTTTTTTTCTATTTCCTATTTTTCTCTTTATTTATTTATTTTATTTTTTTAGATAATGTTAACATAAATTCATTAAAAAAAAAAAATCTCTAATTTCTTATGTTGTTTTCAACAAAGGCATGATCTTAACCAATTGCTGTACCTTTTTTTTTTCTTTTCATGACTGATATTAAATAATACACGTTACAAACAATAAGAAACAAATATTTGTTCTCTTTATATTTTAACAAGATCTTTTTCCTATGTGGAAGCATCATTTATTATATGGGTGTAAACATATTTAGTCTCACAAAAGCATTTCCTGTAATAAATTTAGGCCCTAGTATAAAGTTTAGATTGAACATGTTTTTATGATAAGAAACCTTTTTACACTTTATTATAATTTCTTTATATTGATAATTTGAAACGTACGTGCGTATTCCTTGTATGTGTATATCCTGAAACAGCATAATGTTCATTTTTTTTCTTTTCTGTATATATATATTTCTTTTATTTTTTTAGACACCCTTAACATAAATTCATTTTAACGAAAAAATATTAAATTATATATTTTTTTTCCATATGACACCGATTATTGAAACCAAAGGAAGAAATATCTATATTTACATTATAGATAAGTTATCTTAAAATATGAACCAAGATCATAAAACTTTATACAGTAATTAATTATTCTTAAAATTTCAGATTACTAAAGCGGGCGGTAATTTTACACACTCTCTTCCACACACGAATGTATATACAGGGTGATTCAGAACTCTTTTTTCAACAACCGACATGTAGGTTAGAAAGACACTAATGATATAAGAACATAGAGTCGCAAACTTAACACTCACGTGCAAGAGAGCGCTAGAGGTCAAGAGGACAGCTGGGCAGGCAGAAGCGAGGAAAAGCGTATTTCGGGTGTATGAGCTGAAGGATGTATGCATTGCTACCCGAATAGCGAATTGGTGGATATGCAACTCGTTTACGGGGAGGCCATTTGCTGTGGAACAACCGCTAGGAACTGTATCATTCCCTGTTTCCAACAAGACATATCCCTACTCATACCATGTTCACACGTCTTCATCATCGATTGAGCGAAACGAGAAGTTTCGACACAGGAATGATCGATGCTGGTGTTCAGAGAACAGCGGGAGCACGTAGATTAGAAAAAGCCGTACTGTCCGAAGTCGAAAACGAACCAGGGCGAGTACTCGGCGTATTACAGCACGTGTACGTGAGTCTCAATGACGCGTTTGTTGTATAATACAGGCAGATGAGTTTCATCCGTACCCTGTTCAATGTGTGTAGTCTCCGACCGCTGGTTATTACCAGCAACGTTTGGCCTGGGCACATTAGTTACAATAGCAGATGGTAGCCGTCCCCAACTTTGTGGGCATGTCGCGCGTTTGAATTGCATTTACGACCCTATGTTCCTATATGATTCTGGCTTATTATTATCTTTCTAACCTACGTGTCGATTACACTGGGGACAATTTTTAACTCAACTTCTGTTGACTTCGATTTTTCAGCTGTTTTAAGTCAAAAAAGCGTGCTGATTTCAAAACTGCAATTAGTTTTCTTCTATCACGTCAAGTTTTTTTTTTTTTTTTTTTTTTTTTTTTTTTTTTTTCTACAGCATACATTAATGTGACCACTTTACGCTGAATCGGGCGTGAGTCATAGGAAGAATAAAGCTTCAGAACTCTTAGCATCAAGACTGCATAAGAAATTTTTGCTTGAAAAGGAAGCTAATGTATCTTACTTTCGATCAAGATAAAGTGAATTTCTTCAATACTTTCGAATTAACGGTGGGTTTCTTTTTTGTCATAGCATACATGGTTTACTGGATGAGTTGGGAATTTCATCCTATACCGCAAAGTGAATGGCGACTGTTCATGGATAGCTCAAAGAGGAGCTTGAAATGCGTACTCCTTTACAACGGAAATTTATTTGGAGCAGTCCCAATATGCCATTCAATGTATTTGCATGAAGAATATGAGAACATAAAGAGAGCCATTGTTTTATTGCACTATCACATTCACGAGTGGATCATCTGTGTTGACCTCAAAATGGTGTGCTTCCTTCTTGGCCAGCAACGTGGATATACCAGAGTATCCATGTTTTTGTGTATGTGAGACAACAGAACTCGTGAGAATCATTGGTTCCAGTGGAATTGGCTTTCAAGATCTCACCTCAGACCTGGAGATCGAAATATTTTGCATCAGCCACTTGCCGGCAGTAAGAAAATTATATTTCCACCTCTGCATATAACTGGATCTAATAAAGCAGTTCGTGGAAGCTTTGTCAATTAAAGGAGACTGTTTCACGTATCTCATTTCGAAATTTCCAAACCTGTGTTTTGAAAAAATAAAGGCAAGTGTATTTGACGGTCCACAGATTCGTCGGCTCATTAGAGATGAACATTTCATCAAAGCAATGACAGAACGCCAAAGGAATGCTTAGTTGGCATTCAAAAACCTTGTCAAAGACTTTCTTGGAAATACGCGAGTAGAAAATTACACCGAAATTGTCCAGCAACTTTTAGAGAGCTTCAAAAGGCTTGTTTGCAATATGAGCACCAGGCTTCATTTTCTGCATAGCCATCTGGATGACTTCCCGGAAAATCTTGGTGCAGTCAGTGATGAGCAGGGTGATCGATTCCATCAAGATTTGAAGCTCATCTAAGAACGGTATCAAAGCAGATGGGATGAACACATGATGGCTGACTACTGTTGGAGCATCAAGCGAGATTGTCTACAAATTGAATACTCCAGGAAAAGCTATAAGCAAAACATTTTACCTTAATATGTACATTTTTCGTTTTGTAAAAGGATTTTACTACTTGTATGAGCACAATGTAGTGTATAGTAAGTATATACAGCTGTTGTATGAATAATATATTTGGTAATATTTTTTCCTTTGCATCCACATTAAGTATGATTTTGGGGGTAGCCTGTAGCTTAAAAAGTTGACGTGATAGAAAAAAAAAATGGGTTCATTTTTGGATTTAGATGCCAACAATTAGCCAAAAACAAGTGCCAGATCTAAGTTAACAAAATGTGTGTTCCCCAGTGCTATTGACAAATAGTTCTGAATCTCCCAGTATATATATATATATCTACCCTATATATATAAAATCCTAATGAAACGGATATTATGAAACGAATTTATGTAACGATTCTATGAAATGACTGATTAAACAACTCATTATGTTTCACGGCGATTTCTCCTAAAATACGAAATACTTTGCGATGAAATTAACACCAAAAATTTGTATTGATCTTCAGATCTCAAAACTGGTATTAGAATTTTTAAATTCGAATTAGTTTTTGAAATATTAGTTTTTTTCTAATTTTATATACTTTTCTCTAATGATGACAACTCAAATTTTAATCATAACAGATATTTTTTTTATATTTTAGAAAATGTTACTATTTTAAACTAATTTGGCGAGAAGTTTGGCCTCCCTTAAATGTATGCTAAGAAATGTATCATGTTACTTTTATTCATAATTCAATTTGTGTTTCATTATCATTTTATTTAATAACAACTGAAACATTTAAAATAAATGGCTTTCAATTCTTTAATTTTTTTAAACGAAATTAAAAGAAAAATATTAGGCACATATGTCATATACGCACCGGAGTACCTAATTGGCGCCAAAATGGCATTATTTTGGTTGACATGGTAACACGGCTATTGTTGTTTATTTAATAATAAATGTTTATTTACTTTATTTTCTTATTTTAATTACATAAATTATTTTGTCCTATAGTTAATTATTTTTTTGGTTATTTTCCTTTAAAAATAAAAAATAATAGAAAATAATTAAAAACTACTTAGTTATTCCATCGACCCATTTCGCCAAATTATATAAATCGACAAACCACTCGCCAAATAATACAAATTGACATAATTTTTATTTTAAATAACGAAAGAACAAAGGAAATAGTATAACACTAATAAATATACAAATAAAACGTCGAAATAAAAATCACTTGATCACGTAAAGATGTGTAACTTTCTTAAAGTCAAGTGAATGTGACATTTACGATCAACCATTATTGGCATTTAATCTTATAGTTTGGTGATAGATTTTTAGTCGACGGGATAACTAAATAGTACCAAAAATACGTATGTAACTGGTATTCGAAAACGAGGTTTTCGCCAAATTTTCGTAAAAAAATCATGCCAAACCCGGTGCGTATATGGCATCTGGCCAAATATTAAATGATGTAACAAACGAGAACATTTAATTTCAACTTCAAAGCCATGTTTTAATTTACCACTCGAAAAATAAAAAAAATAATGCTAACTGGCGAGTTGAAAAAATAGCTATTGGCGAGATTTGCACCCGGCTAGCGTAACAGTACCAAGAATTCTTTGCGACCATGGAAAATTTTATGTAGTTTTATTTGAAAAAGAAATTCTATTTTTTAACCAAAAGGGAAAACTGTCGGCTTAGATGTCATACACGGACCCATATTGGCGCGATTTTTTTTCTGACGCCAATGTCATATGCGCAACGGGTACTTAACTGGCGCCATAGTATCGTTACTTTGCTTGATTTGATAAGCCGGATGTTGTAGTTTATGCTGTTGATGTTTTCTCCAAATTAGCGTCGGAAAAAAATCGCGCCAATATGGGGCCGTATATGATATGTGGGCCAAACTTTCATATGAAAAGCGAAGGGATCAGAGCATATTTATTTATGGCAGTTACATGACTTGGACTATTATAGTATACATGAAATAATGGCGATAGAATAATATTTGGCGAATTATCAGCTGTACCTGGCTAACATTAAAGTGCCAAAATGGCACCAGAAATATAAAAAGCGAAGTGGTTCGCCCGGAACTGTTGATGATAGTCACATGACTTAGGCTATTGTTATATAAATTGTTTTAAAATACCGGGAGACAAAGACTCTGTACACTTAATACATTTTATTGTAGCTTCTTTTCAAACGTTTAACTGATCCTCTTTAATCAAACACGAAAACAACCATTAAATGTCTTAACAGCAACTGATTCGGCCTTAAATTTTTGAAATCAAAGGAAATTGGATGGAAACCCGTTTACAGGGAGATATGCACAGCTTTTTTCAGTATAATTCAATCTTCCATAATATTTTTAAAACCGATCAGATTAACGTGTTTTTAGATTCTGCCCTGTCTGAACGGGGGTTGGCGAGCATAGCTTGCAGGGAGCAGAGCCCCCTAGTATATATATATATATATATATATATATATCTTTATGATAAGAAACATTATCATAAATTGATGTTATGAGATAGTATTATATTTTGTTGTGCAGTGATTGTATCTTCGTTTTGTCTTTCGTTTTGTTGTTTCAATTTTCATTTATGATAAATAGCACAAGACAAAAATAAATAAAACATGACAGTTTATATTTTCTTAAAAGAAATAAAAAAAATGAATCGCCATTATCTAATATAATTTCTGGATGGCAACGTATCATGACATGACATCGCGGTGGTTGCTTAGTTCCAACGCGAGGTGAAATGCGCTTAAACTCCAACGAACCTGAATGGAACACAAAGATAAATTCGAAACAAAGAAAGATCTAAAATCCATAATTTTGAGAACACAGGTGAATTCCCGAAGGTCATTCCAGAGTTGGGAGCACGAGATTAAATATAACGTCCAAAATTATGGCACATAGAGCATCCAAATAAACTTGGTTGCCCTAAACTTCGATGTCACTTTAACGACTGGTATAGGTAAAAATCGAAGAATGTAAAGATAGTAGGGTACCAACAAGCTCAGAAAAGGGATAGCATATGGTAACCAGAGACCAAATTAACACTAAAAAGATAAACTACAAAAACAAAAAAAGGGCCACATAGCTCACTAATTTTGAGTAACAGTTGCCTAGTACCCGTCACCTTCCGAAGTTTTTCAGGGTGAGCTCGAATGGCTCAGTCTTGATAAAGACTCTTTTCTACACCATAACTGTTCCACAACGACATATAATGAAGTATTTCGGTTTCTACCAGGATATAAAAATAGGGGCAAAGCTATATTTAAAAGGCTAAATGTTTAAACTCAACTAAAAAATATGCAACCCATGCTAGCACTGCGTCACTCGCTGCGGTTACCTGAACCAGCTCGGACTTTGTAGATCTGAAAAGAATTCTTTACTATTCACGTCACCAAAGAGAAGCAACTGCGCTCGCCATCCAGGGTGGGCTAAAGGAATGAGGCTAAAGAAGGTAAAAACAGGTCCTATATAGCTATGGTACATTGAATATCAACGCAACAATAGCTAATTAGGTAAAATACTATATACAGTAGACTCTCCCGTAACCGAACTAATGCGCAATGGATTAAAGTGGGAGAGGGTAATTTTTTCATTTTAAAAGGTGTAACAAATGTTTCTATTTAACATAAAAAAAGGTTTATTTTCTCCTTTTCATATATTTATACTTTATTTTTACAATTACAATTAAAAATATATGAATTTATTTTCTAAATATTGCATTACATTTGTCCGTTTTCTTCCTCGCTGACCAACTGACCAATACCTTATTTAATTATGTCAGAGGATGTGGATTCGCTGTTCTGTTTGTTCTGTTCTACGAATTCCAAAACAACATTTTAAAAATCGAATTTAAAAAGTATAAAATGAAGAGTCAACTTTAAAAATATTAAAAAAAAATATTAAAAAATGCATACCTCTGATGCTATAAATGCTTTCTCCGAAGAAACGTATTTGTCTTCTATAAGTACGTCATCCTCCCTAATTACATCCATTTTCTATAAAATCTCTTCGTTTGACTGGTGGAGATGTCTATCACTATTTATTCAGCCAAAAACTTCTGTTTCTGTGCTATTTTTACATACAAAAACATTCCCAACTGTATTTCTTAAATCTAGGACATCTGAATTTTAACAATATACGTTAAAAGTTAAGCTGATAATTTATCCCAGCAATTTTAGAAAATAGAGATTTGACTGCCTTCCATGCTTTAGCAAACCAGAATATTACATCCTTAACCCTCCGTAACACTGGGACTCTCGTGTTCGGGATACAATACGAAGAGAGGCATCTGTTAGAAAATCGCCATTAGAAATTAATTGACTCAATTCTAACTCTCTTAAAGTAATCAATGGCCTTCATTAGGATGTACAAAGAGAGTGTATCTCTAATTTGAATGATAACCTCGTTTTTTTACACTCATAGTAAGTAGCCCTGCGCGTTCTACTGGCGGAGAGGAAAACGGAAATACTTGTGCTAAGCCTGTCAGACCGGATTCGACCGACGGAGTGTTAATGGCACAGCTTTCAGATTATCTAAGACATTAGCGGATAAGCTTTGAGAAATCTCTATACACCTGATAAGCAATAGAGGATATAATGAGTTAGAGCTGAATAAATGCATGCTAACCCTGCCAAGATGCAAAAAAAAAAAAAAAAAAAAAAAAAAATCCTTTGGACATTTTTCGTGAACACTTCGAATGTATAGGCGGGATTCAAAGATTTTTTTTTTTAAATAAATTTGTAAGCGTACAATAAATTTTGAGTTTTTAGCAACCCCGACATAAGAGAGTCCAGTTATGAGAGTTCCGGAATTGGAGTTTCTAGTGTATAAATTATTGCTTAAATTATCATGGAGACATGAAATACAAAAACTTTTATTTATAAAATAATGCAACAATATATATATATATATATATATTGTAGCATTATATATCGATAATCACAAAGTTGCGTTCTTTTTCATAACAGATATTAATTAATTTAAAAAAACTTCCTGTAGCAAAATGTAAATTACGTTAGATAATATTAAACCTTAAATGCCTGGTGTTGCTTTTCGGCAACATACCAAATTTAGGTTCTAAAATACTATTAGAATAATATTGAAACTATAATGCCTAATGTTGCTAATAAAATACATTCTGAAAATATCATTAAATTGATTTTCAACATGTAGATGACAACACTTGTGTTGTTTAAGAATAAAGATAGATTTATTTTTTCAATTGTTGCTACTTGTTCTTTTTATTTTGTTTGGAAGCTTGCGAAATACCCTACTTTGACCTGCAGTGAGTAAGTAAAATTTATTTCTTATTACAGTTCCTAAAATTCTTGTGTGTTTAATATTATAGAATTGTATCAAGAGAAATTATTTTTTCAATTAAACACCACTATTGGCGATTAGTAACAAACAGTTTTTTAGCCGTAAACTATACATAAAACAAAATATGAATTTTTTAAGTATTTTTCCCATGATTTATTTAAAAAATGAAAGCCGAAAAACATTATTACAATGATTTTTGAAAACTCATGCTTGGTAATGAAACCAGATGGTAACTCAAATAAAAATCTCTTTATATTTGGAAAAATAATGCTTTCTCTATTTATGTTAGCATTAAACATATTAGTGGCCGAAGTAAATCTGAATTAATGAGTCTTATATTTCATCTGTAAAACATTGGATTTCAGACGACATTTTCATAATTCATATTTGATAAATGAATCATACAAATAATTTATTATAGTAATTTCTTAGCAGTCGCTATAAACGAACAAAATATATCAAAATGCAATTTATTTATTTTTATTTAAACACAGTTCTGTTATTTTCCTCCATATAATACTATATTAAACTTAAAAATACACGTAATTACTGAATGATATTTAACGTGTAAAAACTGAAATTAGAAAGCAACTGCTTTTTAGAAATATAAAAGAAATTTAAAAGAAAGTAAGATCCTTTTACTATTTTATTTTCAAATACACCAGAAAGCAAAAAAGTATTACGAGAAACTTATTCAGCAAGCAGCAATTAAATTATTGAGTATAACTATTATTAAGTTCATGTGATTAGATTATTCCTCGCACGACAAAAAGTATGGAATCACCTGTGTTGAATTTGGCTTCTGCTTATATACCAATTTCGGCGCCTTCTTTTCTTAAGAGATATGGCGCAAAGGTCTGTGCGTATGGTAGTATTTCTGAGATATCTATTGCCATAACGTATAATTCCTGAGTTGTCTAGTATGAGTTCTATATAATTAGTTGAGATTAGTTTTGTTAGTAATACCCCAAATCGGATACGCGTAATTGAGAATAGAAAGAATGTATGTATTATAGTGGTACTTCCCTTTAAGGAAGTCCCTATATAACGAAGGTTTTTACTTAACGAAATTTTCTGTTGAACCTTGACTTTGAACACCATTAACATATAAATTAATCTCCATATTACGAAAAATATATTCTAAATAACGAAGTTTATTCCACTTTCGTGCGTGTACAACATTCAAACGAAGAGGTTGATGTTCTGATGGATGTATGAATTTATTTCAGAGGATTGTACGAAAATGAAATTATTTATTTATTTAACTATCCGCCTTTGGCGACCAGTTTGGTCCCCGTTAGATGTGTGATAAGCATTTTGTACCATGTTACTTTTATCCAAAAATTAATTTACTTTCTCAATACTTCGCCAAATCAGAAGTTTCTAGTAGAGAAATCAAGAACTCTGTATTTTTATGGGTACTACTTGGTCATCCCGTCGACCAAAAATATATCGCCAAACTATAAGATTAAATATCAATAATGGTTGATCGTAAATGTCATATTCGCTTGTTTTTAAGCAAGTTGCACGTGTTTACGTCATCAAGTTATTTCTATTTAAACGTTTTATTTCTATTTTTATTAATGTTATGCTAATTTATTTGTTCTTCGCTATTTAAATATATATTCGCTATTTCGTTATTTAAAATAAAAATTACGTCAATTTGTATAATTTGGCGAAATGGGTCGACGGTATAACTAAGTAGTACCTTTTTATGCTAGCCAGGCGCAAGCGATAAATCATCAAACATTGTCTTTCCAATCGCATTTTTTCATATTTCATTAAATTCATCTAAAATATAATAATTTCACTCATTTTATATAAAATACATAATTTTAATTTGAAATTCATGACTTTCACTTTTTCTTTCCCTTTTTTAAGAAGAAGAAAAGAAAAAATTAAATAATACCAAAAACCATGACTTTTAATTTCAATATCAAAGCATTGTTTTAATTTACCACGCGAAATATAAAAAATGTAAACAATGGTCACCTGGAATATAAAAAAAGCGAAGCGGTCAGCCCGGAACTATTGATGACAGTCACATGACTTAGGCTATTATTATAGAGATCATTTGCATTCAAAAGAAGGGATATGAAAGCCTTCGATATAATAAAAGGATTCCAGCTTCACGAAAATGTTACAGATGAACTATACAGATACTTAGAAAAGAGCGAAAATTTGTATGAACAGTGTATTTCTTATAAAAAACAGATCCCTTTTAAAAGTTAAGAATTTGGAATACTAACATAAAATACAAAAGATTTTAGCTACGATTCACTTTTTGTTTACCTCTCTTTATTATGTGTTTTTTAAGAAATTATTCCAATAAAAAAAATTTCTCATATGTCTAAACTACATTTAAAATACAGTTACTGCCCCAATTAAAATACATTTTCTAATATTTTCTATTTTATGTGTATTTTTCATTTTATGATGTGTATTTTATTATACAAATTTCATGAATTTGAGTTGATTTCTGTTTAACAAATTTTCTTCATAACGGAGTGTTTACGTGTAACAATGAGACTTCGTAAAATGGAAATTTCACTTTATATACTAAACGTGTCTTTGATAGAATGAGAGTTACTATTAAGGAGAGGATAGAACAATATAGATACTCCAGCGGCTTTACCCTAATATTTAGAATCTATTTATTACATGTGAGTCTTTTATCCGCGGAGACACCTAAATAATTAATGAAACTGATCAAGGGATGCTAACGTATTTGATAGTGTTACGGACACGTTAATGTTTTTGTAAAATATATATGGATGGTATGCAGAGAAAAAGTGGAGAGTAGCCAAATTTGGACCATTTCACATATTTCCATGTGTAACACTCGTAAATTTTTCAATATCTGCAAAATATCACTACACTGATTCAATCTATTTATCTACTAACTAAATAAAACTTTAGACAATGTCCTTATAAAAATCTTAACTTTTATTTTAAGTTGAAAAGGGGATCCAAATTCAGCGATTGCTCAAATAAGTTGGACTGCGAGTCTCCTAAGTTAGATCAAACAATATTAGACTGTTTTAATGAGTATAGAATATCACTAATTTTATTAATAACAAAATTTGAGAGTAATGAAACAATCAAACAAAACAACAGCAGTGAAATATAATTAAATCAAATGTCTGAAGTAGGAGTAATTGTTTTAAATCAATGTGTATTATCATATAAATCAAAGTTATAAATAATTAATAATAGAAATTATGGAACAAATTACTAATTACTTGACTATCAGGGAAGAAGTGATGAAAGGCTTACAGATGAATTTCTTTTGTTCATTCTTTATTCCAGCGCACACAACATGAAGCCATATTTAACAGTCTGACCACTGAATCCTTTCTGCTATTTTATTTTTCTTACAGACTAGGCAAAACTAATCATCACTATCTTGATTTTTCTTTTTAGATTCTCAATCATATTACTTTTTTGCAACAGACGTTTTATTTACCTTACGTCTGTAGTTATTCCTTTCTATCATTTTCTTTCCAATTCCTATATTTTACCAATTGATTTTGTGCTTTGAGATCTTCCTTTTTGTCTTTTTTTTTTTGTTTGTTTGTTTTTTAATTTTAAGGTTTACTTTATATAGAGAAGATGTTAACACAGCTGTATTTTGGCTCCCTCTGTACTTAACTGATTTTGGCAAGGGGATAACATTTCTAATGATTCTTTGGGTTGGTTTTTTGGGAGCTTTGTAGGTAAAACCTTCTTGCCGGACTATCTCTTCCCAACTTACTCTTTCCTTTTCGTTTCCTGTATCTTTAACAACTGCTGCTGTCACTGATGTTTTTCTTCCAGACTGTTTATCTGTGCCTTCCTTTTAATTTTTATTTTTTTAGATTTCGTAGATTTCAGGATTAGTGACTCTGACTTTGAAATTTTACTCAGTAGCAGGATAATCAACCGATCTATGTACTAGGGTTGGTAAAAAAATAAATATTTTATTTTTGGAACGCTTTAGTGCGGAAGAGTTTCTTACTTTAATAAGAAGAAAAGCGGTATATATATATTTTTTTAATCGGTTAACGTGTTCCGTTCGCGCATCGTACTTAACGTTAATGTAAAATTTCAAATATCGTACCTTTTTTTATATATTTTTTAAAGTTCATTAAAAATAATCATTCTTTAGATTTCAATGCTTGTTTCCTGGTTTAAATAATCTAAATAAATTAAATTCTGGTGAATAACATATTTTTTTTTCGTTCACGCAATATCGTAGAAAAAACATAAATTTACCCATTTTTCCCAATTTTTACCGTGTAACTCTTCGCTTGTTCTGCTTGAACTAAATGACCCAGAACTCACCACGTGCTGGTGATTGCACGTTGCGTTCAACCGACACCTTACCTAACCAAACATCTAATTGTTGGGCGTGGAATTTGCATTACATTTAAATTGATTTACAAATTCTATAGAGCAGCATTTTTTGACTTATTGTGTTTTTTAATATTTCTTTTTATATCTACTTTATAGTCCGATTTTAGGGAAAAATGAGGCATAACCGATCAAGAGTTCAGTGTTTCTCGGATATAGCCATCTCTAGCTTCATGCCTAAAAAATTTATTGGAGGGCTCAGTCAAAAGTTTCATGCTCATCTCAACAGCCTCGATGTAACAGGGAAACTTTTATATTTCTCAGATGAGCATAGTGTCAAAATTCATGAGTGATTTAACATAAACTTCACTTAGGTTCCGGAGCGTAGGGGAAGGATACAGCGCACAATAATTCCAATTAATATTTTCAACGTAATCGGAGGCTTGACAGTGGTATGCTTCCCTTTGTGGTATGACGTTTCTAGCAGTATTTTTCTTTGGGATAGTTCGTTTTGCTTTTAAGATCATTCTGTAACCGAGTTCACGAATATGTTCTATTTGATCGACAATCATTGTCAAGAGGACATTATCTGTGTGCGCAAAGAACGGATTTCGTTCTATTAGATGACCGACAACTTGTAGTAATTCGTCGGAAGAATAGCGTGATTGAAGATTGAAGATTGGAGATTGCTTGAATGACATGTTTTGGTCGTCAGTAAAATATTTGCTTATTTAACTTCAAACTACACAAGCATGTATGATTTTAAGATGTACTAAACTAATTATTTTAAGTTTTCGAATAGATCTGATGAACTTATATGCAACCTAAGAACTCGGTTGGCCACAGTTAGCCATCTGGAATTGGACAAAAGACCAGGGTCCCGATTTCTAAAGTCTTCTCTACAGTGTCCCAAAGGGATTGTATTTGAAACGTCCAACAAATATTGTTGTTCTTTGCTCAAAAAATTCTTGTCTATATCAGTAATCGAAAAATCTGTGGATTTATAATGGACCACAGGGAGTTTTTCGCAGCAAGTGAGCCGTTGCACGATTAGCGCGCTGAAAGATTTAGGCCTTGCAGTTTGACCGTCTATATGTTGAAAAATGTGGCGAGTGGGAAGCTCATTAAAACTACCTCTACTTTTTCTAGTGATATAGTCCAGACAAAGAAGAAATAATATTTTAACTTACGTCATTTGATGAACTTGAGGAATGAGATACGTGTTCGATATAAGTTGATCCAGATTACTGGATAAGAGAATAGTCTTCTAATTTCAAATTCCTGGAAAACTGCTTGGCATTAAATTTTTCGACCAACAAAGTACGATACATTTATCCGTAAAAGAAATGGCCCCAACTTTCCTTAGGGGGTGTTAATTGGTTTTTCAAATCCACCTTAACACGACTCTTGTCTCTTTTTGTTTTACACTTATCAACCACATAGGAAAAAATCTGTGTCGTTATCATCCCAACGTTTCGCAGAACACTTAACGCTAAGACAGCTGTTAGCCGATCAGAAGCTTCCAACCAATCTCTGTTTAGTTTTTGCGGAGATTTCCATTTGGCTTTCACATTAACGTATAACCACCACCACATAGTGAATTCTGGTTCGTCTGTTCTAAGAAAACGAGCAAAGAGTTGCACGGTGAAAATTGCGAGAAATTGGTAATTTTATGTTTTTTCTAAGATGGTGCGCGAACAGAAAAACTTATATTATTGATCAGAATTTAATTTATTTATGATATTTAAACCATGAAATAGGCACAGAAAGCTAAAGTGTGTTTATTTTTAAAGTTTTTATTAACTTCAAAAAATTTACAAATAGGCGTGATTTTT
Source organism: Maratus speciosus (assembly GCA_963932465.1). NCBI lineage: Eukaryota > Metazoa > Arthropoda > Arachnida > Araneae > Salticidae > Maratus > Maratus speciosus. The sequence continues at coordinate 547,760,565 of OZ010791.1, forward strand.
GCAATTTTTCATTAATTTTAAGTGCGATGCGCGAAAGAAAGATATTAATCCATTTTAAAACATTTCATGCCCTTTTCCTTCTTATTACAATAGGCAACATTTCCGCACTAAAACGTTCAGAAAATTAAATATTTATTTTTTTCGACCCACCCTACTATGCACAGGACCTATCACCTCGGCTGGAATAAGTGCAGAAGCAGCTGCAAAATAATGAAAACGTGTTATTAGGAGACATGTAAGATTAACAAATTCAAAGAAAATAAATATAAATACATAAATAATAAAAGAAATTTCAAACAAAATTTATCGCATAAACATGTAAAAGATATTTTGGACTAAACTGTATAAAGAAATTAATACAGCTATAGAACAAAAATAAATTAAAATATACAAAACTTATATAGAGATAGTAATCCATTATAATGCATAAAAAAATAATAAAATAGTGTCCAAAGAGTACAGCCCTCGAAATTCATTACTTACTTTTCAAATTTGAGATCGTATATCTGGTCCAATAAAATAACAGCGCCATTAAAAAAAAAAAAAAAAAAAAACGGATAATCTGAAGACTACGAACAAAAACGAAAGCAAATAAATCCACGTGAAATATATGCGCTATAAATACGTGACTTTAGATTTGTATATGAAAACATAAAAACTTAACTTATTGTGTTCTCTTATGTTTAATAGGAAAACAGGTAATTTCAAGTCTTTTAAAATTGTCTGAAAGCAGCACGTGGAAAGCGGGTGCTTTTACTAATCATAAATGACGTCATTCTGATGAGTATGATTTTAGCGATAGATGGCGTCTCTTTCTGTAATTAACGTCAGAATTTTAATGGCCCATTTAAAGCAGCGGTTTAAATATGACAACTCTCCCTTATATTTTAATAATTTCTGCTTTTCGATATGTTTAATTTAATGAAATCAGCCTTCAAATTTTTCCCGAGTAGGTGTCAGTATTTAAAAGAAATTAGTCTGTGGTTATAAGGAAGTAAAAATTATTGGAACGGGCACACAGTGGAGTATTTGATGTAAAAACCTGGTCGAAAATGCAAAAATTAAAATTTCCCCAACAACTACAAAAGACATGTTTTATAATATCTGCTTAATTGGTGCATTGTTCTATGCCTACTTCAAGATCATAAAGTATATCCTGCGGCTCATAGACACAGTTGAAGAGGAGGTTTCTTTGTCAGAAGACGTGCTTTGTTGTTACGTTTCATCTTTGTTATTAATTTTAATTATGATTAAATGTTTAAGTTTGTGGCTTCATCAATTTCTAAACTCAATAGCTTTATTTTTAATATGGTATTTTTTTTTCATTTTAAGCATTTTTAGCTCTAATTTAGGTATATCGATTTAAATATATAGTTTTTTAAAGATGTACTGTGGTTTGCCGGATAATTTTTGAAGAATAATCGTATTGCTTGTAGTTTTGAAGTCCAAATTAAATATATATATATATATATATATTGCGTGTGTAGTTGACTTTTTAAAGAATGAATTGCTTTGGTAATCTATAACTAACACTCAAAAACTAGAATCTCTACATTACAACTCAACTTTAGAGACCCAACATTGCTAAATACTAAATGCAAATAATATATATATATATATCTATATATATATATATAAATACTCGTTTAAATAAAGTATTAAAAGTTAACATATAGTATAATTAAGAACATTAAATTACACATTACTTTTAAGTAAAACAACTCTACCAAATATTACTTTATTTATTTTTTATTTTTTGAGAAAATGTGTATATAACATTGATTAAATGCATTTACTAATAGTAAATCGACAGCAATGATTTTAACATTAAAACGCATGAAAAAAAAAATTCGGGCAGGATTTCGCTTCAAACACTCGAATATGGATTGTACCAAATACCGCGCACCACCAATTAATGTAATGTGTGGGATTAAGACATTTATTATTTCTAATATCAATTTTCATTTAACTTATAAAAAGGGCTTTTTAGATATGAAAAATAAAAATTATTAGTGAGGCAGACTGTAAATTACTATTAGAATTTAATGTTTTTTTTTTTCTTTTTCACAAGTATTGTAAAAATTTGCAGTATTTTCAGTAGGTAGTAGACAAAATGAAAAATATAATCATTTATAAAATTTTAACGAAATGCGATTTTTTAACATACGAGATAGTAATTTAAGTAAATGTTCTCGTTAATCTTTAGAGAAATATTATTTGAGATTTTATGTCAACAGAAAACGTTAATGGCACACGTAAATCAGAATTAATGAGTCTTATAATTCAGATGTAAAGTAATGCGCTGCAGATTATATTTTAATAATGCATATTTGATGAATGCATCACAATTTATATTAATATTTTTTTAGTCTTATCTAACTATGAATTTAATAAATCAGGAAGCAATTAATTTTAAGAATACATTAGCAATATTACTACATCTATATTTATCTTAAACTGAAAAATGCATTTAGATACAAAACGTAGTTCCACGTATTAAAACTGAGTTTAGTAAAATATAAGAATATTTATTAGAATCAGAGATGCTTTTACGTTCATGCTCATCGCAAAAATTAAGTTTAACTATCCAAAATTTAAACTTTTCTGCTTCTTTTTAATAGCGCTCATAGGATTTAAATAAAAATTAATATTAGATTTTTAATGAATGTCAATTGCTAACATATCTCTGGTATGCTCGTTTTTTTTTAAACCAAATGTCACTAAATAAAGGCAATTGGTGAGTTCGTACCTATTAGCTTCATCCGTGTAATTTTAATTCCAATTATCTTAACTGAGTATTTTTATGAGATTATTATGTTAATCGTTTTTTTTTTGTAACCAAATATCACTGAATAAAGGCATTTGGTGTGTTCGTACCTATGAGCTCCATCCGTGTAATTTTAATTCCAATTATTTTAACTGAGTATTTTTGTGAGATTATTATGTTTATCGGACTCGTTTTTTTTGTAACCAAATGTCACTAAATAAAGGCATTTGGTGTGTTCGTACCTATTAGCCTCATCCGTGTAATTTTAATTCCAGTTATTTTAACTGAGTATTTTTATGAGATTATTATGTTTACGGGGGAAATTTAAGGGGTCAGGTAACCTTTGAACCAATAAAGTACATGGAAAAGTGACCTCTGTAAGAATTGCAGTAATTCTTTAACTAATTAACTTTTAATTATAAAATTGAAAACACATGTTAGGAACGATTTATTTTATCAATCAAAATTATTAGAAAAGGCATACACACATATAGTTTTTTTTTAAAATTTATTTTTAAAGATAATACAATTTTTACGAAAGAATTAGTCTTGCATGCATTGCTCGCATAATTTTTCCCATTTCAATGGCTGAAAGGAGCCAAGATTTTTTTAATGAGTACAGATATAAAGTGTTTTCAAAATGACCTAGAATGAAAAAATATAATTTGTAGATTTCGATTTTTTTTTTTTTTTTTTAGAGTAAATCGAAATATCGAGATTTTTTTAATACAAAAGTAGCCGTGAATTCTAAACTTCTTACTTGACAAACATAATAACAGGTCATTTTGTGCCTATTATTATGTATTATTATATAAAAACATTATTATATATAAATATTATTATATGTATTATTATATGCCTATTATTATATTTAAAAAAATCGATTTTTGGACGCTGCAAAGGTTACCTGACCCCTTAAACATTATATCACAATTTTTTATCATATTTTGTTGCATTTTTAAGATGTATATAACTCAAATGCATGATTTTACAAAAAATCTCAATCGCCGAAAGTAATATAGATTATTAGAGTAACCTCTGTATAGTGTCTAATCTTATTGAAAACATAATCTCTGACTGGTGAAATCTAATTACTGTAGTTGAAAATAAGTCCTGAATTACAGTATTTCTGTTTTCATGTGTCAGTTTATCAAAAATATGAAATAAAGTTGTTTAGATTTATGTGTCATTGTTCAATAAAAAAAGCTCATTTTTTCAGCGTTCAGAGAGAATTCTCAATAATCCTGCATAAAACAAATACGCATGTTACACATTACTATTCCCTAAAATAGTTAAATCAATCAATAAAATCTTTAATATTAAAAAAAAGATATTCTATGTGAATTTCTTTTTTGAATATTTCATAAAAATTTTAAAACATAATTTAAACCTAAATTGATGAATAAAAAAGTCTTAGTTAAATTATTTTTTGATCAGAAAATTGTATTTGAGGTAGTAGTAGTTATTTTCAATATGATAACTACATTTTCATGTTTATTTTATTATGGTAATTTTCATCATTATTTGTTAATGCCCATATTTTATTTAGTTAAAACAGTTTGTTTTAGGAATTCTATTATTAATAAACCGAATCTTTTATTTATAATTCTTTCATTTTTGTGAGTATAAAGTGGGTATCATAATCATATTTTTCATAATAATTTAAGGAGCTTTAAATAAGTTAAACACAGTTGTGGACTACAGGAAATAAACAAAAATTAAATTGAATTCAGTCCTTAATGAAAATTTAAAGCAATATCACTCTATAAAGTACATTATATTATTTTAATACTGTAATATCGACAGTCTTTGCGAATTAAATGCCAATAATAATTAAATGCCAATGCGGAATAAAAATAAATAATACTTTTTAATAAGATAAAAAGAAAAAAATATTGAAAATTTGAAAATCAAATACTATAGAACAGAAAATTTCTTTATAATATAGTCAGCTTTTAAATTGAAAAAAAAAAAAAAAAAAACCTAAAATTTGTATAAGCATAAAAATTATAAATTTTATATTCAAACGTCATATAAAGTTTTGAATGCATTTTTGATTTTTTTTTACAACATTTGACATTCATGTAGATTCATAATTTACCAGCTGTTTTATCCGGTTTTTATAGAAATTATTAGTTAGAAGTGACATGCAAAATATTTTTAATCATGACTGCAAGAAGACTTGCGTTACGTGAGTTTTATTAATATATTTCTTTTTATAGAAACAATCGCTTTAATTTTGTGTAAAATATAAAAGTATAAAACGAAAATTTATGTAGAAAATTTTTGAAGTGTCTTTTTGTTTTAACAGATGACGAATTCAGAAAATGAGAACAGTATATTTCCGTGTATGAGCCGAGAATTTTTGGGATTTTTTTTTTTCTCCAAAGTAGAGGGGAGGGGGGGGGGCGGCTTATACACGAGTCTAAAAAATTTAAAAAAATTATATTCTCAGCTAAAACAGAAAAGATGGTAAATATAAAAACATTAAAAAAAATGCTTACAAATTACTATACTCTAAAACTCCATCTTTTTACATGAAAAACGTTACAAATCCTCATTCTAGATATCTAAAACATTATTGGAATTTTAAAGTATCTCCTTAAAATCACTTTCTTTCGCTAGTACATCAGAATGAAAATCGACAATGTCTAATTCATCATCATCACAATCGCCATCTTTTTTAAAAAAATGGCAGCATCCCAAATTCCATCTAATGCATTATTCATCAACATTTTTTGAAAGATAAAACGATCATTTCTTCAGCTAATTCAAGCCAAAAATAGGAGGTTTGGGTTTTATAAGTGAGTACGTCATAACAGAATGAGCGGGTCGCAATTAAATAGATTTGTCAGCGCGACAAGCCAGAATAAGAGAGATCAATAATTTCGGAGAATTCTTTTTTCTATTATTTATGTACAAAAAAGTGCTAAGTTTTCGTTTGCGGAATTTTTCATCACCATTTGTTAACCTAGGCTTATATACAGATTTCCGATTTTGGACGATTTTTCACTGAAAAGTCGTATACTCGGCTTATACACGGAAATATACGGTATATCTTTACATTAAATACGTTGCTCCCAAAACCAGTATCAAAATTAGAAATCTAACGACGTTTAATAATATTAAATAATAATGAAAAATAATTTGGAAAATGATGATTTTATGAAATAGCGCATAAAACGAAGACTAATTTGTAGCATTACACATGTTATGCTTGAAGAATATCCAACAAATTGGAACTTGTTTAAGAGGACGACTAATGCATTTTGGAAGTTCAGTTAAGTTTGATTATAATTATTTTGCATTAATTGAAGCAATAAAAATCCTCTAGAAATTTTGTTCACTTAAAGTTAATCTATAATGTGATAATACATTTAAATTTGTATAACAGTTTTGCGTGCATAGAATATTTTAGGAAACAGAACGCATCTAATTATCTATATAAAAATAAGCATTTTGCCTATTATCCTGCATTATTATTTTTTTATTAATAAATATTTATTCAAAACCATTTTTTCTCAAATGTTCGAAATTTTACTCCACTGATTTAAAAACACACAATGTTTCGAATTAGGTGTTTTAAAGGCTTCAATAGAAATTAGTTTTTTTTTTTCATCCAAAAATCAAATAATATACTGTTAATATCAGTGGATTTAACATTTCACAGTTATATTGAGAGAAATGAGCTATGTGAAAACAACATAAATGTAAATATGTGTGTAGAAAAGGGTTTGATAATTTTTTCGGAGCTTCAAAAGTTCCAACATCATTGCAAAAAATTAATTTACCAGACGTAAGTGTTAAATGCATAGATGTTTTCAAGTGAGCAGCTAGCAGACAAAGACGAAATGGCAGCGGTAATTACAGGAAAACAAACATTGGTGTCAAGATCTGCGAGCTGTTCGCTCGGAAAAGTCGATGTTACTTATTTTTACTTTCGCAATGATAATGGAAATTTTGAGCCTCCGAAATTCGTGACTTCACATTTTTCTTCACACATATTTGCCTTTATGCTATTTTCACGTAGTCTATTTATTTTTTGGAACTATTGTTAAGTTGTAATGTCACATTTTATTTGACTATATATATACAATACATGGAAATTATTCCAGAGGGAAACATTCGCCTTGGATACAATATTTCAAATGAAAATCAAATTTCAAAGTAATTGCTTAAAAGGTTGCCCCAGGTTGGTGGCTCACGATAAATATTCCATCTTGTGCAGCCTTGCCAACATATAATAGTGAGAAATTTTCCTTGCTAGGTATCGTTCCAAGTGGTTTAGTCGGTAGAACGTCAGTGCGTTATACTGATGGCCCGGGTTCGAGTCCCGGCTTGTAATCTTTTTCACTATGTTGGCCTTTGCGCCTTTTAAGCAATTACTTTGAAATTTGATTTTCATTTGAAATATATATATACAAATATAGATATATTGAATAATATAAGGACTAATATAGGAGCAGATGTCATAATTTCCCCCCGGCCACCATCTTGGAATTTTCTTGGCGTGAAAACCCTTTTCCGCCAAGTAGTAAATATCGCCAAGCGCCGGTTTATACGCATGTTTGGCTTAACGAAAATAAAATGTAAATAATAAACAAAATTCGCTAAAATGGCAACCAGTAATCCTTGTATGTGCGCTTCGCGCTCATTTTCCGAAAAAAAAAAAATCACTGCATTCAGCACTTCTCGAGGTCTAGCATTCTCAAAATTCAGCAGTTCTCGCTTTCTATCAATCTCAAAATGTAAAAAACTCTTAAAGCAAAAATACACATAAAAAACAAAATTCGCTAAAATGGACACCAGTAATCGTTGTATGTGCGCTTCGCGCACATTTTCCGAAAAAAAAAAACATCGCCGAATTCAGCATTTCTCGCGATATAGCATTCTCAAAATTCATCAGTTCTCGCTTTCTAGCAATCTCAAAATGTAAAAAACTCAAAAGTAGTAAAATATACATAAAATTATCAACATACCTTAACAGACATCTGCTTTCTTGAAAGATCCAGCTCGAAATATTATCGCCGACATTTTCCAAAATAGGCTTATCAATACGTATTCACAAACTATAAACAAACCTTCTTTTCTTGTCAAAATTTCTCATATTTCCTAATTATTTCAGCGACAGCGTTTAAACGGACTACAGAAAACATAGTCAATCAAATACATTCAATAAATTTCACATAAAAATAAAAAGGCAGAACTATACAACACGATATCAAAATACATTCACAATATTTCATCATGAACTTCTCGGTTGCCAGAACGACACGTCACAACAACACGTCAGACGGGATTCAACATATCGAGGTTGCCATATCCATAACCACCGTCAACACGCCAACACGCCAACAAAAAATCGCCAAACATTTCAAAACAACAACGGCGGAGGGAAGATACGGCATCTGTTCCCTAATATAAAAGAGATGATCTTAAACTAACTCATAAATATGTGATACTAATAATATATATTGATATCTGAGAGAGTATTACAGGTTTGGTTTGTTTGGTTTCTCTTTCTCAATATGCATAATATTCGGAAACAATATTAAAAAGAAGGTCCTAAAATATTTATGTTGGCAGATGAAGAAAAACTGCTGGAATCCAATACCTCATAATTGATATAACACTTTTTATTATTATTATTATTATTATTATTATTATTTTTAAAGGTATAGTATTTTAGGAACCGATGATAAATTAAGGCTTTCTTCAAATTCGTTTTTAAAAATTCGAATATTTTAAATGAACACGAAACTTTACTTTAAATAATATTGAACTTTTTTATATTGTTTAAAAAAATTAATTTTGAATGAAATTAAAAAATCTCTAGAGAAAAACTTTTTAATTATTATTTTACAAAGCATAAATAAATCAAATTTAACCTAGTACACAGTAAAATTTTTCGTAAATCTCATGAATTTGCTCTCATTTCTTATTCTCGCTATATTTCAAATAACGCTTGATATAAAAACAAGAAATGAAATAAATTTTCTTTTTGAATTGCAGTAATATTTATTACTCTTATTTTCTGTTATAAATTATATGAGGATTTAAAAATACCTATATTTCGCTTAAGCCATTTTTTTCGAAAAATCTTATCATTATTTTTAAATTTTAAAACATACGTATTCTTATACAAAACCTCTTGAGATTGCATTAAATAACTACACTGTAAAAAAAAAATAAAAAAATAATAATAAAAAAAAAAAATAAAAAACAGACTAAAATACGGAAACAATACTGGAAATCCAGACGCTAGTATTATTTCCATATTTTAACGGAACATTTACCCGGTACATTACAGAAAAACTCCGATTTTTGGTATTTACGGTGGAAAACTTCGCAATCGCAAAACTTTCTTCTGTCTCATAAATGTTAATACTTTCTGAAAAATACAGCATATCAGCACCACCTTTTAGATGAGTTTCAGCTAAATCTAATTATCAACAACTTTGACAACTTCTAACTGAATCTGGAGTTTGGTAAAAATCCGTGCATTAGTGTTTTAGGTAGAGCTATTGCGGAAATTGTAAAATTTCTGCATAGCAGCGCCACTTATTGAGCTATTTACACCAAAAACTAATTAGGGCCAATTTATACCAGGAAATAACTGAATCTGAAGATTGATAAAAATTTATGCATTAGTTCTTGAGACATAGCTATTGCGGAAATCGTGAAAAATGTAGGACAGCAGCGCCACCTGTTGGGTGATTTACACCATAAATTAAACAGCACTAATTTATATTTGGTAACTGAATCTGAAGTTTGATGAATGTTCGTGCATTTTTTCTTGAGTTTGCGCTATTGAGATAATCATGAATAACGCTGCATAGCAGCGTCACCTGTTGGACGATTTTAACCAAATGATAATCAACACCTAATTCAACACCTAAACTGAATCTGAAGTTTTATAAAAATCCGTGCAGTAGTTCCTGAGATATAGCTATTGGAGGAACCGTGAAAAATGCCACATAGCAGCGCCACCTGTTGGGCAAATTTTACCAAAAACTAATCCGGACCATTTTATATCATGGTCTAACTGAATCTAAAATTTTGTGAAATTCCGTGCATTAGTTCTTGAGATAGCACGCCCATAAAATTTTTGTCACATGTAGGCTCGCAGAGTGACAGACAGAGAGAGAGACTCACAGAGTGACAGAGAGACTCACAGACAGACATTTTCTAAAAACCACCAAATCGTGTTCAGGACATTCTAAAACGTATAAATCCGTCGAAAACCGGAAGTTGAATATTTTCAAGAATCCAATACTTTCTTATTGTAAAGATAGAAGAATGTAAAAAATATCAATCTATTCTATCAATCTATTCTATTGGCGAATCTGCACTCTAAAAACCCAGCAATATGGACAAAAACTAGTTTTATCCTCTATTTCTGCCATTGTATAATTTTGGTTTAAAATAAAAACGAATGGACGCAGTAAGATTTTTTTCGCGATTTCCCAAAATTTGATCTTCTGGATAAGGCAGGCTTTGATATATATTTTATTTTAACGAATACATTCTTTATGCCAAGAAAAAAAAAAATAGCGTATGGTATGCATGTGTGAAACATATTAGAAGTCATTCAATTCGTTTACATCAGTTACGTAAGGCAGGAGTAACTTAAAATTCTAGTAAAAAAATATCCTCATAAAAATATGTTATTAGTCTCAACTTCTTAACACTAAACGTACCGATATTTTTTTATACCTATCCCTACCAGAAGGGGACAATAACCCCTACATAAAAAGTTATATATTTTACTATGTTTTGCGAAAAATATACCAGTTGATACTCTTTGATGTATGAATAAAACATTTTTTCAGATAATTATTACAAATTGATTATTTATTAACCCTTTGAGGGGCGTTGGGATATATTTTATCCCACGTTTGATTAATGAGGGCTCGCAAAAGAAATATTTTATTAAATTTTACTTTTCGAATTTTGGTGGAAAAAAAGTCGTAAATTTCATTTTCCTATTTTGCAAAAAATATTTTTGCAGATTCTGGTGTGAATTCGACATTACAGAAACAATATTACTTGCCCCTCAAAGGGTTAAAGTAAAAAAAAAAATTACACTTACGCAAAAAAAAAAAATAAATAAAAAATAAATAAATAAATAAATAAAAAAAATAAAAATAAATAAAGAAAAAAATAATTATTTCAGGAAATTCGGAAATTTAATAAACCAATATTGTGCAAATTTGTTTATGTTCACAACATATTTCTCAGATTATTTCGTTCTCGATATAACCTGAAATGTTCAAACTAGAACTCACTCGGATTAAAGTCAATTTCTAAGTATACGATCCCATATTAACAAATATGGTGTAATACATTAGAACAAATGATGTAATAGCGAAAATAAGCAATTTACCAACGTTATTATAAAATAAAACATTTATACCTTTATGATTTAATATAAATTTATTCATGGGTCATATGACCCCTAGTGGTAGTTAAGCCTAAAACATTTTTTTTTTCTAGGCAAAAAAGGTTGTTCGGAGATGAGGCATTTAAAGAAGTAATATGATCATATATTTTAATAAAAGTCGTGAAATATAAGGAAATTTCGTAATGTTTTAGTTTAAGAAATTCAAACAAAAAAATCAAAAAGGGTCGTCTGACCCCTCACGATAGGTTTAGAGTTTAACATCCGGTTTATCATTTATGTTTATATATTTTTATACTTATAATTTTTGAGGTAATTTAGAGGTATTATTCGTAGCTTAAACTGTACAAAAGATGACAAGTTTGCTTACATCATGTGTATTAGCATTTTAATAAACTCTTATGCTAAATAAATATAAGTAAGAAAATATTAAAAGCCGCTGATTAATAATTATTTTCACAAGATCTGTCTATTATTATTTTTGTATTAACCCTTTGCACTCGAGGGCTCCGCTGCGGAGACATAATCTTTCTTTGCAAAATTTGTTTTTTGGCACCAGTAATAAAGGAAAATAAAATATACCTTATTTTATCAAAGCATTTTTGAAATTATGCACTTGAACGAAAATTCCTTTAAAAAAGTGGTGCAGATCGAATAAAATTTGCGTAAGAGACGCTGATCGCAAAGGGTTAAATTATCATTAAACTACACTTCTAAAAATAGCCAATATTCTAAATCTACAATACCGTAATTAGAAAATAAAAATTCTTTCACATATTATTTTTTATGCTTCATTATTTAAATTAGCATGTAATACTGAAAGTAAAGCTTAAAATAATTAATTTTTAAAAATAACTACTTTTTTTTTCAAAATGTATATGTTTGATGTTATACCAACTTAAACAATTTGTAGATGTAGTAAGTATTAGTGAGAATCTGTCCAGAAAAAAAAAGTAATGACCTAACTGATTTTCTTTTTAACTAATAATAAATACCATATTTTAAAGGAAATTCATTAAAAATATGTATTCCAGACTAATTTACAGATAACTCAAAGGTGAATCTAAATTTAAAAAATCAAGTAAGCATGTCAATTTCTTAAAACAGATTTATTTGGGTAATTATTACGTATAGCTTGTAAAAACACATATCATTATATTGGAAAAGATAATATAAATCACGAGAAGAAAAACTATTATTCTAAGTCTAAATTGAAAATAATTGGTCAATGTAATATAGGAATATTACTTATTACGTTAAGTTTTTTCTGCTTCATCGTAAGGAAGTCTTGAACTAATTTTGAAGTTCATTTTAATGTTATCAGTCGAAATTTAATTAAACCTCTATTTGCTCTTGAGTATATTTATTAACTTATTTATTTAAGCACAGATAGCTTAATGCATCATGGATTTATGGTATATACAATATAGGGTGGTTGCTGGCAGGGAGATATATCACTAAAACGTAAACCTTATTATCTGTTTTTTTTTTCAATATTATTGTTATTATTACGGGATTTACCACATTAAAAAGTATTTAAGCATAACTCATAATCATTTGTATCAAATTATTGCAGTTATTAATATTTTCCTTATATCTTTTTATCAATTTATTGACCAATAATGCATCGAACGCGATTAATTTCATATTTGAAAACATCTGATTATAGTATGCCATTGTAAAAAAAAAAAACATCCTACTAACTGAAAATTGAATTTTATACGAAAATAAATTCTTGTTTGAATTTTGTATGTATTCTGTTTGTGGTCATTTTTTAAACAAATGTTGTTTTAATAATATTGGGATTTATTATCTTGATAGAGGCTAATTATCTTGGACGTTGAAAAATCCAGGAAATAACAAAAGACTATACCTGAACTCGAAAAATTAAATCATGCTGTAATTCAAATATACTTGTTATTGGAAGAATGATGTGTTGTAATTAATGTGATCGAAATGATGATTGGATGGAATTCAGTCTAGGTTTGACAAAAAGCCTTTAATTACTACCAGGAGATTTTGATCGACTGGAAATACTTCTTCAACAGCATGTTATGTCGGATGTAAGGAATTCTTTTCCTAGTACACAGGACCTCTTCAGTGGCAACATAAGCGATACTACAACAATAAAGTGTTGGGGAATACTTACGTTATGAGCCCCACTGGAGTCAAAGCAATTCCAATACCTAAGCGATCCATGGAAGTGTTCCTTGGTAGCGCCGATGTTTTTCGCAGCAAGCATCATTCTCATCACCATGTTTGATATGCCGGTGAAGGCATTTCTTGTTTATTTCTCGTTTTGTCAAATTTTGTTATTAATTTTGTTAAGTACTATTGCGACGGTTTTGGGAATTTATTTAAATTCTAACTATATATTGTTAAATAATATTTGTGCATTTCGCACTCTATGTATATGCTTTAAACCAAATGAACTTTAATATTGATTATTTTATTCTTGACAATCCAAAATAATTTGTCTAACTGCATCGAACCGAATACCTTTTAACTTTATTCAATTTTTCAGCTCTATCTCGTTTATTTATTTTGAGTTATTGCACGCAAACTTTATACTTATAAAATTAATCATGGGAATACAAACACAATTATTAGGTAAACATAAATAATAAATTACACAAAACTTTAAGAAAACGATCCGAGATAATCTACTTTTGTAATCAATTTAAATATTTAAATTGAAAAAAAAATCAGAATAAATAACAACAAGTCACATGTGTCACAGTAATTTCCGTAACATTATTTTTTTTTAAGATATATGAAATGATATTCCCAAAGGAATAATTAATAATAAAAACTATTTTTAAAATAAAGCTTCTTTTCTTATTTCATCAGATATGTCAAATTTTTTAGAATGTTATGTAAAAATAAATTAAAGTTAAATATATATATATCTATTAATCGAATATGCATAAAGAGAGATTACATTAACATATCAAATTACAATTGAAGTAAATAATTTCTTTAATTTTCCTGAAATTGAAACTTGAGATTTTATGTCAACAAAAAAAACGAAATTGGGACGCATGTTAAAATATATTAATGATTATTCATCCTGAAAGCAATGGTTTTCAGACAACTTCTAAATAAAGTATTTTTGATTATTGTATTGCAAAATGCATTTTCTTGTAAATAAAAGGAAGAACAAATTAAAGAAGTTTGAAATTCAATTATATTTTAATTTAGAAATAGTTACAAATTTCTTCTACCGTTGATCTCGGAAGCAAAGAAAAGAGTACATAATCACTAAACGTTATTTTATCCATTAAATCAGAAATTAACAAAACACATAATATTTATAAAAACAACATAATAAGTTTTATGTATCTACATAGAATTATAATAAAGCCGATATAGAAACATTATTGTTATTTTGTAGTTTAAAAGGGTTTTAATTGGCTTTAAAATGCATGAGTTTTCATGTTGAAACCAATAGACAGCATATATGTACACGTCAAAGCTTGATACTATGAAAATTTCAGACGATAAAGTATCTACTAGAGGTTTATATACATGATTGCCTGTTTATGCAAAAATAAAAATGTTTATCCTTTTACGACCGGACACGCACGATCGTGCGGGTTAGGCATTCACTAAAACTTTACCTGCCTGGGTTCTCTATTCCATAAATGCCGGAATCGAGTCATTGTGCTGGTTCACAGAAACTATATTATATGAATTTTGTCATCAGATAGTGAATTATCAGTTAAAATTTCAGTTACATCAATATGTTCAGAAAAACTAAAAAAGTACTCCGGTGTTAAAGGGCTATGAGATACAAAGTATCATTTTTTACAAACTTTTTACTCTTCTGTTGTTTACAAAATACAGTAGCTCACGTTAGGTATAACCTCCTGAGACCTTGCATCCATTAAAATGGATGTTTTGGTTTCTCCTTCTGTTGCGTTAAACTTTATTGTAGCAAGCTTGCACTCATCAAAACAAAGCCCTTACTGAATGTCGATCGTAGTATTCTGCTTTTTTTCAGTAAGTTGAAAGCCATATTTCATTTTCTGTCGCTAAAGCGTCGTTTTTCACGTAACAAAATTTGCATGCTTTGAAGTTTGAAAGTTTGAAAAAAGAGTATCTCTGATTCTCTTCTTCCATTATCTGTAAAAAAATAGCTTTTACCGTTATTTTATATAAGACATACAATATCTTTTAATGTTTTTTGAGCAGTGTATTTCAAAGTGCCTAAGACATCAACATCCATTTAAATGGATTTGTTGTGCTGCAAAATTTAAGATTTGATATTTAATAATTTCCTTAAAAACCTCATTTTTGATGAATATTTGTTCAAAAAAACTAATATTAGAGAAAAAATATATGTATTTTATTTTGCTCAGGTCTCAAAAGATAACATAAACATAGTAGCTCACCTGTATTTATTTTGGGGGAGGAGGGTGTGCTCCTGTTAGGGCTATTATAATAAAGGTCTGACGTAGAAGATATGTAATTAACTGTCGTCTTTTTAAAATGGAAATAGGACTTTTGGAAAAAGTAATCTAAACACATTTTTAAATGTTTTTTTTATCCACTAGGGGGCTCTGCCCCCTACGAGCTACGCTCGCCAACCCCCGTTCAGGCACACCAAAATCCAAAAAGCACGCTAATTGCACGCATTTGATCGGCTTTAAAAATATTGAATTAAAAAAAAAAACAGTAGCGATCTTTCTGTAAACGGGTTTCCATTCGTTTTTTTTGGATTGGGGATTTTTAAGACCAAATCTGTTGCTGTTAAGAGATACAATGGCTGTTTTCGTATTTAATTAAACACATTAGTTATTTGAAAATAAGCTAATGTAAAATGAATTAAGTAAACAGTGTCATTGTCTCCAGGTATTTTTTAGCAGCGCTATAAGATAGTTCTTTTAAATAATTCATTTTAAATGTATCTTTCAAATCTGACGTAATTTACACCAAACTTTTATTTCTCTTATTAATATTCACGTAAAAATACTTTTGTTGTTAGAAGGAAATATTATTTGCGCTGTCTTCGAATTCACGATAATAGTATAAGAGATTATCTCAAAATATCTCGCGCAAATATATTTTTCAATTTAAATTGTTTTACCATATTTTTTGGGCATTTTAAATATGACGTAAAATTCAAGTGTAAATATGGTTCTTATGACGTAATTTTCCTGCTTTTAAGATGTAATCATTTACTTCTAATTTTAAAGTTTTTTTTCTGTTTGTAATAGTCACGTGTAAATAAATTTTTAATTTGAAGAAATATTTGATATGATAATTTCTTTCGCTGTTTATACAATTGGCAACAGTTTAAATTAATGACATTTTCTAAAATTTGTAAAAAAACATCTCTCGAAATGCTGAAAATTTGAATTAAAAATAGAAATAAAACCTCAAAAAATGCGTCAAATAAGAAAAATAAATGCAATCTGCGCATTGGGAACTTATAACGTATGAAATGATCAAAAAAATGATTAAATTCTCATGCATAGTTTTTGCTCAAATAAAACTTTTTTAATGGAACGACTCTGTCCAACTTTAGCATTAAATATCTCTTAAAATAATTCTTCGATTTGAAAACTGTCTGCATCAGCGTGTTTATCAAACATTTTTCTATAATACCACCGATTTTCATATTTTTGTATGCAACAGTTTTCTTAATATTAACGATGAAAGGCCATGCTTAAGCATTCAAATTGGATGCGGATGAACCCGGAATATCTACACAGATGTTCATTGGTCAATTTCTAAATCAAAACGTTTTTTTATATATAGAAGGATTTGAAAAAAAAGTGATATTTAAGCAATAATTAGTATTCTTTCGAAGTCCCAAGGAAGCTCCCTCCCTTGGAATTTCTACGATTGCAACTGCATTGTAAATTCCACGATTTTATCACGTCCTGTGAACCTTTTTCTCACAGCCCGCAGAATTTGAGTGGAGAGGACGCAGATAAGACCAAGAACTCTCTTTTCAAAGGCGTCCGTGAATGGACGTCTGATAAAACTACAATGGTTTACATTTATTGCAACAGTATAATTAAGAATTTTTAGAACTAAGAACTTTAACAATAATTTAACTTTAAATCTAATTTTGTAAATAATCTGTAATAGTAAAGTGTAACGCGTGTTTTGAAAATCAGTGCTTTATCGACATTCAAATCAAGTCTATAATACAATATATGTTTCCAAAGTTTCAGTGGATGTCAATTAAGTGTCTGAGATACACTTGGGTTAACATCTCTAAGAATTACTAATTAGCGCCGTTAAAAGACCACAATCTGACCTTTGGACCGAGGACATATGTAGGATATTTCCAATTTATTTATTTTTCAAATTAATAATAAGAGCCAGACGTAAAAAATATGTACGAATAAAAAAGCAGAACGACAGCATTCATATTAATAGGATATTGTAAATTTCCTTAAGGATTATAATTTTTGAGAGCTTAACACATGATTGAATATTTTACTAAAACGTGCAACATCTAAAAAATAGTTAATGCACATAAGTTTTAAGAATGAAAGGCGAGGTAAAATATGTATAATTTGATATATATTTCAACACGCGTTTGCTATTTTTCGTTCAGTATGATAATTAGAAAAACCATGTAAATGGAATGATTGTCTGAGAACAACAAAGGAGAACCACAAACACAGAACTATTTAGGCATGCTTTTGATGGGGTTTTGCTTAATTCTGGAGTATTCAGAAGATTTAATTTACCGTAATAGATTTAATAATGATTCCTATCCTTTTAATGTTTCACAATCACGCCTTACAAATGTCCAGTTACTGTTAAATGGTGTGAATTTGTGTTTGTATACTTCATTCTCGCTCGCTCTTATACGTTACTTTTTTAGACTTTTGACAAAAAAATTCAGATAACATATGTTAAACAGTCTTATGAAAACAGTTCTCTATAAAACTACAGCAGTTTTCAATTGGTAATACAGAAACAAGATATTTTTTTTCTGTCACTTATTCATGTTTGCTTAATAAATCTTTAACATTTTATTGTGTTTAAAATTTGTAAAAGTATATTTTCATACTTACAGAAAAGGTGTGTATCAAATATTCCTCATATCAAAATAATTTCTTTTTTGGAAAAGTATGAAGGTGGATGAATAAGTATTGTCCCAAATGCGCATAAAATATTTGTACTGCGAAGGTTGATGTGGAATATTCAAGTCTAATGTCTTAGATACCTATATGCTCAATTTAAGAACTTTAGCTGCTATATTAACATACTGTTTTTTGTTTTCGGTGTGAGAAGTCGCTAGTAGCTTGAAAGGGGGGTTTGACAGAGAATGAGACGTGGCTACTGTCGTTTGGACTCGGGATCATAGTGGTGTAGCCACGTCTCATCCACTGTAAGAAATCTATCACAGAATTGCTTCAGCTCTGGCTTCATAAGCTCTAAACCAGCCTTTCCCCCCAACGCCCCTCCTCCTTTTTTAGCTAGGTGCCACCTCTCACACCTAAAACTAAAAAAAAAAAAAAATTAATATAGCAGCTACCGTTCTGAAATTGAGCATATAGGCATTTAAGACATTAGGCTACAATGTTCCACATCAACTATCGCAGTACAAATATTGTATACACACTCGGGATAATAATTATTGAACCATCCTCGTATTTAGAAAGATATATGCGTATTTTTAATTAATTTTATATAAATTTATTATGATACTTTCAGAGTTGTGTTGGTACCAGGATAATGTTAATATATTGTGAGATTTCATAAGATCAGTACGTGGACTAGTAAATAAATTTGCTTTTACTAAACTAGTCGATGGAATCTTGAATCGCATTACATTTCAATACCTGTTAAAAAAAATAAATAATAATACACACAATAATTAGTAATAATAATAATAATATTAAAACAAGGATTTTTTCCCATATTTAATGATACAATTATAATACTATTATAGATGCCATTTGATGTCTGTTTTTTTTTAACTTTACCTAGCAGCAATAACATTGAATAATCGTAATACAGCTAATTAAACACAAAAAGACAATAAATAACATAAATATATTTCGACGCAAAACTTCGATACTTTTGAAGTACACATAGGACTTCAATAATACTTTAAACACAAAATAATTATTAAAAACTATTTGCATCGCAGATAATCAACTGCATTCAATAAAAAAAAAGAAATAAATTAAGGCTGTTACATTTAGAGCGGTGACCAAATTTCAAAGACGTCTCAACATAAAAGGTCCCAGAACTTTTCAATATTATTACCGATTCAATATTTTTACCCTTTTAATGTTGATAAATTTACAAAATTATAAATCACAACAATTAATTTAACTAAAAATATTACTAATTTAACTAAAAACTAAACAAAAACTATAAAAAATAAATTGCTTTATCGAAATTAGAATACAGTTGGTGAGCTATATTTATTTCAAAACTATTTTAAAAAAACAGTGACATTTTCACCATAGCGCTGTGTAAATTGAACTTATTGTATTCTCTTATCCAAGACTGGCTGAGAGTGCTGGAATATATTAAATTTGCCATAATTTGCATATATTGGTTTTATTGTGTGTATCGTCTTTTTCTTACTCACATTCGAAAGCATTAAAACGAACGTTCGAAACCTTTGAAACATTATATACTTTGCACGTACTTAAAAGATCTTTTGGAAACAAAAGGCGATCTATTCATACAAAACACTCTCACAGCACGAACGCTTTCTTAAAATGTGTTGTATTAATAATAAATTTTCCCAAAACATGAGTTCAATAATGGAAGTCATACAATGTAGCTCTTGAACCAGTACCTGTTTTTGTTGAAAACACCTACAAATTCTCTAGAGTTTTCAAATACCTAATCTCATGCAGATGTATTAGATCAATAGTATAGATTATATTATTGTTTAATATTTAAAAATTCTATTGATTATTTAAAGTAACACATATTTTAAAATTCCATCAACAGAATCTGTAATGTTTTCATTTTCCGATGTTTATTTAAAATATTCCATTTTATGGCAATTTCATTAATTAAAGTATATATATATATAATTTTATTGCTCAATGAAAATTAATCTCAAATAATTACAATCTTTTGTAGGATATTCAGCATTAAAATGCTGCAGCTATTCTTAAATAACTGCTATTACATTATAATGATTTTATTAGTGGTTGTTGTCCACTCTGTAAAAATATATTAGTTTTTAACGTAAAGTTCTTTATAGATGACAGGTTTTATTAAAATTGTTTTTAGCGTTTAAAGACGTTTTAATTAACATTGGTAGAAAATACAAGATATTAATTATTTATAAGATACATTTTCCTAAAGAACGACATCTATTACTGCAAATAAACGACATTTCAAATGAAGCTTATTCATACTGAAATATATCCATGGTGTATTTTTTCAGAATGGTTCCGGTTTTGTAAACATTTTAATATACTTTTTTAAGGTCGAATATTAAATCTAAAATAGCACAAAAAATTATTCTGGAATAATATATGTATATCTAATTGACATAAAGATGTGTTTTCAATAATATTTTTTCAATATATTTATAATAAAAATAATTCAATCTATGTAAGAATATCATACATTTTTCAAATCGAAAATAAATAAATAAAAAATGTTACGCATACAAAGTATTTAAAAATTTTTAAACTTCTATTCTAGAAATAAGTATATTTTATAAAAATGCCCTATTAATCTCTTTGATGTTTTTTTATATTCATGGTTTAAAGTTTTTTTCTTACTTTATTCTATCTTCAATAGAACAAAGTATTGTCATCGAATTTTTTTACTCCCGGTTTTCGACAAATTTACATGTGTTATAGGTCAGAAACCCCCAAAACACGTTTATACAAAATTTCTGAGAGTCAGTCCGTGTGTCCATGTGTCGTAATTGTACCATTGAAAAGTGTATGAAGTTATGCATAGAATTCAAACAAACTTTTTGTATATGTTTTTGGCTATGACCAGAAGGTGTCCCTTGTTTATTATTGTATAAGAGAAATCATCAATTTCCTGTAACATGAAAAGTAACGAAAATGAGGAGGAAGTTCTTTCATAATAATTCGTTTTAATCGCATTCTATAATATGGTATATAGTCAGTTTAAAGTTAGATACTTACTTTCAAAACAAATCATAAAAAGAACAAAAACCCGTAAAGGATCATACTTTTTTTTCTAAAAGCTGTAAAATACTAAGAATGTGGAGCTAATTATGTGGAAAAAAATAACTCTAACGTATCAAAACCAATGTGGATTGGCAAGACAGACAATTTTCTGTAACTAAACAAAACAAGAAAGAAAGTTCATACATACGGTTTACATTATGAAAAACTTTGAAACATTAACAGTGCAATGAAGAAAAAAATATCAGCATAGAATAATAAGAAAATTTATATCAGCAATTAAGATTAAAAATGCAATTAAAATATAAGAAATATAAAGAAAAAACTAAAAATTCTAATTTCAAAATTAAAAGTCGCATTTAATGCTTTAAAAATTCACGATTTGCTATTTCTTACCATATCCGATAATATGTGGATTTTTTCTTTAATAATTAGTTAAGTTTCAACATATATACAATACAGTGTGAAACCGCACTTCAAGCTATTATCGAACATTGTTATACTATAACTTCATTTTTCTTGTCATTCCCTGTAAACGAAGTACAAATGCTACTTATTACGCAGAAAGCATGTTCTAATGCGCCTCACTGATGCGTATTGACATTGTTATGTTTCGAGAATTGAAATTTATTTTTCAAAAAATCGATTACTATTTTTTCGGTGCACCGTAGCCATAAATGTACGCAATTCATCTTCAATTTCGAAAATTCTAAAAAACTAACTGACACAGTAAAATCACATTGCATTCCAAGTATATATACGAGAGTGAGAGAACAGATAGACGACCAGTCCAACCAAATTTACAAAATCTTTTCAATAATGTTGGACAGTGTGCAAAAACGTGATTAATTCTTCAATCGTAACATATATTGCTTCAAAAATATTCAGTATAATGGATGGTGTTTAACAGTAAAATGGCGATTGTTCAGTTTTCAGAATCGGCATAGTTTATATTTAATTACTTTTCAAAGATCAAAGTAATAAAATTTAGAAGAAAAAAATTATTTACTGAAATGCGAATAAAATAATCGGGTTTCTCAAACACATCGTACATATGATATCCTTCTATTTTTTACGATAGAAAAAGATGCAGAAATTTGTAGAAAATATGCAACTTAATTATTATTCTGTAACTTTGTAAATCTGTTTAGTGGGAACCATTGATTTAAATCAATGTTTACTGAAATAAAATTGCGATTTCTTTTAAAAAATGATTTTAAATCAATATATTTATAAAATTTTAACAGAAATAACAATTCTCACGTCCATAATTGAATGAAAAAATTCATTATTCGTTGTTTTGTTTATGAAACAAATATATATATATATATAACTGACTAGTAACCATACCAACAAGAAACAAAAACATTTTACATTCATTTTAGCCACAAAATGTTATACATGATAGTTAGAATGTATATTGGACATTGATAAAACGTTACACATGTGGCTTTATGTGTTCCTTTTTCGTAGCCATAAATATTCCTAAACAACATAAAAAGAAGTCCGAAAGATATTTATAGTGCTAGATGTAGTAGAAGAGTTTAAATCGACTTACTAACAATCGATATAACATTTTCTGTGTTGCACTTCTCATCTGAAATGTAGAATATTTGTCAAACTGAAAGTAGGTTGAGGTTTTAGTTGATTTTAGTTTTATAACTTTTTATGTTTTTAAAGGAAAAAAGAAAAGAAAACAGGCAATCTGCTTTTTTAGAATTCAGTGTTGCCCCCGATGATAAGAAATATTTATATATACATAAATAAATATATAGTTCAAAGCATAATTCCGTTTGAAGACACGTTTTTATTTTATATAAAATGATGTTATTCACATTCCCTGAAGAATTCCATATTTACGATCCAGTCTTAAACAGCGTCTACAGAAAAGTATGCATATGACGTCACTATCACAGAATAATACACAAATACAAAAAAACCAATTTCATCACTTAAGAAACTCGACGAAAAGAAGGATCTAATGATTCATACGTTTGTAACATTAATATGGATGCATAAAATTAAATGTAGTTTATAAAAGCTACAAGTTTTATCAGAAATCATAAATTTATATTTTTTCATCAAAGCACGTATTTTAATTACATTTTTTCCAGTTGTTATGGGAAAATGGCAACCAAAAGGTATAATTGTCTACTATTTTCGAGCTATTTTTTCTTTACTTTCTACAGAAATGGAGTACTTCAGTAGCCGAAATAAAAAAAAAAAAATAATGGCGTTAAAAACTACAAAAAAAATTATATCTCAAAGATAAATTGATATGTAGTTTTCAAACAAATTACATTTTAAAGTAGTTTTTCCCTATACGAATGTATAAAAATTCACAATGTGCTATGCTCAGTAGTTTAAAAAATTGCAATAAAGATTATCAGTATGTAACAGTACAGTGTCTCATCTGCTTTGTTTTACGGCTGGCTTCTGTAACGGAATGTTATTTTTTAGAGATGACATTTTAATTGCTGGCCGAAAATATAGCATATCACCCTGTGCTAATACAAAATTCTCTTTTGGAATATAATTTTAAATAGTATAATAAGGTTATGCTCAATCAGAGTGATGTAAAGCTAAACGTTTCATCTATCCATGAGAATATATGTTGAGTCTGAGTAAATACAAAGCCATAATATATGCAATGTGATCACGCTTCCCGTATTACACAACGTAGGCGGATTTGGTTTTGTTAATGAAAACTCCAAAAGATTTTATACATTTAATCTATTATATTAGATTACCACTTAAAATAACAAAAGCACTTTTATATGTAAGATGCATTTTTTAGAAATAAAGTTTTAAAATTTAGTAAAAGCTATACTATTGTAGGGTAACTGCACATGTAGTTAATACCTCTCCAGTAGTTAATCAAGAAATATTGCGCAATTTCAGGTGGAAATGAGTTTTACACGTGGCACTAGACATAATATTTTTGTTTTAACATTGGAGCACTTGTTGGCACATTGGTGTCAGCTCTCTGCTGTAAGAGAAACAATTTTATGATATATTTTTTTTTAATTAGAAAATGTGAAAATTTAGTTTTTGATTAGTTGGAGAAAATTACGGTGAGTTAAAATAATCCACTTTCATCTTGCTTATTTCAAATAATAGTTTTATATGAATTATTGTTAATCACAGCTTAACCATGATATTTTGAAGATTAATTTTTGAATTTTCGAGTGATTTCTTCTATTGATTAACTATTGGGAAAAAGACAATTAAAGAAACTGTTTGCTTATAATTTTGTTGCTATTTAATTTCAGCAATTTAATTTCTGCCCAGTATACGACATTCATTTAGAGTTGTAGCAATTATGTAAGTTTAATTATAAAACTTTAAAGGAAAAAATATAATAAAAACCCCGCAACACCGACCATATTTTATCAACTACTGGCTCGGTCACTCTATTAGGTAGATCTATATATTCCAAGAGTTCGAAGCCTAATCGATCGCTTATTTGATTATAGTAATTTCTATAATTTAAGTGCATAACTCGATAACATGTCCCTTAAATCTGTGCTTTACTTATATTATTTAATTCAATTTAATGTTTTGTTGATGAGATTTTAATTTAATTATAGAATATTAACCAGAAACAATTGCTGAACTATTTATAGTTTTTAAATGCAAAGGGCAATTGATTTCAAATGCAATCTTTCGTAATCAATCTGTGCGCATATAGCTTTATATTAAATATATATATAGATAGATAGATATTACGAGAAAAATAAAGCATAAAAAATCATTAAATTGAAATACAGCTTTCAAACGAATTGCAATTGTACTTAAAAAAAATTTATTTCTAATCGACGGTATAAAAATTGAAATTTTCGGATGTTTGTAAGTAAAAAAATAACGAAACAGTAAACGTGAAATATCTTTGTCAAGCGTTGTCACAGTCAATATGACGTCAGCGTTACTCACGAACATTGTTTTGATTTATAATATAGATCTATACTTCCTACATAAATTTTTAAATCTCAAAACAACAAAAAAAGTGATATTAACTAAAATAGAAAAAAAACACCATAATTATCAAAACATGTAAAACATGTAATGCAAAACAAAGGTTTTGTTTATTAAACTATGAATAATTTTAAAACAGGAAAACTATATAGTGAATAAAAAAAAAAAAAATTACATCTATCTGAATGTGTGTTTGTTTCTAATGTTAGCCATAAATTATTACTGTTTAGATGAAACGAATTGTAGAAATGTCTGAAAGAATGTCTTCTTTTTATTAGAATTCCGTTAAATTTTTAAAAATAATCTTGTCCTAAGTAGTGTACTCTCCAATTTTTTCTCCCTGACACTGGATGTGTTTGTGATTGTTCCAGAACCATCTTACAGCTGGATACTGAGAGTTCTCTTCTAATTCCATTTTATTGTATTTCCTGTTATTAAAGTTCATTTGGTAGAAAATTCAATATACAGACAATTTTAACTAATAAATACACCGGATAATGCAAGAAATAGTGTTTAGAGCACCAAAAGTTGCAATTAAATTAGCGAAGAACAATGTTCAGCTGCTGTAATTTTGTTTGTGGACGGGCACAAAACGCAATTTAATAGTGAAACAAGAGAACTTTACAAAACTCTACGGATAATTTTGACCTATACCCAAATGCTATCCACATTCTTCAAACCTGTGACGATTCTGATTTTCGTCAGCTAAAAACTAATTGTTACAAGGCCCTTCTTTGCTGTCGTAAAATACATCCACATGAAGCTGTAAGTACAATGTCCATTCCTCGACGCTAAAAAACGCGGAAGAAACGATGTAAAGATTTCAATAAAATTGTTTCAAGGCAACAGAACTTCACCCAATCGATGCAAAACTCTGTAGATTATTCAAAGTGCAAGGATCAAATCATTAACAGTGTTTCAACTGTCACTATTTGTAACAAGTGTTTGAAAGCTGCGAAATCTGCAAAACCTATTGATTGAAGACCTTCGTCAAGTAGTCGGTGTGAATGGTGGTGAAAATAGTCAGAAATACCACCAAGCGAGACCACCAACAACCACCAAGCGAGAAAATGAAAGTTTCAGACAATTTTTGTAATCGTCCGGAACAAAATGCAAACATTCAAACCAGTCTTAACGAAACGACAACGAACTCAAGCGTTTAAAGATGAACCATGCCCAGTAGACATCACATCATTCAACCTATGTACAAGCTCCTCAAAAGTAAGTACCTCAAAAATATACTTGTTAATCTGGAAATTATTTGGAACGAACCGAAAACAGCCGACGAAAATAGTTTTTCAAAGGTCGAAATTCCATACACTTCCCCCTTCACATCTGAAGATAGCTTTCATTGGTTGAAAGATATCTTTAAATGGCTGCAGAGCCAGTAATGAAAGGGGATAGGGGGTCCGATAGAATGCTTTTCTCCTGAAGTCGCATAGATGGCACAAGCTGCAAATGAAACGATCGATGAAAAAAGAAGTCTGTTAAAAAGAAGCAAACTGGAAAGAAAGATTGGTAAAATTGGGAGTAAAAGAAACTGATAAAGCCACAGATCAAAGGCAATCAAAAATTATTACAAAAAATGAATGTTTTCGGTGGGCCATCACTGATGCAGCCTCGTCTACATTATCGGTGTTTTTAGACTTTTTGGTAAAACAAATTAGGAAAATTATTATATTTTTATTTTCTTGAATTTCTTGATTTTAAAATTGTCTTCCATCCTTGCTTCTTATATTTCAATCATCGCGATTATAATTTTATTCTTGCCATGCACTGTAAACAAAAATCTATAAAGTTACTAAAATTTTTCTAGGAATTGGGATTCCTAGAACATTTTATGTAACGACGATAACAAAAATTCAAGTAACAAATAAACTTTTGCACCGTAAACCCAAAAAATTGTAAGGTTATAAAGAATTTTTTAGGAAACTGGAATGCCTAGAACATTTTATGTAACTTCAACCCGGGTTACAGATAAAGTTTTAGTAAGATTACCGTAATTTTAGCACATTCTTTTGTAAAGCTACAGATTTCTGTAGCTTTACAAAAACTAGTTGTGTAGATTTACATCTTTTTTTGTATACTGTACAGATAAAATTGTATTATGCATACAGAATTCTTCAATTTTACATCTCTAAAATTAAAGGTTTTGTATATATATATATATATATATATATATATATATATATATATATATATATATATATATATATATATATATATAGTGTAGTATTTATATGCTAAAAACCAAAACTATCTGGCGAGTATTTGTGATTTTACCCTACTTTGGTTTTGAATGAATGAACCTGTTTCGCTGGTTTTATTACTGTGTCAATAACTAGTTGTGTTCAATACATTATAAAAGGCTGCAATCGACGCTGTTAATCATTACACCAGGCCAATAAAAATAAACACAAGACTTATATAAGTTTTTGTTCTAATGATAACACCAATATTGAAGTAAATTAATGTTTTTTCTATAGACTTCAGAAACTTGTCATATTAGCTAATAATGTTATATCCACCACGCGGTTAATACAAATTTCCTAATATAAGTGATAAAATTATTCTTGTATTATTGATTAGTATATATGTAGTACAATAGCTATATTGTATAAAGAAATATAACTGCACACAACGAAATACGGACTCGAACGTTCTGCTCTGAAGAGTGCTGATCTTCCCAGAAATTTTAATGCGAACAGAGAACAGAGCTGAATTAAATTAATTTCTGTAATAGTGAATAATAAATTAATTTCTCTGTAAAGAGAAACATACTTCAAAATTAGAAGTATTTGCTCTGTATATTTGCACCTACTGTGCTTTTCATTATTGTCCTAGAAAGTATGTCTTCACACACACATATACACACTAACTCTAACGTTTATCGTCGTGTAATAATGTGACTGGTACTGATTGCTTAATAATAAACACTACTAATTAATGACTTGCATATATTTTGCTTAAAGGGCATATATAACAATTGTATAAAATTTTCAATTCCTTTCGAAAGCCATTCCCCCTCAAATTTTAAAGCTGCAGCTTGTCGAATTTATATTAAGAGAGCTTTCATGGATTACAAAGAAAAACATATTAAACAGAATTAGACAATATTAGAGATTTAGCTAGAGATAATTGTTTTCCCATACTTTATTAAAAATCTTATATATCAAATTAATTTTTTTTTAAAAAAAGAAGTAGAATTAAAACAAAGTTTAACAATAAAGATTTTGAACTGCACAAATGTCTTTGCCTACTTGAAGGACTAAAATATTGCTTAGAGAAATATTGCTTAGAGAATTGCTAATCCAACAACGAATTAAAAGCAAAACTTCCTAACAGTATAGATCTCATACCCATGGATAAAACTGCAGGGTTTTACCCTGCACAGCAGTCGAAACTGGTTCCGAAAGAGAAAGTACCGTTACTAAATCAAACTGCAACCGATATCGAAAAAGGGAAAATTTGCCCTAGTAGAGACCTACCTCAGGTATCCCATGCAAAAAAAATCGTTTAAAAATATTGAAATTTAAACGATAATTTCGAAAAGAATCTACCCATAGGTTTAACATTATTGAACCAGTGTTTTGAAGTGAGAGAAGAGTCCCCTTAACCACTTATAGCATAAATCGAAGTGTGACGTTTCACAAGCAAAACTGATATAGGTGTTTAATATTTGACAGCTATTTCTTTATTTTTCGCAATACATTTTACTTAGTTAAATAGATACATTTTACTTAGATAGATGCCGCCGCAGAATTCACGGAGAGCGGCACGATGCGCTCTCTGTTCGAGGTCCTTTCGCTTTTCTTCTCTATTCTGACTATCTACTAGAAGCAAGGAAAAAAATCAAACCGGCGACACAGGACAAATTTAACAGCAAAACTTCTTAAATTAAAATCTTCGATTAGGGGTGTTAAGCTGATATTAGC
The DNA here is from genome assembly GCA_963932465.1 of Maratus speciosus. Lineage (NCBI taxonomy): Eukaryota > Metazoa > Arthropoda > Arachnida > Araneae > Salticidae > Maratus > Maratus speciosus. Next base: position 547,789,755 of record OZ010791.1, read on the forward strand.
TAGAAAACCCCACAATGCTGCTCACCTGTTCAGCACCTGTAGAAAGGGTTAGTTTCGGGGCAGTGGAACTATCAGACGACCCTTGGAGATTCGAGCTTGATATTCGTCTTAATACAAAGCATTATTTGTGATATTCTTATTATTAGACAAACATGTATATTTTTTAAAGTTTTTCGTCGAATAGATTGGCATATTTTTGAAATGATCTTTTGTGGGTCAGATAGAAAAAAAATTATATTTTATATGTTGAAGACCATCGTAAGGATGTTATATTGTAAAATGTCTTGCAATATATTTTGCATATATCAATTTTTGTAAAAAGAGCGAGAGGTTATATTTAATAATAATAAATAATGTTTGCAGATAGATACATTCATATATATTTTTAAATAAAAAGATTATTATTTATTTATCTCATTATATTAATATAAATAAATCCTATATTTTAAAATCCAATTAAAACCATTTAATATACAGGGTGTTTACAAATTAGTTGGGCAATTTCGTAAAATATGAATTTCCGAATTATTAAATGAAATTAACTAGTTGAAAGTCAGACTATTAGTACTATTGCCGAAGTTTATACTTAGATGTCGTTAGGTGTCATAACTGTTGCTATCACTTAGCAAGAGTTGTTATTCAATGTTAGTTAGAGTTTTTAATTAATTTTTCAACTACATTTCAGCAGTGAAATTACGCTTGAAATTATTGAATATTAATGATGTGAATTATCACACTGCTAACAAAGCGTAAACCAACTTAGTGAAAAATGTCCAAGCCGGGAATCGAACCCGGGTCCCTGGAATAGATCTCCAGTGCTCTACCACTAAACCACAAGGACGATGTCCAGCTTGGCATTTCTCACTTATATAAGTCGGTAAGGCTGCTACCGCAGCACAAGATGGAGAAGTCTTCATGAGCACACGTTCTAGCGGCGCAACATGAGACGCAAATAAACCCAGCATCGGTGAATATACAATTTTTAATTAATTTTTCAACTACATTTCAGCAGTGAAATTACGCTTGAAATTATTGAATATTAATGATGTGAATTATCACACTGCGGCTAAGATGTGTTATTATCCCACCCTCCGCGATGTTGAGTATTTGGCGATTTTTATCGCTCTGGCAACCCCGGCGTTTGGCGTCTAGTAACTTATTATGGCAACCCCCTTTTTTACGACGCGAGAGCGTGAACATTCATTTCACTGCCGAGTGTCGTTCCTGACGGTTGGTTGACTCTTGTACCAGATACTCTTTGATATCGTGTTCTATGGCTGTCTTTTTATTTTTATGTTAAATTTATTGGATGTATTTCATTGACTATAGTTTCTGTAGTCCGTTTAAACGCTCTTGCTGAAGTAATTAAGAAATATGAGGAAATTTTGACATGAAAGGGGGATTTGTTTATAGCGTGTCAATGCGTATTAAGCCTATTTTGGAAAATGACGGCGGTGTTATATTTTGTGCTGTAGGTTTCAAGAAAGCAGATGTCTGTTAAGGTATGTTGATAATTTTATGTACATTTTGTTGCTTTAAGAGTTTTTTAAATTTTGAGTTTGCTACAAAACGAGAACTAATGAATTTTGAGAATTCTATATCGCGAAAAATGCTGAATTCGGCGATGTTTTTTTTTTTTCGGAAAATGAGCGCGAAGCGCTCATGCAACTATTGCCGATTGCCACTTTAGCGAGTCTCGTTTTTTAGGTATATTTTGCTGTTTTAAGAGTTTTTTACATTTTGAGATTGCTACAAGACGAGAACTGCTGAATTTTGAGAATGCTATATTAGCGAGAAATGCTGAATTCGGCGATGTTTTTTTTCCGTTAAATGTGCGAAGCGCTCATACAAGGATTACTGATTTGCCAGTTTAGCGAATTTTGTTTATTATTTACATTTTATTTTCGTTGAGCCAAACATGCGTAGAAACGGGTGCTTGGCGGAAAAGGGGTTTTCTCGCCAAAAAAAATCCAGGATGGCGGGGGGTGGGATAATAACACATCTGTTCCCACACTGCTAACAAAGCGTAAACCAGCGTTAGTTAGAGTTGTTATTCAATGGTCACCCCGATCACAAGATCTTTCAGCGCTTTATTTCGGTGTATGAGGTTTTGTAAAGGATCAAGTGTACAAGTCGCTAATTCCTACATCCATTCCTGATCTAAAATCAAGAACCTGCACTGCAATTAATTTGAACAACGGGAACATACTGACAAATCTGTGGCAAGAAATGATTTACCGATGGGACATTTGCAGAGTCACGAAAGGAAATCACATCGAATATTTGTTATAATGGCAAACTTGAACTATTTTTCTATCTTACAACAACATGTACTTGATTTTTTTCCCAGTCATTTCCATTCAATAAATCATTCTTTTTGCCCAACTAATTTGTAGACACCCTGTATTCAAATATTCACACCCTGTCTTCATCAAGTACGTATCTTTCACGTAACATAATAAACTAGAAGCATATACATATTATTTTGGCTTATGAACATGTATATTTACAGATATGCATGTAACAAAAAAAAAAAAAAAAAAAGGAAATAGATAAAATTTAATTTTGAATTTCAAAAACATATTTTCTCATGTATTGAAAGTTTTTCTAAGGAGATGTATATTTCAGCTTCGGCAAAGTATTTTCTATAATAAGCTTATATTGTACCTAAAAATTTGGAAAATTTCTGTTTCTTATGCAAGGCATTCTCTTGTGACATAAGTTAAAAAGAATTACAATACAAATTTAAAGATAGTATGTATAGGCATAACACAAACTACTTACATTAACTTGCTTTTTTTAAACAGTTTTTATGCACAGAATGTTCACACTCTTGATTTTATAAAGTCTAAACATTATCTTATGTGAAAGTGTACAATATTTTAGGATATTTCATATAGTTTTAGGTTTATTATGATAAAAAAATTAACAAGATACCTTGTAAAAAAATTTATTATTTTAAACTCATATTTTTAGTATTTTTTTTAAAACATACAAATATGTATTATTAAATAATAACTTTGTAAATATAAACCACATTAAACATTTGAAAATATTGTGTGTTCTAATACATCAAATGAAGAAATGAAATGTATTTCTCCGAAAACTTATACAGATAGAATACTGATGAATTTAATTTTTTTTTATAACTGAGCTTACTTCGAAACGTACGATGTTCAGGGGATGAAAATCAATGCGATAATATACAATTAACAATATTCCAGAAATGTAGTGTTCTTGAAATCGAAATGCCCATTTTGAAATTTTTCAGGATGGTTTAGTCCACATAGACAGAAAACGTGCGATTATCGGTCACTATAGCAAAATGTTTTTGAAACGGCACAGTCAATATTTATGAACGACTGTAATTCATGCAATGTCCATAATCAAATAATAGTTTTCGGATTTTATTAAAGCACTGGATGTATAGCGAAAAACGGTTGTTATGCTTCACTTATCTGGTCGAGAACTAATCTGATATCATATCCAATTACATCATTACGTAAATCAGTTGGATAAATTTCGTCGAAAAGTCCAAGTTCAGGTCCCCTTTTATTGACAGATTCTAAATTTTAAGACGATTGTTTCTGCTCAGGACTCTAATTAAACATTGTATACACCTTGAAAACATGGCTCTGTAAGTGAAATTCTTTATGAATCTGCAGTAGTAAAAACATAGTCCAAGGTAGATTTTAATCGCCGGAACGTCACTGAAGCATTACAAAAGCATTAAATTAAATTGTAAAGTTCCTCTTGTTTTTAGAAGGCCTTTTTCACGATTGGCCTCATTGACATGAACATCTGAGATATAAGGAAATGGACAGAAATTATTTAGGGCCTTTCAAACGGACAAAGGTATAGTAGATATATGGAAAAAAGTGATTTTTTTTTCTTTTGACAATAGTCAAAACAGAAAAGCCGACTGCGGACTTTCATTTTTACAAAGATGATTGGCGATGACCATGTTCTTTTAAAGGATTGATAATCTATTTTTCCTGAAAATTATCAATTTCCTTAAGTATGATGTGGTATTTAGGATGTGAAATTGCATAAGCTCTTTGCTTGATATGATCTCAAGTTTTATCACAATGTTTTACTCCTTTCAGCACCATGCTTCTTTTAATCGTCAAACAGAAACTTTGCATGTTTAAATAGGGATAATATGTACTTCGGATTTTCCATTATCAACTGACTCTTCTCCTTGATTATGATGGACATAATCATTGTAGTAGAAAGAATGATTTCTTTACTTAAAAGAGTTTTTTGTTGACTGTCACCCGGATATCAGTAATTTGGAACTCTTTTGGAAGCAAGCCGGGTATTCCGGTCACTAATCGAGAAAGTATGTATACATAAGACCAGACCTATAGCGAAAATATTTTTGTGAATAAATGTATTATTGATTACGATTACTGCGTATTTAAAATAATCGATTGAATGGTAATCCACGCTCCTAGACCCTGGAATATTAAAGACGAGTACGAAAAGAAGAACTCTGCAAATTTGAAGACAGGATGGCTTTACATGATGTATATATGAAGAATGTAAGTGCCACAGAGAGTCTCTGTGGGTCAGCTGTTATCAGTTCGATGTACACGTACAGATGGGGTGATCAAGTTATTATATATTATTGCCAATGCGTCGAGCCTAAAACTTGGTACCCGGTTAGATTATAGCCCCCAAAATATGTCACTTAATGGAACTTTGAATTAAAAACTAGCGAAAAGAACGTTACTGGCGTCACAAAATTTTAACGTACTAATACGAATGCCAAAGGTTAGTAATGAGAAAAAAAACTACGATTAAAAGCAGCAACATAGACTTTAATCAATGCCTGATGCTGAGTTTAACATAAACAAAATATATTTCTGAGTCAGAAAAAGCATTTATATTGACTATCAAACTGAGAGTTAACAAATAAGTGTTTAATAAGTGTTACTGCTGCAAAGGAGTATATCGTCAAAGAATATCTTTTTTACCCGACTGCTAAGAAGGGTTATGTGTTTCAAGCGTATCTGGGTATGTGGATTTCTTTATACCCTCGAAACATCCCAACTGCTTTATGGATTTTAATGAATGAGGTCTCTATCAATTCTTCTTAATTATCCGATGGTTATAGGCTAGGTTTTGCTTTTATAAATTCAAAATGGCGGCCGTAAAATGCAAAATGGCGGTAGAGACGAAAAAATATTTACACACCCTATTGAGTAGCATATCATTGGATAGGTCTTTCAAAATGAAGACGATGTTTCATTGACTATTTTACAGTCAGAAGCTCCGTTTAAATATTTCACAACCTGGAAGTTGTGTAGGTAGGATCTCTAGCTTTACTGCAAGTCTAACCCTCATAGACATCTATAGGCCTCATGAAAACAGTGTTTACAGATAGGAACTAACAATTAAATACAACTTAAAAGTCATCAATACAAGTAAATAAAAAAAATAGGCAAGTAACATAAAAAAGGTTTCACATTGATGAGAAATAATTAATTAGTTCGCTTTTTAAACAGTGGGATTTTTTGATTTTTTATTTATTTATTTATTTATTTTTTGTGATTATTATGTTTATTTACTAAATCTGTTACATTTTGCATTCTAGTACTTTTTATTTAAATATTTCTTTCAATTTATCACTGTGTTTGTTGAAATTAATCAATATTCTGACAATGTGTTTCTCTTGCTTAAACTTGTGGACTGTAATCTATCCGAATTTTTTTGTGTTATCCCCTAATAGAAGTATGTATAAGATGGTAAGCGTCGAAAATCATAATAATAATACATTCTCATCGGATTTAAGACAGTATGTAAAATTTGACTACGTTCGGACATTTAAAAGCGAGTTAAAGTTCGAGTACAAATTTTAAACTGGAAAGACTATCATTGCAAGTTAATTAAAACCCTATGAAAATAACATAAATTTTGTTAAAAGAAATCATAGCCTCAAATCCTTACAAAATAAAACATATGTTAAAGTACAATTATTTTAACTAATAAAAGTTAACTCAATCGCAATAGTTGTACGATTTCTTTCAAAGAGCAGATACCTTGAAATAAGTTTAAGTACTTTATATACGACCCCTGAAAGCATGGCTGAAAGCCTTTTTTTTTAGATGCAAAAAAGTGGTATAAGTAATGTATTTCAAAGTTTTATAACTCGGTCAATTTTAATGTTAGATGAATGGGACTTTTTTTGTGTTACTCATTAGTGTCACAGTAATTATTTACTAAATATCACTTATAGGACCCGGGAACCGTATAAAAATCTAAATTTCGTATTTTTTTAATAAATGATTTTCTTGACCCAAATCGCTTTAAAAATAATTATTTACCTTATTTAAACCATGTTTGTAATTGGAAATATTCATCTAGGACCAACCGTTGCGAAAATAAAGGTTGGTCAGTTTATACGAGGACACAATGTATTTGGTTTGCCATCTAATTGCCATATATATTTGAAGTACCATGTATGGTACTTTCATTATTGAAAAATTAGTGTGTAGTATATTTTGCTCGTTTGCAGGGATGCGTAAATAATCCCGTTAAAATGTGGTCAACAGGAGATTATATATTTTAATGATATTACACTATATCGAAGAAACTATATCGAGAAACATTTCTGAGGTGCATTTAAACATGTTTTCTGTAGACTATAAAGTGCAAAGAATTTGCCATTGTTTTAAACTGTAACATAGCAGAATTCGATTGGAGTTACATAATGGTCAGCGGAAAAAAAAATCCACTGTATTTTAATTGTTCTATAGTGTTTAAACATGTCGATGAAACTAATTATTTTAGATGATGCTAATGCAAAAAAATATATTTGGATTACTCAAATAAATTTTATTAAAAGTTGTACTGTAAAATAGAGTTATAAAATATTTTCCCTCTGAGATATAAAAAAAGCACTTTTTACTAGAGTCGTAAAATTTTATTTCTTAATACTTTGGAAGATAAAGTAAAGTTTATGTACAATTCTGTGTACATATGCGACAGCTACAAAAACAAAACCTAAAACAGTGTTCATTTACAAAATTTCAATACAAAAGCGAAACAATGTTTTTAAGTATAATCATAAAGCTAAAAATATTCATGAATAAACTATTTAAAGATTTCATATCAAAATAATCATTTAAACACTTTTCTTTTATGTAAATATTATGAATGATTCAAAATGTTAAAAAACATTACTAATGAGAATACATTTATTCTAAATTCAAATTCTTCTTCAAAATTTATTCCATTGCCTTAGAATTTTTCAGTGACAAATGCTCCCTTTTAATCTTTTTTATTAATTTTGTTTTCCTCTTACTTTTGTTGATTTTAGTTCTTTAAATTCATTAAATTTATTTCGCGTTTATGAATTAAGATTTTAATGCATTAGAGCAAGCTTTCTTAAATAAAGTAATTCTGATGAGGAATTTCTTTTTACCAAAAAGTCTCTATATTTTTTGCTTTAAAAGAATATTTGTATAGAACATTATGTATTAGAAAAAAAAGTTTTATAAAAAGTGAAATTTCTTCTTTATGGAAAATTAAATATGTATCCACATTTGCATTTAGATAATATTTTTGCTTATTAAATGAGTTAATGTCATTTTAAATTTTAGTCAGCGTATATAATATATATATATATATATATATATATATATATATATATATATAACCATTAATTAAACATAACCTTCCACCGTCAAATATTATGAATTAAAGCTGTAAGTATTAAAAAAAAAATAATATTCAAGAAAATTCAGATAGAATCATAACTAGAAAATTAAAAAACATTAAATAAATCGTTGCAATGATAGGAATGAAAAAATTAATGGAATCCTAAAATAGGTATCAGATAACTACATGGTAGAAATCATATTGATAACACACATAGATAGTGCGCTAATTGCAGCAATGATCTAAGCGTATAATATTTAAAAGATTGCTAAATAATTTAGCGACCTGGGAATATATATAATATATATATATATATATAAATATATATATATATTTATATATATATATATATATACAAGGTGTTCATAAAGTCTCCTTACATTTTTTAAATAACACGTTCTAAATTCATTTTTATAGGTTATCTGATGAAGTACTTTTGAAATAATAATGCAAAGCTATTATTTGTGTTTGACTACTAGATTAGGAGGTAGAAGTCAGATATTTTACACGCGTTTCTTATGTCACCAAGTTATTTTTAATTCGGCGTTTATATGTAATTTTAATAATGTTTTTTTCAATTTATTGGGTATGTTGTTATTTAAAATAACAATTAAGACCTCAAAAGCGTCATTATATTAAAGAGAAAAAGCTGTGAAAATGCGAATCATAGTTACGCTAAGTACAGTGCGTGTCAAATTTTAAGCACAAGATACAATTTCAAAATAAAATTTTATCATTGACTGAAGGTTTCTTTCTTTTTCACATGGCCTACAAATTGTACTTTTAAGAAGATATTTAACAGATTTATGCTTTAGAATTTATCTCAAATAATAGAATTTATCAAAAGAACAAATATGAGTGTGTCAAAAGTTTAAGGACAGTAGTTCTTTAGCCCTTAGTATAACAAGAATTAAAAAATAATAATACTTGATTATTGCTCTTTTTTTTTTAATTACTTCAAATATATGACCTTCTATCGGTAAAATGAGGTTCTGTATTGTTTCTTTTTCAATTTTAATCCACGCGTTCTCAATGGCATCTTTTAAATATTTAACTGCGGTATACTGCTTACCATTTGGATAAACTGCAAGAGTGAGAATACCCCATATATTTTCTGTAGGGTTTAAATCAGGGCTGATTGCCGGCCATTTCAATACAGATACTTTTTTCGACTTAAGGCACATTGAATTTGCGTTTGCGGTGTGAACCGATGCATTATCATTTTGAAATAACCATTCCCGCCCCCCCTCCCCAAATACTCGGCAACATGGAGCAAATGATTGGCAAGTATCTATTGATAGTTTTCAGAGTTTTCACGACCACTTATGAATGCTAGAGTTGTCTGACTGTCGTGTTAAAATTATGCTGGTTGGTTGGCTAAGCCAGTACCAATTGTTAAAGGTTGATAATTGAAAATCAACTTGAAAAGTAAAACATGCATTCACAGAATGCGATGGATGGTTGGTTGGATAAGCTCAGAGTTAATTCAAGCTTGACTTGAAAAAGCTAATCTGAAAGGGTTTAAAGTTGCAATATTTTAATTAAACTTAATGGCGCTTTACTCCAACCTACAGCAAATTTCAGTTACAAGAGTCCAATAAAATCTTGCGTATAGTAGATTTGAGACATTGCGTTGTGTTTTCTTAAATATATATATATCCAGTGGCAATAACTATGTTACTGGGAAGTTTTACTTCCATCAACTTGTGTTGTAACAATCGATAAAAACAAAATGACTGGAGATTAATAGTTCATTCGAACATTCATATTTATTGAAACTTCAATAATCCAATATGTATGTTAGGCATCGTGGTAGGACTAATTTACGAGAGAGAAATTCAATATATATCGGCTTCACTGCTGCTGAATTCTAAGGCTATCGACATGTAATTTAGTCAACATAAAAATAAGATATTAGACAACAGGGAAGAAACTATTTATATAGAACTTGGAAAGGCATAAAAAAAAACTATTCAACGATACTTATAAATACGGTTAGCATATCACCTTTTCCCATAGTCATCTTCATTGTCAATGAATGTCCATCATGCACAGCGACCTCCAAACGCATGTTCTGAAGATATCGGGCACTGGAAACACATCTCTGGATACTGAAAGAATCCGCTTCTTCTTTTTCTCCCTTCACTAGCGAAATCCGCAGATTATAAGCACGGCAAGGGTTGCCAACACAAAAAGCAAACCGCCACAACGTGCGCCAAAGAATTGATGAAAAGGCCTAGAAAATACGGGAAACGCCAAACTCCGCGGGCTAATACGCCAAACGTGGCAGACAGACTACGCGAAGTGAAAGTCAAAGTAGGTAAAACGGGAGATCTCAAAAATTGCGAAAGGAACGATTCATCTGGGCGATAACTGGTAAAACCAAAGAGATTGATGGACAAAAGGAATGTCTAGCTTGAGTTCAAACGAACTCAAGGGACAAAACTGAATAAAAGGGAGAAAACCAAGGTATTTGGGTCGCGACTACAACATACACCAGGACAACGGAAAAAAATGGATGAATGAGTGAAGGCAATACCTACACTCATGAAGAACTTTTTTTTTCGAATGCAAAGCCACACCAACCACCAAGGCAAAAGATGAAAATTACAAAAGAATAATAGCTAAAAAAAAACGGCACCATCTGTCGTGTTAAAATTATGCTGGTTGGTTGGCTAAGCCAGTACCAATTGTTAAAGGTTGATAATTGAAAATCAACTTGGAAAGTAAAACATGCATTCATAGAATGCGATGGATGGTTGGTTGGATAAGCTCAGAGTTAATTCTAGCTTGACTAGAAAAACTAATGTGAAAGGTTTTTATGTTGCAATGTTTTAATTAAACTTAATGGCGCTTTACTCCAACCTACAGGAAATTTCAGTTACAAGAGTCCAATAAAATCTTGCGTATAGAAGATTTGAGACATTGCGTTGTGTTTTCTTAAAAAATATATATCCAGTGGCAATAACTAGGTTACTGGGAAGGTTTACTTCCATGAACTTGTGTTGTAACAATCGATAAAAACAAAATGACTGGAGATTAACAGTTCATTCGAGCATTCATATTTATTGAAACTTCCATAATCCAATATGTATGTTAGGCATCGTGGTAGGACTAATTTACGAGAGAGAAATTCAAAATATATCGGCTCCACTGCTGCTGAATTCTAAGGCTATCGACATGTAATTTAGTCAACATAAAAAAATAAGATATTAGACAGCAGGGAAGAATATATTTATATAGAACTTGGAAAGGCAAAAAAAAAAAAAAAAAAAAAGACTATACAACGATACTTATAAAGACGGTTAGCATATCACCTTTTTCCATAGTCATCTTCATTGTCAATGGATGTCCATCATGCACAGCGACCTTCAAACGCATGTTCTGAATATATCGGGCACTGGAAACACATCTCTGGATGCTGAAAGAATCCGCCTCTTCTTTTCCTCCCTTCACTAGCGAAACCCGCATATTATAAGCACGGCAAGGGTTGCCAACACAAAAAGGCAAACCGCCACAACGTGCGCCAATGAATTGATTAAAAGGCCTAGAAAATACGGGAAACGCCAAACTCCGTGGGCTAATACGCCAAACGTGACAGACAGACTACTCGAAGTGAAAGTCAAAGTAGGTAAAACGGGAGATCGCAAAACTTGCGAAAGGAACGATTCATCTGGGCGATAACTAGTAAAACCAAGGAGATTGGTGGACAAAAGGAATGCCTAGCTTGAGTTCAAACGAACTCAATAGACAAAACTGAATAAAAAGGCGAAAACCAAGGTATTTAGGTCGTGACAACGACACTGACCATTGAAGGAAATAGTCCCCCAACCATTATACGACCACTACCATTTTGTCGGCTAAATATACACCTACGCTGTTTTCAGTGATCGTGCCAATAGTACTTAAACCCACCAGGGCTATCCAAGCTCTATTTCTTTCATCACTGAATATGACATTCAGCCACTTATCACCAAATGACATGTACTCTTTGGACTGTAATCTAGCTCTTTTATGGTGTCGTTTGAGATATGGTAATCGAGCCATTTTACTGTTTTTGATGTATTTCTATCCCAAAACTATTATGTGAACACTTTTTTTTCGATATTTGCCCTCCAACTGCATGTTTCATTTGCGAAAGAGTGTAATTTCCGGTTGAAACCATGTTTCTGATAAGGAGGTCTTCGCGCAAAGTAGTCACTCGTAGCCTTCCTGAACGGAATTTTGGTTTTTTAAATCATTACCACGAGAAAAAACTTGATGAATACCTTGTTTTGATCTTTTTAATGCACTTGCAATTTCAGAAACAGACATGTTTTACTCTCATACTCCAGATATTTATCACCTACTCCTCTGTAAATTCTTTCGACTTAGGCATTTTGTAGTAACTCAAAAACCACAAGTGACTGATTCTTATACACCAAGAAATCGTTTGCGTGCGCAACTGCTTACATCAGTATGTAAAATTCGCATAGAATCGATTTTGTGCTTAAACTTTTGACACGATGTTTTTTGTTCTGTTCTTAAACTCGATGGTTTGAAATAAAATTTAAAAGATAACTTTATTGAATATGGTGTTAAAACTGCTATTATTAACATATACAAGACAGATATTGAAATAAAGTTAATATTTTTAGTTTTATTATTAAATTGTTACTGTGCTTAAACTATTGACACGCACTGTACAATAAATCTGTTTCAAGTAACATTTATCTACCGGTCAAGTGGGATAATTAATATATATATATATATGTGAATGAATAAATATCTAAATTTTGTTCTTATTTCATTAATATATTGTAAATTTTATTGTTTAAAATTAGTCTAATAGTTTGCCTATATTTTTAACACTTTCCAACAAAGTTGAAAAGTGTTTATACATTCGGTTTGTCTGTCCGTCTGTCCGCGCTCTAACTCCCGTAAATATACTCGGATCGTTATGAAATTTTTGGATGTTACTAACCTCTACAATAGCACGAACCCTATTTCAAATGAAGTTTGTAGCACGTTTAGTTCATTTACAGAGACAGTCAAAAATTTTCCGTTACATTACTGCCTATGGGAAAAATTGTGTAAAATGATTTTTAATGATGTTACATGCATTCAAACATAATAAATTGATATGCATTTATCAAGTGCACTAAAATATGCATTCCGTAGAATATGTGGTGCAAAGAATAAATATTATTCATTTACAGGGCCACACAAGAGAATTCCATTACATAATGATACACGGGTGGAGGGAATTTTTTCTGGCGTATTTTATTTATGTTAAAATATTTCATGTATAATGAAATTGATATACGTCGCTGAGGTTTACTATAACTTATTTCATGTGTAATACGAAGTGCATAACATTTACAGGGACACACAAAAGATTTCAGGTACTATATTGTATCCGAAGTACTCTACGGTAGCGATGATTGCTGGAAATGCATTTTTACTTTCTTCTAGCTTTACCAGAAGAAAGTATTGGATTCATGAAAATTTTCGAATTCCGGTTTTCGACGGATTTACACGTTTTAGGGGTGTGAGATTCCAAAAAACATGTTTTTACAAAATGTCTGTCTGTGACTCTGTGAGTCTGTCTGTCTGTCTGTGTGTATGTGACACAAATTTTGTGGGCGCTCTATCTCAAGAACTAATGCACGGAATTTAATAAAAATTTATATTCAGTTAGTCCCTAATACAAATTGATGCTGATTAGGTTTTGGTGTAAATCGCTCAACAGGTGGCGCTGCTATGCTGCATTTTTCACGATTTTCGCAATAGCTCTATCTTACGAACTAATGCACGTATTTTGATCAAATTTCAGATTTAGTTAATCCTTGATATGAAATTATGCTGATTATGTTTTGGTGTAAATCGCCCAACAGGTGGCGCTGTTATGATGAATTTTGTAGGATTTACACGATTTCCCCCATAGCTCTATCTTAAGAAGTAACGCACGGATTTTCATCAATCTTCAGATTCAGTTAGCCCTTGATATGACTTACTACTGATTATTTTTTGGTGTAAATCGCCCAACAGGTGGCGCTTCTGTGCTGCCTTTTTCACGATTGCCTCAATAGCTCTATCTATAGGACTAATGGACGAATTTTCATCTAACTTCAGATTTAGTTGTATGTTGACACAAATTGTTGTTAATTAGGTTTTGGTGTTAATCACCCAATAGGTGGCGCTGCTATGCAGGAATTTTCACGATTTTCGCTATAGCTCTATCTCAAAAACTAATGCACGGATTTTCTCCAAACTTCAGATTCAGTCAGACGTTGATATAAGTTGTTATTGATTAGGTTTTGGTATAAATCACCCAATAGGTGGCGCTGCTAGGCAGCATTTTGCTGGATTTAGACGATTTCAGCGATAGTCATATCTCAAGAACTAATACACAGAATTTCATATCTTTAGAATCCTCATGAGATGCATAGATTGCCATTTAATTTTGGCAGTGTGATAGCGAATTTTGAAGTATGAACATGTATGAGATAGAAGAAAGTTTTGGGATTGGTACATCCGACTAGTTAATTATGTTATGCGCTTTTATGTTTCACTATATTTATGCATTGTTAACACTTTCCATTCGGTTTGTCTGTCCGACTGTATGCGCTCTAACTCCCGTAAATATACTCGGGTCGTTCTGAAATTTTTGGATGTTAGTGGCCCCTACCATAGCACGAACCCTATTGCAAAAGAAGTTTGTACCATGTTTAGTTCATTTACAGGGACAGTCAAAATGTTTTCGTTACATTACGGCCTATGGGAAAGAATCGTTTAAAATGATTTTTAACGATGTTACATGCTTTCAGACATAATAAAATTGATATGCATTTGTCAAGTACACTAAAATATGCATTCCGTAGAATATGCGGTGCAAAGAATAAATATTATTCATTTACAGGGCCACACAAAAGAATTCTTTTACACAATGGTATACGGGTGGAGGGAATTTTTTCTGGCGCATTTTAATTATGTTAAATTATTTCATGTATAATGAAATTGATATACGTCGCTGAGGTTTACTATAACTTATTTCATGTGTAATACGAAGTGCATAGCATTTACAGGGACACACAAATGATTTCAGATACTATATTGTATATTGTATCCGAAGTACTGTACGGTAGCGATGATTGCTTTAAATGCATTTTTAATTATGTAATGCGCTTTTATGTTTCACCATATTTATGCATTGTATACGGTGTGTATAAATGCTGTAATTCATATACAGGGCTACACAAAAGAATTCGTAATGGTTACTGGGTATGATTGCAAATTGCTTAAAGGTGGTTTTTAAATGGGTTATGCATTTTACGCTGTACTGCATTTTGTTTACTAAGAAATGTTTGTATAACATAGATAAAATTATATACAGGGTCACGCATAGAATTGGATACATTGCCGTCTATAAATGATAATTTCTGGAAATGTGATTTCAGTAGTTTTAAGAGTGTTTTACGTTGAATTAAACTTTAGCTAAATCGTGGCGTGTAATAAAGGTACTAGGTTAACTACAGGGTTGTACAAAAGTATACAAGTATGTTTCCATCTATTAGTATAAATTGCTGAAAGAGAAATTTCAACCTGTTTTTTGTTTTCTTGCTAAACCAAATTTCCCCATTATATAGCATATATATCAACCTACAGATCAAACACAGCGCTGTAAAAGAGAATATGAATACATATTTTCTACGAATGGTAAATGTTGAAATCAGTTTTTCAAATGTTTTATGCGTTTTCTAAAATGGTTACTTAGTTCTGTTATATACCTTATTTCCCTAAATAACGAAGTTTTGATAAATCATTCAGGAAGTGTTGGAAAGTGTTTCATAATCTATGCTTAACGCATGATTTTTCTTACTTGTTTGTTTTGAAAATTGGTTCACGGGATAATTTAAAGTAAAAAAAAAAGAAAAAAAAAGTATACAAAATAAGTACAGGACGCTTCGACCCCAGCATGTAAAGAAGGTCTTATAACGCATTCAAAAGTCTATCTCATTCTCCACAACTTTCATAAATTTCTCAAGTTTTACAAATCCCTATTCAACTACTCGTTTTTGAGATAACGCACAGTTTGAATGAGTGCCGAACCGTGTTTGTTTAAATAAAAACGTAGAGTTTTTCAAAAAATTTCAGTGAGGAACAGCCGATCTCTGACTCTTTGAGTGAACTGTGGCTATACAGGGTGCCCGGTCTCAAGGGTGTCCAATGGCTGATTCCTAAACCGTTAGTCATAGTTCCAATTGGAAAAATGCCTTAAATCAGTTAAAAAAAATATTTTAAAAACGATTTGAGTCAATAAAAACATTTCTTAAAAAATTACGAAATTTAAATTTTTATACGGTCCCCCGGTCCTATAAGTTATATTTAGTAAAATTTTTCTATTACACTGACAAGTAAGACAAAAAAAGTCCCATTCATATAACACTAAAATTGTGCGAGTTATGAAACTTTAAAAATGCATGACTTATGCCACTTTTCTGCTCTGAAAACAAATGAGTTCGGCTTGACTTTGAGGGGTCACATTCCAAGTGCTTAAAGTATTCGAAGATATCATTTCATGTGAATCTGCGCTTTGAAAAAAAAATCGTACAAGTATTATGATTAAGTTAACATTTATTAAGTTTCAGATTGGCTGAAATAACATATGTTTTATTTTGTCAGGATTTGAGACTGTTTCTTTTATGATTTCTTTTAATAAAATTATGTTATTTTTATAAGTTTTTATGTTACTTCAACGATCATATGTATGTTTTTTCAGTTCAAAATTTGTATTCGAACTTTAACCCACTTTCAATTATCCGATCAAGATTACATTTTACATACTGGCTCAAATCCGATAACAATCTAATATTATTATAATTTTCGGTGGTTATCATATATACTTATTTTACAGGATAACACAAATTATTTCGGATAGATTAGTTTAAGAAAAGAAGTTTAAGAAAAAGTTTTAGATTAGATAATACAAGACCGAAATTGTTGGGTTTTTTAGCTTTTATGTATTTTTTAGAACTGAATCCGAAAATTGCCTTAATTTTCACCCATCATGTCAGGATATTTCGCAAATCATAAATTGTCGTAATTAAAGAATAGCAAAAATCGGATACTATAAAGTAGAGGAGATGGT
This sequence comes from Maratus speciosus, assembly GCA_963932465.1. Lineage (NCBI taxonomy): Eukaryota > Metazoa > Arthropoda > Arachnida > Araneae > Salticidae > Maratus > Maratus speciosus. Next base: position 547,806,550 of record OZ010791.1, read on the forward strand.
TGTATTTTTTAACTTTTGATAATTGATTTTTACGTACTTTTTAGCACTAAATCTGAAAATGACTTTCATTTTTAACCATCACGTTAGAATTTTTTTGCAAATGTGTAAGTTAAAATATAGCGAAAATCTCATACTATAAAACATATGTAAAACTTATTTTATTCAATAATTTATTCGATATTTTTCCTTATCTTGGGATTCTTACAGCTGGGTGGTGTGATGAGATAGGGGAGGAGATTAAATTTTAACTTTGAACTTTGAACTTTTTAACTTTAAAATTTACAGTTTGCGAAATATCCTGATGTGATGGCAAAAAATGAAGGTCAATTCCGGATTCAGCGGTACAGGATACATAAGAATCAATTATCAAAAGCTAAAAAATATGAAATAACCCAACTTTTGCAGGCTAGTGTAATCTAATAATATTTTAAAATACGTATCATTTTGTAAAAAATTGAGGCTGTTAATTTAGCATCATTTTATTATCAAAAATTCTGCTTTTTTCTTTCTTCGTAAATGTTTATTACAAATTGTATATTTTGCATTAACATGTCAGAATGACTAAAGATTTCAAATTTATATTGCAATGTTAATTTTACTCTCAACCATTTTTTAATATATCTGACGAAATCATATTTCGACTAAATTTGTGAATGACCCCCAATTTGCAGCAAAAAATATGCTTTAACTTTGAACAGGTATTACTCGGTCAATTTTAATCGTGGAACAACGAGACTTTTTTTGTATTACTTGTCAGCGCAAAAGGAAAATTTTACTAAATATAACTTATGGGACCGGGGGACCGTATAAAAATTTAAATTTTGTAATTTTTAAGAAATGTTTTTATTGACCCAAATCGCTTTTAAAATATTTATTTACCTGATTTAAAACATTTTTGTAATTGGAACTATATGTCTATGACTAACTGTTTAGGAATTAGCGATTGGACACCGTTGAGACCGGACACCCTGTATACAAAAACTTATTTTACTCTCTGAACAACGTTTGTTGTTATGGCTCATAATTGCTAATGATTTCCAGTACAAGTAACATATGATATATTAATGTTAAATCATTTATTTTAGCAAATAACATTTACTATTTTAAAGGATCAATTATGAATTAAACTCGAAAGATTTCTTAAAAATGTATACTACATACTTATATACATTCATTATATAATTCTAAATGTAAATTATTTGCTACAAGATAAGTAACTGTTGAAAAAATTAAAAAAAAAAAAAAAAAAAAAAAAAAAACCTCCATTGACTCTTTTTTATCATAAAATATTTCTGCAGAAACGCATCTTCGTGTAAAAAATGTTATTGATTTGTTTTAGTTACTATATTTATTTTTTATGCTTGCAGTGAATCGAAATAAAAGACTATAATATCCCTTTAATTAAATATGCAATAGGAATTTGAAAATGATAATTCAATGCAAGTGTAAGCGACCATCATCTGAAAATAATATACTAATAACCTATTAAATATCCGCATGTTTTGTGAACAATAAATATTAAAAATATTAGAAGCATTGAATAGATGAACTTTATTCTTGAATTTTAACAAGATACACTTCGATATATAAAATCAAGTCTGGTATGAGTATGTACCATTCATTTCCGGCTAAAGTAATCATTTCCTATAACAAGCTTATGCTATTCTTCTAAATTTGGAAAACATGTTTTCATCTAAAGAAATCTCCCGAGAGGTTGTTAAATTTCTTTGTAAAGGTTTTTTTTAGAGTGCATATGCTGTCATCCTGATAAAAACATAAATTCGTATTTCTTTTCGCTATGAATTTAAATAATAATATTTATGACATTTTTAAAAACTATATGAGATGGTTGTTAGAGGCTTTTCTATGTCAGTTGATCGATACGAGAGCACTCTCAAATGCTAGTCGCCTCACGAAACGTAATACGTTATTTCTTTTAACTCACAAACTAAGAAATTCCTAACAAATAATATGAATATCAAATCTTAAAAAATATTTCAAGCTAAAAAAAAAAATAAATAAATAAATAAAATAAAATAAAAGCAACTTAACAAATTACAACGACCATTTTGAAAATGGTTTTTTCAAAGACTAAAATTTAAGACATAAAAAATCGCACGGAGTTGGTCATACATTACGTACGCCATGAATTAAACATTAATAGTGTTATTAAACGTAAAAGTTCCAAGCGACAAAAATTGCCTGCGACTCGTTTTTGGTGTGAAATATTTATATGTATTCATTCCTGTCCTATTTATCTTTTTATTAATTTTTAATTGGCATATTCCATTTTTCTTTTGCACGTGAAAATCTTAGAAATTAAAATTAACTATTTGGCAGAAATTGTTATTCATTTTCTTTCATTTTCATTAGTTATTATCTACCTGAAACTTACGCTTTATCCAAGCATTTCATTGGCTGTTCGGGAAAAGGCTTTTCCATCGTCAGATTTCTTGGAAATCTGACGGCCAATTTAAAATGAAATTTCATTCTTAAACTTCTAAACATCCCTCAATATTACTTTTTACACCGTCGGATAGAGAAAAAAATGTACTTTTAAATGCAATTTGTTTGAAAACTGTATCTCAATTTGTTTCTGGGTTATTAATTTTTTTTGTAGTTTTTATTACTTTTTTCTCATAGTGGCAACAGAAGGTATCCATTTCTGTTGAAAGTAAAGGGAAATACATATTACTGTATAGACCAATCAGAATACGAATAAAATGCGGATTAAACCAATAAAAACCTTCAGATATGCTTTTGATTTCCTACCCTGACGAGAACAATAACCATTTTTCCAAAAGTTAAAAAAAAAAAAAAAAACTTAAGTTGAATGATTTGTAAATAATAATTTTTTTAATTACTTCCTGACACTTGGTATTTTTTATAAGTTTTCATAAAAATAATAAATTATTAATAGCACAGTGCGACGACGAAGATTTTCCATTATGATGAATCTATATATATTATCATTTACAAAAAAAAAAAAAAAAAAAAAAAAATAGTAAATTGAATTTTTTTGTCAACTATCTTTTATGCACGTTTACGTTTTCGATAAGTCAACACACACAACAAGTCAGAAGAGAAATCTGGACAAACTATCATGATTTGAGTTCTGTTTCCTCATGGAAATATATAATGGTTTTTATATATGTACATTATCCTTAATCCATTAACGTAGAGCCTCTTTTACACTTCTTTTAATTCTTCGGCATCAGTTTTTTTCCATTTTGTAATTTGGATTTATTTTATCGCTCAAAATCTGGAATTAAATAATATGAAAATTTCCAAACTAAAATACTGGTATTTAAAATTAAAAAATTGTTCGCTTTACCTGGCAAGTTTTCTTGCCAACCGGCTTTAATGAGTTAAGGTTTTATTTTTATTAACTTCATACTTTAAATGAGAAAATGCCTCTCGAAAGATCAACTGGTACCAAAAAATTCTGCCCGTTAACTGTTATATATCGGAATCAATGTCTAATAATTAAATGATAGAATTTTACACTACGAATTAATTTTCCCAAACTGAAACGACTTTCTAAACGACCCAATATAATCAAAATATTTACTAATTAATCACTTAATTATTTTAATTTTAATTTATTTTTAGATCTCTCCAAGCAAATATTTTACAGTTCTAAATCCAGTCATCGCTTAAAATAATAAAAGCATTTTTCCAATGCAATTAGACAAAACATTTGGAATAATTGGAGCTAAATGATTCAGAAATTCAAATTTAAAAAGAGAAATGCATATATAGCCAATATAAAAAACAATTTTTTTTTGTGATCCTTGAAGCAGAATAAAAAAATCAGGGCATTTCGCGAAAAAGTGAAACATAATTATGTGTAATCTATATAAATCGTTAATTTTTAAACTTCCCCAACAATCGTTTTCAGATTTAATTTAATTATTAGCTAAAGTCAACTGGCTGATAATTGAGTAAATAACAACATGTTTCTAAAACAAAAAATATATTATTAGAAAAAAAAAAGTTTTGTTTTTGGATGTAATTTTGTTTCCATTACTTTAGAAATATTATTTCTAGTGATGTATAAGAATAAAAAAAATTAAACTATTTTTAAAAAATCAAGTTTTTGCATGAATTTATATTCCAAAGTAGAAAAAACTATAATATAAACTAAGTATAATTTAAATAAATTTTGAATAAATACCATGGAGTACCTCATTTTTCATCGTTTGCAGGTCAATTTTCAAAACTATCTCCTCAAATCAAGTGTTTGTTTCGACGATCATCGATCCATGTTTACTTGATTTGTAAGTCAAAACACATAGAAAATACAAAAGGTAATCTGAACAAACTATCGTCTTTCGACCTCCCACAAGAAGATAAATGATGTTGGTTATATACAGTTTCTTTCCATCAGGATTTACCTTTAAATTTCTCTTTTTTATACTACATCAGGTGTTATTTAAAAAAAAAAAAAATCTTGTTGCTTAATGATATTGCGAAAGTATTTTAAGTAAATTTACCTATAACCATTTATGTAATTTTAAACAGTTAAAAATAATTACATTAACAAAAAATCTATAAATCTGTTTGTGGATCAAGATTAGAAATTGACTTTTGTCTAATACAGTTACGTAAATTGATAAACTCGAGAGCGTGTATGTGGAAACTATTCGCATAATATTAAAATATGTAAATGAGTAACAAAAAATAAATCTAAAATAAGTTATTTTCAGTTTAATTATACTGGGCTTTATTTTAAAAAAAGGGCAGGTACTTACAGTGTACTCACAAAGAAATCAGTACTTTGAATAAGACGACCTACCCTCGAGATTATCTACCTTCATGGCGTTTTACCCGCATGCCATTGCCATTCCAATGGCAACAAATAATATGGCAACAGCATGAGGGCCAAACACCGTGAAGGTAGCTGAAGCGTCGTCCTCAGCGTATGATTAGGTAATTGCTAAAGTATATTTAAATAGTGTGTTTCTCAAGACGGGACTCAAGTAGGCACGTTTTTTTTACTAATGCAACCGGAATATGTAACATCAAGTCAATTTCTTTGTTGCTGGCCTTCCTTAGAACTTGGCCTATAATGCTCCAGCTGAGAGAATGGCGGATATAGGGAGTGGGGATACACAGTCGAACCTCGTTATCCCGACACTCTAATTACCAGAAAAAAGTGTCGTCATAAGCGGAGTGTCGCGGTAAACAGAGTTGGAGAAAAATATGTTTATAAAAAGCTGTATTTTTAATTAAATTAAGACAAATTTAAATTCATAACTGCTCTTGTAGTTTTAAGCAATAAAACATTATTATTAAACAAACGCAAAAACAAAATTGAAAAGAATAAAAATCAGATTTATGACGACTTGTTTTTTTATTGTTACATGAAATATTGATGAATAAAGGTTTGCTTATCCCTAGATGTGCTTCTTACATTTCTTTTTTTCAGTATTATACAATGAATTGTAATAAATATTCGTTGTTTTAGAAATTGATGTTAGATAAATTCTGATCGTTCCAATGCAATGCAATTCAATTCTTCTGTTTTAGTCGGATTAAAAACGCCGTGTAACCACAAGAAAGCGCTGCCTGTCCAGAACAAAAAGATCTCGAGTAGACTTATACGTCTATCTGGAACTTAAATGGGTCATTCATAGTGTGTGGGTTTATATATTCAGATAAATGATTGAAGTAAAATTTCTCTATAAACACATGTATAATAATCACTTATAAACAGATAAAGTTAAAAAATGCTGTAACAAGTGATAGAAAATCTTTATTAAGATTGACGATCGTTTCGTTGCACAAACGGCAAAATTTTCAAAATCATTTAACGATAGAAAATATTTTCCCATAATTTAAAAACAATTTTGTTTTTAAATTATGTGAAAATATTTTCTATCGTTGAATGATTTTGAAATTGTTGCCGTTTGTGCAACGAAACGATCGTCAATCTTAATAAAGATTTTCTGTCACTTTTTATAGCATTTTTTAACTTTATCTGTAAAATTTCTCATTTATCTCATGGGTATTTTAGACACTTTTGTGAAAAGTTTGGCTAAGACATTTTTTACCGCTTAATTTATATGATTATAAGAGGGATTATGAAAATGGACAATTTTCCTAAACCGTCGGGATATCCGGCGTTGAAAGTTATTCAACGACGTAAAATCCGGAGTTTATTTACACTAAAACTATGTACACAAAATCGGGACTTTGAAAAACTGACGTGATAAGCTGAGTGACGTGAAAACCGGGTGTCGGGAAAACGAGGTCTGATTGTATATCCCTTTCACTGTCCAAGGATTTTCACATATTTTTATTAGAATGCTTGTACACTGTAAGAAAATTTCCCTTACTTTAAACCAAAAAGGGTGGCAACTTAATTGCCACCCCTAGTGGTGTAATGAAATTCCATTTGTAAACTCGTGTAATGAGCCACCAGCTATCAAACGGTGTAAACAAACACCACTTTTAGTGGCAACTTAGTTGCCATTATTTTTGGTGTAAAGTCACGCTACTGCTTATCTGGTGTAAAGTCATACTACTGCTTATTTGGTTGCACTTTAACAGTAAAATAAAAAACAATTCAAAGATTATATTTTAAATCTAATGCAACCATAATTTACAATAAATAGTTTCACGTAAAGAGGCTGCTAAACATTGTTTTAACTGCGATAATGTATTATCTCAATTAAACATTTATTTTAAACATTTTAGTTCTGATAAACAACGAAATTTCTTCACAAATCATTCATTCGTTACATCTGGACTTAAGTCACGTGTACTTGACTCTTTTTTTTTTAATTCAGCATAGGCCTGACTGGCTTCCGAATAAATAGTCTAAGCAAATTAAAAAAAAAACATACCATAAATACAACTAAACATTGCAAATTGTACAAAAATCAGATACAGAGAGCTAAAAAACACCAACCTCTCAAGCGCTAAAGAACAATTTTTATCACTTTTAAAATGCAAATTAAAAATACTTAACGGCATAATTAATTAATAAACACTACATCACTAGAACGCTTGATGTTTAAGCTTCTAAAAGATACTAATAGATAAGCAAAATTATAAGGTTTAAATAGTTAAAAAAGGTGCAAAACAAAGTAAACAAAACGCGTAACCCTATGGTAAAGTGGTCTGAGACAAAAATTTGTATACCAAATTTCATGAATTTTTTAAACATATCTAAATTCAACCCAGGAATACACAGGGGGGGGGGGGGGAGGAGCAAAGCCCGTACTTTATAGAACATAGCACAAGTATTAGTTTTTCAAAATATTTAATAAAAAGTTGAAAACAAGCTATGTTAAAATATGTCAACAACAGTAAAAATCCCATGTATTTCTATGAAGAATAATCTGGAAAATCGAAAAATGTCAACTTTTGAAATGCTCAGCAAATACACAAAAAGTGTTCAAAACTTTTAAAACTAGATAGAATTTTAAAGCTTAAGCTTCAAATGAGCTGAATATCACATTAGTTTTTCAGAAAGAGTTAGTTTTTGTTGTTAAAAAAGCTTAAGAATATCGTTGTTTACGTAATGTATTTCCTATGGGAAAACGAAAGTCGTAATCCTAAAAACAAAACTTTTTAAAATGGCTCGCAAATAGTTAAAAAATATTGAAAACTTAAAATTATTGATTAAAACATAATCAACGATTTTTAATTTAGTTGAATCGAACATTATTTTAAAGTTAACAAGCGGAATTCACTATATACTGAGCGTCTCAGAAGTGACAAAAATGTCAAAATTTGAAAATGGAATACATTGTAATAATTGTACACACATTTAATGCATTGTAAAAGTAGGTTGACTTCATATACTCATAAAATTATAAATATAGCAAATAGAGATGCATAGTAGGTAAAAAAAAATGTTGCAAAATGATTGTAGTATTAACATTAAACAGGAATTTTTAAAAAATATGAAGTTAAACATAAGTTTTAAGTTCTTACCCTATTCCGAAGAAATTAGCCAAAGAAGGCAAGCATTTTTTCAGCTATGAAGGAACTTTTCAGCTTGGGTACTGCAACATAATCTGGTTAACTGCTTTTTATTTAGTGATCATTACTGAGAAACATTTTCGAACAAAATCCGAGCCCTGGAACATGGCTATATAAGCAGATTTCAAAATGGAGAATTGAATCATATATCGTTTATAAACTTTACACCCGAACTGGTGTTCGGTTTCCACAATTTCTTTAAAATATTAAAATTAAACCGTTTTCAGTGTATAATGACACTTTATTCGGTGTTTACACCAAACTTAGAGTATATTTAATTCTCATTTGGCATTTCATAAACTTAAATTAAGCGTAACTATAATCCTTTTTTTTTTACAGTGTAAATCCAAGGATATAATTCAAGGATCCAAGGATTTTTAAATTGCAGTTTGATACTAAATTATCTTTAATATCACTTTTTTCTACATATAGTTCAAAATATAATTCTATTTAAAATATTTTTGTCTACAGCCATTTTAACATGATTTCTTGAAACGGAAAAATCCGGGCGAGCCGGTTAAAGGGATATATCTACGAGAAATCATTTTTTGCAAGTCTTCACTGAGCAAGGTGGTTGTATGGAAGATTGCAGGTTCATTTTTCTTTAATATTAAAGCAATAGAATTTTTACATTTGATTAGATTTGGTTAGATTTTAAGTTTTCTTTCAATTTTGCTATGTTATTCATTTGACTTATTCAAATTATTATGTTGTTTTATTGTTTGTTGAAACAAGTTTTAATGTTTTTCATTGAATTTCATACTTTTTCGGTTAATATTATATTGTTTATGTGTTCATAAGATCTGTGTATCGCCTACTGCAAGACATACAATCCAACACCTTTCAAAGTGATATAGATATATGTATACATATGTGTGTGTGTCTCTGTGTGAACTACTTGTTAAACGAAGAAATATGCATCAAAAGCAATTTAAAATATTTTATACCAAATTTAAACCACACACAACCGAATAATAATCCAAAAGACATTAAGACATTCAGATTAATCATCTTTAAGCGGGAAAAGTTAAAACATTTTAGAAAATTCTAGTTGGAAAACTGCCAATAACATTAACATGTGCATAACATTAACATGTGCATAACATTAACATTAACTTGTGGTGGCATCTAACAACAAGATATATAAATTATTTTGCAAAACTTAAAATTTGTGTAGAAATCTTTTGGGTTCTTTGTACTCTTAATCCCTGTTTTGGGGAAATATATAAAAGCATTAACTTTATGACTGAATTTACCCAGAAAGTTTATTTCGTGTGCCTCTGAACACCTATCTGTAATTCGAGATGGCTATTATTTCAGTATTTCAAATGTATATTGTGTAACTGATATACTGTATTTTGAGAATATTCAAACACATTTAAAACTAAATTGTTGTTTTTGACACCTAGTTATCACTGCATCCATTTCAGGTGTATAAGAATTTCAAGAAAGGAATTTCAGATTTCATTTTTTTAATTACTATTGCAGGGTTGTAAGTAAAGATCGTATACGTTTTTTCGTCTTAAAAAAAAAAAAAAAAAGACAGAGTGATATATATGCTTTAGTAGTCTTTCGAATGCAAATTTCTAAAATCTCTATCCCTTATTTTTCCATTATCAGGATCTTTTTATATTTGTTACATACAAAAATATGTTTTGAAAAATCGCAATATTTTTTTAGAAATATATTGACGCCAACATTCGAGAGAAATAACATATTTTTACTTTGAAACCCAATATTTTCGAACAGTCATTTTATCACTTTTTTTATCGTACAATCTGTGAAAATTTCTCTGATTAAATATAGTAATAATAGTATACGGTATGCAAATGCATAAGCGTAATATTTCTCTAGAATTCTCGGACAAACAAATATACCGGAAAATATGTGAAATTTAAAGATAAATTTAAGATGAATTAAATGAAATGTTTTTTTTAAATCAAAAGCCGAATTGGATTTTAAGAAAATCTCGTCTTTGGAAACATTTTTCTTGAAATATAAGTATGGCCTCACCGACTAAGAAAGTTTAAGGTACTCTCCAGTACAAGTTGCGATTACCTGACTCTTGGATAATTGCATTATATTTTTTTGTTTGCTTGCCAGTTTCCAGCCTCTAGTAATATTTAAAAGATCCAGAATTTTATAATTTTTGATAAAATGTCTATGGGATTCTGCAACAACATGCATACGATCTCATTACCCATGTTTCAACAATACTCTTTATTAAGAATAGATATTTGTATATATATATTTTTTATAAAGTATGGAATATTCGAGAAGCATTTTTGTTAAACCAATAAATGTAATTAATCGTTTTGCAAGTGCGATAACTCCTCAGACGTGATACAAAATATTCTTGAATGTGCTTTAACCTGTGATTTTGACAAAAAAAAAAAAAAAAAAAAAAAATGCAATTTAACAAATTACAACGACCATTTGGAAAATGATTTTTTCAAAGACTAAAATTTAAGACATAAAAAATAGCACGGAGTTGATCATACATTACGTACGCCATGAATTAAACATTAATATTGTTATTACACGTAAAAATTGCAAGCGACAGAAATCGCCTGCGACTCGTACGTATTATCCACCTGAGGCTTACGTATTATCCAAGCATTTCATTGGCTGTTCGGGAAAAGGCTTTTCCATCGTCAGATTTCCAAGAAATCTGACGGCCCATTTTAATTGAAATTTATTTCTTAAACTTCTAAACTTCTAAACCTCCCACGATATTACTTTTCAGATCGTCGTACAGAGAAAAAAATGTACTTTTAAATGCAATAAGTTTGAAAGCTGTATCTCAATTTGTTTCTGAGTTATTAATTTGTTTTGTAGTTTTTATTACTTTTTTGTCATAGTGGCAACACTATGTTGTCCATCTCTGTTGAAAGTAAAGGGAAATACAGATTACTGTATAGGCCAATCAGAAAGCGAATAAAATTATGATTAAAACCAATAAAAAACTTCAGATATGCTTTTGATTTCCTACCCTGACGAGGACAATAACCATTTTTCCAAATGGTTAAACAAAAAGCAATTTAACAAATTACAACGAGTATTTGAAAAATGATTTTTTCGAAGACTAAAATTTAAGACATAAAAAATCGCACGGAGTTGATCATACATTACGTATGCCATGAATTAAACATTAATAGTGTTATTACACGTAAAAATTCCAAGCGACAAAAATCGCCTGGGATTCGTATTTGGTGTGAAATATTTATATGTATGCATTCCTGTCCTATTTATCTTTTTTTTAAATTTTTAATTGGCTTATTCCATTTTTCTTTTGCACGTGAAAATCTTACAAATTAAAATTAACTCTTTGGCAGAAATTGTTATTCATTTTCTTTCATTTTCATTAGTTATTATCCACCGGAAACTTACGCATTATCCAAGCATTTCATTGGCTGTTGATTCTTTGCTTTTGATTTCCGACCCTGACGAGGACAATAACAATTTTTCCAAATGGTAAAATAAATAAATAAATAAATAAATAAATAAATAAATAAATAAATAAATAATAATAATAATAAAAACTATTTTATAAATATCTCTCCTACCAATTTAGAAGAAAATGCATTTAAGAAGTTTAATGAACTCATACCTTTAAAAATAACATATTCTTTCCTTAACCATTTTTGTTTTTTCACAGAATGTTGTTCTATATTTTCCTCTTAAGCAGTTTTTTAATGTACAAATTAATATTGTCTGGCGATATGTTTTCTAAAATTTTTATCCCATTAATCTTTATTTTTACGGTACTTATAGTACTGCATATTTATATATATATATATAAAAAACTTGTAAAACACGGGTGATTCTAATACATATGTGCAATTTTCATTTATAAATCAAAATTCATTTTAACGTTAATATTTAAAATAGATTGTAACCTGTCTAAATGTAAGTTGTACACATACAGAAAAATGAACGCCTCGAAACGATAAACGTAGAAAAAAACGAACAATTAAAATTGTATAACATATTTCTTTAAAAATCGATTAAAAATTCTCAAATGAATATCGAAATACTTAATGCATTAAAAAATACTTTTGTGTATTTCAGATATGCACCATAATGAAATTCTATTTTTCCTTTAAAAATATACATAGTGAAAAAGCTGTAATGTTTTACAGTTTTGTCGAATACAAAAATCTAAATTTAAACATGTTTGGAAAACAATTACGAATTTCATGTTTGAGAATTTCAGTTTTCTTCCTTTTGTAAAAACAAGATTTGTGCATTAAATTATTTCACAAATCTTTTTTCAGTGTCAAAGAAGGCTGGTGGTTTATAAAGATTTATGTTTTTCTATCACAAAATGTTTTTTTTTTTTTTTAAGTATTGAACAGACTTGAAGACATTATTTTAAATCAAATATTTTAGTGAAGATATACATATGTTTTTGTTTATGTTTAAGTTATTATTTTTTAATAATATCATTTATTAAGAAAAATATTTATTTATGATTATATATAAATTAAATGTTTCACAAAACAATTGCACATTACTGATCCTTGTAACACATTTAATTTTAACCTGTATTTCAGAATGTATGTGCGTAAACTTACTCTTGCAGATAAATGTGATACATTTAGTGTAAAATTATATTTCTATGTTTTTTCCAGATACTTTCAATTATATCACTCGTCAGGATATATCGAGCAATTTTTTTGATATCGAGAAGTATGGTAAGGCTCTTGTAAACTTAAATGGTTGATGGAAATGTTAACATATAATATGAGTGACAGAATTGGGAAAACATTCATTTTTTATATATTATAATTAGTGATAGACATTTCAGAAATGCAATTTTATCGTGTCACCAGTTTTCGTTTTTATGCATTGGGAAAAAACATATATTGTTTTACGCTTTTGATCAGGTGAACAGATGACCCTCATAGCATGCATGGTCACGGTGACGTCATTGTGACGTCACTGTAAGTCACTGTGGTCACGTCACATCTGTGACCAAAATGCCACCACTCAGTGACGTCACGTTGTGACTGAGATGTGAACTTCTTAGAAAACTTTAAAAAATTACAAAAATTCTTCAAAACATGTTATTTACTGTAAAATTATATATTTTTCTATCAATTAAAAAAAAATTGAGACGTCATTGTTATGTCATTGCATGTAACGTACATCACGTCATATATATGACAAAAAAAAAAAAAAAAAAAAAAAAAAAAAAACACCATATTGTAAGTCACAGTGTGAAAAAAATATGAACTTTTAAAATCTTTGAAAATGGAGAGAAATATTTTAAACAGTCCCGAGTTACAGCGGCATGCGGAATGAAAATATATCAGTGGATAGCAAATGGTAAATTCTGCCTCGAAGGGGGGGGGGGGGGCATAATATATAAAGTGCACGATACACGCATTAAAGCAATTTGGATAACATATTTAGAATTAGGAGTATTAAATCTGTACAGTATTTAGTTTGCAGAGAGGATTTTTTTTTTTTTTTTTTTTTTTTTTTTTTTTGCCAACCAGTGGTATTCGAAACACTTCTGTGGTTTCAAAATAAATATTTTCTATTACAGTTAAGTCTGCAGCTTTTAATGAGCAAGTAGAAAGAGTCTTCAGAGTTTAGTCGGAGTTTTTTTCCTGACAACTATTTAACTATTTTAAGTAAGTATTTTTGAAAAAATTCTACTTCTTTCAGACTTTTCAAATAAATTAACATTTTCCGGAAAAAAAAATATACAAAATGTATGCAAAATGCATGATAATAATTAATTATTCGTGTTTCAGATTTGTATTTTAGAGATATGACTTTAAAAAAAAGTAATTTTACAAATTGTTTTATTTTACAGAAAATTAATATGAAAAGATTGGCAGATTGACAAAGAATTCTTTTATTTTATCCTCGATAATCCTTTTTTATTTATTAAGAACATATCGCTCACCCGCAAGAAAAGTGACACATCTCGCAGAAATTCATTTTGCGTTTTATTCCACTAAAAGGTTTGTCATAGGTGCGTCTTGCTACACAAACAGTTTCATAAGTTTAGCTACAAGGAAAATCACGTTATTATGCTATATGTCCATTTGTGACCAAAGAAGAGGGGTGGATTATGTAATGAGGTAAAATTATCCAACCCTCCAAACCACATCCTACGTTTTCATTCTTATGTGCTTTACGCTTGTATGCACTTTTCAATTCTTGCATGCAAAGCTAAGTGCTATAATTTCATGTGAAAGTAAAATCATGCACATTTTCTTTTGCCTCTCCTGTGAAATTTACTTTTGTCGAGATGTGTCACTTTTCTTGCGGGTGAGCGATATTTTGTGTTTATTACGTGTGAAACAAATTTTACTTTTAGAAAAGGGGGTGGGGGTTCATTATTACCCTTAAATTGATATTTACTCATTTTAAAAATTTAAACAAAATTTTATCTAATAAACTCTAATTATTACTATTATTATTATTATTATTATTATTATTATTATTATTATTTACAAAAAAGAACCTTTACAATCCATTGTAACTTGAATTGTTTGGTAACCGATAAAAAGAAAAGATAAAACACATTGGAAAATTCTTCAAAAAGAAAATTTTAATTAAAGACAGTTTCATAAAATTATTGCGCATTTGAGTTCGAAATCTTTTGTATTCAAAAACAAATAACGGTAAAAAAGAACATCTGCTGAAAATCAAAATCGTCTGCTCACAGAAGAGGAGACGCCGGAAGTTTACTCTGTTTAGAACATCACGAAGTCTACAACACTTTTTTATAAAATAAGTGAAAGAAGCCCGCCATTTCAAAATATTACAAATACACGGATATTATAAATGGGACGTAAATGTAAGTCTTATTTAATTTAAATGTTTTATCCCTGTTTTGTATATTATGATGACTTAAATAGTTTTATGTTATATTAGTAAGGGACTGTTCTGCAATTGTTTTCAGAAACATTTTCCTATTCGATGCTGCGTTGAAAAATATCTTAATCTGCGATCACTTAAAAAGAAAAGAAAAAAAAAAAACAGCTGCGCAGAGACCGATTCATAACTGCATTCATAGTGGAATTAATTTAAAGATTAATTTGCTGTTACTTGAGATTGAAAATATGTTGAGACAATGATTTGGAATTTTTTTCGGCTTCTTACTGTTTTGTGTTTCCTGATTACTAACACTTACAGTAGTTATAGACATTATTATTTTGGAGTTAAATATGATTTTCGATTATTATGATATTACGAAACTATTTCAGATTAGAAATTAGCATTATATTAGGAAAATGTATTTTTACGTATTACACTAGTGAAACTTTTCAAAGATTTTTCTTTTAGTGCTAATAATATTTTAAATTATTATTTAAAATCATAAATCTTCATACCAATGGTTTTCAGATTTAGCATTTGCCAAAATTATAAAATAATAGAAATTTCTTATAACATATGCAAAGATTTTTGAGATATTGTTAAATCTAATAATACATTTAATTTATCTATTATAATTTATTGTTGTTTAATAGTACAATTATAAATATTAATTATTATTTTTAGTGTTTTTCAAATTGGTATATTTATTTTTTTTTTAATTGTATATAAGCATTTTTTTTGTTTATGATTTTAATCTAACATTTAATTATAGACATTCTGAAGCGGTTATTAAATTTTCGTCTATTATAAAATTATTTTCTAAGTTTATGATATACGTAATTATTGGCACTAAAAGTAAAATATGATATTTAAACATTGAAATAAAAAGTTTTTCGTGTCTAATAGGAAGTTTATAGATTAAACTACTTTGGTATATATTTTTTTTAAGTCATATTTATTTACATAATATAGGAGTGAATATTTTTTTAAACAGATTAACAGTGTTTAACTTCGGTTTGCCTGTCCGTTTTTGTGTATAGCCGTCTGTCCGCACTCTAACTCTCGTAAATAAACTCGGATTGCCCTGAAACATTTAGATATTGACGTTTACCATAGCCCGTTCCTTATTTCTAATGAAGTTTGTAGCATGTTTAGTTCATTTACAGGGACAGTCAAAAGTATTCCGTTACATTACGGCCTATGGGAAAAAATCGTTTCAAAGGAATTTTAATGATTTTACACGCTTTCAAAAGGAGTAAAATTGATATGCATTTATGAAGCGCATTTAAATATGCATTCTGCTGAATATGCGATGCATAGAATAGTTATTGTTCATTTACAGGGCTAAAAAAGGAATTCCAATACATAATGATACAGGGATGGAGGGAATTGTTTGCGGCGTACTTTAATTATGTTAATCTATTTCATATATAATGAAATTTATATACGTCGCTGAAGTTTACATACTATAAATTATTTCATGTATAATACGAAGTGCATATAGCATTTACAGGGACATACAAAATATTTCAATACTATATTGTATCCGAAGTACTGTTCATTAGCGATGATTGCTGGAAATGCATTTTTAATTATGATATGCGCTTTTATGATTCACTATATTTATGCACAGTATATGGTGTATATAAATGCTACAATTCATATACAGGGCTACACAAAAGTACTCGTAAAGGTTACTGCGTATGGGCGCAAATTGTTTAAAGGTGGTTTTTAAATGAGTTGTTCTTTTTTACGCTGAACTGCATTTAATTTGCTAAGAAATGTTTGTAGAATATAGATAAAATGATATACAGGGTCACGTAAAGAATTGGATACATTGCCGTCTGTAAATCATAATTTCTGGAAATGTGATTTCAGCAATTTTAAAAGTGTCATAGTTTGAATTAAATTTTAACTAAATAGTGGCGTGTAATAAAGGTTCTAGGTAAACTACAGGATTGTACAAAAGTATTTAGTATCTTTCCATTTATTAGTATAAATTGCTGAAAAAGAATTTCAACCTGTTATGTTTCAATTGCTAAACTAAATTTCCCCATTATATAGTATATATATCAACCTACAGATCAAATACAGGACTGTTCAAAAGAATTAGAAAACATATTTGGCTATGGACGGTAACTGCTGAAATCAGTTTTTCAAAAGTTTTATGCGTTTTCTAAAATGTTTACTTTGTTATCTTATTTACGTTATTTCCCTAAATTACGATGTCTTGTTAAAGCATTCAGGAAGCATTGGAAAGTGTTTTATAATCTATGCTTAACGCATGATTTTTCTTACTTGTTTTTTTCTTTTTCGCAGATCAGTCTTTTCCTATAAAACATACCAAATCTATTTAGGTCATATTCACAAAATACAATATGCACGGGAATAAAAAATTTAAATAAATATGGCTTATCATGTCGTATTTAATAAAGCAATGACTAATCATAACACATTAAAATCTTACACATTCTTAATATCGAGCTTGTACTCAAGATCAAGCTTAGAACTTAATAAAAAAAAGATGTCAGTTGATAAGCATTGTTTTTTAAGTGGAAAAATTTTAAATATTTTAGAAGAATAGGACTCCAAAATAGCGATATTTTGCTAAAAAGTGTGGTAAAAAGATAAGATTTTACATTTCAAACAAAACTTTATTTCCAAATTGTGCATTTTAAAATACATCACAGTGTTTATGACAAGAACCATCACAGTATTAAAACTTGGAAATTTTTCCAGAGAGAAACATTCGGCTTGCATACAATATTTCAAATGAAAATCAAAATTTAAATTAATTACTTAAAAGGTGCAAAGGCCAACATAGTGAAAAAGATTCCATGCCAGGACTCGAACCCGGGCCATCAGTATAGCGCACTGACATTCTCCCGACTAAACCACATGGAACGATACCCAGCCTGGAAAATTTCTCACTATTACAAGTTGGCAAGGCTACAAAAGCAGCACAAGAAGGGATATTTATCGTGAGCCACCGAGATGGGGCAAACACGAAACTTAATTAAATCCAGCTTCGATTGAAACTACATTAGTACTTGGAAATTTTTCCAAAGATAAACCTTCGCCTTGAATACAATATTTAAAATGAAAATCAAATTTCAAATTAAAACTGCCTTTTAAGCATGTAATTTGAAATTTTATTTTCATTTGAAATATTGGATCGAAGGCGAATGGTTCTCTCAGGAAGAATTTCCAAATATTAATATAGTTTCAATCGATGCTGGATTTAATTAAGTTTCGTGTTTGCTCCATGTCGGTGGCTCACGATAAATATCCCATTTTGTGCTGCTTTTGTAGCCTTGCCAACATATGATAGTGAGAAATTTTCCAGGCTGGGTATCGTTCCATGTGGTTTAGTCGGGAGAATGTCAGTGCGCTATACTGATGGCCCGGGCTCGAGTCCCAGCATGGGATCTTTTTCACTATATTGGCCTTTGCGTCTTTTAAGCAATTAATTTGTAATTTGATTTTCATTTGAAATCATCACAGTGTTTATGACAAATTCGTCACAAATGACACATATTTCACAAATTGGTCACAATGTGACTTCAAAACATTGTCACATTCGTCACAGGTTCGTCACAAAATTAATGCCAAAATAGTCACAAATGACACACTTTTCACAAATTAGTCACACCGTGACTTCACAGAGTGGTCACAATATGACGTCACAAACGACCTCTAAAACGGCCATAACGACCTCGCATTCTAGTCACTGTGACGTCACATCGACGTCACGTGACGTCACATCGACGGTCACAAAATCACAGCGTGACTTCACAACGACGTCGCCGTGACGTCACCATGCCTTACGGGGAATACTTTGGTGGGATACACGATCACAATACAACACCACTCCCTGTGGATGAGTAGTTGTATATTACATCTTAAGGGAAGTCATAAAAAATAGTCTAGTCATACTGTAACGAATTTTTGGCAGCATCTCCGCTCGGCCAGGGGGCACTAAGGTCGTGGTTCCTTGCGCACGGAATAAATTTCATACTACGCAGTGATGAGCTAGACAAGGTGCTTGCGGGTCACATTCGTTGGCCGGAAAATTGAATTCACCCAACCTGGGTGTTATTGATATTTATATATGTGAAACTTCTGTGTGTTATCGGTGTCGTGTCGTCTATGTGTATATATTTATGTTTGTGGTGTCAACAATAAAAGTTGTTTGTGCTTTTCAAGAAATCTCTTCAATTATCTGTCAAAGTGTGCCATCCCCGTTACATTACTACATCAGATATACTATTAAAATGAAAATTTAATGTTAAATATATTTCGAAAATAGTTTCAAAATTATATTTCACTGTATTTCGTAAAAACAAAGTTTGCGCATTAAATTAGTTTAGAAATAATATTTTTTAGTGTCATCGTTGATGACTTATGAAGATTTTTGTGTTTTAGCAACGACATAGTTATTTTACAAGCATTGAACTTATTTATAAGAAGTTTTGAAAATTATAAACTCATAAGTACGTTATATATGTTTTGTTTTGTTTATGTATAAAATATTTTTGTTTCTTTGGATCATCAAATAATCTGACGGAATTATATCTCTACTTTTACAATAAAATAAGAGCTAAAGTAGAAAACAGGAATTCTGCTGTTTGATAATCTAGTGTCGGCCCAGATGAAATATATATATATATATGTATGTGTGTGTGTGTGTAAATATAGAGAGTACTAAATATGTTTCAGTTTTGAGACTTAAACACACACTTTTATTTTATATAAAATGACGTCATTCGCACTCCCTGAAGAATTCGCAATTACGATCCCGTCTTAAACAGCAGGAAAGTGCGTATGACGTCACTATGGTTCAATACACAATTGCAGAAGAAAAAGTTATAAAACTCGACAAAAACTCCTCGGCTATCTAATGATTCATATGATTTCATTTGTTTGCAACATTAATATAGATACTTAAAATTTTAGATTATAATAGCTCCATGTTTTATCAGAAAACGTCTATTTATATTTTTTCAAAATAACACGTATTTTATTTTTTTTTTCAATTGTTATGGGAAAATGGCAACAAAAAGGTATAATTACTTTTTCCCAAATATTATTTCTTTACTTTATGCTGAAGCATGAACTTTATAATGTATGAACTTTATGCGTACTTGAGTTGCCAACATTATACTAAAAGCGGTAAAAAAAAAATAAATAACAAATAAAATACTATTTCAAAAATGAATGCAGTTTTCGAACGAATTGCATTTAAATGACTTCCCCCACACCTATAATACGCCTATATAAAAATTGAAAATGTGCGATGCTTAGAAATTAAAAAAAATACAGTAGATATTACCCCGTACAATGATACATCTGCTTTGTTTTACCGCTGGCTTATATAATGGAACGTTGTTTTTTTGGTGAAGACATTTAAAATGCTGGGCGAAAGAAATAGCATATCGAGTTCTAATACTTCTTAAAAATAATTTAAAATTACTAATCCATGTAACGTACTTAATTTTAAACGATATTTTAAATAATATGTTTGATAAAGAATGTGGGTTTTTTCAAATTATATAATGAAAAGAAAGTTCAAGATTTCATTTTCATTGTTGTTAAAATTTCTTTGTTATCCTTTTAAAAATTCCATGCTGTAAATAGAGAAATATTTCATTATGTAACCACAAAAAATAAAGTTTTTGTTCCAGAATCCGCCGAGACTATATTCCTTTGATCTCGTTGTTTTTACTCAGTATTAAAATATATATCTATTTTGTTCTACGCAGTGCAGTAAATAAAATATCAAAAACCATAGTGCAGTAAATAAAATATGAAAAAACATATCCCCAATTTATAAAACGTATAGAACGGTCGATTTTTTTTATGTATTTCAAATATTTTCTTAAATTGGATATTTCCATTAAAAAAAAAAAATGCGTTAGAAAAAATGAGAAATAATAAAAAAAAGATATACTATCGGAGATACATACTTAACATTTTCGAGTAAGAATACAAAGAAAGTTTGAAAGTTATTTTTATATTTAGACCTTTTTAAAATGCTAAAACATGTATTAAGTTATTTATAGTATATTGATTGATAGTAAAGCGAAGAGAGTTCGCGTGGTAGGAGAGATTGCGCACAAAGAGATTCGACGGGAAGAAGTAGAGTGCGCGCGCACAGCGACTCCAGGTAGTTGTACAGCAGCATTAGTGCAGTGTCTACATGAATGTGCATATTGATTGTTCCAAGCGTCTTAGATAAAGCAGTGCTATTTTTTTTCCAAAGTAAGTGCTTGAATTTTCTTAACTGTTCGTCACAACTTTTATAGAACGTCAATAATACAAAATATTTTGAACTTAAACAATTTCTTATAAACTACTAACCTGGACTAAGTATGCGAACACCAGAAATTCATTTTAGAAGTGGCCGTATTTAAAAAAAAAGGCCGCGCAACCTCTTCTACCAAAATAGGAGAGTTTGCGCATCTGCTACTTAGGAGAGATGGCGCATTTTTCCATAGGTTTAAGTGCTAGGAGAGATTACACAGCTTATTGATAAATTTGCATGAATTGCAAATTACGTGTAAAACATATGAATGAATCAATTTTGAAATAATTTCGGAAAAACACATAATTATCAAAACTAAATTTGGCAACAAATTAATTTGCAAAAAAATACTTTTGCAGATAAAAATTTTATTAATAAATTAATAATACAGTTGTTATTAAATAAATTTTATGTAATTATTTTTGTTAAAAATTAGTAATATATTTGTCAATAATTTAATTAAATATTTATATATATATTTTAATTTATGAGCAATTAATTTACTAATAAATTAATTTTGTTAACTAAAATAAATTTTCTAATACAATGTTTTCGGAAAGCTTTCACGCATTCCAAGTAGTGTAATGCCATCGAAATCAAAATGAAACAGAGTGCAACTAATGTTACTAATTCACAAAATATGCATGAAAAAGACTTAAGAAAGATGCCGCTACAAAAAAAAAAAAAAAAAAAAAAAAAAAAAAAAAAAAAAACAGCTGAAGATAAGGTGCTTCCACAAAAAGTGAGATAAAAAAACTCAAGGAAAAAACTGAAGTTCAATGAGGATGAGTGCACTGAATGTCTTTAACTGGACCAGGAGACAACTTCGAAAACTGACTGGATTCAATGCATTGCTTGTTGCAGGTGATTGCACGAAAGATGCACGATTTACAACAATAAGTGCATCGATTGTAGATGACAACAACTCTGGTTAGCAAACAAAATACAATAAAACTGTGGAAATGGAAATGAAGTAATTTTCAAGTTAAACATCTTATCAACTAGATTAATGTTATTTTGTAATCTTAGTAGGGCTTGATTTTTCTGATATTTTAATCTTCTTAAATTAAAAATTTTAACTGTTGTTAAAATTCTTTCTTTTATTTATTATTTAAACATTTGGTTGAAATATGCACTCCTGATACAATTATGTTTACTCACAAAAACCTTTCAACAATGTCGATTAAGTGTAATTATTATTGTTAACAATTTAATTGTAGTTACTATTAATAACAATCTCTTCTACCTATGTGCGCAATCTCTCCTACACATGTGCGCGTTCCCTCCTACCCTGTAAGGAGAGATTGCGCAAAATAGTTTTCTTGGTTTTATTACCGCTGTTCTATTAAATTACAGTGTAACAACAAAATAACAATGGAAGTGCATAAAAAATAAATAAAGTCAAAATTATTCATGCATAGTTTAGCAAAATATTAATATTCAGATTTTTTATTACTATTCTTTTGAAATGTGCGCAGACTCTCCTCGCTTTACCTGAAATACTTCACTAGATTGTTCCATAAGAAAAGTAGAAATGTGTGCAAAACCTTACGATCCCTTTTGGTGAATGATTTTTGCATATTCATATTTTTCTTAACTTTCAGATAATAAATGCTACGTATAGGTGTCTAAACTACTGTAATAGGTGTCTTAAAAACTTAATTAAATGAAATGTACACATCATTAACTGTCTCATACTATCCTCCACCAAGTAATGTAACTCAAAACACACTATTCAAAGAGAGAAGGGACTTTCACAACTTATTTTTTTTTTCTTAATTGCACTTTAAATGCTACTCTATGGTACATTACATGAATTATGGTATATATTTATCACACAAGATATAAAAAAAAATGGAGAAATATAAGAAATTTTCCTGTATATTTTAAGCATTATAATCAACTTTCGAAAAGTCCCAACCTCATTCCATATCAATTAAAATCCACAATATTTTTTATTCCAGTTTGGTTTATATATAGGAATGAAACTGCTCATAGTTTTTTTTTTTTTTTTTTTTTTTTTTTTTTAACTAAATATATTTGAAAAGTCAAAGGTAGTTAAGTGCAGAAATATGATGCAAAAATGCTGAAAATTTCATAAAATTTCGAAAATATTTTTGATTTTATTACCTTTATATTCAAATATATAAAATTCGATGTCTAGTTTATTTGTATATGTAAACCAATTTAGCATTAAGAAAGATATTGAGACTTTAATTGGTATGGGATTAGGTTGAGATGTTTTGAAAATTTCGGATAACGCTTAAAATATTCAGGAAAATACTTCATTTTTCGCCAAAAATCTTTTTTTTTAAATTTCTTGTGTGATAAATATATTCCATAATTCATATAGTAATTGATATGTAACCTTGAAAAGTATTTAAGGTGCAATTAAAAAAAAAAATGAGTTTGAATGTCCCTTGTCCCCTTAACATTTTATTTCTGTTTTGTTTTAGGTTCAGATTCACTATCCAGTAAGTACAGCTTTGAACTAGTGACATTTACTAATAAAGCGTATCAAACGGTAATTAAAAATAAAAATAAAACTAGAGAACAGGAATTCTGCTTATTCAGTATTTAGGGTCGCCCCCGGCATTTCCATTACTTCATTTTCTTCTGATGAACTGATGGCTTCTATTATTATGAAACAGCCATTATAAATGAAGCGTTAGGTGAAGATGAAAGAGCAGCCGTAAAACAGTTAGAACTCTGATTTTCAGCGAACTAAAATAACTTCGTAAAACACCATCAAAGCCTTAAATGCGCTAGGTCTTTCGAAAGATCTGAGTCTTTCTTCGTCAGGCGCAAAAAGACGTGCTTCTACTATAAAAGCAGCAGCAAGACTAAGACTTCATAGTAGAAGCACGTCTTTTTGCGCCCGACGAAGGAAGACTCAGATCTTTCGAAGGGCGCAACGCATTTAAGGTTTTGGTGGTGTTTTAAGAAGTTATTTTAGTTCGTATTAACTCACACCAGTTTCAACTTATTTTCTCTGATTTTCTGGTCAGAATGGAGGGGGGGGGGATCTCCATAATCGTTTTTTTTTTTTTTTTTTTTTTTTTTTTTTTTTTTTTTTTTTTTTGGCTTTTTTTTTTTTTTTTTTTTTTCAAAAAAAAAAAAAATCATGGCCATTTTTCCCCCGCATTCTGACCAGAAAAACAGAGTTTTAACTTTTTACGGCTGCTCTTTCATCTTCACCTAACACTTCATTTATAATGGCTGTTTCATAATAATAGAAGCCACCAGTCCATCAGAAGAAAATAACTCGGTTAAGTGGGACTCTACTGCAGTACAAAACATATTTCAATTTTAAGACTTAATGTACACGTTTTATTTTATGTAAAATGACGTCATTCGCATCCGCTTAAGAATTCCACTTTTGCGATCTACTGTTATACACTGTAAAAAAAAAAAAAAAAAAAAAAAAAAAAAAAAAAAAAAAAGTAAGGTTACTAAGAATTTTTTCGGAAACTGGGATGCCTAGAACTTTTTATGTAACCACAACGAAAGATAATCATGTAAAATTACAAAAGTTTCTTCAGTAACTGTTACTAAATATTGCTTAGTAAACGTACTAGTGATTTTTTAAGGCGTTTCCCAAAAAAAACTCTTGTAGATTTACTAAATATTGTTTAGTGAAGTTACTAATGCTTGTTTAGGGAGTTTACTATATAAGTTTTAGTAAATTTATCAGTGAATATGTTGTAAACGTACTATCCATTTTTAAGGTGTTTTCTAAATTTTTTTTCGTAAATTTACTAAATATTGTTCTGTAAATGTACTAACGGTTTTTCAAGGGGTTCTATAAATAGTTTTTGTAAATTTACTAAATATTTCTTAGTAAACTTACTAGCAATTTTTTAGGGAGTTTACTAAAGAATTTGTGGTAATTTTTCCAAAGATAGTTTAGTAAACGTACTAAGGATTTTTTAGAGAGTTTCTCAAATAATTCCTTGTAAGTTTACTAAATATTGTTCAGTAAACTTACTAACGATTTTTTAGGGAGTTTACTAAAGAATTTTTCGTAAATTTACTTAGGATTATTTAGTCAAGGTACTAACGATTTTTTTAGGTAGTTTCTTAAAGAATACTTTGTGAATTTTCTAATGATTTTTTAGTACACTTACAAAGGAATTTTTAGTACATTGACTAAGAATTTTTTTCGTAAATTTGCGAAGGATTTCATAGTACATTTACTATGAATTTTTTTTAGTATTGCACCCAAAACTTTACATATACTTCAGCAAAAAATTTTCAGCTGAATTTTCAGCTTCTTCGTCAGAAAAATTACCAATGATTTTTTAGTATTGTATCTAAAATAGTTTTAGCATTCTCGCCAGAAAGTTTTTGTAACCGTACAAGAGATATTGCAGTAAAGTCAAAATCCTTCGATCAAAATACTTCGATCAAAATAAGTAATATGGGCTGACGTGTTTTTCAGTAATACCACAGCAATTGCCAGGAATTGAAATATTTGTATGTTATGCTTTAAAAAACTGACTGAAGCTTAACAGTAGATATTCAAATAGGTACAAAATCATTTCCATATTAAATAATAATAAATAAAATTTCAGATTATGGAGATTATCTTGCAGTAGGAAAGCTTTTTTTTTTTGTTGTTGTTGTTTTGTTTTCATTACACCGAAAATTATTTAAGTTTTAATTATTGATTCTGTTGTCTTTGAAATATATTTAAAAAACAAATGTAAACCAATTTGATCTAATTTCACAAAGTAATTGCATTTTTCCCCCCACAAATATTACCATTCTGTCCTTTTACATTTTGGAATATTTCTTCGCACTCAGTTACACTTATAGTCCATTTAGTGTTTGCTTATTCACAATGACAATATAAAAAAAAATAATTTTCTTTAGATTTAAATACATACCCTGTTTTTATTATTGTTTTAATTTAAACAATGTCTGAATAAATTTCTTCAACCAATATTATTTTTTGCACGAGTTTGAAAAGGATTTTCGCATAATGCACTTAGATGCTACTTTCATGATGTTTTTTTTTTCTTTAATTGTTTTGAATCTATAGATGCTGAAATTTTCATATTATACAGTTTTAAAATTTTTACCTTCTTTTCACAAAACAAAAAATAAAATAGAAATATTTTTAAATTTTATATTGCAACACAGCTCAATTGTGCAAAATTAATTGATTTGAATATAAAACAACAAAAAAAGTTTAGTATTTGTTTCTGTTTAACATTCAATAATGAATATAACACTTTTGATTAAATAAAGCACAAACATAATGAATACATAATCAAAGTATATGCGTAAACACTGAAATAATCAGCATTAAAAAGGCAGCTATAAGTAGTAGAATCTATTTAACCTCTAATATCAGCTAATACAAAAGTATTACTTTAAACTTTAAAGCTTTTTTAAATACACAATGTATTTCTATGGTATATTATATACTTACTTTGAAGGGTTAATTTAATAACAGCAGTGTCGCCACCAAGCGACTAATTATTCTTACATATATAAGTATTTTTTCAGTATTCCTAAATGATAATCTATGACGACGATTTATTTATTTTTTAACAATGCTCGTAAAAAAGAAAAATATTCACCACCAGCAGCTTTGCAATAGCTGAAAAAGAAATGGTTACAGACACTATTAAATCGCAACACATTTAAGTTGGTTTGCGGTATGCCGCTCCATTTATTGAAAATACAAATTATATAACCATTAAATTATATATATGTCAGACTAATATTTACTGTAATATAATATCATTTTACATAGAGTTTCAGGAGGGTGCTACACCCTCTCTGACCATTCAGGTCATCAAATATAAAGAATTCTTGAAGCTTAGTATGTTCTGAATCAGGATTTCAAGTCAGGTAAAATGGAATAGATCCAAGCAGCAGGTTAATTTCTCCACCTGTTTTAAAGGAAAGAGAAAATATTTTAAGACATAAAATATTTCTTGTGCAGACATAACAATAATCAAATTTCACACAGGGGAATTAATCAAAAAATTAAACAGTATATCAATTCAAATCTCTTTTACAAGGAAATCTTCAGCATTTAAAAAATCAATCAGTGTTCGAAATAATTGGTGGTCCGTTGGTCCGAGAACACTAATTGGTGGTCCGTTGGTCCGAGAACACCAAAAATTCATTTGGACCACTAATTTGAAAATTTTAGTGGTCAGCAGGAACATTAACTACCCCCCCCACCCCCCACCCCCACCCCCCCCCCCTCTCTCACAGGGTCACAGGTAAACTTGAATTTCCCGTCTCAGAGAAAACGGCAACCAAACACAAATCGCACAATTTTATTTTAAAAAATAAATAAAACTGCATTAAACCTTAGTCAATTGAAATATTGGAATTAAAATATCTAAATTAATAATTTTATAGTTTTTCTTTATGTGCTGTTTATTTAATTTTTAGTTATAATTTTATATTTTATTAGGCTGAAAATTTTAGATAAATGCAAAGAAAGTTTGTAAGAAAAAGCTGCAAAATTCTCCATTTATTAGGTAGAAGGAAAATATTGTGAAATTCTTAAATCAAATGTGTAAAAATATTGCAAAAAGCGTCAGTTGGTTGAAGGAAAAAATTCGTCAATCAATCGTGATTAACAAAAACTAATGCTTGCCATTTAGCTGCAATAGGGTGTTAACGATTTTAATCAACGATTAAATCATGATTTTAATCAACTGATTTTTTTTTAGAAAATTTGTGATTTTAATCAATGATTTTTTATGGTCTATTTCAATGGTCTGTAGCGAAAAATCATTTGTAGTATATTGGAATGATATTACACTATTTCAAACATATAGAAATTGATACACATCACTGAAATGTACAAAAAGATGCTTACTATAGAACATGATGAGCATAGCATTAATCGTTTATTTATGGGGGAAACAAAAGGATTCGCTTATAGTACTGTATAAATAAACAATAATTGCTGGAAGTTCGTTATCTGTTGTGGTACGAGTTTTTTTTTTTTTTTTTTTTTTTTAATTTAACTAATTTAGTTACTTCGTATGTATAAAATCTGTAAATCATATACAGGGCTGCAAAAAAAGATGTATACATTTCTGTTTATTGACGAATATGTTGAAGGGGAATTTTCAACTGTGAAAATGCGTTTCTTAAATGAAGTAATGTTTAGCATACTATTTGGTATATATTCAAATCTATAGATCATATATAGCGTCGCAATAAGGAATTTCGATATTTTTCCGATGACTGATAATTGCTGAACTTTAATTTTCAAATGTGTTACGTGTTTTGTAATTTGCTTACTTAGCCATCGTATTTAACTTTATTTAAAGGTTGATTTTTTTTTTTTTTTAACATAATTTTGAATGTGTTGGAAAATTATAATCTGTCGTTGAAGGTTGATTATTTTACGTTATTGTTTAAAAAAATATTTTTATTTGTATGTGTGTTTATATATATATATGTGTGTGTGTGTGTGTGTGTGTATATATATATATATATGGGCGAGTTGTAAAACACAGGGTAGGTGGGTTAAACCGGGTAGCGCAAATCCCTCCTTCAGTTGTACTTCTGTCTATCAGCCAACACGAGACATTACTTGTCGGTAAACATTATGGCATTTATAGCTGATTGAAACGTTACTGTGTGCGGTTTTTTTTTTTTTTTTTTTTTTTTTTTAGTGTCAAGGAATTAGTTTCAATTACTCTTAAAAAATTGTTTTATTTGATTCTAGATTTTACGCGTATAACCACTTTTTTTCAGCATATTAAATATTCCTGAGTACTCTATATATAATTCTTTCCTTTCCTGATAATATTTTAAAATTTTTACTGATCTTTTGCTTATAGGATTAAGAGTAGTGACGCCAGGTTTTAAACTCTGTCATGTTGGGGTAAAACCGGGTACTTAAGAGTGTGTCAAAACTGGGTATGCCCGATTTTGTCCGACACTCAAAGAATTTTTTTTAGTATAGTTAATAAATTAGCATGGAATTTTAAATTGCATTCTTAATGCTGTTAAGTTATAATATAATTCTAAATCTATCTAGTTATAATGAAAAAAACTTTAATTTTGATTTTGTTTTTTATTAAAAAGTGGGTCTAATTTTTAACTTACATTTATGAAGTTAAATAATTTGCAATTATTAATGAAATTAATAATGGTACTAATTAAGGCATAATTTTATATTATGCTTATTACATTTTAATAAATAACTTTCTAATCTGAGGTGTAATAACTTGCGTTATGGGTCCAATTAAAATGCAAATATATTTCGTGACTTGTTTCTCTAAATAAAAAAATCTGCCCAAAATGACAAATAATCCATAAAATCTCAATCCTATATAACAAAGCTATATAATCTGTAACAGGATTTTTTTTTTTTTTTTTTATCAAATATTAAACAGGCAAGAAAAAAACCTCTTGATGAATGAAACTTTCCCAGACTCATTTGCTGTATATAATAGGAGTGGATGGATTACGAAAGAGGTCTTTATTTTATTTGGTTAAAAAATGCATAGATTTTTACAATCCTTGCCCTGAAAAGCCCGTTCTTTAAATCCTTAATAGGTGTTCAATTCATATAAATGAATCCAGTTAATCTAGTAAGAGAAAGCAATGTATTTATATATGCTTCTTTCCTTACGCAACGCATCGATTTCAACCCCTTGATGTGTCATTCCTGCATCTCTAAGCTCATACTAAGAACAAGAGGGGAAGAAATTGTTATTTTCCCACTCTGCGCGATCTGTAACAATTTACCAAATTGGAAAATTATTTAAAACTGCATTTTCGAGAGCAGCAATTGTAAATACTGCAATCAGAAGGTTCGAATAAACAGGGATTTTCCCCTACAACAATGTTTTTCCAGACCATCTTTTTGCTCCTTTCGGAAGTGACAGAGAAACCCATGAAAGTCATGGTAACACACCTAGGTCTATGCAGCCACAGGTTTGCATAGCTGCAGAAATAAATATTTCTGAAACATTACAGGATAATGGAGCTCAACCTTCCGAACATAAACGAGTTGGCAACATCCAGCGTCTTTCACGTCGAGCTGCTTCCAGATGCAGCAGTTAACATCACAATCACAGACGTCATCACTCATTCAAAATGTTACATCTACAGAATACATTAGTAAAATTATCCATTCGACATCTTCAGACTATGTAGCCCAGCAATCTGTATTTCCAATTTCACCTAAAATGTTATTATCCCCCTTCTAAGGAAGGCTTTAGAATTGAGAAAAGAAAGGGAAAACTTATTTTGATTTCTTCTCCCTATAAATTACAGATCGAAACAGATATTAAGGAGAAATAAGCCAAAGAAACTGCAAGACGAAAAAAGAACTTTCTTTAAAAGAAAAAAAAAAAAGAAACAAAAAAAGATTGCGGACACATCTTCAGAAGAAGAGGATAATGAAACCTGTATGTTTTGCTATGAACATTACTCAAATTCTAAATCGAAATATGATGTTTGAAATGCCACGGATAGGCACACGAAGCATGTAGTAATGCAGAAGAATATGATGACAAATTCATCTGTGATTTTTGAAGCTTAAAGAACTGTAAAACGTACAGTGTAAAGTAAGCAGGCCTATACAACGTAGAAAATTTGCTGACGAATAATTTTTTTTTACACATGGAAGAACACATGTGCAATTTCGTTTTGTTAAAAATAATAAAAATGTATTTTTTACTATATTAAGTAAGACCTTTTTGACTAAAATGAGTTTTCCAGTAGTTTTAAATGGATATCCAGTTTTACCCAACCAGCGAGGTAAAACCAGATTTTTGCATCATTTGAAAAATGCTATTTTTTTATATAAACAATTATATATATATATTGTTTGAAAAAAAATGTTTT
The DNA here is from genome assembly GCA_963932465.1 of Maratus speciosus. Classification (NCBI taxonomy): domain Eukaryota; kingdom Metazoa; phylum Arthropoda; class Arachnida; order Araneae; family Salticidae; genus Maratus; species Maratus speciosus. The sequence continues at coordinate 547,837,532 of OZ010791.1, forward strand.
TAGTGTAAAACGAATCCTTGGCTATAATAAAACAGTGTTCAAAGTTTGTTTTCCCATTTCACAGCATTTGAGACTAACAAACTTTTAAGGTACCCGATTTTGCCCCACCTTCCCTATATATATATATATATATATATTTAAAAGATGCTGTAGAAGAAAATAGCATGAAACATTTATTAGCTCCTTTCTACATCTGTTTCTACTAAATTTTTTGGTAACATGCCATTTATCTTTTAAAATAAGCAATTTTTCTATTCGCATACACTTTACGGTAGTTATCGCGATATATCACCAATATTAACACGTTGATATATTCCGATATTAAATTTACGATATTCTCCCCACATAGCAGTTAAACTTTTGTAAAAAAAAGATCAAAAAAGTTTTTCCGAAAACTTGTAGCAATTTATTCCAGGATCCAGGATGATATTTTAGAAGTATCGGCAAAAAAAAAAAAAAAAAAAAAAAAAAAAAAAAAAAAAAATATATATATATATATATATATATATATATATATGCTCTAAAAGTTAAAATCTTCTAACTGATGATGCAATTGATTTTTAAAAACATGAGTTTTAACTCTTTCAAATACATTGGTGAGCATAGGTCCCTTCGCGCCTCACAAAGACTACACTGCAAATAGAGGCATCTTAAATTTAGACACATATGTGACTGAAAAAGAATTTCAGTCACTTAAGTGTCTGAATCTGAAAATTCAGACATAACAGACGTCTAAATTTAAGACACATAAATGTCTTACTATGATCATGCTATAAACGAACCGAGAAACATGTGTAAATTATCCAACAACCGTCTGATTTTAAGACGATACGCTCCAAGCGATAGTTAAACATCACCTTTGGTACTATTCTTAACAGCCAATCAGAACGCTGATTTCCGCGCGTGTCATCTACAGCACCTTCATGAGATAAGAACAGAAAGAATTAAATTTTCACCGCCGCCATTGCTTGGATTAAAAGGATATGAGTTAATCTGGGTATTTATAGAACGAACGAGTAAGTCATATTTAATTCTAATATTTTATTCCGATAGATTTGTATACCTTTGAATGTGAGTGAAATCGTTTATAAAAATTTATCTCTTTTCTGTAGTTTAATGCTAAATTTTTGATTTCACTAACGGTCGTCTGTTATATGCCTTCTTAATGTAACGGAATGAAATATAATTGTTTTGAAAATTAAATAGCAATGCTGTAATTCTATTTGCTTGACATTTGTAAATAAACGAATGAGTGATAGTTTAATCTTCATTTTCGATAGGGTGATGTGAAATAATTATAATTTGTCTTTGCTCAAAAACAAAACTTGCAACATAGGTTTGAAAAGTTGAATGATTCATCGCTTCATTTATCAGAGATAAAAACATTAAATTGAAGCCATTTGTAACTGTGTTTATTCTATGTTTGTTTTTTACTGTTTACTGACTATAAACGCTTGCAGTATATGACATCAGGCATTTATTTTATTTTTTGTTATTATTATTATTTTGGAGCTAAATATGATTATTCATATTATTATGATATTAGGAAAAGTTTTCAGATTGAAAAAAAGCATTAATATTGTGAAATTTGACTGTATATATTGCAGTTTTTAATCACGAAACTGAAACTTTATAAAGATTTATTCTTATTGATTTTTTAATTTATTATTGAAAATCGTAAATTTTGATATCCAATGTTTCAGATTTAACATTTACCAAATTTCTAAAAATAATATGAATTTTTTATATCATCCAGTAAAATTTTCGAAACATTAAACAAACGGAGAAACATTTTATTCATATTTTGCAGTTTACGTTGCTGTTTAGCAGTATAATTATAAAGTTTAATTAATATTTTTTGTGTTTTTTAAATTGGTATATTAATTTTTGTAATTTATATGCAAGCATTTTTTTTGCGATATTTTGTTCATGATTAAAAATTTTTAAAATTGAGTAATGCGAGAAACTGCAATCGAATTTGCAACGGTTCTGGTACAAGTAATTGTTGGCACTAAAAAAAAATTACACATGATAATTTAGACATAAATAAAGAGTTGTTTATGCCTTGATATGAAGTTTATGTATAAAACTGCCTTATATTTTTAAAAGTTCGTATTTACTTATATGATACAGTATTAAATATATTTTTAAGCCATTTAATAACTGCTTTTTTATGTTCGAAACGTTTTTCAAGCAATTAAGAATAGTACGTATACTGTCTGATGTATTTTTTTTTTTTTTTTTTTTTTTTTTTTTTTACTTTCTATTTTCTTCTGTTTTTTTGTTTTTTTTTTCTATTTCTTAGATCAATATTTTCTTATCAAATATATAAAATCCATTTAGCTCATATTCAAAGGATACAAATTTTACAGGAATATAAAATAAATTAAATATGACTTATATCGTGTTGTTCCATAAAAAAGAATAATAATGATATACATTTTTTAGCAATAGCGGGTGAAAATTTTAAATTGAATACGGAATATGTTTAAAGAAAATTATATACATATTCCGAAGAAATATTTAAAAAGAAAAAAATATTACACATGTTTACTACTTAAAATGACTTAACTATTTTATTTATATGTACTTAAATGACAAATACAAAAATGGCTAAGTTTTGAAATTAGAAGTAATTTTTTTTTCTCAATGCTATTAAAATAGAATATTTATTTACTATTTTATTATTTACTCATTGTTATATAGCTGTTGTGATTATCATCTGATGCATATGTAAAATTGCCTATGGGGCAAAATCTAATTTTTGAATTATATGAATTTTCCTTTTTTGGGGAGCGGGACGAGAGGGGGATTTTCTTGCCCATTTTCGCGTACACGGGATTTTTTAAATCTCTTTCGACATTCCACCGACTATGATAAATATTTTGAACTTTTAGAGTAGGACAAGATAAAAAAAAAAAATATATATATATATATCCATATACCTTAAAAACCCCTAATAGCGGACACTTCGGGACCGCGAAATTTGTCGGATAATCGGAGATGCCTGCTTTTGTGAGGTAAAAATAATACAAATATGTATGCCTTGCGGATCAAAAAAGTATCCGCTATTCGGGAATGTCCATTAACCTCCATAACGGATACTCCCGAATACCGGGCATCTGTATTTAGCTAACAATACTGCAGGGTTGCATTTTTTGCAAAAGGACTCCTTGATTAAAGCATGGGTAGTGCCCCGTTCTCTTACGATTTTAGTTCCCCCAAATTTCATGTGCAATATTTGCGAAGCTTATATTTTAAATCTGTTTCGAAATTGTACTGATTATAATCAATATTTTGAACGTTTAAAGTAAAGTAAGATTAAAAACAAAATTTTAAAAAATCTAATATTTAGATAAATATTTTTTCTTTTTAATCTTATATTACTCCTGAAACAAAATACTTATTATAATTAGTACAATGTCGTAAAAGATTTAAATTATCAGCTTTATGAAAATTGCATACTAAAATTGGGAGCACCAGAAAATCAGGCGGTATGGGGGTAGAGGGGGCAGGACAACGGCCAGATATTTTCCCAGTATTCAGCGTGGTCAAACATGGCTACATAAAATGCTTACAAAAAATGTCTGCGATTCAGACGTTTCAAGTGTCTGAAATTCAGTCGCAAAAAGTGTCTGAAAAAATTCAGACATTTTAAAATGTCTGAAAATTGAACACTCCGTTTCAGACACTTAAGTGACTGAATTTCAGACATTTTAATTTACAGTGTATATTTTTTTCTACCATAAAACTAACTAAACGTCCGTATTTTAACACAATCTTTTTAGAGCAACTCAACAGGCCAGATTTACATTTACCTACGAAAATTTCGAAACATTCGGACAAATATAAATATTTTTTACTATCTAAAATTTGCAAAAACTTCGACAAAATTAGCAAAAACCAGAGTTACATCGTGGTAAAAATCTTACCAGCCTTTTCCCCACTAAATATTAATATTTGTTCACTCGGGCTACGAAAACATTATGCTTTTAACATCTAAAAATTTCAAAGAGTCTGGATGATAACGACAAACTTTAAGAATTTAAAATACTGGAAGAACCTTGTCCCTCCCCCACCTCCCTTTCCAGGCATATTTCAAAATTACACATAAGACTCCGAAAATCAAATTATGCAGAATATTAATACCAAATAATAATAACAATACCAAAAAGCATATAATTTTAATTCTCTTTGAAATACTGCAATACATTTTTAAAAATACAAAATTAATCTTTTAAAAAAATTCACTGTCCGAAGTCACTTTTCTGTTTTTCTGCGCATTTTACTGTACGACTCGCATTACCTATATATTATTGAAAAATACACACTTAATGTTATACAGTAGCTTTGAAATGATCGAGTATTGATTTGGTTCAGATATAAATGGATTTAAGGGTGAAAAAAATTAGTTTGAAAAGAAAAAAAAAGCACCAAGATTTTGATATGAAAATAAAATCTATATCTATCTATATTATAAAAAACGAATATATATCTGTGCGTAACGCTGACGTCATTTTGCAAATGGCAGTACTTTGAAATCTGGAATGAAATTTAGGTTTTGCAATTTCCGTGTTCAGCTCGTCGTCATCTTAAAATACCGAGTAAAATGAGAACTACATTTAATATTTTTGTTGAACATTGTCACAATTCTATTTCAAAGACCCCTGATCGGGGGGGATGTAACTCACAATTATGTGGGTGGGAAACTGGAAATTGTTTTAATCCCTTCCGTTTAGGTCTAAAATGAAAGTACTAAGTTTTATCCCAGGTACTAGGGGAACATTAGAAAATATGTACATATTTATAGTCGAAAAACACATTTTTTAAATTATCTTAACAATATCTCAGAACAATTAATTCTTTCAAAAAAATTGTCAATACAAATGTCGTAGAATTGAAATTCTGAATAAAATGAGTACCTATATTAATATTTTTGCTGAACATTAAGGTCGCAATTCTATTTCTAAATTTTGCCTTAACCGCTAATCAAGAGAGAGACAGAGTTATCAATCCGCCCTGCCTCCGTTTATTACATACATGTATTTTCTTTAAGTTGTTGAGGCCCTCGCGATGTTTCTGCAATTATGTTAATGCTTTATTTTGTATATTTTGAGGATTATAATTTAGTAGTTATTTAGAAAGAGGTACATAATTGACAGCCGTTTTACATGTCATTTCTCAACTGATATCGTCAACCTTAAACCTTAGTTTAAAAAAAAAAAAGTAAAGCTTATAATACTTTTTTTCAATATTACGAAGGTTTTAAAATTTTATGAACTTAAAATGCTTGTATACTAGTCGAAAATAATTTTTATTAAAACCATCTTAGTCCTTTTCGTAAAACATCGAAGTTTAAAATCGTGCTATTGGTTGACCTATAATTCCTCTAGCGACAAGAATCCTGCACACTCATTTGTTCCCTCGCTACTCCCCACTATTTTCGACCTCCTTAAATGTGATACATACGCACTGTTATTCACTATATATGTCAAATTGAATGTGACGCATAATTCAAATACAATATCAGAGATCATAAACAATATTTCCCATCATTTACGAATCCTTTTTGAAATATGCTAAAAATCATGAAATAATGCACTTTTTAAGTTATCTACTTGTTCGTAGTGGCAAAGCCGCACCTACTAGTAGGGCGGTAAAACTTAGTACGTTTATTTCTGACCTACGTCGAAGGGATTAAATCAATTTCCAGCTTTCCCGTATTTAATTCCGAATTCGGCCTTTATTTTTCATTTCCTACCACTGGGCTATAATCCGTAATCAAGAGTTTAAGCCATAACTCTGAAAATATCCAAAATAAAGCCTAAAATAATTACAAAATCCTCAAATAATACCTCAATAAATTAAAAAATATATATAAATTAGAAACAGGGTGAACTGAACCTCGTCTGTTCTGGCTTCAATCACTTGATTTACGAATTAGGCAAAACTTTGCATTATAATTGTAAAAATTCAACAAAAATATTAAGTACACATTTCAATCAGAATTTTAACCTCTACAACATCTGTATTGACAATGCTTTTGATAGAGTTAGTTTTTTTAGATACTGCTATGGTAATTAATAAAAATGTGTTTTTTTTTTTACTATAAATCTGTACATATCTCCAACCACTCACCTAGTAAGAGGGAAAAAACTTAGTACATTCATTCTAGACTTAAAATAAAGGGATTAAAACAATTTCCAGCTTTCCCCTAATTAATTCCAAATGCGGCCCTTTTTTCCTCCCCTACCACTGGTCTATGAAGAGTTTTAAAGACTTTAAAATTCTATGTGCTCTAATTTTTTTTTTTTTTTTTTTTGGGGGGGGGGGATGCCAATTTTGAGTAGGAGGAAAAATCTTGATTATTTATTGTGACAATAAAATGACACAGAACAGATTTTTTTTTATTATTATTATTTAAGCAGTTTTAAAGAGTTTTGAAACTTTAAGTATTATTACTGTGAGAGGTGAAGAAACGGGGAAACGAAACTTTGAAGGTGAAATTCAGATAAAATTTTAATCAAACGGATATGATGGAATGAATAGTTAATGAAATTTAGAACTGATTATTTATTCACTTAAAGTAACAAATACAGTAATTTTTTTTTAACCTTTAACTGATGTCAAAGATATTGCCACATAACTAGTGTGAAGCGGTCTGTCAGACCTCTCCAACGAAAGATGAATAAAAGCCGCGATAAACTTATAGGATGTTGTTTTTGTACTAAACTTTTTGCACAGGTGTGTTATAATTAAAATTCATCTATTCAAAAGTCTCTGGTATTAGTACTAAAGTTTCAAACGAAACAAAATTTCAGTAGTGTTTGTAGATAAACTGAAATTTGCAAGTTAAACTATGAAAATTGAAAAAAGCACTGGTCTGTGAGACCGGTAACATCAGTTAAAGGATAAAAAAAGGTTTAAACAGTTTAAACTTTGGTATTGTGGAGAAGGGAGTAAAAAGGGGAGGTGAAATTTCAGAAGAAAGGTTAGCACAATGGCGGTTTTATCTTTAATTTTTAAATCGGAAATGAAAAGAAATGCAGAAGAGTTCCACCCCCGATTAAGAAATAATATGGCAGTAAAGCACTTTTAAGGACTTTTAAAAAATTTTGTATGAAAATAAGCACTTTCAAGCACAAAAAAAAAATTCTTTTGAAAAATGCAAGTACTTTTAAGGACCGTACGAATCCTGATATATTGAAAATTTCCCGACTACAGAGTAGTCCTGCACGGGTCATGTTGCACCAGACACAAAACCGAATATTATACTTAAGTCAACCCACAACTCGACCCAAACCCTCCAAAAATATTTCCTCGATCCGCAACCTATCCAGAATCAGCCAAAATAATTTTCGGCAACCTGCAACACAACCCAGACTTATTTCAACCCGAACCCGAAATAAAAGGAAAGGAAATCGTGTTTTATTGATATTATGAAATGTAATCTACAATTACATTTCTAATAAAAATTTGTGTTTTATGTAGGAAAATGGACAAATGTATGTACTTTAATATTCAAACATATGTGGGTATCGTGCCCACAAGTATTTGAAGTGAGGACAGCTTGTTAAAAAGCGCCATCGATATTCACCATCATGGTTGATCTCAATGGCGCTTGGTGACAAGTTGTCCTCAACATGGCTCTCAATCACATGACACACCTAAGTGATGTAGGATAGGTGGGGGCTAAAGTTACGCACTTATCATTAATTTTGATTTTTAACGAACACATTGATCTAAACTTATGTGACGACTGATTAAAATGTTGTATTAAAAACTTAGGTACGTTCCACTATCAAACGACATTCTGTCAAATTATAATTCCGTGAGAAATTGTAATTTTTAAAAAACATTGCTCTGCGTATCTTTGCCCCATTGGTTGGGCTAAAAGTACGCAGTGATGAGGTAAAGATACGCAGTGCGCATTTTTGCACCATTACGGCCGGAATTTGCCCAATTTTCACTAAAATGAATGAGTAATATAAAAGAATTAGTAAATTTCGATAGTATTTAAACTGAAAATTGTAAACTAGACCATGAAAAAAACAGCGGTCCGCGAGATCGCAAATAGCAGTTAACCTCTAACTGTTGTGACAAAAATTGTTTCATAAATACTGTAAGCGGTCTCCGAGACCGCTTAATAGTTGATTGAATAAAATGGTTGACTGACTCATAAGAGGCGGTTTCTGCGCTAAACTTTATGCAAAGGACTATTATAGTAAAATTTCCCGCATTTAGAAGTCTTTAGCTATACTTCTAATTTACCAAACAAATCAAAATTAAACTAACATAACTACTTAAATTGAAAATTACAAGTTGAACTGTGAAAACTGAATATTGCAGCGGTCGGTGAGACCGTTAACAGGAGTTAAGGATTATGGTTTAAAACAAAAGCGATTCATGAAACAATATTGATTTTTAAAAGTAGGTAGGTAGATACCTACGTTCTATATTTAAAAAAAAAAACTTAACTAGAAAAGGAAAATGTAGTTTACTAACTTATATTAGTTAAGTAGCTATTATATTTCATATAATACAAATTTAGAAATTGTGGAAAGCTTTGCATCTAACTAAAACGATAGGGCAATGTCTCGTATCTTAAACATGTGCGTATCTTTGTCCCAAGAAGGATGCGCATTTTTACCCTATTCTGCAGTATTTTGCTTAACCGGCTACCCATAAGTATAAACAAATGCGATCGAGGCAAACTACCGCATTTAGAAGCTAAAAATCTTTTGATCTCCAGTAAAATTTTGGATTTGTAAAAATTCCTGGTACTGTCAGCTAAAGAATAAAGTGAAATTTTAAAAATATTAGATCAAAATTCGTAAATTTAAACTTACCTCATTTTCTTAGAACAAATTGCTACTTTTATCAAAGGTTTAAACAAATAACTAGTACACTTGAAACAAAACTGCCATCTATTGGTCATGAGAGCCGAAATGTTGCTTCATATGAAATCAGCCGGTGCATATTTTTCCCCGCTCGTATCTTTACCCCTACCTACCCCATATATCTCTCTTTGCATGAGAAAGTAAAAATTCGGCATTTTATCGCTCAGAAACTCACGTAAAATTAAAATGCAAATGTTTATATTTAGGTTTTTTCCAAGTCTAAGATTTTCACAAAAAGTTTGAGCAGAACAATTTTTCAGATAAAATAAATACATATTTCAATATGAATGAGTTATTATTGAATTTACTCCTTAACCTTTAACTGATGTCACAGAAATTGTCACAACTAATGTGAAGTCAACTAGTATGAAGTTGTCTGTGAGACCGCTTTATCGAAAGATGAATAAAAGGCACGATTAACTCATAGGATGGAGTTTTTGTACTAAACTTTTTGTACAGGATTGTTATAATTAAAATTCACCTATTCAAAAGTGTCTGGTGATAATACTGAAGTTCACAACGGAACAAAATTTCGGTAGTGTTTGTAGTTAAACTGAAAATTGCAAGTATATAAAAAATGGCAAAACTATAAAAATTAAAAAAGCTGCGGTCTGAGAGACCGGTAACATCAGTTAAAGGTTAAGAAATAAAAAGTATATAAGAAATGTGATAAATACTTTTTATTTAAGGCACAGTTAACCATTTATTCTTCTGTAGGAATTGGAAAAATATTACCGACATTTCATTTTTCATATACACTCAAACACATGTATAATATTTCTGATAGTTTTAAAACACATACCTATGATACGTGTGTATAGATAGAGAAGTGCCCAATATTCAGAGTTAGAAGCATAGGAGAGAGTATGGAGGAATGGGAGACCTTTTACAAAAATAAGAAAATGAAATTTGTTTGACACAAAAACAATATTTCAGTTTACAGAATACAAAATGAAACACTTTCTAATGTCCTTTAACAATATAGAAACATAATTTCAGAAACAATTTTATAATTAAAGAAATTGCAAGTTTCAAAATTTGACCCATGCTTAGTTTAATCCATGCTTAGACCCATGCTTGAAGGCTTAGTTTATATTATGGATGATATACAGTATAATGTTCCTTAAATAGGGAAACTATTACATCTATGCATAAACAAGTCATTAATATTCAGAAAGCATAAAAAGTATATGAAGCAAAATTACTTCTGATTCTTGAAATAATCTTTTACTTTATACAATTGAAATCTTATGCAACTTTTTTCAACTGGAGATTGGGCTACCATTGCTTCATCTAGTGTGCGATTGATGAAATGTCTAGAATGATCATATTCAAAAATTTTTATTACTACCAAAACAAAAACAAATTTTGCAGGAAATTTTGCAGGAAAGTAAAAATATATAAAATTTATTAAGTTAAACCAGCTCTTTGCATGTTCACCAACATAAATGAAAAACAGTGGAACTTCGTAGGATCACTTTTTGCTTCCTAATTGGTTTGATTGAGAGTATCAACAATAACACAGATTATAAAATATGTAAGTGGTGGGGGAGGGTGGGGGGGCTTATGAAGAAAATTTTTAAAGTAAAATTTTTATTGTTTATTTATTTTTTTTTTTATAAACAAAAAACTTTGAATTTTATCCATTACTGGTACATCTGCCCTTTACCTAGATTTTTAACCTGAAAAAAAAATATTTTGGACACTCTTTTGAAAAATCAGTCAACCCGAACCCGACATACAAGATTCAAAACCCAAACCGTCCCGATCCGAACCAAAAAAGTAAAGTAAACCCGACCCGATGTCGGAATCTAGTATAATAAATACCGATTACACAGCACGACTCTAATATTAAGAAAGATAATTTTGGTATACATTTTAAGTATTCTGCAGAAGAATAGTGGAATATTTGGCCTTCATTATCAGTCAAAGAGGGGGAGTACTATTCATTGTATCAGTAATTAAAAATTAAATATTTAATCTGCTAACCATATTGCAATAAAATTTTATTTATTACATAAAACATTAGAAATTGCACGCATGTAATAAACACTGATGTAAAGAATAGTCATTTGACTGAATGATAAATATTTAACAATAAAATAATAGGATGATTACGCATTAATACCTGCTAAAATCATGTTACATTATAATTCGAAATCAAACGGTCTTACTGTGTAGTTCATTTTTACTTACTAGGAATCAAGGAAAATGGAAATATAACAAAATTTAACTCATAAAGAAGAAATATTTACTTACATCCTTATTTGAAATCCTAATCAAGATGGATGCCTTGAACACCTCTGTGGCTGCGTGAACAGTCATTACGTCATCATTGAAGTCCTTTCTCATTGGCTGACAGGTGCGACTAAGATATTTCATGTATTTGTACTATGCGAGTGGTAAATATTTTACCCGATTACAGATAAAATTCTAGTAAACATACAGATTTCTGTAGTTTTACAAAAACTAGTTTTGTAGGATTACAGATTTTTTTTTTTTTTTTACAGTGTACATCTACAGTATAGCATGCATAGTTCACCACGATCGCGAAATAATGCACAAATGCAGCAAAAAGATGCCGTCATTCAAGAAAATCGACAAAAAATGATTGATAGATAAATCGAATGACAAATCTAATGATTGATAGATACTTAAAATTAAATATACTTTATAATAGCTCCATTGTTTTAACAGAAATCATTCTTTTATATTTTTTTTCAAAATAGCACGTATTTTAATTACATTTTCTTTCGGTTGTTATGAGAAAATGGCAACAAAAATGTATAATTACTATTTTAGAACTATTTTTCTTTCCTTTCTACAGAAATGGAGTACTTCCGTTGCCAGTATTAAGCAAATGGCTCTAAAAACAACAAAAAATTAATATTTAAAAAATAAATGGAGATACAGTTTTCAAATGCATTTAAAAGAACTTTTTATTTTCAATACGACAGTATAAAAATTGAAAATGTGCAATGCTTAGAAGTTGAAAAAATTGCTATAGGGTATTTAATCGTACTGCTTTGTTTTAAGGCTAGCTTTTGTAAGGTAACGATATTTTTTGGAATACACAAAATAAGCTGGGAGAAAGAAATAGATACCGTAACGGAGGCTAATAAAAATAAAACATTAAGAAGGAAATGTTTACTAAAAATATTTACGAAAAAATTGGTAATGATCTTAATTGTACTACTTTACTGATAATAATGATGCAATTTATTTCATGATTTTTTTCTATTCATAATTTTAAGTTAATTGCTTTTTATGTGCTAAAAATATGCACATTCTTACCTTAAGTAAATCGAACTGTGCAAAACTTGCATATATCTATGTATCTCGATTTCCACACTTTCTTTATATCAGTATAGAAATGTTTCAACTACTGGCATTCCATAATAATACTCACCGAAATTAAATAATTAATTAGATTCGTTAAACAAAGAATCATTTATTTAAAAGATTTATGAATGCATTTCTAATCATCGTATTTGGAATATTTTACTATAAAATGTTATTTTATTAGTAATATACTATTGATAATTTCATATCAATTGCTTTATAGGTACTAAAAAAGAGTACGCAGGTACTTAGATACACGTAGTCTTACCTTGAGCACGTTGGACAACAAAAATTTCCCCTAAATTCTCCCCAAGTGCCTTCCAAGGGCAGTTTAGGCTTCTTTTATTTTTATTCAGATTATTTGATTCACTCCAGTGTTCTTTTTAAATAGTGTATTTGACTTTAAGTTCGCATAATTTTATTTTCCATTAAATAAGGTGAATATTTCTACTTGAAAAAAGTGCTGCAACAAAACATTCTAAAAAAAATAATAGCATACACTTATCGGGCGCGGCGCTTAAGAGGTTAAAAAATAAATTGGATTTCTTAAAGAAGAAATTATTTATGTAAAATGTGTACGAAACCATGAACAATTATCGTATTTGTGCGATACTTCTTTTAAATTGATATTGATTTCATATTTATTATTCATACTTTAATATTGATTGCTTTTCAAGTACTGAAAATGCTCAGATTCTCATATTAAACGCCTCGAAGTGTAAAATATTTTCCGCATTAGTATGTCTCAACTAGCATGTCTAAATATTTTTTTTCTAAATTATTAAATTGAAATACTGAAAACTCAAAACTATGAGTATACATGCGATTTTATTATCGCAAATTATCTCACAGTTTACATAAGAAAATTAAACAAGCCTTTGTTTTTTACACAAATATATTTTCAAAAGTACGGTGTAAGCAATATAGGAGAGGGTGCAAATTGCGCATATAAATGCGGTACATATAAAAATAATACGCTGTGTGGAATATCTTTTAAATAAGTGGTGATTTTAAATTGTATGTAATACCCTAATTAAGCTTAAGATATATAATAATCAATATTTTAATTCTGGAAATGCTATTTTTTTATAAACCGGATGTCTTTTTATATTTCAGAATATATTTACATACATGAAAACTTATATATATATATATATATATATATATATATATATATATATATATACATACATTATATCATTGTTATTCATGAGTTTTCATTTTCAAAATTCAAAACAAAAGTATGCTTCTCATATCAATATACGTTGTTAAAAATATACGGTATTCTTTCCTTTAGACTTTACCATATTTTTTCGTTTGCAGTTAGCTTTTAAAAAGAATCTTCTAAAATCAAATATTTATATCAACATCATTTATTCATGTGTACATGTTTCGTAATTCAAAACACATGGTAAGACACAAGAGAAATCAAAACAAACTATATACTTTCGACTTTCTTAAAGAGGATAAATAAATACATTTTATTACACTTCCCCACCTTGAGCTTTCTTTTTAAAAAAATTCAAATTTCTAATGTTTCTTACTTATCTATTACTTGTAATTTAAATGTTTCTTAATGATTTTAATTCTTGTGATTACGTTCATGCTTTTAGAATTCCACATTACTAAAAAAATACTGCAGAAAATCAAAAATATTTATTTCTCATGTATAGCCTGGTGTGTTAGTCTTATATTCAGATAATTTAAATAACCTTTACGTATGAACTGTATTTTTTCAACTAACCGAAAAATAACTGGAGGAGATCCCTTTAAGGCATCTGCAAATGCTCTGCCAAATGAGCTATACCTGACAAATCTGTAGAACGTAATTCAATCAGCTCGTACGAGCAGAAAAGATAGTCCGAGATAGCTCAGTTGGCAGAGCACTGGCAACTTTAGTCAATAGATCCATGGCTCGAATCCTGGCCCGAACAGTTGAAAAATTACAACTCAAGCACTGTAAAAAAAAAAAAAAAAAAAAAAAAAAAAAAAAAAAAAAAAATCTGTAAAGTTACTAAAGTTTTTCTAGTAAACTGGGAGTGCTAGAACTTTTTATGTAACGACAACAAAAAAAAATCATGTAACAGACTCTGTTATAGGAATTTTTGCTGCTGCCGTTACATAAAAATTTCTAGGAATCCCAGTTTCCTAGAAAAACTTTAGTAAATGTACAGATTTTTTTTTACAGTGTTTAATTCATTTACCAATTACAATAATTCTATTAAAATCAATCTAGTGTAATTTTTAATTATTAATTTACCTATATTTAAATCCTTTCTATGAAGAACAATTAGTGTTCTTATTCTATTATTATTGATATGAACATATTAATTTTAGAAAAAAAGAAGGACGGAATATATTACAAAGTCCTTCCGGTCAGTGCCGGGAGGAAGAGGTAGCTTTCATATTCCTTATTTTTAAAAAGCAAGCTTATTTAGTGGAAACCGATTATAGGAGATTCAATACTAATTTTGATCAATACTAAATCCTTATGAATGAGAATTTCGCGAAATTAGCCAGCTTTATCCAAGCTGCTTTTACTTAAAGTAACTTATATTTGGTTGCCAAATTCGGCGATACCTTGAAGTTCCTGCCATTTTAACACAACATGGTGGATAAGGCTAACGAGTGAACTTAGTCGAGACCTTAGTAATTCCTGTGCACATGCTCACTCACATCGGAATCGGTTGATATATACAACCGCTGTCTCAGGCAAAAAATCAGATTTTTCAAAATGTCACCCACATTAGAAATTCAAACTGCTATATCTGAGCCATTTTTTAAGATAAAGTCAAAACAAAAAATGCTCCGGAATCTTTATATCGTGGTCAAATACTTAAGAAAAAAACCTTTTTCAATTTATAATTTTTTTTTGCACCTCACTTTAAATAAAATTTTTTATTTAATTTAATGGCCTCCATTTTGAAACAAGATGATTGATGAAGCTGGTCAGCGAACGTGGTCGAGACATTACGATATACTATCCACATGCCTTCTTACATCGAAATAGGTTAATAAATACGCGTGTTATCACGTGGCAAATATGAGATCGTTTCAAAATGTCAGCCATGCTAGAAATTCAAAGTGCCATATTTCACCTTTTTTTTAAAGATATATACGAAACAAAAACTGCTCCGGAATCTCTGTATCAAGGTCAAACACATAAAAAAAATCTTTTTCATTTTTAAATTTTTTGATAACTCATTAAAATTTTTTTTATTTAAATGACAGCCCTTTTGAAACAAGATGGCGAATGAAACTGGCCAACGAACTCGGTCGAGATATTAATACGTATTATGTACACACCAAGTTACATCCAAATCGGTTCATAAATATGCCTGTTATCGCGTTACAAAAATCAGGGCCTTTCAAAATGTCAGCCACAATAGAAATTCAAAATGCTATAACTCAGCCATTTTTTTAGATATAGACGTAACAAAAACTGCTCCGGAATCTTCATATCAAGGTCAAACACATAAAAAAAATATTTTTCAATTTTCAATTTTTTAGTACTTCATTTTAAATTTAAAAATTTAAAAAACATTTTAAATGACCGCCATTTTGAAACAAGATAGCCAATGAAGCTGGCGAACGAACTCGGTCGAGACATTGGTATGTATTATGTATAGACCAAGGTACATCCAAATCGGTTCATAAATACGCCTGTTATCGCGTGACGAAAATCCGGTCGTTTCAAAATGTCAGCCACGCTAGAAATTCAAAGGGCTATAACTCAGCCATTTTTTCAGATATAGACGATACAAAAACTGCTGGAATTTTTGTATCAAGGTCAAACACATAAGAAAAAAATATTTTTCAATTTTTAATTTTTTGGTACCACATTTCAAATTTTATTTTTTATTAAATTTTAAATGGCCGCCATTTCGAAACAAGATGGCGGGTGAAGCTGGCCAACGAACTCGGTTGAGGCATTGGTATGCACTATAAATACACGAAGTTACATCCAAATCGGTTCATAAATGTGAGAGTTACAGTGTGATAAATATCAGATATATATATCAACTTTTGAACGGAGGGTGGTTTCGGCGTCTGGGGGTTGTGATCGATGAAAATATAAAAATTGTTTTTGAAATCGCTTTCCTCCAAACGGCTGCAATAGTGTTTGTACTTTTGTTGTAGTGTTTGTGCTTTTTCTAACGAAAGCTACCTAAAAGACAGATAAGTTTAAGGAATGTTATTCATCCCCGTAGACTATCTTATTTTTTATCGTTTGCAGTTTACCTTTCGACGCAATATTTTAAAATCAAATATTTATTTGGAGACCATTTATTCATGTTTACATGCTTCGTAAGTCAATACATACGACGAGACAAAATGGAAATCAGTACCAACTGCCATTTTTCGACTTTTCACAAAAATATAAATGATGCTGGTACATGCATTTGTTCTCCTTCAAGTTTTGTTTTCAAATTTTTTATCAAAAGAAATAAAACATTATATCATAACAAATAAATCAATATCGTAGCTCATGGTAATTTTTCATAGTATAAATATTGTTTTATATTTTTATGATTTTACTATATTTAACCTTTTAATATCGATATTTAAAAAGTTCGTGCTTTGCATAGCATATGACTTCCATAGTATCCATAGTACCTATATTTAGTTTATATTACATATTAATGATATGTGTCTTTAAAAAGAATGTATGTATATGGCTATAGAAATATTTTATCACAAAATATATATATATGTATGAATAAATGTATATGTCTAGTTTAAAATACAGAGGATGTTTACACATATTGGGAACAATTTAGTTGTTAAATTAAAATAAAAACCTAGAAACAACAGGGGGAAAATCTGGCAACATGTAATAAAGTGATAACTGAAATACTGGCTGCTATGAAAAAATATCGTCTGCTACTGAAATTGCACTCGAAAGAAGCGAGTAGCTTGAAGGCTATATATTTGCTCTTTCCGAAGAGAATTTTTATGAAAACACGTGTGAAGAACATTAAGCAGGTGATAAGTGAAAAAAAAAATTCTTAATTTTCTTAATAATAATTTTCTTAATAATTATTTTCTTAAAATAATTTTCTTAAAATAATTATCCCAATTGATGAAGCATAGATTTAGCTAAACTTCTGTAATAAAAAAAGACCAATTTATTAGCGGGAATGAGGCCAATAATACTTCCAACATTCGTTCAAATACGGCAAAGAAACTTTTTGTAAAGGATTTATGGTGATTGCTGGAATCTCTGACAACCGAAAATTAAATATATGAAAAGTTTAGGAAAACGTCATAATTAACTCTACTTATTATCAAAACTAAATCCCATTTTTAAAGACGAAATTCCAAATCATTATCCTATGGACATTAAAAGTGTTGAGTTCTACCAGGATAAAGCAAGCAGTTATATATCAAAAAGTACAGTAGCATTTCACAAAAAATTGACAAGAGAAACTGAAATCAAGTGTATATCTTTAAACATATTACATCCAAGTCCCCTGATGTTTCACCAGTGGATTACTGTGCCTTTGGGCTATTATGACATGCTCTTACGAAACGCTGACAAACTACGTTGAGTGGGCTCTGGAAATATGTGTCTGAGGATTGGAAAAAATTCCACTTCCAGTTTTACAAAAAGCTCTACTATCTTTAAAATATCGCTGCAGTATGATAGTCCACAACATGGGCTACCATATTAAAAACTAATTGTTTTAATTTATGTATTTATTTATTTTTTTTTTTTGTCAAAATCATTCCCAATATGTGGAAACAGTCTCTGTCCGTCTCGAAGAAGAAGGTGTATGTTCCTGTAAAAAAAAATAATATATATATATATATATATATATAATTATCAGTTACACATACGCACATAGTTATGTTAGATGATGATATAAGAAAAATTATTTTATTGGACAATTCGAATACCTAGACATTGGAAAAACAACACATGGATTTTAATATAATTCTCTAATGATAATTTTATAATGCTTCGTTTGTAGCTTCTTCAAATATATTACATTTCTCACTTAAACATATAATACACTTTCCTTCGAATAATCAAATTAGGCCTAACTGTGCCTTGGTATTTTATACGTCGATGATTCGTGAACCATATATTTTTAATAGACTGACTCTTTTCTAATTTTGAAATCCTTCAGATCTTGTGTACGTGAATTTTCATTGCTGAAGCTTTCAAATCATGGAAAATACCAGAGGATTAGTTATTTTAATGATCACCTACGTCATAAGGCAAATAAATGATGTTTAAATTCAATTCCGACATTTTTATGTATTTTTTTTAACACTTTTTAATTATATCATATATTTCATTGTTAGTTTTTTCATCACTAAATTTAGAAAGCAATATATGTGAAGAAAAAGTGATTAATTAAAATAATATTGAAGCCAAAAGAACATTACTCATTGAATAATTACCTTGGTGTGCTTAGTAAAGTAAAGTGAGCAGCTGTATCTGCCTACTTTTGAAAAAAAAAATGTCCCATGGAGATTATTGTAATTCATTCAATTATTATATTATGATTCATTATTCCCTTAGAACAGTGGTTTTCAACCTTACGCACTTCACGTACCACTTAGTTCATAATCTATAATCTCGCAGACTATTAATGCGAATCCTTTTTCAAATACAAATACACAATAAAAGTAACTAATCTTCAATTTTAATTATTCAAACTTGAAATTTTTTATACAGTTTGTTGCCAAGTTCGACAGACAAATTCAGAAAGGTGGTAATCACAGTCCAAAATGTAGCGCCTCAGGTGCTTACTGCTGGCGCGTATAATGGAAACTCCTGCACTATTTTTGTTAATCTCACATTCACAATAAATGTGAGAATATCTATTAAAGGTTTTATTATATTATACTTCAGTTTTCTGCAATTTATTACTGCCAACCTAAGTTGAATTTGGGTAGAACACCCAGCATTTTTTATTAAATACGTGGTTTGCTACCAATGTTCTATGGTACATTTTCATCCTAGTTATGACTACTATCACACCCCTGAATTTCTCTGCCGAATTACGCAACTCCCTGTGTATCAAATGCATGAATGACTCGAAATTAAAATTTTGTTTTTACTCCGACCTTGCCAAAAAATATATAAGTTTTCATCGAATCAAGACTGCCAGTAGATGGATGATTAAAAAAGTCCCTCAATGAAATAGTAATGTTCAATCTCTTAACACGCGTCTGAAACTTATTATCTGCATAGTTATAACACATATGATTCAAAGTTGAGACACTTAGCCATTTGAATTAATAAAAATAATAACAATAATTATCTATTTTATCAATCCATAATAAGTACATTTATTACATAATTATCATTGGTATCTAAAATTGAAATTTTCAAAATGACAATTCTCATATTTCATGAATAAAATAATATATTTATTTATTTATTACGTTTTAATACACATAAAATTGCGTCCAGATTTTTCTGCGGACCACAGTTTGGTGTCGTCTGCCTGAGAGTTTTCCATTTATAATCATTTACAATTCAGTTTCTGAAGCAATTTTTTTAACTTAAATGTTTATTACGGGATCATTTATTCATGTTTACGTGTAGGAGAGACTAGGGAGGGTTGACCATAGGGGCGGCTTGACCCACCCATCAGTTTTCATATTTAAAAGAATTTCAGAGATTTAACAATAGGTGTCAACCAGAGTTACTGGAAGGCTCAAACAACAGTCTTTGTGTCATACAGATAATCGAAATAGGTGTGGAAATTATCAATTGTGAGGCGTATTCAACAAAAAAATTGTGTTTTTTAGAAGTATTTTGTAAGCTTTTTTCAGATAAAATATAAGATCGAGCTTTCATACAGGTATAAAGATTGTACACTAAGTTTGTCTTAACACAACAATGTGAAATTCTTTAGAAAAGGGCTATGTGGGGAGGCTTGACTCAGTCAATGTGAGGGAGTTTTGACCAGATGCTCATGGATCCCTTAATTATGTCGTTTTGGAAAATTTTTGATTCTAAACTGTGCATAATGAAAGATTCATAGTCATATACAGAAACGAATGTAAATTTATTCTCTAAAGCTACAGTAAAATGGAGTGATGGAAAAGAAAATTTTTTAAACTGATTAAAGAAAGATGTAAAAATTTGCTATAGTATCAACTGCAAGAAAAAATTTAATTAAAGATAAATGGAAAAGTTGATAGGAACTTTATTCCATTTAAATATTACTTACAATAGGTAAATGGGAACAGTGAAAAGACTAGAAAGGTCTAGAAAGTATGAAAGCAACAGTTTTAATCCTTTCAGAGTCGGTGATATGTTTATGAATCCACTTAATTTTTATTCCCAAAAGCCACAATGGCACCATAATTTTGCTAAAATCTTTTCCATTTAACACGTATATGAAACATTGCCCTTTTTCTTATTTCCAAATAAATTTGTTCGTAAATTCCGGATCCCAGTCATTAATTTCAACATTTTAGTACGAAAGTACTAAAAGGTTCCCTGAAAGGTTTAAAATATTCTAATGATATATTAAGTGCTTATGCTGCTGCAAAAGAGAATATTATTGATAAAAAAAGACTTTAGGTAGGTATGTAGTCAAAGTCCACCAGGAATACAGTGAGATGAACCCAAACTATGGGACAACTAGGGTTGTCCATGGTCGAGTGTCACAAAAAATAAGACAAGCAGATAAAAAAAAAAGGGACAGTCGCACTTAAATCATGACATAATAATACATGAAACACTATGAAAACGGCACCTGTCTCTAACGGATTACTGTCTTAAATGTTAAAATTTCATTTTCCCTGCTTTACAATTACACCTGTTCAGAAAAAATCCTGTTTAATTTTTTTTTCTGTTCTGACTTGCGATTTCCTCTAAACAGGTTTGTTTAAGCATCATATTTTCAAAAATAATTTTATAATAATTAAAGCATGTACCATAAATTTATTTTGCTTTTTTTAAACCGATTTTATTTCTCTTCACAAATATTGTAATATAAAACAAAGTGAGTCAAGCCTCTCATATAGTGGGTCAAGCCTCCCATATGTAACAAATAAAAGGATATATAAAATTTTATTCTACGTTCAATAATAAAAAATAAAAATCATTTTGTAAAAAGTGGATCAACCCTCCCTAGTCTCCCCTGCTGAGTAAAATTCAGTAGAAGGAAAAACATAATGAAAGAAAAGATATAGACTGTCAGCTTTCCACAATTAGAAACATTTTACTAATTGCGTAATCCTTTTCTGCTGTATGTGTTATTTTCTGTTTTTCAATAAAAGAAATGTAAAAGTACTAAGTATATTTCCAACTCAAATATTTCCTGGCATGCTAATGATTTTTAGAAAAATTCAAATGATATATCGTTAGTTCTTTGAAATATGATGTCAAAATTAGGTTGTTCGTATTGAAATTTTCTGAGTATTTTACTATTTCAGTTAGAAGACTCCAATAAGTTTATTTTTTAACATAAATTAAAAGAAGACTTCTTCCAAAAGATAACTTCCAGTCAAATGGCTACTTTCATTTTGTCTGAGATATTTTTATATGGTTGTTTGGTTGTATTTTTTATGGTTGTTTGATTGCCTGTTTTGTACATTTTAAGTGATTGTACGTAGATATCAACAAAAAATCTTTAAAAATAAAATTTTCCTTTGGCCTCTGCATTTTTTAGTACATAGAGAGAAATATTTTGAGTATGAATGGATATGAAACTTTTGGTTGAAAGACACAATCTATATAACAATCTGCTTGCTATTCAAATATGGAACATAAAGCACTAATAAAAATACGTAAAGAAATTTATATAGAGTACATTTAATAGATATTTACTTTATTTTGATAAATTTAAACCTTGCAGTGCTTTTTTGTTTGGAGAGTTTTTAATTATAAATGTTTTACTAGTATTTCAACTAATAGACTCCATTTGTGTAACTTCAAAAACAAAAACAAACACATTTACGTATCCTAATCAGCTTCTTTTTTACTTTTATATTTATTAAGCACATTGAAAGAGATATTCTGGAGAATGAATAGACTACAAAGGAATAATCAGCAACTATCCAAAATGATGATATTCATCTGTAAAAAATATCAAAGTATTGATTAATAGGTAAAGAAATTGGTATCGAGTAAATTAAATAGAATTTTCTTTTATTATAATAAATACGCACCATGAAGTACCATGTACCTTTTTTAGTTTAAAGTCTTTTACTTGTTAACGTATTTTGTTAGTAGATTCGATTAATTTGATCTCCATTTAATATTTTCCTAATGGAATACATTTATATAAACTCATGCTCTTTTTCTTTACTTTTAAATAATGTTATTGTTTTTATGTGAAGCAAAATAGACTAACTTAATACATAGATTAAATAGCTGGAAACAATGTTTAATAATAAAAATACGGTATTTTCATTTTACATTTAATAAGTAAAATTACATTTATAAAGAAATTAAAAAACGATTGTTCTTTCATTAATGTATACATATATATTTAAATCTATAAATGTAATAATGAAACACGAAAAATTATTAAATGAATAGGTATGAATTGACAAATAAATTGACATTTTATGCAACTGTTCATGGTAAAAGAACAGTGAAAAATGTGGAAATCATATCAGGTACCAGCATCAAAAGTGTACAAAGATATATTTTCTAACGGACATGCTCTATTTCCCGTCCTAACTGCTTAAGACCCCCAAAAGCATTTAAATTCGCACTCTTGTTCATTTAAAGTATCATGTAATCTTTATTTTTTAAGTTCTCACAGCTGTTTATCTAATTTCTTGTTTCAAAATTGTGCCTCCATGAGGCGGAATATATGGTATATTACCGATTATCAAACTCATCATGTAAAACAGGGGTATTTCTATGCAAAAATTGAGTTTGAAACTGAAATTCTATTTGTGTCATTATAAATGTTTTTTCGTGGGTAAAATCCGCAAATGAAAAAGTATAGTGTGTGTGTGTGTGGGGGGGGGGGGGGAGGATAGGATTATCACAGATCGGGACTTGCGCATGATTGTGAAATATTCGTTAAATAAACTGATTCCGTTTATCGGGGAACAATATGTTCAATGGCATTTTATATTTCGCTGCACGAAACGTAAAATAATAATGATAATAATAATAATAATAATAATAATAATAATAATAATAATAATAAAATAACAAAATTCTTATCTGTGTCAATTACACTTTTGGTTATACAAGAAAATGTCCTTAGAGTACAGATCCTTTTGTTTAATTCCACTAAAGCTTGGATATTCAGAACATTCGAGCTATGGGTGACATTTAAGTGATATTATACTTCAGACAAAACGAATTTATATGAATTATCATTTTGTAGTATGCTACCTACGCAACTGTTATGGATAATATTTGTCGTTGATTTAAACGGACACAAAGAAGAATTTGATACCAATGTCTATTGTTTGTTTAAAGTGCATTTTAAAACATTTCAAACATAAAGAAACGGATATTAAAAGCTACTCAGTAACACCTTTCTTTTCGAAAATGTGACTATAATACTATTTTTTAATTGAACCTCGTAAAACATTTCATTTACAGCAATAGATTTTGGGGGTAATTGGTGGAACTATGTCACATGTTTTTCAGTTGAAATGAATTTTAGTACACTTTATGTTGTTTACAATCTAAATACACACACACACACATATATATATATATATATATACAGTTTAATTAAATAATTTGAATGCAATGCTATATAACAAGGTGATAACTAATTGACGTACATTTTGATTTATCTAGTGCATTTTTAATCTCAAATAAATTTTATTATGCTTTGTGTATGTAGTAAAACTTATAATATCATGTATAAACTCATATAAATATTACAAAATATTTCAGCACATTGCCGCTTATGAGCAGTTATTAATTTTAAGCGTGTTTTCCACTGTGTTAAGAATTGTCTAAAATATTTTTGTGGTAATCCATATTTATTAAATGAAATGATGTAGTTTTGGAACGATTTGGTTGTGTTGGAAAGTGTTTTATAAAATCCTTGCTTTTCACATAATTTGATTTTCTTCTTCATAAAACTAAGTTGCGTTCTCAAAACGTGAACAACTTATGCATATATATATATAACATATATATATACCTACATATATATTATACATTGCATACATTTATGAAATTTTAAAATATATCCCACATAAATAATATAAAGATATAGGCTCGTAAACAGCGGTCATTGTGAATATAGAAATTATTCATTCAATAATGATGATTCACTATGTGAAATTTTAAAGAGTCACGCTTGACCCATGAAAAATACAATATACATCTGAATTAAGCAATACATTTAATTGAGTTTCTTAATATTTCTAGAAATTTCAAGACAAATAAAAATTTGTCTCTCTTGACACTATGTTTGGCCATTTTATACGTGAAAAATACACCTATTTTTTTCCGATTTAAAGAAATGTTACGTAATTATATTTTACTTTATAGTTTTTATGAAATTATACTACACCCTCAACTTAAACGAATTAACATATATGAACATCTCATAACTTCTTCGGTAAAGGCTGGCATGTAAATTGCTGTAGAAAAGTTTTATTGATGTTAAATTCACACCTGCATTTTTCAGAGAAGAAAAAATTAATTCGCTATTCCTCTCATGGCTCCTTAAACTACCACTCCATTTCCGTCCAAATTTCTCTCAGCAAACTTACCGAGGCTGTTCGACAATTAAATGCTGATACCAATGAAAATAATCTAATAACATCTGTACAATTTGATTTAAGGTAGGTGCTCTCTGCCCCTAACAAAATTTATAGGCTCCTCGCGCATATCACAAAATAAACTTTTCACAGCAAACGACTTCCTCGATATTGAAAAACATGAAACAAATTTTGAACTGATAAAGGTTTATTATTCCCCCTTTATATATTGAAATAGAGATATTCCAATTAAAATTAACTCTTTAAATAAACAATTAAATAAACAATTAAATAAACTCTTTTATATCTCTTTTTTGTGTTCCATTCTCATGTACGGTGGTTAAATATGGGCGTATGCCACGATGCTCACATCAAACTACTAATACAAGTTAAAAATTACTGTTCGGCTAATATGTGATGTCTCATATTATGTTAAAAATATGAGACAATAAAAAAATGTATGCTGAGCCAATTCATTCAACATCTTAATACATCAATTTTCACATATCCCTAGAAAACTCTGAAAATTGTATTTTATGTACTCTTCTAACGTACGACATTTTTGAGAACTGTAATTTTAAGATAACCAAATACAATTATATTTTATGCATCCTTCTTTAATTTCTGAAATAATTTTAATATGTTGTATAGTATTATTTAAATCTTAATCTTCAATTTGTCAACTACTCCTGCCATTACTCCTGTTCGTTATGACTTCAGCCTCTATTTCCCTCCCAGGCTCCTCCACATTTTGCTGCAGGGTATTTAAGAGACAATTCTTTAATGAAAGAAATTCACTCACTGGACTTCCAAATATTCTTCGAAGACCTGTGAATTTATTTATCCCAAAACCGATTCGTGTACGTTCATCTCGCGTGGGGAGTGTGACCCGAATAGCAAGGTGCTCTGTTTGGGGCTGAACAGACTGAGCTATTCTAGGCGGCGGTTGCTGGCAGCGTGCCGCTTTTACATGTCGAAGATTTTTTAAACTTTTATATTAGCAAGTTTTATTTTTTATTAATTTTGTCTGATTTTATTTTTTTTTTTCTTTTTTTTGCGATCTCAGCCAACACTGAAATACTTTTTTATCAGTTGATCAGTTGTTGTGAACTTTTTTTTTATGCAGCAAATGTCTTTTTCAAGGCTGAACCGTCGGAGTTTATCTTGGGAAACGTCGGCTATGAAGGGTACTCGGCAAGGACTTTTAAAATTGCTCTAGACTTTTTTAAACACTTTTCAACAAAGTTGAAAAATGCTTATGGATTAAGTTTATCTGTCCCTCTGTTCACGCTCTAACTCCCGTAAATATGATCGGATTGACAAACGTTATTAAAGGTCACCATAGCATATTTGTTATTGTATATGAAGTATGTGGGATTAATAATTCATTTACAGGAACACTCAAAAGAGTTGAATAATATTATGGTATATGAGGAAAAATCGTTTGCAGAGTATTTTATGACATTATGTGATTTCAAATGTACTTAAACTGATATAAATCACTGAATTTCACTACATGATGATTACGATAGGATAGGCATTCATAGCATTTGTTGCTCATTTACAGGGACACACAAAAAATCGGTTACGGTACTGCCTTTTAGCAATAATTGCTGGAACTGCGTTACCGGTTTTTAATTTCGGTATGCGCTTTTAAAATCAACTAATTTTTTGCATGTTGCGCGTTGTATATAAATTCTATACTCGTACACAGGGTTGGGTTGCACAAAAGAATCATGGTACCATTCTACTTATTACAAGAAATTGCTGAAAGAGAATTTTAAACTCAGGTATTCATTTCTAACTGAACTAGTTGTTTGCATTCATGTAGTTAACAGATACAAATCTACAGTACATATACATTTAACGTCTGAATTTAAAAACCATTAAAACACCAAATAAAATAAACTAAGACAGACTTGAGCACTGTTAAAAAATAAAAATTTTTAAAGAATATACTTAATAACAATTAAAAATATAATATGTAAACGTTTTGCCAAGCGACACGCAAGGCATGATCAGTACAAAAAATATATATTTTAACTATTTAAACTTTATTTTTTGTACTGATGATGCCTTGCGTGTCGCTTGGTGAAACGTTTACATATTGTATTTTTAATTGTTTTTAAGTATATTCTTCATACATTTTATGTTTTAACTGTGCTCAAGTCTGTCTTAGTTTATTTTATTTGGTGTTTTAAAGATACAAATCTATATATCATATACATGGCTGATCCAAGAATTAGGCTAAAATTGGTTTTTCAAGGGTGTTCGAAAACATTGCCGTACACGTTTTTCGAAAGAGTTCAGAATCGAACGATACCTGGATAAGATGGGGGGTCCATCTTCCGGTCCGAGGCCCTTTTCAGGCCCATTTGTCTACGCAAGGAACCACCAGTGATCAAGCCCCGCGGCGCGTTCCGAAGGTCGCCGCCAGACAAGCTCCAACAGAGCAGAACCCCACGCAAACTCCGGTCAGGCCGACGCACTGCCCAGCGCACGTCACGCCGGCTATTCCCAAGTTGGTGAACAATCGCTACGATAGTCCTCACCACCCAGCTAGAAAAACCAAGTGGTCCCTAAACTTGGTTACTCGAGCCGGTAGACCCCGCAAGCCATCGCAGGAACCAGACGCCTATAAAGACGCTGGGTCCACGGACTGAACCGAGGCTTCCCGACCCGAATTTAATTTACGGAAGGCCCCCAAGATCAGATACCATTTTCCGGCAGAGACATTTTTGTGAGCCAGCCGATAGGAAAGTTATTGAAGAGCACCTAACTTGAAAACCAGGGAGGACGGGGAAAATCCCTCCGGCCGTAAAGCGACCCAGCTCCTGGCTTTTCGCCCAAGCCACCCGGCTCAACCGACGGAACCCCTCGTGGATCACGCCGGGAACCAGTTGGCCCAGACTAGGTGCCGTTAGCGACCCCAGGCGGGCACGGAAAGCTCCACCTAGACGGAATAGACTCCGACTCGCTAGGGGGTCGGACGGAACGGAGTCTCGCCAGCCCCCACCAACTCGACCCCATCCTAGGACAGAGAAGCCAGTGGAGGCCGACGGAAGCCCGCCCGCCACTACCTTACCTCACGGCCGTCGAGGGTACCCAGGCCCGAAGTCCCCTGACCCCGTGCAGTGCCCGACCGCTACCTTTGTTAGTGCGTTCGAAAGTTAGGTGGAGACACCTCTAGGTCCTCATCACCAGGCGAGGAAAACTCCGGTACCGCATAGACACGGAGGACCTGGATCGGACCAAGAGTTCACCTGAGGCACGATGAGCCGCCGCGTTACCGGCGAGCCTCCGGCCCGTTTCCCTGCGGGAATAGTGTTCGATGGTGGACCTGCCGGCCGACCCCCTCCCGTGGGTCACGGCACGACATGGAGCAACCAGAGCCATACTGGCCTCCCCACGCGACCGCTCCTTGGTCAACGGGGGCACCGCCAAACCCTACCATCCTTAGGGTCGGCTCCCAACTGCTCCAGCTGAGGTCCTCGGAGGGATGAGCCACTTAAGTCATATAGTAACCTGGGCGTTGTCCGAAACCCTCGCCCTTCGGTTGCTCCGGGAGTCCCTGCATGGCGTTCCCGCGAGCCCCGTTGTCACTAGCGAGCACCGAGGACTTTCCACTACAAAGCCCTCACTCATACTTCAGGCTCCCTCTTAGTCAATTGGTGGATGGGGTACTATCGCCTTAGCTATCCTTTGCTCAGAGTCACCACCCGGCCACCGCCGGCTCTGGGATCAGACTATGGAGTGTCGCTACCCGGCTTGGCCAGAGAACCCGGCTGCCGGGGGTGGATGCACGTCAACATCAAAAACCGTGTCCACCCATGCATGATCTCCGCTAACCGTGGCCACCGGACTCTCGTCCTGTCGACCGCAAGTCTCTCGAAGAGGTGGCGAATCGTCCCCATCCGGCCCCCTCGCATTCGTACACAACGAACTCTGCCGAGCTTCCGGTCACCTCCCCCACTCAAGGGGTCGGGTCGGAACCACCCGGAGGGGCGGCCACACAATACCTGGATAAAGAAAACTTGAGCTTCGCAGTCGCTTGTGAATCGGAAAAGACTCCGTAAGTAACCTTCAGTTTTTCCTGCATCCAAGGACATTTCGCAGTTTGAACGTTATGTTCTTTTTCTCTTTTTCTTGCTAAGTGTTAATGTGACTGTTTTATATTGTGAGTTCAATTGAGAGCTGTGAACTCGTGTGTTTTAGACGGCGTCGCTGTTAAGTGTGTAACCAAGAGGGTTTTTATATTTTTTAATTAAAGGTTTTACAGTCCACATGTTTAGAGTTGTGTTTCATGAGTGAATACGTAATTAAGAGTGAACCAGTCGCGGAAACAAAGGGTGTTATGCGTTTCGATACTCTTAAATATTCATAATATTTTAACTTTTTAAGCCAAGAGTAGTCGCGTCTTTTTTTTTTCAGAACATTATTAGTCGCGCTCGGTCTTTTTGCCGCCTGCCCTCCGCATACAGAAAATGTAGAATAAGAAAAGTTTCCGCTTAGTATTTGAATAATACATTTCAATGAATAAATTTGCAGTTTACTTAAATTATTCAATTTATTAATGAGATTTGGAAAAATGTAACTGACATTAGGGATCTTTGTGTAGACTTTTCTACCAATTTCAACTTTGCTTCTAAAAGTCTACCTGGAGAACAAACAGAGTTGTCTTCTTACTTCATTATGGTGAGGGAGAAATATTTTAAGTCAGCTTCATATTATTTCTCCATTGTATTTGTAAGAGGATATGAGTTAGGAGAAGATATTTTATATTGGCGGCAAAAAGACCGACACGCGACTACTGCCGAAATAAACGGTATAGTTTTGTTACATTATTCTGAATGAGTTGGAATATGTGACATAATATATTCTTGACGCATGATTTTTTCTTTTTTGTTTCTTTTAAGAAACTTTAATTTTAATATTTTTATGTTTCGTATTTTTTTTTCTATCTTTAAATTTTAAACATTGTTTATATTTTTTAATTTAACAGCTTTCACGAGTTTCTCTGCTACCCCCCGCCACTTTTCTGTTTTTTAACTAATAGATCAGAGACTTGCATTCCACATTAATATCCTAAAATTGCTACGGGATGTGTGGCAGTTTGCGAAAAGATTCCCGGCAAAATATGTTCGAAGCTGTTGAATAAAACGTATTTCAGAAAAATTAGATTTCGTACGAATATATCCTCGCTATACACTCGCCTCGTTACACACTCTCGTTCCACGCTGTTACATCACTTTTTCGGATGTATGGTGTTTTTTTCTACTTTCATGTTTACAAACATGTTTTTACAAAATGTCTGTCTGTGAGTCTGTTTGGGTGAGCTCGTCTACTTCAGGAAGGAAGTTAGACCAGCAAATGAACACACCTCTTATAAACCAGTTACCCTACTTAAGATGTTTGGTAAAATCTATGAAAAAATGTTCTTAAGACGAATTAATCATTCACTAACTCAAAGTAACGAACAGGCCTACAACACGGTTTTACTCAATTAAAATCAACCGAAAAATAACTAGAACAGGCATTATCTTACACAGATATTAACAAATCTAATAAAATTATACGTCTTTTATTTCGCTGGATTTTATGGTTGCTTTTGATAATTTTCCATGGGACCTAGCACTACAGGTACTACACCATTTAAAATTATCACCTCAGCTAATTAATATAATTGCCTCCTTCCTGTCGGGCAGGCGGGCTCTGGTGAACTGGCAGCTTCCAGATCTTTTGTATTCTTTTCTGAAGTGATTGTTCTCAGGGCTCCTGTCTAGGGCCATATTTATGGTTGGCTCCCCACGACACTCTACTGCAAACCTTCCTGTTACAGTTCTGTGCGATAGTCGCATATGCGGACGATGTTTTACTTATAGTCTGGGGCCCAACAAGAGCGTTACTTGAACAACGAGGAAACAGAGTACTGGACTTTATTCAAAATTGGACGAAAATTTACAAAATAACAATTTCTTTCGACAAGTCGCGCTCTATAACATTTGCTAAACCGAAAATTCTCCAACGGGTCCCACTTTGAAAACTACATGGTAAAAACATAAAGTCAGAAAAAACAATTAATTATCTTGGAAACAAAATTGATCTACACCTCTCATTCTTACCCCACATGGCATCAAAACGTCAAGAAATAATAAAAATCACGCAAAATTTATACAAATTCTCCTCACTTTTAGGTCGTCTTCCATCATACTTCTTTAAAGTCTGGTACCCATCCATCCTACAGCGGCAACTGACGTACGCATGCGCAGTCTGGTTTCCGCGTATGTGAAAGTCGCATGGAGTTCACCATATTCTAGCGGCGCAGAGAAGGGCACTTCACCTGATCTCCAGAGTCTATAGGAACACTTCTACCGCAGCCCTTCAGGTCCTGACGGGACTTCCTCCATTGAACATTCAATTAGAAACGGAGGCTGAGTTCGCTCGCATCACTCACCTGGGTGCTTCTAATACTTCCCATTTTGCCACAATGTATTCAACAAAATGTTCAAAGTATCAGATCTCGTCACTTTCAAACGGTATTAGTGTTTGTGCAACAAAAAACTTTAACGGTTCAACACACATCTTTGCAGACGGATCTAAAACAAAAGTAGGAACTGCGAGCGCTTTTTGTGTCTATAGGCAAGGCTCACACTTTTTTTCCTGACGTGCAAGGCTTGATCCGGGGAAATCTGTTCTATGAAGGAGGCGATTCGTTGGGCAGAAGAGAACTCCGACACCCTATACTTAATTTCATCAGACAGTTTATCAGGTCTAAAGGCCCTTTCAAAATTTGATAATGATAATCACTTAGTTCTAGACATAACCTTACTCCTTCAGTCATCACAAAAATCTTTCTTCTTTAATTGGGTTAAAGGGCATTCTGGTATAACGGGCAACGAACTGGCTAATCGGCTGGCGAGGTCGGCAGTCGATGATTTTACTTTACCACTAACATTTCTTCCATTCACACAATCAAAATTGAAATCAGAACTCAAAAAAACAAATGTTACACCGCTGGGAACAACGCTGGTCCACAGTGCAGGTAGGTCAATACACGCGTGACTTCATACCTGGGGTCTCACAAAACATTTTCATAAGTAATAGATACCTGTATCTTTTTCTCACTAATCATGGACCCTTCCAACCACTCTTATATACCATAAATAAACGAGACTCACCTCTTTGCATCTATGGATCCTTATCAACACCATTACACTATATTTTACATTGCACACTACCGTCCCACTATCACGTCAAAAAGCCACAACAAATGACACTGCCTGACTGGCTAACTTACCTGCTTGACTGTCCAGTTCTCCTGCAACGTATAGCTGATTGTATGAAATTTTTAGAAGAGAACGAATTTATATTTACCAATCCCCCCCACTTTCTGAGCTAGTAGAGTAGCTCATTGTTCTCAGCTCCCATTTTAGACAGGAGCCCCTGTTTTTTATATAATGTAAATATTTTTCTTATTTTCTTTGGTTTGTTTTATTTAGTAATTTAGCACTTTCATTATATTTATCAGCATATGCAATTCACTTAATGTTTTCTAGATCTAATATTAAAAAAAAAAAGTCTTGTACTTGTTTATGCATGTATAGAACATAATACAATTCCTGTCAAAGTATGTACTAATGACACTTCTTTTGAGATTCAGAGCCAAAAACAGCAAACAGAATTTATTTTTCTGTATGTTATTAATTGTTTTAAAATATTGTAAAGACTAGTCATGTATCTAGTTAATGTATCTTACTATATGCAGTGGATTTAAGTCTCCGTCCCCGGGATTGCACTTATACTCTAAAGCGAATGCTGGGTTCCCGGGACGGCTATCCCTGTCATCCCTGTCTGTCTGTATGTGACACAAATTTTGTGGGCACTCTATCTAAAGAACGCGCTCTATCTCAAGAACTAATGCAAAAAATTTAATAAAAATATATCCAAACAGTCCCTAATATAAATTGGTGCTGATTTGTTTTTGGTGAAAATCGCCCAAAAGGTGGCGTTGCTATGCTGCATTTGTCGCGATTTCTGCAATAGTTCTATCTAAAGAACTAATGCACGGATTTTCATCAAACATCACATTCAGTTATTCCTTCATTTAAATTGGTGCTGGTAACGTTTTGATGTAAATCGTCAAAAAGAGGGCGCTGCTATGCCGCATTTTGGAGCATATATACGATTATCGTGATAGCTCTATCTCAAGGAATAATGCACGGATTTTCTTCAAACTTTAGATTCAGTTAGTTCTTCACATGATTTGACGTTTTGCACCATTTGGTGTAAATCGCTCAACAGGTGGCGCTGCCATGCAGGATTTTTCACGATTTCCACTGTAGCTCAATCTCCCGAACTAATTCACGGATTTTCATCAAACTTCAGATTCAGTTAGTCCTTGACATGAATTCACGTTTTACACCTTTTGGTGTAAACCACTCTACAGGTGGTGCTGCTATGCTGCATTTTTTGTGATATCCGCAATAGTTCTATCTAAGGAATTAATGCTTGGATTTTCCACAAACTTCAGATTCCGGTATACCTTGATATGAATTAGTGCTGTTGCGTTTTGGTGCAAATCGCTCAACAAGTGGCGCTGCTGTGTTGCATTTTTCAGAATTTACCCTATAGCTCTATCTCAACATCTAATGTGCGAATTTTCATCAAACTTCAAATTCAGATATACTTTGATATGAATTGGTGCAAAATTGATGTAATTTCTTGTGCTATTTAAATGATATAATTCACGTGATTTGTATAGAAGAAAGTTTTGTGATAGCCACGACATACTAGTTTTTTTTTTTTTTTTCTTTGTCTTACAAAAATCAAAAGAAAAATACCTATCATAAACGCACTTTTTAATCAACTTCACCCATACATGGATTACAATATTTCATTTCGCATCATCTTAAGTAGATTTTAATGCACGCATAAATGAACATTGTGGAACCCATTTGAAGACTGTTAAACATAGGAAGCAGTACGCAATTTCTATAGAAATTATCTTTTCTTAAATGCTTACTACATTACATTGCGTTATTTTTTTGTTTTCTTCCATAATACATGTAATAAGAAACTACTGAATATCAATGCAGAATGAATTTTTGTTTAAATACAACATAAAAAACTGGATTTAAAAGCATTTGAAAGGCAATTACCAATGGCCCCTCAGACAAGTTATATTTTTCTTATTTCGAGAGAAACATATTTTGTGCATTAGATTATTTCAGTTTTATCTTTTTTAAGTCAATTTTTATGCTTTATGGAGATTTTTTTTCACTCTTTAAAGAAAGTATGTGATACTTCTCGGGAAGATTTAAATATATTACTTGATAATGAGACGTGACATTGACGTGTGAGAATTCATACGCTCAACTTATTTTATTAAATCGTTGCAACACGCATTAATTTTGTATCGTCTGCTATTCAAACTCATTTGAAACTGGAAACTAGAACATTTTACTAATGATTAAAAAAATAATAATAATACAAAAAAATATACACTATATGGCCAAAGGTGACCGGTCGCTTGCTATTTTAGACATTTGTTAAATATCTAGAAAAATATATGAGGAATTAACCTGAAACTTCTGGTGTGTAAACAGTATAGTATAAGTCATATATCTCCGCGAATATTTTTCCCGAAATTCCATAGTGGACCGTCAACAAATTGAAAAAAAAACAAATATCTTTTGGTTAACCCTGTAAAAACTAATGTAACAAAATCGTTTAAACTCGAGATTATTAATAAATGGCTTATTTTAATATACTGTGTTCTTTTTTTATGCAGATAGCATGTATACTCGTAGAGAAATTAAGGTTTTTATAAAAACAGTCCCAAATTTCGCCAAGTTTTTTGCTTATAATTTGTAAAGTTCTTAGTATAAATGAAGTTATTTTCAGAAAATATGACAAACAATATTGTACACATTACCCTGCAATCAGAATGAAAAAAATAATAAAAATTGTATGAAAAATGAGCAGGTTTTTTGAATAGTGATTCACTGCGCTTGAGCGAACGTAATCAAAATGTAATTTGTATAATGTGTTAGCTAAATGTATAGAGCAACTTTTGTGAAAATCTCAAAAACATAGTTTGAAAAGTCTGATAATAATCATTTATAGAATAAGCTCAAAATCCGTCATTACCAAAGGAAGCAAAAAGATGAGGGGCTGTATCCAAATACAGTAGTACGTGCAATATTGTGTATGCTGTATTGGCACTAATCAATGGATATATGGATACAACCCCTCATCTATTTGCTTGATTTTGGGAACAACGGATTTTGAGCTTATTCTATAAACGATTATTATCAGAATTTCCAAACTATGTTTTGAGACATTTACAAAAGTTGTTCTATACATTTAGATAACACATTATGCGCATTATGTTTTGATTGCATTCGCGCATGCGCAGTACATCTTTTTTTTTTTGTAAACCTGCTCATTTTTCATCCATTTTTTTTCTTATTTTTTAATTCTGATTGCAGAGTATTGTGTACAATGTTGTTCGTCATACTTTCTGAAAATAACTTTTTTTTATATTAATAACTCTGCAAATTATAAGCAAAAAGCTTTGCGACTGTTTTTTTAAAAACCTCAATTTTTCTACGAGTATGCATTGTATCCTCATAAAAATTAACACAGTATATTCAAATAAGCCACTTATTAATAATCTCGAGTTTGAACACTTTTGCTACATTAGTTTTTACAGGGTCCAAAAGATATTCGTTCTTTTCAATTTGTTGACGGCCCCCTATGGGGGTTTCGGGAAATAATCTTCTCAGAAATATATGACCTATACTATACTGTTTACACACCTGCAGTTTCAGGTTAATTCCTTATGTATTTTTCTAGATATTTAGCAAAACGTCGAAAATCGCAAGTGACCGGTCACCTTTGAGCGTTCTAATTCTTTCTCTGAGCGAGCCATTAAAACCGTTCTAAAAAACCTTCTAAATGGCTATTTCTACGCAATCTCAGAAAGTACCTAACATATTTAAAAAATAATAGTGTCAAAATGATGGTGATAGCTCTTGCTCCAACATAGGCTATATTTTATGACGGTGCAACTATCCCCAAATAGATAAAGGAGCGAGAAACGTTCTGAAAATACGATTTTTGTGTTACTGAAGTGCCTAGAAACATGCAATTTGACATGGTAGTTATAAGATATAAGATATAAATGATCTCTTAAAACATTTCCTAAAAAATCGAAATTTCAAAGGGGTGAAAATGCGCGAAAAGCGTTCTAAAAAGCGTCCTAAAAGGCGATTTCTATGAAATCTCAGGAATTATCCAACGGATTTCAAAAGTAATGATTGAAAATTGTTTGTGACAGGGTGACCTCTAACATAGTCTCTATTTCATGCCTGTGTCGCTACCACCTGGGAGTTGCAAGAGCAAAAAACGTTCAAATTTGAGATTTAAGTGATACAGTAGTGGCTAGCAACTTAAAATTAGGTATTATAGTTATTTATAAGGTGTAAATGATCTCTAAGAACATTTTCTAAAAATAAATGTTTATATAGGGGTGAAAGAGGGTCGAAAATGCGCAAAAAGCGCTCTAAGAATGTTCTAAATTGCAATTTGTACGCTATCTCGGGAAATATCAAACCTATTTCAAAAGTAATGGTTGCAAATTGATGATGACAGTCCCTGATCCAACATAGACTATATTTTATGTTATTGTCATTCCCACCTTGTGGTGTCAGGAGCAGACAAATGTTCTAAATCCCGTTTTTTGTAATACTAAAACGGGTTTAAGATTTTGAAATTTGGAACGTTAATTACATTAAAGATGCAAATGCTTTATACGAACAGCCGAAAGAAAATTCCAAATATAAAAGGTTGAAGTGAGCGAAAAGCTATTTAAAATCGTTATAAATTATGTGTTTTATGCAATCTTATGAGATACCAAACCGATTTCAAAAATAATGCTCGCAAAATTGGTGGTGATAGAATCTACCTTAACGTAATCTACATTTTATTC
This sequence comes from Maratus speciosus, assembly GCA_963932465.1. Taxonomy (NCBI): domain Eukaryota; kingdom Metazoa; phylum Arthropoda; class Arachnida; order Araneae; family Salticidae; genus Maratus; species Maratus speciosus. Next base: position 547,874,432 of record OZ010791.1, read on the forward strand.
AGTGCCACTATCACGAGAGGGTTGCAGGAGCAAAAAACGTTCTAAATTGCGATTTCTGGGATACTGAAGAGGCTAGAAAGTTTAAATATGGCATAGTAGTTACTAATAAAATGTAAATACACTCTAAGAGCTGTCGCAAATGAATTCGAAATTTAAAAGTGGTGAAGCGAAAAGAAGGAGTGAAAAACATTCTATAAAAATCCTAAATTACTATTTGTATGCAATCTGAGGAAATAATAAACTGATTACAAAAGTAATGGTTGTGAATCAATGGTGACAGTCTGTTATCCTAAATGGGCTACAATTTATGCCGGTGCCACTATCACCTGGGGCTCGCAGGAGCAACAAACGTTTTAAACAAGCCTATAAAAACTTTCTAAATTACGTTTTCTATGAGATATTAGGAAATACCAAAACGATTTCAAAATTAATGTTGGCAGATTAATGGTGATAGTCTCTGTTTCAACATAGGTGTGTCATTTCTGCATAATGCAGTGTAATAATGAAGTTTAGTCAAACTTTGGCGTAATTAGTAATTTTTGGATTATTCCTAAAAGTATAATTTCTTCTAATAAAGATTAATCATATAAATATCACTTGGCATATTTCAACTATTAAGCACACAAAAAATCGGGTTTTGCTAGTATAAAAATAAAAGAAAGAGAAAATAAATAAACTAAAATTTCAAATCAGTTACATTAAGCAATGTCAAATAGGAACATTATTAAACTTTTTTGCAATCGCAATTTACTAAAATGTATATTGTCAAGCTCTTTTAAAGCGAATTATAATTTAAAGAAAACGCGATTGTAACGAGTAAAACAAAAGGAAATGCACTTCCCAATATATAAATCCGTTGCAAATGCACCCAATTCTGACGATAAAAACTTGTATATAGTGAAGAAAAATTTAGCATTTTGCAACTTTATTTATTTGCTTTGTTTTTCTGCAGCAATGTACGCGTAACAATGTATTTGTCTACTCCTTATACTCTGAATGCACTGATGGTCCAAATTTTAAATGCACTATCCTTTATCTGGTCATTTCTCTTAAACGGTTTTTTCGCTACGCACAAATCGTAATAGTACTTATAACATAAAGTAGAAACGTGTATGTGTGTAACGATGACGCCATTTTGTGAATGGGGACACTTAACAATGAAATTTAGGTTTTCAAATTTTTTGGCTATTGCAATTATTTTCAATTTTTACGCCGTCGTATAGCGAAAAAAAATTACTTTTAAATGCAATTTTCTTAAAAACTGTATCTCAATTTACTCATTTTTGTTTGTTTTAAATTAATTTTCAAACATGATTTTTTAAAAGCCTATCGTGCGCAGGATCTATTACAGAATAATAACTACCCATTATAATGTAAAGCAATAGAAATAGTTCAACAATATAAATGTCCTCGCTAATAGTCAATAATAAAATTATAAAATTAATAATAAAATAAAATACAATAAATAAAACAGAAATTTAACATGTATATAATTAAAAAAATTCAAGCTTTACACCATCAAATAGGTGTGGTGGGTTATTTACTTCCAAATAAAATTCTTTCAAAACTGTGTATCAATTTACGCATTGGGAGACTTATTATTATTTTTTAATTAGTGATAAAAGTTTTTAAAAGCTATAACAAAAATCAAAATAGAAAAAAAAATGCGAATTTCCTTTAAATAAGTGAAGAAATAAATAAAAATAGAGATTGCAGAAGAAAAATAAATAAATGAGAGGAAATTTTTCAGTATGTTTCTTAAATAATTTTCTGTTCTACTTTACATTTTCTTCTTTGCTCTCGCTCTTTTTTAACGTTTTAAATTTTCATAGCATGAAATATAAATAAGCGCTAAGAGATAAATCCCAAGGAATGAAGCATAATTTCACACATTCATTTTCACGAAACATTCTGATATTGAAAAATTCGTCTGCTGACAAATTGCCATCTTTAAATATTAGATCGTAGTTTTTTTTTTATTATTATTATTAATATTGAACCAAGGAGGCTGGACAAAAAGAAATTTCAGTTTTTTGCATATATGTATATAATTATTGTTTATATTTTGGCAAAATAAATTTAAAGCAGTAACACAAATCATTAATAACTTTCCTTAAAGATGACACGCTTAAAACTTTTCATAACATCACGAAAAGCAAAAAGACTAAGAGAGAAAAATGTCATTTGGTAGGCATTTATTTTAAATCAGAAATCTGAAATGTTTCTTGCTAGGTTCGCCAAATGACGTCATAGTTGTCCAATTTCGTCACAATGATTTCATTTTCATTTCAGCAGAGTCGAAATAAAATGTGAAACCTTAAAAGAACGCAATATTATTGTACAAATGAGTTTTTAAAATGCATGATGTCACACACACACACACAAATAACAAATTACAAGAGGAAAGTATTTTTTTAAAGATGTGTTAAAATTAATTAAATAAACGGTAAGAATATTACATTATTTTCCTTTCACAAAATTAATTCCTAATCTAAATTTAGAATTAAAAATATTACTATAAAATTTAATTTATTTCTTCTAATTTAAATGCAATTATACGCACGCTTTTTCATTAATAGATAAAAAACTTAGCATAATTGATAGTTAGCTTACAAATTATATATCATGTGCTAATAATGATATAATCATATGTTTATATTACAAGTTCTATATCATATGCTAATTATGAAATAATAAATGTCTATATTACAACATGTGTATCATGTTCTAGTTATGATATAATCATATATATATATATATGGATATATATTACATGTTCTGTATCATCTTCTAATTATGTTATAATCATGTTTTTATATACATAAAATAATTAAAGTTTATTTGTATCCCTAAAGAAAATAATTAAACTATTTTTATTCACATATAAACGTGAAAATAAAAATCACAAGCTTAGTAAAAGTTGTATAAAATGTTGAAAAGTCCAAAAACTACACAACCATTAAAAAAAAGTAAAGATATCCAATGTTTCGATCATCATCTGTGACCTCATCTGGGAAAAGTTGTCGTAAGGCTTCTAAAAAAAACAGAGCAAAACCGTCTTGAATTTTAAAAAGTTCGTTATATTTCCAGTCAATTATCTATTTAACCAATCTCAAGCAAGAAAACATGCAATGGCACCATCTATCTGACAAAAAAAAAAAATAAAATAAATAAATAATAAAAATCTATTTTCAAATGATTTAACGAAGGATAATGTGATGGCGTCATCTATCAGATGAAATCGGAATAAAAGAAAATCGAATGAACAGTGTGGCATGCAATGGCTACATCTTTTGTAAAAGAGATGCAAATAAATGCAGAACAGTAAAAAAAAAGGGACAATCTTTGCTTAAACCAAAAATAGCAGTGAATACCGGACGTTGAAAATTAAGAGATGGATAAAATTAATTGCAAAAGATTATTTTTACATGTGCATCCAAAGTTTAGGGAAATTGAATGAGATGTTATCATTACAGACATCCTCTCTTCTAACCATAATTTCAATTGATTCTTTCTGTAGGCCATCAATAGCATTATTACACGGAATTATTATCTTGGCATTACTACTGTCTATGTAACTGCGAAGGTTGTTGAAATGAAAACCAGCAAGTGCTGTTGCCTGACGATATTGCAAAAAATCTCTTTTATGTTCTTTCAAATGTTCAAGAAATTTTCTTTTCGTAGCTCCAACGTAAAACATTCTTGCACTGCTTTCCAAAATAATAGGTATTTCATAAACTCTGGCTCGTTCAGTCTCCGGTGTAGGATCCAAATTACTGTTTAACAAGTTAGTAAGGTACGTAGGGGGGATAACAACAAGTTGCTCGTTAAATCTGCAAACTATTTTACATAACTTTTCATAAATGACTATTTCATGTTCAACTTATTGCTATTCCCCACTTGGAGGATTTCTTTTTTCAAAAATTAATATGTGGAGAGCCTAACTTAATTACGAATATAACTTAGCTGTATGACCCGATACAAAATAAATATGGTAGGCGATATTAAGATCAAACCGCATAAGATTCTAGAAGGGTAATGACGCAAACATAACTTATTCTTATTAAACATTTAATATTCCTGATAATATTAAAATAAAATAGTTGTGTGAAGTTGCAGCCTGGATATGAGTATTAAGTTATTTTATTGATTTGTGAAATTTGTGGTCAATTGAATATTTCATACACGTATTTGTATTTTGTAGCACTTATACTTTATTCATGACTCATTTAAAATGAAATAATATTAAAGATTTGAAAAACTAAGAAATGTTGAAAATAAATTTGAGAAACAGTTGTATTTTAATCCTCTTCTCCAGAAGAAACCTACCGTTTTCTTAATTTTTACCTAATCATACCAATATATATTTCAAATGAGATAAAGGAAATAAAGTAATGGATTATTTATTAATTATATTTGTTAAATATTATTTTCTACTCATTATTAATTAAGATATAATATGAAAATATCCATAACTTTTACTCCAAACTTTTCAAGTTAGAAAGCAAATATTTTTTCGTCATTACATTATTATCAAAATAAAATTTCAAAACTCATAAATAACTTTTCACATAAAAAAGAAAGGTTATGCGGTTTGAAATCGGTTCCATATATGGGTATACTCTCTCTTTAAAACATAATTTTTTTAGCAACTAATTTTAAAACAGGGTATACGTAGTTTCTGAAAATTATCCAGAAGGTATACGCTGTGTACTACCTGATTCTCTCTACTACATGCCTGCAGATCATGTTAATGTGTTTCGAAAATGGCGTTAATTTACCAAATGAAAAGGATAGCAAAAGTGATACATTATGCATGCTTTTGTTTTCATTTATTTTTTAATCCTCATTGTGTAAAGAGAAAATGTTGATAAAACGGGAAATAGCAAATGCAATTACATCTAATATATATTTGAATTTGCCTAAAATAAGAGGGCAGTGTTATAAAATTATAAACAAATAACTCTAGTACTCAATTAAACCCTGCACAAATGTCCCTTAGCTTATCTTTCTTTTCTTGAGTCATATAAAGGAAAATTGAAGCTCCAAAACATGTTTTCCCATTGCATATAATATTTTAATTTTATGTATTTTCGTTATTTTGCTTTTTGTTCTAAATGAATAATTTATGTGGACGCAGAAATAATGATTTAATAAGCACATACAATGTGTTGGGAGAAACAATGCTCTTTCATTCTAAAAAACACACGAGAAACTTATAAAATGATAAATCCATTCAAATTACAAACCGACTGAACACTATGATAAAATGCTAATTTAAGCTAATAAAGAGCTTTTGCTTTCATAAATTTACATAATTTTCAGATAGAGGTCTTTATACAAAATGCTTTAATATCGCGCAGTATGTGGTCATTATGAGAATTTATGTTTAAAATATGAATATGCGACAAAGTTCCAGGAGTAACTCAAGCGAAGAGAATTCTGTTTATGTTTAATGAACCATGCGCAATGTATAATGTCATAAGGAAAATGTTTCACTACGTAATAAGATCGCCTATTATATTATTTTGCTATTGATTAAAATTATCAATAGCAAAAATTAGATGCTAAAATCGGTATGATATTTAGAACACGGTTAAACAAAAATATTTTGCCTATATTTAAATATAATTTAACAGAAACCCTTTTTTTAAAAATGCAGAATTTAAAACAAAATTACTGAAAAAAATTAATAACATGTAATTTAGTAGGGTAAGGTACCCTATTATCGTCCTCCAGTCACTTTTAGGCCCTTAGACATTGTCATTTTCAGTGAAAATCTACGAAATTTGGATTTTAGATAGACTAACTACCCACGCAGGTAGAAAAATAGGCAAATACCGTACACAAAATTTTTAACAATGCGAACAATTGTTTTTTCAAAATTATCTAAAAAATACAAAGGAAAAAAATGGTCCCAATTTCGTCCCCGCAAAAAAAATCCAATGCTCCGAGGCTTAACTAAATCAAAATTTATTTCTAAATGAGCAAGTAATTTAATTTACATTAAAGTAGGGCACAAAAAATGTATTAATTATCAGTGGAAGAATAACATAACGAAACATTAGCCATCCAAACATGAGGGAAAAAATTCAAAAAAATGTCATGAAAAAGAATTCCTAATTTCGGCCCAAAATTTCGGACAAAAATAAGAGCTGCAAGGGGAACGAAACTCAGGTCTTCTAAAAATAGGTTATTCGTCGTCTGTAATTTATGTATGCGTCTTGGCGAACGAAACTATCAAGCCTGACCACTTTTACCTTTCGTCCCCTGTGCTTTGCGTCATAAGTGGCGCCACATTCGCAAAAGCGGAGAAGTTAAGGGGGACGAAATATGGGCACTTTACCCTATTAAAAATTTATAAAATGTCAGATATTTAAAAAGTAAATTTGTGGGCAATAAATTTATATGTATAGATGAATTTCTGTATATTTTGACCTACATACCATGGGAATTCAAAATAGATCGCTTTAGCGATTATCCAAACCTAAATTACAAAATATATGTTAAATAAGCAGAGATTTTAGATATGACATTTTCTTTTAGAACAGGTATTAGACTTATTAAAAAAATATTTTTTTATTAATTTCTCAGAAATAATGTTTTACAAGCAAAACAAAAAAATCATGCATCAAAGGGTGATTTAAATGGACTGCCAGCGTTTATTTATTTATTTTATTTTTATTTTTATTTTGCTAATTTCGATTTTTCGTGCTAAACTGCCATGCGAAAGTCCGCAAATTGCGGTTGTTTCTTGTTTTGAAATATATCGAATGAACTTCTGGCCGCAACGCTGTGACTCTTGTTATGCTCATTATAGGTTTTAATCATATATTCTTTAATTAATAAGAAATTAAAATCCTGAGCATCGCGTGAATTAAGACCTGCTGCGGAAAATCCTCATTCAAGTTTAGAAGCCTGTGCGTGTGGTACATTTTACCAGCCGTTGAATAAAGCGACGCACACAGACATCTTTCTTATATTATTATATATATTTTTTATTTTTTCGTGAAGTTTTAAATTTGTTTGCAAAGTTTGTTACGAAATATTGCAGAGAAACTAATAAATGCTGAATTACTATTTACATTAAATACAAAAGGGTGAAAATTATGTAATAAGTTTGCGTGCATTTTTAAATATATTCCAACATGATAATTATTTTTCAAATTATAAGAAATCAGTTTTCAAATATACTGCATTTTAATATTCATTCTCTTTTTTTTTTTTTTTGATATGACGATGTAAAAATTTAAATTTTGCGATATTTATTATTATATTAAGTGAAATTTATTTCATTGGTTATTGCCATTGTCAACATGATATCATCATTCTTCACGAACATGTTTTTGTTTTGTAATATAGATAACATGCATAACATTAAAATAAAAACTTTTTTTACGTTTGAAATTTATAATATTAGAATGGAATAATCGATTGAAATATTTACATGAAAAAAATTTCTCAATGTAAATAAGTAATTAAAGTAATCACAAGTGCTTCTCTTTAATCTTTGGACTTTAAGAAAATTACTTTTTTATTAATTCTAAAACAATTAATGTAAGCTAGCAAATTTTGAACATGTATTTTGTAATTTCTGTTTTATTATTAACAAAATAGTTACCAATACCCGCACAGACATGTTTTATCTGTGAAATTCATTGCCCTTTTCGTATGAGCATCTTTAAATATGAAAATTATTAATGATGCATATAAATTTCCCTCCTATAATAAACGATATGCAAGTATGCTTCAAATTAAATAGTTGAGCATATAGGATTTCTAATAAAGCTGAAATTCTTAATTTTTTAGTTACGTTTATGTCCTAAATTCCAATTAAAGATCACGTCTGAAGAAAAATGCATTTAAAAAACATTGTACAATAAATTACTACTTTAATTTAAGATGGTCAGTTTTATGATCAAATAAATATTTCTTAATTTTATGAAAATTTACGTTTAATTTTACATTTCTCATTCTTTATTTTTTTTTAAATAGTTTTCATATGTATGGTTGGACTTTTTTTTTTTTTTTTTACTTATATCTTAAATATTTTCCAACTTTTTCTGTATTAAGTATATCTCAAAATTTGGTAATTAGAAAAGAATCAGAATAGCAATAATTAATTACAAAATATTTTTCTTTTAAAATGCATTTGTAACTATGCAGTCTAAATATATTTCATAGATATACCAGATAAATGTGGCAAATACTTTTTCTTCTCTTTCATATTCAAACTTTCAGCTTAACTTTAACTCAAAGGTTTTACATTTGCCATTATTAAAACGAGTTGGAACCCGTCGAAATTCGACGAATTAAAATGATTAGAATGGAACTGTTAGATCGAATTTATAATGAACCTACAAAAATAATTACAATAAAAAACTCCTCTTGACTTGGTTGTCTAACTCTTAAAACAAATAATGTTTTTTAACCTAAAATTACCAAAATATTATTTCCACAAACTTCAACTGCTTAAATTATTGAAAAATTAAACTGTATTAGTATACGTAATCAAGATGAGTAATTATGTTGAAGTTATCGGTTGAGGCTCTTATGTTTGTTTTTACGGGATGAAAAATCGATAAAAAGGATTTCGCTTTGTCCCATCATAAAATTTTCCCTCATAAAATCTAACCTGTACGTTATTTTCTCATTCTCAAAATTTACACATGCACCATTCAAATTCGCAATCTAAAAGTATTTTAACCCGCAATACATTATTAATGAATGTATTTCCAAACTTAAATACAACTTTTCATGTGAATATTCGCACAAACTTTAAGTTCTAATCTCAGTACCCGCGAAAATTTACCATTCAGAAATTTGCCTTTAGTTGTCATAGTATTGGCTATTTAATATTGGTCAAATATTTAGTTTTATCAAAGAAAATGATCGTTATGTTTTAAATATGGCATCATTTTTACTCAATGAATTATTTTGCCCAGCGTCTCAAACTCAGTATCAGCGTAATGTAAAAATTTCGAAATATCTTCTTCAATCTTTTGATTTATGAAGAAGAATGCGTGTTTTTCCTAATGGCTGACGTCATTTTCTGTTCAAAAATGAAATAAAAAATTACTTTTATTTGTAATGTGAAAATGGCATCAATAAGGATATAATCAATAAAAATAAATAAACCATGACTATTTTCCCTTTACTTTTAATAGAAATGGAGTACTTCAGTTTCCACAATTACTAAATTGGTACTAAAAACTATAAAAAAATTAATATCTCAAAAATAACTTGAGATAGAGCTTTCAAACAAATTGCATTTAAAAGTACATTTTCCCGTCTATACGACGGTGTAAAAAATGAAACTACACGATGTTTAGAACTTTAAAAATTTTCAGTAGCGAAAATTGCAAAACCGAAATTTCATTTAAAATTTCAAAGTGTTGCCGTTCGCAGAATGACGTATGCGTTACGCACAGATATGTTTGTCCTTATAATGTAGACTAGTATGTTGTGGCCAACACAAAACTTTCTGCTATAAGTCACGTCAATTATATCATTTAAATAGTACAAGAAATTGCATCAATTTAGCACCAATTCATGTGAAAGCATATCTGAATTTGAAATTTAATGAAAATTCGTACATTAGTGCAATTTTAAAAAATAAAGTATAGAAGCGCCACCTTTTGAGCGATTTGAACTAAAACACAAACAGCACTAATTCATATCAAGGTATATCGGATTATGAAGTTTGTTGAAAATTCAAGCATTAGTTCTTGAGATAGAACTATTGCGGAAATCACAAAAAAATGCAGCATAGCAGAGCCACCTGTTGAGCAATTTACACAAATATATATAAAACGTCAATTCATGTCAAGGACTAACTGAATCTGAAATTTAATGAAAATCCGTGCATTAGTTCTGGAGATTGAGCTATTGTGGAAATAGTGAAAAATGCTGCATAGCAGCGCCACCTGTTGAGCGAGTTACACCAAAATATAATCAACACTGATTCGCATCCAGGTATATACCTGAATCTGACTTTTGTTGAAAACCCAAGCATTAGTTCTTGAGATAGAGCTATTGCGGAAATCTCAAAAATGCAGCATAGCAGCGCCACCTGTTGAACGATTTGCATCAAAAGGTACAAAACGTCAATTCATGTCAAGGAGTAATCGAATCTGAAGTTTGATGAAAATTCGTGCATTATTTCTTGAGATAGAGCTATTAAGAAAATCGTGTAAATGCTGCAAAATGCAGCATAGCAGCGCCATCTGTTGGGCGATTTACACCAAAACGTTACCAGAACCAATTCATATCAAGGAATAGGTTTATGAAAATCCGTGCATTAATTCTTGAAATAGAGCTATTGCAGAAATTGCGAAAAATGCAGCATAGCAGCGCCACCTTTTGGGCGATGTACACCAAAAACTAATCAGCACCAATCTATATTAGGGACTACTTGAATATAATTTTTTTATTAAATTCCGTGCATTAGTTCTTGAGATAGAGCGCCCACAAAATTTGTGTCACATATAGACAGACAGACAGACTCACAGACTCACAGACAAACATTTTGTAAAAACAGGTTTTTCGGAATCTCTGACTTCTAAAACGTGTAAATCTGTGAAAAACTGGAAGTCGAAAATTTTTACGAATCCAATACTTTCTTCTTGTAAAGATAGAAGAAAGAAAAAATGAACATCATGCTTATTTTTTTATGTTAGCATAAATGTATACAAGATTTAAATAAAAGATTTGCAAAAACAAACAGAGATAAATTCATATATATTTGTATGATTCTCCTTAAATTACGCATAATTACTTACTTAAAACACTCACTTACATTAGCCAGAATTTGACATATTTTTAGAATTTATTTATTAAAAATATTTTTATTAAATGTTATTGCTGATTACTCATATAAAACTCACTAATACTCAATAAAAACATATTAAAAATACTACGGTTAGCATTTAATTATTCGTCATATCACAAAATAAGCCGCTCATGGCTACTTCTTCCCATCAAAACATTCCATCAACTCGTAAACAAAACGCAGACGATAAAAGATATTGCCAATAATACAAAGCATAAATACGACCAAGCAGTTATAACATGTATTATAAATGTTCCGCAATAGGGACTAAACTTTAATAAATAAATAAATAAAATAAAAATAAATGATCAATGCTAGATATGTAATTAGTACAAGAGAGTAAAGTGTGGAGTTGGAAATTACTTTACCTTGCTTATTAGACTTACAAGGGTTATTTTTGTTGCTGCTCGCACCCAGCATGGAAACCTGGTGCATTTTGTAGCTCTATACATAAAAGTTAGAGAACAGATAAAATTTCTTCGTTAAAATAATATTTTATACATACTTTTATATTTTTAATTTTAAATTTTTGGATTTTTATTTGTTTATTTCACTCCGAAAGAGGCGCGAAATATGGTGTTATAAATTTTTCACCCGCATTATCACTGAAGTATATGTACGATACTTATTAGAATTAAATCATATTGCGATTTGTTTCACAATTGATAGTATAAGAAAAAATAATTAAGATTTTTTTCTCTGAGCGGACTATAAATGTATAAATACTAAATATATTGCTGTTAAAAGTTTTTAAGATCATTTAGTGAAATATAATAACAGCAAAATATTATGTTTTGAAATCGGAAGGAATAAAGATTCGGATGTTTAAAATGAAATGTTCTTGTATTAAATATTGTATCTTTTGTTAAAAGTAATTATAAAGCAAATTAATATTTTTATATAATTTAGAAAATTCACTGTGTCATAATTGGTAGGACTTTATAATTTCACAGTGAAGTGCAGTTTCAACAGTGAAGTCCAAATCAATGCTCACACACGACAAACAGGTATGATATTAGGGTTGCCGGAAAAATCGTCTTCTAAAAAAAAACCCACAAACTTTTTCAACGCCTAAAATATGAATATAATGTTGTCACTTTTCAAAATCAAATTAGCACACTTTTGTAGGAATTTTTAAACTGTTCTGAATATTTTATACTTATTATGGACCAATTTCTATTTTTAAATGCTTTAAAAAATGTTGTCTTATAAGTTCCTTTAAAAATCTCATTTTCAGAAAGTTATGTAACAATCCCTTGAAAGCTATGTTGGGTCCCTTATTATTCACAGAGAGTATCATAACTGTCTCAAACTGTAAATGCGCTAGTGTCTTCCATTTACCTTTTACTTTAGCTTGAGCACATTAACAGTTTGAGACAATACAGCGTCAACAATGGCTTCGATATCTGTCACCGTTTACCATTTATTAATTAGAAAACTTTGTCACTTTCAGCACAGACTTTAAATTTTTGACTTTTTAACACTTCTAAACATAGTTGAAAAGTGTTTATGAATTGTGTTTGTCTGTCTCTCTGTCTGTCAGTGCTCTAACTCGCGTAAAAATACTCCCATTGCATGTAATGTACGTTATTTACGTTTAGCATGGAGTGTTCGGTATTCAAAATGAAGTGTGTAGCATTTATACTCCACTGACACGGGCATTAAAAATTATTCCGTTACATTATGGTATAGGAGTAAAAAACATTTGCGGCGAATTTTAAAGATTTTACACTATTTTAAAAATATCTAAATTTATATGCATTATTGAAGTGCATTATATGATGATTAATGTATAATACGTTATGTGTATCACACAATGTACGTGTACAGGGAGTCTCAAATCCATTGCGTTATGTTATGGTAACTGAAGTAAAATTGTTTGCAGCGTATTTTAATGATGTTACTCTTCTAAACATAATCAATTTGTTCTGAATTTTTGAAGTGTACTAATACATACTTTTAACCCATTTATACCAAGCGTTCCATTTTTGGGACGCTTCGAATTTTAATAAATTTGTATAATTGTCTTATACTTTATAACATGAAGATTGTATGGAATATTTATCTATAAGTATCTTTATCGGTTACCGAAAGATGACAGCATAAGATGGATATTTATTTGCTTAAATGAAGGCTTTTTTCGGAGTTTATAGTTTTTTAATTTTTCAAGATGGTAAAGTAATCTTATTTGTGTTTTTTCTACCAAAGACCCAAATAAATAAGTCATAATCTTAGCTTGTAGACTTCTTTGAAATGCGTACTTTTTAAAAACTAGAAATTATATGCCCAAGCATATATCAAGCATATGTTCAAGTCTTTATGCATTTTTGTAATGAACAAAACATAAGGCGCTAGGCACGAATTAATCTATATTTTTATTAGCCATTTAGGGTTAGTTATTTATGTAAAGTTTTTTTCAAGATGATTATGAAACAAATTGTTTTTAAGTCTCAAATACGATTATTCTTAGTTTATTATTACTAATACTTTTATATTATTAATCTCTATAAAGAAATAAATATATTTTTTTAATAGTTCATAAAAATGGTCATTATAGTATATAAAAATGAATTTAAAAGATTAATTTATATAAATTTAGACAAAACATATAATGATGCATATTATACTATTACAAATATTATGCATATTCAAATATTTAGTAGGTTTACATTTTATCAAATAAATACAAACTTTTTAAGCGTATTTTTTTTTTGTATTTTTTCAGTTCATTTTGCAACATTTTAAAGTGATTTTACCAATAAATTGAAGAAAACAAAATTGAGCGAAAAATGGGTTAACGTAGGCAGCAAAGCATTTAACATTCATTTACAGGGTCACTGAAAAGATTTCGTTTTATCTACGAGTTAAAACTGTTTGCAGCATATTTCAATTATGTTGTAATTTTCCACACATTATGAAATTTATATACATTACTGAGGTTTACTACAAGATGTTTAGAATACATTATGCTGTGCATCTCATTTATCGTTCAATCGCAGGCTCAGATAATATATTTCGGATACAATACTCTATCTGAAATATTGTCTTCTAGGGATGATTGCTGAAAGTGTGTCTCTGTTGTGATAGGAGTTTAAAGTTCAATTAACTTTTTTGGGACACACTACGGCGTGTATGTAAATTCTATATCATATACAAGACTGTACCAAATAATTCTTAAGTATTACTGAGATAGAGTGGATAGATCAACTACATTTAGTACATTCAGAGATGTTTTTGGCATTTAAATGAAACCCTATACAGGGCTAAGCAAAAAACTCGATAAATTGCCGTCTATCATTAGTAATTCCTGAAGTGGGATTTTAATAGTTTAAACGTGTTTTTTTTTTCCTCAATTAAATTTAACCTTAGTATGTGGCGTGTATAAAACTCATTAGATATTATAAATGGCTATTGAAAAGTATTCAAGTACGTATCTATTGTTACAGTCTATTGGTAGAAATCGATAAAATTGCATTTTTAATTTTTTGTGTTTTTTCTAACTAAAATACATTTTAGCATACTGTTTAGAAGTTCTGTCTATTGGTAGAAATCGATAAATTTGCATTTTTAATTTTTGTGTTTTTTCTAACTAAAATACATTTTAGTTAGTTACCTGTTTAGAAAATATACAAATATATCGATCTTATAGAGAGAGCTGCACAAAAGAATTCCAATACCTTTCCGGCTTTGTGCAGTAACTGTTAAATCTGTATTTATAATGTATTATGGGCATTCTTAACTGCGTTCTTAGATATTTTCTTTAAATTTTTAAATGAAAAAGTTTTCTTAACGTGTTCTGGAAGTGATAGAAAGTGCCTCAGATTCTATGCTTGACACAAGATTTTTCTTTCTTGATTAAGCATAAGATACATTTCGATACATTATATAATGCTATACTTAACAATACAGAAATGACATATGCCCTTTTAATTTAATAACTAATTTTACATCACCTAATGAAATCTAATCTCATCTAATCTAATCTAATCTACTTAATGACCTTCATGATGATTCTAATTAGCCAGAAACAAAATGTAATATATTAAGGATTTACGTCATGGTACGTGTTGAATTCATGACACATAAGCGAAATTAACTTACAAACATTGGAAAGAAAATTAATAATTTTGTATTAAAGCACACAGTGAGTAAACAAAGGAAATTTTTAATAGCGTGTTACAAAGAATGATTAATTAAAATTTCAGCAACGAAAGGCCGCATATCTAAATTAATATTCAAGAGTATAAAAATATATTTTCGAATTTGATGATAAAGTAAACTACATAAGGTTTTAAATTACTAAATATTAAAATATGTGCATCTAGATTAAAAAATAACTGAACGTTGAAGTGACATACAAAACTTGATAAATGAGGATATGAGCAAAATATCCTTAAAATATTGAATTGTATTTGTTTATTTTACCTGTTGGAAATAAGTAGGAAATGTATATTGTAAAATTATACAAAATAAGATATAAATTAAAATAATATTGATGAAATAGCACTGTAGTTTATTATAGGTAAAAATATATGCTATATACGATCATACTAAACAAAATGAGTCATTTAGAAATTCCCTCCTTTAATTAAAAAAAGAACAACAAACAATTCCATATGGACATCTTATGAACTAATTAAAAAATCTCGCACCACTGATATTACATCGCCCCCAAAAAAGCATCTTATACAAAGTGTCAATAGCCTCTTTGAAATCATCGCTGAGCTGACACAAAAATTGCAGCTGTCGTGGGGAATTTTTTTTATAGCGTACACTGTAAAAAAAAAAAATCTGTGAAGTTACTAAAGTTTTTCTAGGAAACTGGGATTCCTAGAACTTTTCATGTAACGGCAACAACAAAATTTCATGTAACAGACACACTTGTGCGCCGAAAATCAAAAAATCTGTAAGGTTACTAAGAATTTTTTTGGAAACTGGGATTCCGAGAACTTTTCATGTAACTGCAGCCAGGGTTACAAATAAAAGTTTAGTAAGATTACTGAAATTTTAGCAGATTCATTTGTAAAGTTACAGATTTTTGTAGCTTTACAAAAACTAGTCTTGTAGATTTGCAGCTTTTTTCGTACAGTTACAGTTGAAAGTTTAGTAAGCATGTAACTTTACATCTGTAGAACTACAGATTTTTTTTTTTACAGTGTATGTACTGTCCTTTAAATTTTCACATCAATTTTTTTTTAAAGATTTCTATGACTTGTTTAATCTCAGAAAAATAAAGCGTAAATAACTTTTAAAAATTATTGTTACAAAAATATAGGGTAGATTTGTAACAAACCATCGCTGAAAAAATACTCCATTTGCCATTTTATTTTCAGCGCTCAGGCCTAGTAATCAGAGGCGGTGTTTGAAATCAAAAATGTGTTAACCAGTGTCAATAAATTTGTTTTATATGTACATAAAATTAAATAAAGTATAACACTGGATGGATCATTCCATAACGAAACATTGATTCTACAAATGCAAAACTGTAGGTGAGTGTACGTATGGAATAATAATGTGGTGAAAAAGCAAACAAAAGAAAATTTCTGACAATGGTCATTCATTTTTATTTAAAAATATTTGGATACATTTTTGCAACAAGGCTAAATGACACATAATAGGGAAACAAAAAATCGTGTGTTTAATTATCTTTCAAGTACTTACTTGCAGTGTTAATTTAAAGATTTAAAAAAAGGAAACGCATTTATTTGAATTGAATTAATGGTATTTCTTAATTAGGAGAAAAGGCGAGAAGTAGAATCTGATATAAGTATCCGCATATGCAAGTCCACATATCCGCATATCCGCATTTTGCATTTATTCTGTAATGAAATATGTAAAAGAAAACTGCTTCAGCATTACCCCTGATGACGAATAATGTTTACTTGAAAGCGCTAGCGATTGTAACATTTTCTGACACCAATGCATTAACATCTTGAATGGTTTTAAATGTTTTTAAAACTTTTATATGCTTGAATCTATTCAGTAAAAAATGTATTGTGAATAAAGTATCCATGATATTATTTGTTTTATTAAGGTGAATATCTCGTTTGAATTTGAGATATAGAGTTTCTATATATATTTTATTGATCATATATTTTTAGGACTTGTGTAATAATTAAAATAGGTGATCTTAATTAGATCGAAGGTCGTGGCTTCTTGCCTGCTGCTTGTTATTATGTGATCCGAAATCTTAGCAATAGTTTCTGATAACAATACGTTTTATCTTCATTCTTGTGAATAAGGATAAATTCGGATTATCTACTGATAGAAAATTGTTTTACCCATTCTTCCACTGAAGAACTGTAGAAAAGCGTATGATTGCAACCAGCGTTTAAAAGACTGTTCTTTCTAAAATTATAAGATTACTTTATACGCATTTATACGAAAGCAGTACTTGTTATCTAGTCAACCGATTTTACTTGTCACTTATGGCTAATTTGGGTTTAAAACTTGATTTAATAGCTTTCCTTTCTACATTTTAATGCTTATAGAACTTCTTTATTTTAAAAGCAATACCTTCTTTATCTATGATATAATGTTAATTGTTTCCTATAACGTAAATTAATTAAAAAGTACTGACATTAAATTTAAGTGTTTCATAGATGGCGTTAGCCGTTCCGTAATCGACTATTCTCAGGCCTACCCTTTATGTTAAATGGAATCTTCCAGTTCAAAGGTATAAATTGCGTTTCCCTAATCAATTGTCGCGCTCTCTCTTTTCTGTTTGTTTCTTTAAAGTTATCATTATGATTTTAAAATGTTTGAGTTCAAGTTACAGTAATATATTTAGTTTGAGTTTTACGATGTTTTTAGAAAACGGTTTTAGCTATGATTTAAATTTAAGCTGTTTTGAAAAGCTCCAGGTGTATTGAAGTTTTAATCCTGTTTAACCAAAGTTATTTTTAATTATTAACTTAGCTATTTTAAACAAAGTTTGCTCTGAATATTTTTCAAATTAAAGTTGTATTTTTTATAAAGTAATTGAATGAAATAGAATTTAAATAAAGAACTGTCGTCAACAATATCTGACTTTTCTATGGATTCAACACACAGTTTTGTAACAGGTATCTTCCACAGCACATTTACAGTTCCTCTGCTGACAGCAGTATAAGTGTATATCAGACCTGTATTGATACAGGCTAAGAGTACTCAATTTTGAATAGTTTAAAACAAACTAACATTACTTTATTTAGTAAAAAGTTTTAAAAGCATAGATAATTTCTTAAACGAAACTTAGAAAATTATTTATTCAGTGTTGCAAATTTAAGTCAAGAAAATTAGTTTATTACCAAATGCATGTGCTGAAATATGACAGTAACTACTGAATGTTTTTATGTGTGTTTGTATTACTATTTCACGTTTGGTTTCACTTAAGTGTCACAAAGAGCTTGCGTGATTTTTCTCTCAATTTGTAGAATTAAGTTTATTATCTATACTTATAAAATAAAGTTTCGCTATGTCTGTATGTCTGTTTGTGTGTATGCGAAGGCTGGTGAAATCTGCGGCACGTATGAGGCTGAAATGTTTTCTAAAGATAGTCGAAGGCCTCTCCTAATGCCTCTGAGTATCAGAATTTTAAATTTCTAAATATTTTCTAAATTATTAATTAAACTCCGCAACGCACCCTCATCAAAAAGTCATTTGTTTGATCTCCGGTCAAGAAAAGCATGTGCGCAGGCATACAAAAATTTATGATTAATCCATCATAAGCTGAATTATGCATCATAAGCTCGCGATGGTATGTTCGAGACTTTATTTCTATTTTTTATTGCCTCGTTTTAATCCAAATTGACCAAGCCGCTCAGTACAGTTAGAATTGAAACGCATATTTCAAAAGATCGTATTCTTACGTCTCAAATGGTGTAATCCATTTAAAACGTGTCGCAGTTAATCCTATATTTTTTTTTTCAAAAAGTGCCGTTTTTCCCCTTTATTGCGAGCCTCTCCACAAATCAAGCTTAGAGGTGCTGACAAACCAGAAATATGTCCTTGAAACGATGTCCAATTGGATTTTAATCGATGGTCCAATTGGATTTTAAAAATACAAGCATTAACCCTTCCAAATAACGCAGGTCACTTCGTGCCTCACGGAAAAAATATTTTTTTTTTTTTTCTCTGTTAAAAGCAACTACTAGTAAAAAGTTCAAGCACAGTATTTTTAGAGCATCTCAATAGACCAGATTTGCATCACCGTTTTAAAATTTTGAAGCGTTTGGTTGGATAGAAATTTTTTTAATAAAATCAAATGTGTACAAATTTCGAGAAATAAGTAAAAATCTGAGTGTTTCGTCGCCGTTTCACACCTCCAGCGCGCAATTTTAGAGGTACTCACAAACCAAATATATGTTCTTAAAGTTAAAACATTCTTCTAATCGTAGGTGAAGTCTATTGTAAGAAATATGATATTTAACCCTGTGAAATATACCGACAAATCCAGGTGACATCGCACTTCACGGAAACGACTTTTTTTCTAAGCTAAAAGAATCAAAATGTTCATATTTAAACACAATCTTTTTAAGGTGTATCAAAAGACCAGATTTATATCTACTACAATAATTTTGAAACATTCGAACGGGTGGAACTGTTTTCTACAAAATAAAATGTGTTCAAATTTCGACGAAATCAGTAAACACGTGAGTGTTTCTACGAGGTTTCGCTCGCTTACGGTACTCATAGAATCCAAAATAAAATTACCCAAAAATAAAATACTAAAAATGCATATATTTCAATTCAATATTTTTTCTCTATTTTTGAATTTAAAAATAGGTAATCAACAAAATGGAGTTTAAGATATAAAATCATGCAAATATGACGTTTATTTAAGGGTCATTTATCACGAGCTCGGTCATCGGCGGGCGGACCAGCTAGTATTGAAATAATTGAGATGAGGAATAACTATTAAATTTTTGCTTTTTATTTCATACCATAATTTTGAATATTTCTTATAAAAAATTTCTGCTAGCCTTATAAATACTCTTTATAAAGTATATAATGTAAAAGTTCTTACTCCTGTATATCTCGACAAATTTAGAAAAAAATAAGGGGGTGGGAGGGAGTAGAATGAGCTGTCAGTGCGAATGTTGATTTGATACGATTTTATTCTGACAATACAAACATTCAAATACTAAAAAAATATTTATAAGTTGAAAATGTGCTTCTAAGATATTATTTGCAATATACCAAAAGATATTGCAATAATATGTAACGAAATTGCATTTAAATTTGTGATCTAGGTATTTCAAAGCTCGTCTGCGTAAAATCGTCTTTACCTTTATTAACAAGTTTTATGTAAATATAGGGTTAGCCTAAATGATTTCCCGTGTTTCAAAAGTCTATTTATAAGCATGGGAAGTACAAAGACGCGTGATACACGAAAAAATACATGCACTCACTTTACATACTATACATATGGCACATACTATATAAATGTTCAACGTTTGCGCCCTTGTAACCCGGCACACATCACAACGGTAATCCAGTTCTGCCCATAAGCCATTCAATAACATTTTTCTGCCAACATCCGTCATAGCAGCAGTCATGTATTCCTGCACTCGAGCCACTAGGCGGTATCTTAAACTTGTTCTGCGTATGTATCTTTAAATGCATCACCCGTCTTTCTAGGTCGTATACATCTCAATATATGGTGCTTTGAACCCCTATGAATCATTTAGACTAACACTGTATATTCTTCCAAAAAGTGTTAAATTCCAATTCGTAGACGTGTTAGAACATGGAAAAAGTTTTATTAATATAACTTCTATGACTCAAGAACGATATATATTGATAAAAAACACACACATATATATATACAGGGTGAGACAAAAGTTCGTTAAATCTTTAAAAACTCAAAAAAATGAAGAAATTATGATAAAGGATTGAGGTTTGGAACAAACGGCTCAGTCGGATTTTTTTAGCAGAAAAAAAAGTAAAAAAATCACATGTAGAGGACGCTGATGACCCGAAACACAATGAAAAGGACAAAAGTTGTTTCATAGAAGGTACTGGAGGTCATGTTGAATATATGTTATCGAAGAACAAATGAATGGAGCGTTTTGTTGTTCTGTTCATTATGTTTCGGGTCGTCAGCACCCTCTACGTGTGATTTTTTTTTCTTTTCGCTGCTAAAAAAATCCGACTACTTTGTGAGACCTTTCTTGCAAACCGCACTTCTTTAACATAATTTCTTCCTTTTATATGAGTTTTTAAAGTTGTAACGAATTTTTGGCTCATCCGGTATATCTACCCTATAGATATATAATATATATAATATATATTAACGTACAATTGAATTTTAAATATTTTTGTGTTTGGAATTATAATTTTAAAACTAATGGATTAAGAATTCCATATTTTCTACCGATAAGAAGCGTTACCCTTAATAATATTAAAAATATATATAATTTGTCTTACATAATTTTATAAATTTCACAAAATATACTTAAAATAATTCATGTTCGGAAAATATTGGACGGTGAAATAAGATTCGAATGAAAAATTCTAAATGGATAAAACAAAATAAATTATACCTCATTTATTTTTATGAGTTAACCACAAAGGCAATTTTCTGTCTGGACTTACATTTTGTCTTATGGCATGATTTATGCTATATACATATATAAAATAATGCCTTTAAAAATAAATGTTTGATTTTAAAAGGATTGTATTGAAAACACAATACAAATAAATAGTAATTGGATAAGTCTAAGTTATGCATTATTTTTATGTTGTTGTTTAGCAGACAAATATTTAAATGCAAAAATTTTTAAGAAATGTCTTTCTTTTTTTAAATATCCCGTGCTTTATGGCATTATTTATTGTTTATAAATATATTTACGTGGTTTTTTTTTTACTATTATTATATATACACACGTGTTTGAAACTCAAATTCTTAATCTTTAATAAGTAAAATGTTATTATTATTATTAAACGAATTTTTTTTTCACTCAGGTACAGTCGTGGAAAAAAAAAAGTAAACACCCCCTTCTAACTCCTCAACAAATTGTGGTAGAAGAAAGTTACTGGTACCGAACGATTGGAAATAAAGTCTACTTTTAAATGATGTATATAAAATTGGTTTAGGGGGCCATCTACATATTAAAACGAACCATAACTTTATTTTTTTCAATAGCAGTACCCATTTCTGACAGCATAAATGAACTCTACACCCTTCAATTAGCCTAAAAACGAATTTTTATGCAATTCGTACCATAAGTTTCCGAGAAATTAATTATTTTAAAACGAGCGTATTTTAAGGACTGCATCCAAATTGAAGTTCCGTACTGGTTTGTTAACCGAGAGAGCCGCCTTCTTGATCAAGGCACGTTTAAGCGACACTCAAGCAGTCATTGAAGCAGGCTAGATTACAGGAAAGCATAAGAAATTTCAAAATATCTAGTCACTTCTATCATAGACGGCCACTTAAACCATCATTTTGCCGTTTTTTAAGCATAATTTGAAAACTACTTGGAAGAAAAATGTGAAATTTTGGATTTCCATAAAGCAGGACTTAATAAATCTAAATCCATCAAAAAAAATTGTAGATTGCAATTCATAATTTTTTCGAACATTAATTTCATAATTCATAAATCATATCATAAAATTATAAAAATTACAAATTCAACGTATTTATGTTTGGGTATATTAGTATTATTGCTACACAAAAAATAGCACATTCGGAGCATAATTTCAGGAGATATAAATAAAAATATGAAAATGTAATTTAACATTAGAAGCACTCAATTTTGAATGTCTATAATTCAAAAACTTATCATTCAAATGACTTGAAATTTGGTGTCTAGGCATAGTTTGAACCGAAGATTTGAAATATCTCGTTAAAATTGTGTATTGCCATTGAAAAAAATGAAGTTAGGATTCGTTTTAATATGTAGATGACCCCCTAAGAAAATTTTATATACATAATTTAAAAGTAGACTTTATTTCCAATCGTTCGGTACCAGTGACTTTCTTCTACGATGATATGTTGAGGGGTTTGTAGGGGTGTTTACTTTTTTTTCCACGACTGTACAAATGCTGTATATAAGGTACTTGTAGTAAATAAGTTCATTCTTTTAATGAGGCTATGAAACTGTATCTTGAAGAAAACTCTCTTGGGCTGACAAATGTCAGCATGTATCTGAAATTTTTTGAGACTTTCACATATGCTGACAGTTTCAATTACAACCGATACCGGCACGTCATCATTTTTTGACAGCTGAATCTTTTAACATGTCGTTCTTAGAAAAGAAAAATGTGTAAACTTTCGAATGAAAATCAGCGTAAATTATTTATTCAATTTCTGAATATTTGTAAAATGTTTGAAATAATTTAATGTTTTTTTTTTTTTTTTTTTTTTTTTTTTTTTACGCAATTTGAAATATTATGTATTTTATTAAACTAAAATGTGGGAAAGACGAAAATCCCCCAATAACGATAGGCAGTATAAGTTCTAACCCTATGATGATGTACTTCATTTTCATCGTACATTATCATTACTAAAACAAATTGAACACTTATATGCCAATATTTTTAGAAAACTATGAAATCTATCCATGTTGGTGGTAAAGACATCTCAAAGAGTGATAGTCAAATGGAATAAGTAAATGTTGCTGTTTCAAACCGCATGCCCGAAAAATAGAGCAGTCGTAGTGTATTGTATAACAACGAGAACTATTTATCTTGTTCTACTTACTGTAAGACCTGCGAAATAACTGTTATTTAGAGTTAGACCGAAAATCGCCTTTTACAATTAATTGACGCAATTCTAACACACTTAAAGTAATCAATATCCTTCATGACGATGTACAAAAAAGAGAATATTTCAAATTTGAATAAGAAAATCTTGTTTATTGCACTCAAAGTTATTAAATCTGCGCGCTCTAGTGCCTGATAGGAGAACGGAAATAATAGTGCTGTGCCTGTGAGGCATATTGTGACCGACGATTGTAAATAAGTCACATCAAATTGTCTTATTTTGAACTATCCTGGCAACAATTAAACTGCGATATCAATGTGCATGATTTAATATTGCAAAAATATGTAACAATATTACATGAAACAACATTTAAAATGTTAACTCTGGTATAAAACAGTTTATTGTGATCTGAAACCTTCGCGTGACCTTATTTGGCACAGGTACCTTACAGGTCACAAATTACAGTCTGTTTCAAAAGTATAAGACCACAACATATTTTGCAATTTATGTAATTAAGGAAATATTTCAATCAAAATAAAAAATATTTTATGTAAGTACATCAAGTTTTTAGTAAAATGTAGCAACTTACACAAATGAAATTAATTCGGAAAAAATAAAACATCAATGTAAAAAAAAGTGTCAAAAAGAGCTGTTACAAAATTATAGGACCACCTATGGAAAAGAACAGTTTCTCAAATTTAGTAACTCCACCATTTCTCTGAATAACTTCAAACACACAATTTGGCATAGAGTTAAATAATTTTTTAAGGAACGATTCGGGAATGTTGCCCCATTTCTTCATAATGGCTATTTCTAGTTCATATGTTGTATGATATTATTTGTTATTTTCATACACTTGGTGGGACAAATAACACCACAAGTTTTCTATTGGGTTTAGGTCAGGGCTTCGAATTGGTCAAGGTAAAACATCAATCTTTTCTCTTTTAAGCCATTCTTTTGCTGATTTCGATGAATGACTGGGGCATTATCTTGTTGAAACATCCATTTTGCACCTCCTAAAAGTGGTCCGAAGGGTATCAGACTTTGAAATAGCATTCATTGGTAACTTTTCGAGTTCATTTTCCTTTCAACTCTTTGGAGATCGCAATTTCCTGCATATAAAAATGCACCCCACACCATAACGGAACCGCCTCCCATCTGCCTACTGAAGAACGCGCGAGAACGTTGCCTTAAATAATGCCAGTAGTAATTATTGCCGTCTGGACCATCAAGATTGAATTTTTTTTCGTCTGAAAACAATATATTTCTCCATGCAGGATTCCAGGACATGGCATTTTTTGCCCACTTCAGATGAGCTTCTTTGTGACATTTCGGTAGTAGTGGTTTACTTTTTAATTTATGACAATTAACACAAGCATTAGATTTCAAACTTCGTCACACGGTTGCATGTGATACCTTTTTAGTGTGCTATTTTACGAGTCGACTGTTTTTTTTCGTTGCTAGTTTAACAATCCTCCTATTATCACGATCTGATAACTTCTTTTTATGACCAGATCGTTTATGCGTTCCATACAACTCCTTTTTACTTAAAACATTATGAATCTCAGTTTTAGAACAATTAAGAATCTTACTTATTTCATGTTCAGACTTTTCTTTTCCTTTGTAGAACCACACTCTTCTCACTTCTATTTCAGACAGCTCACTCTGACGAGACATTTTACTAATAAATTCAAAGAATCAGATACAATTAAGAATTTCTACATTTTATTCTTCTTTTTAATTTTTACAGATTGTTTAAGTTACAGTTAAACTCTGAGTTTAAAAAAAATCGTCTGCTCTATTAATAATATAAGAGTGGTCTTACATTTATGAAACAGCGGGTTTGTGTAAAATCGTTTGGCATAAAGCAAAAAAATATTCAAACTTTTTTCCCCTGATCTAAATAAACATTATAGAGTTAATTCTTTGCATTCAACTACTTTTAAATTCAAACTAATATTTTCTTTGTTGAAAAAAGGTGAAATTCTAAGTGGTCTTATAATTTTGTAACAGACTGTATATTTCTATTTTGATATTGTATTATTCAGTAATTTTTTTTCGAAATCTTGAATCTAGCATATGTAATTGTAATCGTATCTTTCGTATTTTCAGCTGTATTATAAAGCTAAATTTGATAAATGAGTAAAAGACGTAAATTTCTCAAAGAAGAAAGACTTGCAAAGCATCATTGAAATATATACAGGGTGTATTCAGGAATGATCGTTAAAATTTGGTGCGGAGGTAGAAAATAAATATATAAGACAGTGTCATATAGGAAAGTGTGAACAAAAACGAACGCATGACGTTGTAGAGGGCGCTATGTATCTTCAAATTCTGCATACTGTAATGCTCTCTGACGAGTCACGTCATTTGGCAATGTGACTTTTGGAAATAACATGAATCATTATGCGTTAAATAAATAGGCAGGCATGCATTTAAATTACGGTGTGGCAGGGAACAGCACTCGCACAATGTTGCACAAATGTTTGTATGTGCTTATCAACATCTGTACGAAACCGGATCCCTTACCTGTCATGCCAGAGGACGCAACAGATGGACACGGAGAGATCCAATTGAAGAAGCTATATTTACATCGTTCGGCATATATGTGCGCAGCTCGCAGATTACTTTCCCATACCGCACAGAAAATAAGATACATATCTACAAATTCATTTAACATATAATGTGTCATTTCACTTATTTTCTTTCTTTCTAACCGATGACCAGGCCCCTACCTGCCGGAAAGCCACAGCTGAACGGGTTCGATTCCTGTTATCAGGGCGGGTGACCGCCTAATCGCCGCGTAACGACAATAAATCTAACGAGCACACAGTGGGGCAAAATCCCGAAAAGCTGGCCAAAATATGAAAATGTTATTTAAATGCCACGAAATTTCGCACACAGGTGTTTTTCAGGAATCTGATCTCGATTCTAAAATTAAAATTCCAAAATACAAAATGGCGGAATTAAAATTAAAATGCTTTGAAAGTTATTCAATTTCTATGAAATTTCGTATACAGGTACTTTGAGGAGGCTAAATAAGATTCAAAAATTAAATTTAAAAAATGGCGAATTAAAAATAAAAACAATTAGATTTAAATAAAGTATTCCGAGTTTCGAAATTAAAAAGTTTCGAGGTTAAACGTTACAAGGTGTTTTCAAGGAACTAAGATGTTTTTAATCGAAATTAAACGATGAATATTTATTTATGTGAATGCAATTAAGTACATTAATGAAAAATAAAATACTACAAGGTTTAATTTCTGTGTATTATTAAAATAAAACGAAAGGATATTCTAAAATTCATCTTTGAATAATCTGTAGTATATTAAGTAGACTCTTCAGAAGGGGAGTTGTCAAAATATTTTACAGAAGTTTCTGTGCCTCTAGGGGCAAGGATATTAGTTTCTTCAATGGTGATTTACGTAAGGTTGAAATGAAGGGATCTAATAACATTAAAAGCTGTAAAGAAATCTTCCATTTTTTATGTCCTACTGCATTTTAGGGAAAAATCGTCTCGATACCTTTTGATCAATTCGTTGCACGAATCTTGAGCGTCTCGCGAGATTTACCCAACAGAAAATAATGAGAAAGCTATTATTTCTGTGACATGAATGAGTAGTTTGTGCGCTGAAGTTGGCATATAGAACTAGGAATACAATTCGACGAATTTACAAGCTGTTTCTGATCCACGAAATTGATCAAATGAATGTTAAGAAATTACTTCTAATATGACATGGAATCTTTTGATCAAATCTTCGTCTACGCTCCTTATGGAATCAGAAATAGTTGCGTTTTCAAAGAATCAACGAGCTGTATTATAAGCATTTGTGCTTCCAAATCCGATCTTTGATTAATCGACGAAAAGTCCTAATTGTAAACGAAATCTTTTTTGTAAATTTTGTTTTGCAAATTTAATTTTTTCTTCTCTCGTCAGTAGTGCACACTTGCCATCCCTTTATATCCCGTTTGTATGCAAAATGCAAGGTACACTCAAAAGATCTTATACAGGCATGTGACGTGGACACCCCGAATTGTAAATGATTTTCATTCACTTTTAGTTTTGAAAATAGTTTGACTGATATAGGTATTAATTGAATGCTATAGGTACCAACGTTGAGTTGACAAATTATTAGTAATGACATTAAACATTTTACAGTCAATCATCGTTAAAGCTAGTTTGTAAAAAACGCCTACTTATTTTCTATCAATCATTGTTTTAAAAGGAATAAGTTTACTCTTCGTATCTGTAATGTAATCCATTTTACTGACAGTAGCTTCCGTATTTTCGTGTAAAAAATGGATTCTTATGGGCCTAAAAATCGAGGAGATGAAGATCTCGAATTTTTCCAGATAACGATTTCTGAATTTTTTGCAACACCTAAGATCTAGTGGCACTAGAGAAGTGAAAAAGCTATTTGAACCTAATTTCTACCATCATCAACGCTAAAATTTTGTTTAAAAGTACTTTGACCAGATGTACTATCACATCCGCACTTGAAAATCAGATTTAGATTGCTAATGTTTTCGGAAGTCAGATTCTTAATAATTTCCGTTTGCATTAATAAAATACGTTCACCCATATGATCTAGCAAAGATTGCAATTGACAAGATAATTCTTCTAATTACGATAGAATACACAAAATTATTATATTTAAAGATAAGAAAATGTATTTCTATTGTATCGATGATAGAGAATTCTTTTCATTTTTTTGTTACTAATCTTGCTTATCAAATTCCTTTATGCTTATGATTATAATACTTATTTGTAATATAATACATAATAATCTATCACAAAACTGAATAATCTAAAAATTTCAAAAAAAAAATTTCAGCTAAATTACTGTGAATAATAATAAATGTCATAGCTTTTGGAGCAACTAAAAAATTAATATTTTGACTTGTGGTTGCAAAAAACTACACGAAATGCAGAATGGCAGTTTATGGCAGCTGGTTTTTTCATGATTCATTAGATAATAGTTCAGGCTATTCTTTCCATTATATGCCGTTTCGGAACACCTTGGAACTTATAAACTTTTTGATGTTTAAAAGCAAAAAAATATATAATTTTTAATTTTTTTTATCAAAAATAATCACGAAATCATTAATTTTTATGTACTTAATATAATTTTTGTAACATGCGCAAAAAAAGTACACACTATCATCGTGTGAATCCATTTTAAAGCATTAAAATCGGATAATATGGAAAAATGTAGCAGGTGTTTAGAATAACCATTGTTTTGCTCTTTTCGTTTGCCTCATATGATAATCCTCCAAGCGTCACTTTTGAAATGATACAGATTGCCAACGCAAAACGAAAACATTTTTATAAATATAGATTTTGACCTCCCAAACATTATTCTAGCCATCTGCATTGTAAAAATTTCCTAAATAATAACTTTATTTTTCGACTTTTGGCCAGCTTTTGGGGATTTTGCCCGACTGTGGAGCGCCTAGAACATATCGGCAGTGGATTTTGATTAGTTGTAAAGGGTGTTATGTCAGTTGCTTAAAATTTATATCCTGTTGTTTGGAATCTGCACGTTGCTACTTATATCGATCTCGTAATTTGGAACCTTGGTCAGGTAACGGGACCTTCACTTGGCAAGGTACCTCCAGAGGTATAAATCAAGGCCAATTTAGAGGACTTTGCACCCACGACGGATTTTACATGCACCAGGTGCTATTAGCGTACATGGCGGATTATAGCCAGCAGTAGGCCTCGATCCCGCGGCCTCAGTTTCGTTGCTCTGCCAACTGGGCCACCGCTGCCCGAACTACTTCTGAATGACCTGGGGTTTTGAAGTCGAATTGTTGGTGAAGACTTGTCGTAAGAAAAGGGATTTTGGTGTATGTGTGTGTGTGTGGGGAAGGGGGGGGGCAAAAAAGGAAAAAAATGGTGCGCCACAGATAGACAAGTTGCACCGAAAGTTAATTTTGGGCCGAAATACTAGGCAAACATAACGATGCAGGGGGGTGAGACTACGCCTATCTACTGTACCCCACCGCAAAGAAAGTGGCTCGTAGACTCCCCACTGGAGAGGGTCCGGTAGATTGTGCAGGCTATAGCCTATGTGCAGCTTCGAATAATAAACATGCGGCAGTCAAAAAAAAAAAAAATCCCTGCCGGCCGGCCTACAGGCAGAGGTAGATTTCGAAGTCAAATATACTAATTTCACAAAAAAAAAAAAAATTAAATCATGATTAAAGATAAATCCACTTTAACAATTTAACAATTTTATCTGGCCGCTTTTGACGAGTTTTTATTTCATTTTTATATAATAGCTGGTTTTATCAGAATCATGTAACGGCGGTATTCAAAAAAATACTTTTCCATGCTCAACAACTCGAAATTTTCTGGCATAATCCCAGATTCATTTTTAATAAAAAAAAAAAAAAAAAAAAAAAAAAAAAAAAAAAAAAAAAAAAGAAGCATGCTGATGTGATTTTTGAAGAGATTTATAAGCGACCTGCGTTTTTATTTTTTGTTCAATTAATTAAAACTTGATGTATAAACAAATATTTTCTCAGAAGGACAATATTTTTCGTTTCTAACACAATCGCTTCGGGAAATTCCGTTCAAAATGCCCACTTTCACATATTTTTTTGAAATATATTCTGCCTCTATCAAAACATCGATCATTACAGTGCATTATATAGTTTCTGAATAAACGAATACACCAATTAAATGCGTTTGAGAGCAAAAATGTATTTAAAACTGAGTCAGAAAATAAGCAGTTTGGATTTGAGTGCATCCTTAATACCATGATTTTTCCAACACAATCCGCTTCGGTAAATTCGGTTCAAAATGCCCTTTTTAACAGCATTTGAAAAAAATATATTCTGCCTCTATCAAAAAATCGACCATTACGGTACTTTATACAGTTTCTGAGTAAGAAAACGTACCAATTGGAAGCCTCTGAGAGCAAAAGTGAATTGTAAAATGAGTCAGAAAATAAGCAGTTTGGATTTGAATACACCCGCTATGTATTTTTAATTAGTTTTTGCTGTAAGAATTGGTCCTATCCAAAACTTGTCTATATAGATGATGTAGGCAATATTAAGAAGATATATGATAAATTCATGGGGATTTTATATCTTTTGAATTATCGGAGTTATGGATTTTTTTCTGCTTCAAACACCCTTTTTGTTTTCGTTTTTTATTTATTTATTTATTTATTTGCGGTACGAATTGATCCTATCAAAAACTTGTGAATATAAAAGTTCTGGATAATGTTAAGGAGATTTATAATAAAATTAATTTGATTTGATATCTTGAAAATTTACGAAGTTAGGAATTTTTTTCTCCCAAAAACCCTATTGTTTGCCTCCCTTGACCCATTTTTAACTTGTGATACATAAATTTTTGTCCCTATTTTTAGAAGTAATAAAAACTTTAAACTGATTTGATATGTACAAAAATTAAGAAGTTATAGGGAGTTTTCTGTGTTCACAAAACCCCTCCCTATTTCCATCCCCTTGGTCCGATTTTGCCCATTAACGAACTTGACCGAGATTTTATACCCATTGATTTTATGTATCAGTTTGGAAGAGATTGGTGTAGCATTACGAAAGTTATCGTGTCCAGAAGAAAGTGATATAGATAGATAGATAGATAGATAGATAGATAGATAAAGTTTTTTACTGAGGGTGGTTTTGGGTTCTAGGGGTCATGATCGGTGTAGATCTGCAAAAATATTTCAGAAATTCCAACATAGGAACGATCCCAATAGGTAGTATTTCATACGAAATCTACCTAAAAAATTTGAAAGGGAAAGGGGTTAGCTTGAACATGTTATTAAACTTAAAACTCACGTATAGCTACTTCTATCTGTCTACACTAGGACTTCCCTCAGAGGGATTAGTCTGAGCTATATTGCTGAGAACATAGATTTAATAATAACATGTGGAAGCAAAGAAAATGAGATGTTATCTTTAATTGTCCATATACTGCGATAAATTGAAATGATGAAAATAAACGAATCGCAGAATTACAAAATCTTATATATAAATTCGTATACACTGTTTAAAAAAATGGGAAATCAAACCATGCAAGACAGCCATGCATGGATATAAAATTGAAAGTACGCAATGTATTAAAAGTAAAATAGAAAATGAAACAATAAATTATCTTATATCGGAATTTTAACTGTATAAAATGATGTCAAGAGCATAATCAGACGCTCCGCACCAATTTGAGTAACTTTAAATGACAAATATATGATGTTTAAAACGAATGGACTATACTTTATATGGTGTGTGCTCCACCGGAATAGTTAATATTGTACAATATCTGTTTTCCACGGATGCAATGAGGTTGTCGATAACAGCTAAGGAATTCTCTCCTCAAAATCTGATATAGTACCAAAGTACCAAATACATCAACAGTTTCCTGCAATGCTTCTTTAGAGAGTGTTTTAGATATGCTCGATCGGATTTAAATGATAAGTTTATGCTGGCCACTACATACGCTGTATTGTTTTGATTTCAAACACATTCTGCACAAGTTGAACTGTATTTAGCATGTATTAAATAAAAGAAATCGGCAATGATTGCAACATAAAGTATGACACAAGATCTGAATATATCGACTGCATAACTTTTGAGCTGTCAAAGTGTCATTTGAAGTAATTTACAAATCCATACATATTTGTTCAGCAAATCATGTAAGCTAACATACGCCCATATGAACCCGATTATGAAATTTCACCAGAATAAGTTAACATATAAAAAATCTACTAATGATATTTGAGAATATGACCTTATGATGAAATGTCTAGAAAAATGAATTACATAAAAAATTCATATCCCATTTAAAACGGCACTTCCCACCGTTAGTGGCATTGGTTGAGAGAGAGAAAAGCCTAGAGAGGGAACACTTTAACAAGTACTTTCGGGCAAGCTACTCACTGTTTCATACAGGTCTTTATTCAATATTTACACAATTTATTTAATGCTAGGTGGGTATCTATCAGTTTTGTTGCATTTAAATTGCATGTTTTGTGGAGAAAATGCAGCATTATGAAAAATTTAAAGTTGCTGTACCTAATAATTCCAAATTAATGGTAATTGAGATCGCTTTCCGTTAATTTCATCTTTTTAAATTTTAAATTTTTTAGAAACCATTCATAGAGACAATTGTATATTTTAAAACTAACCCGAAGCAAAATTTCAAGATTTTGGGGTCAGCAGTAACACAGAAATAGAAAATTTTCGAAAGTTTCTTGTTTCTGCACTGTTTTATATAGTGACATTTTTAGAAATTTTTCTGTTGCGAGAATTTACGTCATGACAAATACAGCCATGTCAATTTTCATGTTTATATGCCTAACAATTCCATGTACTTCGTTACTTAGATCATCTTTATATCTTTTTCCGCTTTGTTTAGTCTTTCGATTTTTTAGAATTCGTTCTACAACGAGCATTTACATCTTATAAATTACTAACATGCCAAAGTTTTAGTTTCTAACCCCAACAGTATCCCAAAAAATCCAGTATTCCAAATAAATCATAGTTTAGAACCTTTCTAGAAATTTTTACGTTTATCCGTCAATTTGAACCTTTTAGAGAGCTTTCATTAC
Organism: Maratus speciosus; assembly: GCA_963932465.1. Taxonomy (NCBI): domain Eukaryota; kingdom Metazoa; phylum Arthropoda; class Arachnida; order Araneae; family Salticidae; genus Maratus; species Maratus speciosus. Next base: position 547,907,535 of record OZ010791.1, read on the forward strand.
GAATATTTACATCTTAAAAGTAACTATCGCACCAAATTTAAAATTTCTAACCCAATCAATATCGCAGAAATCGCAATTTTAGAAATTTTTTGCTCCTGCAGCGATTTAGGTTCTTGCACTGACATAAAGCACAGTCTTTTTTTTTCGGAGCAGAGATGGCCACAAACATTTTTTTTTAAGTTGGCTATGTAGTTTTAGAGATAACACCTCACAAACGTACAAGCATTAATAATATTATACACTTTATAATATTATAACGCTTTATAATATTATCATTGGATGTACAGATACAAAAGCCATTTATCTGTTGCAAACTAAAGTGCCCGGCGTTGCCCAGAATTTGAAGGATGTTTGTTCTGAAAAATCAATTTCAAAATTTAACATACAACACAAAACAAACATTAAAAAAAGCTGTCGAAATGTTGTATGAATGCATCATATGGAAACGATATATAAAAATGTATAAATGTATATAACAGACCAAAAGAATACAGCTATAAATGAACTTATTTCAATTTATAATTGGAGCAATAATGTTAAAATACGCCAATATTTCCCTAATCGAGTTTTTATCATGCTTCAATACATGTTTCACACTCATATGACGTTATACTATATCCACCACGTCCTTTATATTTCCAATATGACGTAATATTTTCCTCTTTCACGTGGAAACCTTGAAATAGAAAAGTTATGAAGTTATATTCACTTTCATTTAAATTCGTCAAACTATTTATTTCATTTTCATTTTTCAGGTGAATATCTTGCAATATAAAAGTTATGATGTAATATTCACCTTTTTTTTAATTCGGCAAACTATTTATTTCATTTTCATTTTTCTCGTTCAAATCTTGCAGTAGAAAATTAATTGTTGTAGTAATAATTTTATTGTGTATTTTAATTGTTGGCAACTGCTATAACGAAAAATGTTTAAATTTGATAAGAAATTGCTGTTAAATTGGTGGTTTTTTATTAGTTAAAAATTAACTATAAATTATTTCGATTCCGGATTACTTTAGTTGATTCGACCATGTTTTAATACACACGTAAGTATGTTTTCATAATTTTGGCTTCGAAATTGTGGATTTTTATTGAATTACAAACAGACAGATAGACAAGTTTTCATTTTTATATATCTCTCCATTCTAAAAAAATGTAACTAACGCTGTCGCAGCCGCCGCCGCCGCCGGTTTTGAATTTTTTGTGACCGGATTTTTTCTTCGTTAATATTAGGAAAACTATTGCATACAAAAATATGAAAATGGATGGTATTATAGAGAAATGTTTGATCAACACGCTGATGCACACAGTTTTCAAATCGAAGAATTATTTTAAGAGATATTTAATTCTAAAGTTGGACAAAATCTTTCCATTAAAAAAGTTTTATAGGAGCAAAAACTTTACATGGAAATTTAATCGTTTTTAGATCATTTTATTCAATAGAAGATCCCGATATGCAGATTCCATTATTTTTTTTTTAATTTGACTCATTTTTTGAGGTTTTATTTCTATTTTAAATTCAAATATTCAGCATTTCGACAGATATTTTTTACATATTTTAGAAAATGGTATTAATTTAAACTGTTGCCAACTGTATAAACAGCGCAAACAATAATGTTTGCTTCAAATAAAAAAATTATTTACACGTTACTATTATAAACAGAAAAATAACTTCAAATTAGAATTGAATAATTAGGTATAAAAAGCAGGCACTTATTGAAAATTACGCCATAAAAACTATATTTACATAAGAAAGGGTATTGTAAAATAAATTCATTAATATGCGTTAGAAGTCTTAAATAGAAGAAATTACGTCACATTACACTTATTATGCAAAATGAACAAAAAATAATATTGCAAAACAGTTTAAATTTGAAAATTGCGCGAGACAAAATATTAGAGGTTAAATATTAGACTTTTTCAAAATTTTATTATTTATCGTTTGAAGTGAGGTGTTCAGCTATAAGTATGCAAAATTTCATGTCTCCAACTTAATTAGGGGCTGAGTTAGAAAAATTGTTTAAGATACACAAGTTAGAGCCCAGAGGGTTAAATATTAGACCTTTTTCAAAATTTTATTATTTGTCGTATGATGTGAGGTGTTCAGCTATAAGTATGCAAAATTTCATGTCTCCAACTTAATTAGGGGCTCAGTTAGAAAAATTGCTTAAAATACACAAGTTAGAGCCCAGATGATTAAATATCAGACTTTTTCAAAATTTTATTATTTGTCGTTTGATGTGAGGTGTTCAGCTATAAGTATGCAAAATTTCATGTCTCCAACTTAATTAGGGGCTGAGTTAGAAAAAATGCTTAAAATACAGAAGTTAGAGACTGGAGGGTTAAATATGACTGTTTCAAAATTTTATGATTTATCGTGTTATCGCAAGTGTTCAGCTGTAAGTAGGCAAACTTTCAAATCTCCAACTTAATTAGGGGATGAGATACAAAAATTGCTTAAAATACGTATGTTACAGCCCAGAGGGTTAAATATTAGACCTTTTTTCAAAATTTTATTATTTGTCGTTTGATGTGAGGTTTTCAGCTATAAGTATGCAAAATTTCATGTCTCCAACTTAATTAGGGGCTGAGTTAGAAAAATTGTTTAAAATACACTAGTTAGAGCCCAGAGGATTAAATATTAGACCTTTTTCAAAATTTTATTATTTGCCGTTTGATGTGTGGTGTTCAGCTATAAGTATGCAAATTTTCAAGTCTCCGACATATATAGTTTCTGAGAACGGGCTCTGTGACAGACAGATAGACAGACAAAGGAGTGAGACAGGTAGGGTTTCGTTAGATTAGGGGTGCACAACCTTTTTAAGAGAAGGGGCACTTACAAAAATGTTTGGGTTGTCGAGGGCCACTTCAGTAACACAAAGAGAATTCTATATCGGGAAGGTTGGGGTGTGTGTGTGTGTGTGGGGGGGGGGGGGTAATAATTCTTTATTCTTGTAGAATGATGATTTTTTGTATATAAAAAAATAAACAAATAGAAATATATATAATTGTATGCAGGACTCTTTCAGATCTTATGAATAACCATACAACACTTTATGAAGACTGTTTTTTCTTGATAATTGAAAAATGTTGACAAAATTCATGATTTTTTCCACAAACGATTGAAGAATTTCGCAATAATTTTGCGACCAATAGACAAAATTTGTAATTTTTTCCAGCAATTGTCGAAATTTGTGATTTTGTTTAACCGCAACAGTGACAAAATTCGCGATTTTTTCTGGCAATATATTGACGAAAGTCGTGATTTTTCCGCCCCCCGATCAACGAAATTCATAATTCTCGACTGACGAAATTTGTAATTTTCTTCCCTCGGAAAGTTAACGAAATTGGGGATATTTTTTCGAGATAAACTGACAAAACTCGCAATTTTTACGCAGTGGACCAACGAAATTTGCAATTTTTCAGCATCTCATCTACAAAATTTGCGATTTCTTTGTGCTCATTTAACGAAATTTGAGATTTTTCCGCTCGAATCGACAAAATTCGCGATTTTTCGGCGTCCGATCAACGAAATTCGCGATTCGTAATTGACTATGACGACATTTGTAATTTTTCCCGCGGCAAATTGTCGAAATTCGCGAATTTTTCTGCTGTAAACTGACGAAACTCGCAATTTTTCCACAGCAGACCAACGAAATTTGAGACTTTCCGTACATTATCGACAAAATTCGCCATTTTTTAATACCCAGTCAACGAAATTTGTGATTATTTAACTGACTGAGGAGATTTGTAATTTTGTTCCCTCGGAAAATTGATCAAATTCCTGATTTTTTCGCACGATAAACTGAGGAAACTTTCGATTTTTTCGCAGCTGATCAACGAAATTTGGAATTATTCAGCATCTTATCGGCAACATTCGTGATTTTTCTGAGTCCGATTAACGAAATTTGAGTTTTTTCCTCACCGAATCGACAAAATTCGCGATTTTTCCGCACTCTATCAAAGAAAATAGCGATTTTTCCCCATTCGATCAACGAAATTCACGATTCTTAACTGACTCTGATGAGATTTGTTATTTTTCCCGCGGCAAAAAGATGAAATTCACGATTTTTTCTCGCTCTAAACTGACGAAACTAGCGATTTTTCAGCAGACGATCAACGAAATTTGAAGTTTTTCCCGCACATAATCGACAAAATTCGCGACTTTTCCGAACTCGGTCAACGAAATTTGCAATTTTTTCAGAGACAAATTGACAAAATTCGCGATTTTTTCCAGCGACATATGGACAAAAATTGCTATTTTTCCCAATTTATAAATTGAAGAAATTCGCGGGCCACAAGTTAATCCATCGCGGGCTACAGGTTGTGAATCCCTACGTTAGATGAACAGAACTCTAAAAACATGCTGCGGATGACTGTAACAACATCCTAAAATTACATTACTATCAGCGATCTAGCAATCCCGAATTTAGTTTTTATTCGTTTCATATAGTCTTATTCTTTTGTGCGGCCCTGTAAAATAACTATCAATAATATATACATTAAAACCTCTGAATAGCGGACACCTCGAGAATGCAGAATTTGTCCTCCATTTGGAGGTGTCCGCTATTGAGAGTAAAACATGTACAGTTATTTAAGTGTTCGTAATCGAAAAAATGTCCGCTAAATAGAGGTATCCGCTAATCGGGTGTGTCCGTTATGGAGGTTTTACCAGTAAAACCTCTGAATAGCGAACACCTCGGGAGGTCAGAATTTGTCCTCTATTTGGAGATGTCCGCTACTGAGAGTAAAAAATGTACAGTTATTTAAGGGTTGGTAATCGAAAAAATGCCCGCTAAATAGAGATGTCCACTAATCGGGTGTGTCCGTTATGGACGTTTTACTGCATAATAATATAATCCTTTACAAGAAAATTGCATGTTGTATGATAGACAGACAGACATCCAGAGAAAGATATCCTCCCGGAGCAATAAACACTCATTTCTTTTGTTTTAATAATTCACAATCGTTTCTAAATTTCGTTATACGATTATTAAAAAAATCTGTTAATTTCCAGTCGATAGACTGACAACTATCTTTTAGCCTGAGTTTTTAGCCGGATTTAGCCTGTTGTATGTCATACAACAGGCCAGAATTTATACAGCAGGCTAAAAACTGTCACCATGGTACGGGGTACTGTATTATTATTTGTTTGCCCACTAAAACTGGTTGCGACGGGTTGATGCAAGGTTTGTGATCACGTGGTTGAAAATGACCTTTCAATATTACTGTGTGCGTATTTTTTTTTTTTTTTTTTTTTTTTTTTGCTCCATGTGTTCAAACAATGTTTGCTCCATGTCTACGAAAACACCCACCGGTGAAAGTGACATACTTTAAATTTCAGTGACGTATGTAGATAAATTGTGCTTTTTTATCAGTTTTTTTAATATAATTTTTAAACGGTTTGGAACTTATTTTTCATAGTAGGTGCATTCAGTAGGTGGCCCTCATAGGTACCTTCTGGTTCAATCAGAAACGAAATCCGACAAATATTTTTTGAGTTATGCTTGACGAAAGGTTTTTATTAGGCTTTTACTTTAGTAGGACATGGCGTTAATATCCATCGTAGCTGTAATGTGTCCGGACAGTAATATTTCGCTGAGTATTAGCATTTGCTTCGCTCAGACAACTAGTCACTCCTATCTGTTGACAACTACTTTTTTGATTTCCCTCCTAGGTTCAGTGTCATATAATTTGTGGCTGGGAAGTTTTTTAATGGTCACACATTTGAGGGTTTTTTTTTTTTTTTTTTTTTTTTTTTTTTCAGGAAAAGAAATATTCCACTCTCTTGAAATCCAGGTTGATTTTCACATTCATTTGTCTTTTTTCCAATATTATTTTCAAGACATTGTTGAGGATGTTGGTAATTTGAAGTTGGTAATTAGAAAATTCAATATTAGTGGTAGGAAATAACTTATGTTACATAGAAAATTACATTCAATACTGCGTATTTGTTATTTACTATAGGGGAGACTAGGGAGGGTTGACCACACGGGAGGCTTGACTCAACCATCAGTTTTCATATTTACAAGAATTTCAGAGTTTTATCAATAGGTGTCAACCAAAGCTACCGGAATACTCAAACATCAGCGTTTGTTTCATATAGATAATCGAGATAGGTGTGGAAAAAATCAATTGTGAGGCGTTTTGAACCTAAAAGTTGCGTTTTTTAGAAATATTTTGTAAGCTTTTTTCAGATATAATATATCATACAAATTTAAGTAAGTAGGTTTTAATTAATACAAAAATATCGAGCTTATATTCCAGGCTTAAAGATACACACAAAGAGGCACAGTAAGTTAGACGTAACATAACAACCTGATATTCTTTAGAAAAGGGATATGTTGGGAGGCTTGACCCAGTCAATGTGAGGAGGGTTGACCAGATGCTCAAGGCTCCCTTAATTAAGTGGTTTTGGAAACTTTTTATTATACACTGTGCATAAAGAAAGGTTAATGGCCATATATAAAAGAGAATGTAAATTTATTCTGTAAAACTACAGTAAAACGGTGTGATGGAAAAGAAAATGTTTAAAACTGAAAGATGTGACAAAGATCTGATAAAAGAAAGATGTGACAAATTGCCATAGTATCCACTGTAAGAAAACATTTCATGAAATATAAATGGGAAAGTTGATAGGAACTTTCTTCCATTTAAATATTACTTACAATAGATAAATAGAGACATAGGAAAAGACTATAAAATATGAAAGCAGCAGTGTCAATCCAGTCAGGGGTTGTGGTATGTTTATGAAACCACATAATTTTAATTCCCAAACACAACAATGGAACCTTTTGTTAAATGGTTTCAATGGTTTCATAATGGAAAGCATTTTGTTAAATGTTTTCCATTTAAAATGTAAGTGAAATATAACATTTTTCTTATTTCCAAATGAATTTGTTCATACATTCAGGTGCCAGTAATTTATTTCAACATTTTAGAACTGAAAATACCTTGCACCTGAAGGGGTTAAAAGATGTTAATGATAAGTTAAGTGTTCTTGCGGCTGCAAAAGAACATAGCATTGATAAACAAACTTTAGTGAGGTATCTAGACAAATTTCCCCAAGACAAATACAGTAAGATGGCACCAAACTATATGCCAACTAGAGTTCTCAGGTCGAGTGTCACAAAAAGTAGGACAAGGGGGCAAAAAAAAAGCGGGACAGTGGCTCCTAAATCCGGACATAATAATACATGAAATCCTATGAAAACGGAACTTGTCTCTAACGGAATACTGTCTTAAATGTTAAAATTTCAATTTATCTGCTGTACAATTATACCTGCTCAGACAAAATCCTATTTAAAACAAAATCTTTCTCCTTTGACTTGTGATTGCGCCTAAACAAATTTGTTTAAAGATTGTTTTTTCAAAAATATTTTTTTTGTAATAATTAAAGCAAGTATCATAAAGTTATTTTGCTTTTTCTTAACTGATTTTATTTCTCTTCACAAATATTTCAATGTAAAACTAAGTGGGCCAACACTCCCATATAGTGGGTCAACCCTCCCATATATGGGGAGCTTTGTCCTATTATTGTCTCATGAATAAAATCAATCATTTTTCAAATTTCTTATATGTTACACTTATGTAGCAATTTTATTTTGATAACTGATTGTATAGCGAATAAAATGATATATAAAACGTTATTCTACGTTTAATATTTAAAAAATAAAAAATCATTTTGTAAAAAGTGGGCCAACCCTCCCTAGTCTCCCCTATAGCGACTGTAACGCTTTCTAGTTTATTTCATTAACATACGTCCAACAAGTAATTTTTTTTTTAATGGAGTGAGAGGTTTCACAGCTACATTTTGCTGGATTTTAAGTAGTTTCTAATGGACAGTACAGGTTAACAACATCGTGCATTTTAACAATATTTTTTTTCTAAAAATAAAGTGGTGTTTTGTTTTTTAGTTATTTTAAGATATTTCTCTTTTTTTTTATGTACAGCAGTAAAAAGTAAAAACCGTTACGGGATGATTTTATTTGATTGTAAATGCTCCGTCGGAAAACAAGCAATAATAATAATAGTAACAATCGAAACATGCTTTACGTAAATCAATGTAAATAATAGTAATAATAATAATAATAATAATGATAATAAAAACAATAATAATAATAATAATAATAATAATAATAATAATAATAATGATAATAAAAACAACAATAATAGTAATAATAATAATAATAATAAATAATAATAATGATTTTTGTTTGTTTAAAAAGTAAATACGATTGAAAATAGCTTATATTATTTATTAAAGTCTACTTTAATAAATAATTAACACAAGATTAATAAAATTCTTATTTTATAAGTATAATAAATATATAGTAATAATAATATAAATGTACACAGTGATAATATAAATGAATAAATATATAGTAAGTAATAAATAGTATAGTAAGTTTAATAAATAAATAACACAAGATTAATAAAATTCTTATTTTATAAGTATAATAAATATATAGTAATAATAATATAAATGTATACAGTGATAATATAAATGAATAAATATATAGTAAGTAAATGTATTGCGCATAGCTTATTGGAGATGTGGATATTTTTTAATGAATGAAATAAGGAAAATAAGGAAAAAACTATAATCCAGATTCGTTATATTTTTTTATAGATATACTGTATAAAATATAGAGTAAATAAATTTCAGATTTTAAATCTGCAATTTTTTTCCTATTTTAAAAATGTTTCATTTTAAAAGTTTTTTTTTTAATTATTATTCTTCCTTTTATATTTATATTCATATTATTTATAACATAATATTTCTATAAATTCTTATTTTCTGTAATACGTAATCTTACAAAAACATTGTCTCAAGTGTTTTAAGTATGTAACAAGATTTTAACAAGATTTTGCAAAGGATTTTCTAAACCTGGAAAATTTCATTTATTGCATACCTTGTAAAGAACATTTAATACCTAAAAATTATATTTTCAGAAAAAAAAAAGAAATGATATTAAGTTGTAAGAGAGTTTTGTGTGCTATTTAAAAAGAGAAAAAATACTTCTTAATAAAAATTTAATGTTGTTTAGAAGATGAACAGGATAACATAAGCTTTGATAAATACGCATCCCTCGCAGAAAAATTTTTTATGTAGATAAAAAGTTACATTATGCTGTTTCGATTAATCTTCTATTTCATTTAACATTGTATTATAAAATGTTTAGATTTTAATTCTAACATGGAACACATTAAAAAATATTTATTTTCTCAGAATATTATGAGGAGACATATTATAATGATTTTAAAATGTTTACTTTTTAGCTTAATATTTTTTTATGTACTAAATAACACAAGCAGATTTTTAAACAATAATCCGTCTATTTTTTATATATTTCTTTTAAAACGATGTCTCTGTTAATGAAAATAATGTATATTTACACAGTAATAAGAAAATAGAAATTTAACGTGATAGGGAAGGAAATTTGTGCACTTAATAAGTGTTGGCTATAAAATCCGTTTGTATCATGCACATAAATAATGGTATTACAGGCCTGAGAAACTTTCAAATAAACACTGTGCGATGATTAAAAACACAAACTTTAGTCTCATATTAAATAAATTACAATAATTTAAAAATTCATTTTGTCAAATAATATTTACTTCACTTCAGTCTTTAACCAAGTGTAAATGTCACGCATTAACTTATTAATTTCTATCTTTATAAGTACGTTGACCAATCATCAATATTTCTACTTATTTTAAATTATTATTTATCAAATATTTCTCACAAAATGTTTAGCATCACTAATTTTTTTTTATTTCATAAGGGGGATAACATTCTTATTTACTGGAATATTATCTCTTGTACATAAGTGACCAGTTCTCAGTACCACCGGCTTGTTTGCCACATTCGGGTAGTTTTATATTCCCCCCCCCCCCCCGTGAGAAAAAACAGTTTTTCATTTCTATTCTTATACATATAGTGGAGACTAGGGAGGGTTGACCATACGGGAGGCTTGACCCACCAATCAATTTTCATATTTAAAATATTTTCAGATTTTTATCAATAGGTGTCAACCAAAGCTACTGGAATGCTCAAATAACAGTCTTTGTTTTATACATCTAATCGAAATAGGTGTGGAAAAATCGATTGTGAAGCGTTTTCAACCAAAAAAGTGCGTTTTTTAGAAATATTTTGTAAGCTTTTTTCAGATAAAATATATCATAGAAATTTAAGTAAGTAGGTTTAGAGTAATGCAGAAATATCGAGCTTTCATTCCAGCGATAAAGATTGTACAATGAGTTAGGCTTAACAAAACAATGTGTTATTCTTTAGAAAAGAGCTATGTGGGGAGGCTTGACCCAGTTAATGTGAGGGTGGATTGGCCAGATGCTCAAGGCTCCCTTAATTAAGTGGTTTTGGAAATATGTTTATTATACACTGTGCATAACGAAAGGTTAATGGTTACATATAAAAAAGAATGTAAATTTATTCTGTAAAGCTACAGTAAAATGGGGTGATGGAAAAGAAAATGTTTAAAACTGATTAAAGAAAGATGTGAAAAATTGCTGTAGTATCCACTGAAATAAAAACTTAATGAAATATAAATGGGAAAGTTATAGGAACTTTCCTCAATATAAATATTACTTACAATAGGTAAATAGAAACAGTGGAAATGACTAGAAAGTATGAAAAAAGCAGTCTTAAACCTCTCACGGGCAGTGGCATGTTTATGAAACCACTTAATTTTAATTCCCAAACTCCATAATGACACCAGAATTCTGCTAAAATCTTTTCCATTTAATATGCATGTGAAATATAACCTTTTTCTTATTTCCAAATAAATTTGTACGCATATTCCGGTGCCAGTCATTTGTTTCAACATTTTAGTACTGAAAGTACGTTGCCCCTGAAAGGGATAAAAAATTTTAATAGTAAATTAAGTGCTCATGCGGCTGCAAAAGAAAATAGCATTGATCGGAAAACTTTAGGAAGGCATGTAGGCAAATTTCACCAGCATGAATACAGTGAGATGAAGCCAAACTATGGGACAACTAGAGTTGCCAGGTCGAGTGTCACAAAAAGTAGGACCAGGAGACAAAAAAAAAAAAATAAAATAAAATGCGGGACAGTGTCTCCTAAATTCGGACATAATAATACATGAAACCCCATGAAAACGGAACATGTCTCTAACGGAATACTATTTTAAATGTAAAATTTCATTTTGCCTGCTATGCTATGATACTTGCTCAGGCAAAATCATGTTTAAAACAAAAGTTTTCTCCTCTGACTTGCAGTTGCGTCAAAACAAGTTTGTTTAAGCGTCATATTTTCAAAAATATTTTTTATAATTATTAAAGCATGTAGCATAAATTTATTTATTTATTTTTTTTTAAATGTTTTATTTATGTTCTCAAATATTTCAAAATAAAACAAAGTGGGTCAAGCCTCCCATATAGTGGGTCAACCCTCCTGTATGTGGGGAGCCTTGACCCATTATTTTCTCATGATTAAAATCCATCATTTTTCAAATTTCATATATATTACACTTATGTAGTAATTTTATTTTGATAACTGATCGCATAATGAATAAAATGTTATATAAAACTTTATTCTACGTTCAATATTTAAAAAAATATATATATTTTGTAAAAAGTGGGTCAACCCACCCTAGTCTCCCCTATTTTTGAAGTCTGATAAGAAATAAAATAATGCAATATCCACCGCTTAGAAACGATATTTGCCGATATAAAAATAGTTAGTTCTTTTTTAAACTTCTTGTTTATATACCTCTTTCAAATATTCAGATCTTGGTCGATGGCTTAAACAACTTCGATATGGTTCAAGAAAAGAAAGTTGCTAAAACACACAAAACCTAATAAAATACACCATTAAAAAACTAATTTCTTTTATTTTTTAATGCAGATTGTAACATTAATTGTCAGCTAAAGACTTGGAAAATTGTCTTACTTATCAGCCTTGTTTTATGGGAGTATACTACCCTTTCGTTGGTGATAATCTTTGAAGAAGATACCTTATTAATTTTTCTCTTCTAAGACAAGACATCTCCTTTCAAAGATTATCATAGTAATCCCGTACAATCACAGCAACACAGTACATAAAATCACAGTAATATAACTGAGACATTTGAAATGAAAGATAGTAAATGTTTTGAATCTGAAAAATATGAATGAATCTGAATCTGAAATTTGAATCTGAAAATCTTATTTAATGAATGTATAATATAATAGTAATGAATAACAATATAATGAATATATCATAAGAAAATACGTGTATAACTTGCATTTTAATATGAAACGTTTGATAACACGTCGCAAATATTTATTGTGCAATACCACATTTATTTGCGAATTTATGATTTACTGCATTATCTCTGGAAAATATGCGGGCATAATCAACATTACCTGATTATGTGGAAGAGATTAAATGTAAATCACAAAGTTTGGGGTTAATTTTGCGCACTACTTGGTTTGAGTGTCATATTTTGTTGGAAAGTTCTTTTATAAAAACTCAAATTGATATAATATATATATATATATAGGGTAATGTGCCCTATTATCGTCACACAGTCACTTTTAGGCCCTTGGAAGTTGTAATTTTTGGTTTAAATCTATCAAATTTTGATTATATATAGACTACCCACGCACATAGAAACATAGGCAAATATCATACAAAAAATTTTAAAAATGCGAAAAATTGTTTTTTCAAAAGTATCTAAAAAATGCGAATGAAAAAAAAATGGTCCAAATTTCCTCCCCCAAAAAAATCTAATACGCCGAGGGTTAACTTATAATTAAACGAAAATTTAGTTCTAAATGAGTAAGTAATTTAATTTACATTAAAGTAAGGCACAAAGAAATGTATTAATTATCAGTGGAATAACAACATAACGGAACATAAGCCATCCAAACCTAAGGAAAAAATTGAAAACAAAAATGTCATGAAAAAGCATTCCTAATTTCGTCCACGGGACGAAAATAAGAACTGCAAGGGGAACGAAATTGGGACCACGCTACTTCCCAATATGACGGAGCTTCAATTCCCGTAAAATGAACTGGGCGTCCTAAAGCACACTGTGTCAGCTTCTTACCAACGTAAAATGCATGCAAAGAATAAAAAATAAATACTTATAGTACAGCAAATAACGTTCTACAAACGACGTAATAAGAACTCGGGTCTTCTAAATATAAGAAATTCGCCGTCTTTAATTTATGTATGCGTCTTGGCGAACGAAACTTTCAACACTGACCCCTTTTACCTCCCGTCCCCTGTGCCTTGCGCCATAAGTGGCGTCACATTCACAGAAGCGTAGAAGTTAAGGAGGACGAAATTAGGAGAGGGGACGAAATAGGGTCATTTAACCTATCGCAAAAGTGTATTTTCTATTTTATACAACAATGTTAGATACGACAAAAACGATAAGTTAAAGTATTTTTAAAAGATTATTATACGTCGGATTTTTGTTTATTTTAAGAAATATGAATGATTTTTTTTGTGATAAGCGAAAAGTGGCAACGCGCAGACTCAAATTCAAAACTTTTGACTTCACTGTGAATGTTATACTATTTGAGATACCTGTGCTCCCAACCGGAAGGCATATTACGCATATTACGCTCATCTACGTTTACTGGCAATAACATCTTATCTACCATGGGATACAGTTCGAAAGAATAAACTGCGAGTAATGGAACTCAGTTTGAAAGAATGGTACGTATACGTACTTTTATTTTTTTAACTAAATCATACTGATTGGTAAAGTTATCACCGAATACAATTATTCCAACTGAGCGAAAAAAATGCCTAAACCAGTACTTGGACCCACAACCACTGACTTATATTTTCAATGCACTTCCATTTGAGGTAGCTGGGGTGACAACCAGTTGATATATTTCACTCGCCTAACCATATTTCCTATAACATATGCCAGCTTTTTCACTTACTTGATAATATTCAATGCGTATGATAACTTTACCAATCAGTATGATTGAGTTAAAAAAAATCATATTATATCTACGTACCCATCATTTAAATGGAGTTCCTTACATGCGGTTTATTCGGAGAAGTTGTCCACATTGAATACCAGATGTTATTGCCAATATTGTTAGCTGAGCGAAATCGTCCGCCGATTGTCAGCGCAGGTAACTCAAAAGAGTTGAGCATTGATTGAGCATTGACCATTGAGTGAAAGATTTTGTTTTAGGTCTTTTTTTTTGCCCATTAGGAAAAATAGATTTCATATGATAAATTTACCAATTAGTATGATTGAGTACAAAAAGTAGTATTTTAATAAGAATAATTTTATGTTATAAAAAATTAATATCTGCCCCAGTTGAAAATATATATCGATCCATGTATTCATGTATCGCCTATGTATGCATTTGTAGTACGTCAAAATTGATATTTATATCCGCTTCTCCAATCTGATGCACATTCCTAGTTCACAGTTGATGCAATAATCTTGGCAGCTGGTTGAATTAAAATGTGCTTATTTTTTTGTCTCAGTATCATAGCAGGAAACAATTCCTCGCAAGTATACTTTTTTTTAAAATTCTTCGTCATTAAAGAAGTTGATTTAGTCCCTGAATTCAAGAATTTGATGGTTTCTGGTTAGGTGTCAGATGAGACAACTTGCCCCACACATACTGTGAGCGACAAACATAAAAATTTAAGTATACAGTACTCTATTAATAAACCGTAATCAAACTTTGGAAGCATATACACGAACGAGTCTGTCAGCACGAAAAGAAGCACCAGCAGAAATAAATATTTTCCAATAAGGACATTTATATTTATCAGACGTCAAACTAACCATGTAATATAAGAATAATTCATGTCCATTGAAGTACATCATCAAGCACTGATGAATCTGTTGATGAATATATGAGGTAGCGCAGTTTAATGGTGGAAATAAATTGTTTTTGGGACAACAAACACACTTAACTTAAATTTTAACTAATATAAATATTTCAATAATGATAATATAATGAGGCCTAACGATGTATGTTTTTTTTTCAGAAAATATTGAAAAACGTCGGAAACATTCATCCCCAAAACAGATAATGTTGATAAATAAACTTAAAACCATGAAAAAGCCTAAATTAAACGAGAGAAAAATAAACAAATACACGACACTTCCAGCAGCTAACACAATGAAATATATTTAAAATTGTCAGATTCTACATATTCCAAGGAATAGAATTGGATGACGATCACTGCGTTGGTTGTGGAGAACAATATAATACCAAAACCAACAATGATGTCTGGATACAATGCATAAGGAGCGGGAAGTGGTTCCAAGAAAAGTGTGCAGATTATCAAGACTTTTGCCAAAAATGTCATAAAAGTTTCAAAAAGGGAAGAATTCAAATTATACTTCAAATTTTGTTTATTCGAGTTTTATTCACTCATTTTCCATGAGAGAATTGTGAGTTCAAAAATTGCTATATATTTTGTAACTATATGAAAATTGTTATTTATTTATTTATTTATTTTTTTTTTTGCTGTTTTAAATTTACATTTTCTTTCTTGCATTGTATGACCACCTCTCTCGGCTTCAAGGAGAGATGGCCGTCTGCCATTTTAATTTCAATTTTGCTTTGCACTTTCTCTTCTCAATATTTTATCTTTTTTGCACAAATTGAGATGAATATGTATATAAAAATTTTAAATATTCATAAACATTTCTTGTATTTGCATTCCAAGAAGTTTTATTTTAATCTTTAAAATCTATGACCATCTATCCTAGAATTACCCTAATGTATATGTTTTTGATAACAAAATTTAAAAATTCATTTTTATGGATAAACAAAATGGCTGATATTAATTAAACATAAGTAAGCGTTCATAAAAACGGGTTTTTCTAAGGTAAATATTACTTGCATACTATATGATCAATTATGTTGTAAAGTTTTACATCAAGACGTATTACTTTGAAAAGTATGTGGCGGATAGCATCAGTATTAATAATATTAAAACTGATTTTGCAATATACCAAAGTATAATCGGAACATATTTTTAAGGAAAATGCTTATAACTATGATATAATTTCCTCCTAAAATTGTTTTAGTTAATTTAATAATAATAATAATAATAAAACTTTTGAAAAACAGCACAAAATAGGCCCATTTACAATAAAGTTATCTAATCTTTTAAAATCGGTTCAACAATTTTAGAGAAATCTTTTATTTGCATCAGAATAAAGAACGAGAAGTATTTTTTTTTAAATTTTCCGTAACATAAGATTAATGAGGTATTTCGACTGATCACAGCACTTTGATTTTAATCCTAGTTGTGCTAAAAAAGGAAAAGTGCTTACTTTTCATGGTTTAAATAACTGTAATAGCGCTAACAAAATATTTGTATTTAGCAATACCCAGGTAAATTTTAAGTACATCATTCATACTTTTTCATATTTCAGATGCTAATTATGGCAAATCATATTATTGTGTTTATAAATGTGTGTTTATAAATGTATAATTAACTTGAATTGATAATTAAATAAATTTTGTTTAATTTTTTGTTAAAAAGAATTTAAACCAGAATAATCGCTATTTTGGAATATTTCAGTGCCTATAAAATACCATATAAAATATAAATGTGATATAAACATAATTTATTCAGTACATAAATAGCCAATTTTTGTCATTCTTCTTATTAAATTGTTTATTACTAAATAATTGTGGCAACAATTCTGATTAATTTGTATGTTTTAAGATGATTAAATAAAACATATAATAATATGTGTCTTTTACTAAACTTAGAACAAATAGTGGCACACATAAGTTCAGTTTAAATATTTTAAAACAAAATAAACTGTATATAATCGAAATCCCTGTTGGTCTGGCCTACAGGCGGAGGTAGATTTCGAAGATAAGTATACTAATTTCACCAACACAAACTAAAACATGATTAGAGATAAACCCACTTTAACAATTTTATCTGGTCGCTTTTGGCAAGTTTTTATTTCATTTTTATATAAAAGCTGGTTTTATCAGAATCATGTTAAGGCGGTATTAAAAATATTCTTTTCCATGCTCAAAAACTTGAAATTTTCTAGCACATTTTCAGATTCCTTTTTAATAGAAAAAATATTAAACTTGATGACGTGATTTTTGAAGAAATTTATAGGCGACCTGTCTTTTTATTTTTCCTACAATTAATTAAAACTTGATTTATAAACAATTATTTTCTCAGTAGGACAATATTTTTCGTTTCTAACACAATCGCTTCGGGAAATTCTGTTCAAAATGCCCACTTTGACATCATTGTTTGAATTATATTCTGCCTCTATCACAAAATCGATCATTACAGTACATTATATAGTTTTTGAATAAGAGAATCTACCAATTGGTTGCGTCTGAGAGCAAGAATGAATTTAACAAGTTGGAAATTGCTCGTCAAACGTGGCAAATGCGGTGCGTTCGTACTATAACTAGTTTTAAAATTATTTTTTGCACCCCATATTGTACTGAATGTATAATTTTTTGCACTTCATAACGTGCATAGTCTGATACATCATTAAAATGCACTTCCAATAATTTTTTCGGAACACTTTTGACTGTCCCTGTAATTAAACTATCCATCCGATTTTCCTAAAATTTGAAATAGCTCAACAAAATTTTGCAACAATTATATCTTTAAAATTTCAGACCATTCGGAAGGCTGTAATATCATTAAAATGCACTTGCAATAATTTTTCCCATTGGCCGTAATGTAAAGAAAAAATTTTGGCTGTCCCTGTAATTAAACTATACATCCGATTTTCCTAAAATTTGAAATGGCTCGACAAAATTTTGCAACAATTATATCTTTAAAATTTCAGATCATTCGGAAGGCTCTAATATAATTAAAATCCACTTGCAATCATTTTTCCCATTGGCCGTAATGTAAAGAAAAACTTTTGACTGTCCCTGTAATTAAACTATACATCCGATTTTCATAAAATTTGAAATGGCTCAACAAAATTTTGCAACAATCACATATTTGAAATTTCAGACTATTCGGTTGGGTAGTTTTTGCTCTGTTACATGCGGACAGACGGACAGACGGACGGACTGAACGACGACTATAGGTGCTACGTATTTATATAATTACGAACGCACCTAAAAATGAGTAACAAAATAAGCAGTTTGGATTTGAATACACCCTTAATAAGTTGATTTTTTTCTTCAACCGCTACGTATTTTTTATTTGTTTTTGCTGTAAGTATTGGCCCTATCAAAAACTTGTCTATATAAATGTTGTAGACAATATTAAGAAGATATATGATAAATTCATGGGGGTTTTATATCTTGCGAATTGACGGAGTTATGAATTTTCTTCTTCTTTAACACCCTTTTTGTTTTCGTTTTCGTTTTCCTTTTTTTTGTGGTATAAATTGGTCCTATCATAAACTTGTGAATATAAAATTTGTAGATAATATTAAGGAGATTCATAATAAAATTAATTAGATTTGATATCTGGATTGACGAAGTTATGGATTTGTTTCTCCCAAAAACCTTATTTTTTGCACCCCCTGAGTCCATTTTTAATTTTATCAAAAATCTGTGATACATAAATTTGTGGCCCGATTTTTAGAAGTAATGAAAACTTTAAACTGTTTGATATGTTCAAAAATTAAGAAGTCATGGGTTTTTTTCGGTTTTCGCAAACCCCTCCCTGTTTCCATCCCCCTGGTCTGATCTTCCCATTAATGAACTTGACCGAGATTTTATGCCCCTTGATTTTATGTATCAGTTTGGAAGAGATTTGTGCAGAATTGTGGAAGTTACCGTGTCCAGAAGAAAGTGATATATATATAGATGGATTGATAGATAAATAGATAGATAAAGATTTTTACTGAGAGTGGTTTTTGGCTCTAGGGATCATGATCGGTGTAGATCTGCAAAACTTTTTCAGAAATTTCAACATAGGGTAGAATTTAATAAGAATTTCATACGAAATCTACCTAAAACAGAAGATTCATGGCACGATAATGGAAATCCATTTTGATTTCCCACTTCATTAGCTTTTTGAACTTTACCTGCTTTTTTGTAGAATATTTAGGGTCCTTTATAAACATGTGTAATCCACTTTACAAAATATTGTGCACGCTAAAGAAAGAAGTGAATGCATTAAACGACTTGGTTGATGTAATAAATAATTGCTTTAAATATCTTATTAGCATTTTATTGAATACAATTAAAGTGCAATAAGAATTTATATTAAAAAGAAGCACGAAAAAATAAAACCAAGAGTTACGCATAGGTTTTGTATTCAAATTAAATTTGAGTTAAAAAATCAATACATGATATTATTACGGATTAAAGTAATAACAAGTCAGAAATCTTAAGCTGCACTTTAAATCTTGGAAATTAATTAATAAACAAAGAACAATAACAGTTTTTGTTACGTTAATGCTTTCAAGGAATTTAATCGAACCCGGTCCCCTGGAATAGCACTCCAGTTGTCTACAACTAAGCCAAAAGGACGATGCCCAGCTTGGCATTTCTCACTCATATAAGTCGGTAAAACTGCTACCGCTTTATGTTAAGCATCAAGATTGTGTCTCATGAAGACTGTCCATCTAATAGCTGCGGTAGCAGTCTTACCGACTTATATGAGGGAGAGATGACAAGTTGAGCATCTTCCTCGTTTCTTACTGGTAGAGCACTGGAACTCTATGTCTTGATTGTTGGACAAGTGAATAAAACACTTTTTGAATGAAATAAGTTCTAACTCACAAATAATAGAAAAGCATTATTTTATATGATTATAGATTTCAGTTGATTATTGATAAAATAAAATGATAGATTATGGTACCTAGTAGGATACACTAAATATTTACAAAATAAATACACGTTTGCCAAAAATCCACTTGAAATATTAAGACCAATATCTTCATCTAGACAGTCTCACACAATATTCCCCCTCTTCTTCAGTGCAGGCTGGTAATTCTTGGATAATGTGGCTGTATCATTTGAAGACATCATCAGGTTGATTTTGCCATTGTTCACCATACATTACCGTCAAAAGTTTGTCAACATCTTTTTTATTTTTTCAACTGATATGGCGTGGATAAGAGGAAGAGATTCTAAAACAACCCTTTGACCATGCGCAACAGTAACACCCTTTTTAAGAAGATTTACACCATATTCTTCACTTAGATCTTGAAATCTATAATTTTGGAAGCATTTAACCTTAACAGTTCTCTTATTTTTCTCTAAAACAATCCGTTTCAATCGTGATATGTATGGTAGGTTTCGAAAGTACACATTAAGTGACAACTGTGATTGGCAGAATGGAGAAATCCCTGTTTGACTGAATGCAGGCTTTGGAGGAAACACTCTTTGATTGAAACGCCAAGTTTTAAAATTGGTTTATAATCCTTTTTTTTTTTTTTTTTTTTTTTTTTTTTTGTTAAAACAACCGGTTATTTCTGTGCAATTTAACACAGAGTTCATAAAACTAACAATAACTCATTTATTATTATTAATTAATTTATTTTTTTTTTTTTTGTGAGAAAACACAGTTTGAATGTTTCCTCCTTAGATATGAAAAGAAGACGGTAGCAATCAACGGAAAACGTACGCCAAAGGACATTTTAAACCACAATAATGAACAACCCCGTTATGATGTATTAAATTAGGAATTTAAAAGGAAGAGAACATTTATTAATATCACCCAACAAGTTGTGTAAGTTAAATGTGTTGGTAAGTTAGCATTTCTTTTATTTTCTTTATCACGTGAGGGGTTTTTTTTATATACACGTTACAGAATTCTACGAGATAAATTAAATATCAACCGGTAATAATCAAGTCAAAAAAAAAAAATATATTGTTCACTTCCTTTTTCATTTGAAATTAAAATGAAAACACAATATGTAATGGTAAAGATATTAACAAATATGCGTGAAATCGGGGTTTTAAAACAGCAGAAGCTCCGTGTCCTCCGCTTTCGTAAATGTGTTACCTAATTGGTTACTTTTCTTACGTTTGTCCATCAGTAAATACTTCTAATGCACAGTTATTAAATAAAATGTCTTTGCATGAAAACAAAAATTATATGTGCATTTACTCAAAAGATAGAGGCGGTACCCTTTATGTCCCAAATTTTAAATTCAAGAAGATTTCATCTTCTAAAGCAATTTACGTGAATTTTTGAAATTACATAAGAAGATTTACGCAATTATTTAATAAAATTTAGAAGGGTTTACCAATTAAAATTATTCAATTTTGTATTTGTAGGAATCTTTATTAAATTTATTACTCCACGCAAATCTTTTATCTAAAATATTTTTTTTTAATGTTTAAAAAAATTTAGGAAATGTAGAAATATAAAGCTCTTACAATAGAAATATAGGAATAACTCTGAACTAAAACTTTTCAACCACGATCTTTCAATGCCAAGAAAGCTGAAATGAGGCGAATGAAAATGTAAAAGAAATCACAGTTATACAAATATGTTTTGTTTTGTTCAACCAATAATGCTTTTGGTAAAATATAAATTAAAGTATCTATAACTCATTCTAAAATGTATTACAATCAATTTTGTATTTATAGGAATTTTTTACAACTTTTATTACTCCACTTAAATCTTTTATCTAAAATATTTTTTTCTTAATGGTTAAAAAAAATTAGGAAATGTAGCTCTTTCAATAATGCTCTTACAATAGAAATATAGGAATACCTCTGAACAAAAACTTTTCACCCACGATCTTTCAACGCCAAGAGAGCTGAAATGATGCCAATGAAAATGTAAAAGAAATCACAGTTATAAAAATATTTTTTGTTTTGTTCAACCAATAATGCTTTTGGTAAAATATAAATTAAAGTATCTATAACTGATTCTAAAATGTATTACAATCAATTTTGTATTTATAGGAATTTTTTACAACTTTTATTACTCCACTCAAATATTTTATCTAAAATATTTTTTTAATGTTTAAAAAAATTAGGAAATGTAGAAATATAATGCTCTTACTGTAGAAATATAGGAATAACTCTGAACTAAAACTTTCCACCCACGATCTTTCAACGCCAAGAAAGCTGAAATGATGCGAATGATAATGTAAAAGAAATCACAGTTATAAAAATCATTTTTGTCTTGTTCAACCAATAATGATTTTGGAAATAGTTAAATTAAAGAATCTATGGCTCATTCTAAAATGTAATACTAGTAATTGATACATTAAATGAATCTTATAACCAGTTATTTCAATGTTACATTAAAGTACCCTCGTACCATAAAGAGTTATGCCAATAATGTTTGGTTAAATAAGCACAAGAATTCGCGCCCGTGGTCACCAGTGCATTAAGATCTATTGAATTTCTTATTTGTCTAAGATTTAAAAAAAATTGACAGTAAAATAATTTTTTCTCCACATAAAATATTATTTATAAAATTCCCAGCCGATCACATTACTTGATGGATTTTTATAACAAAAATGACTTGCTTATTAAATTATGTCTTTCATCAATGTTATAGAAAGACAATACATTACCCGTAATGGAAAATTTTCTTGTAAAGTCCTGTCATGATTGTGTTCAGTGCTGAAGGATGAATGGTGTTGAAAATATTTACATGCTTTGAAAATATTAATAGAAACAAATGATTGATCTATTTATAACTAAATAATCTTGTATAAGTTATTGTAAAATTGTAATTATGTCTAATGTAATTTTAGATAGCACTTAAGATATTTCAATAAAATCATGAATATACTTATTTTCATGAGTGTTTTAATAAAAAATATAATATTTGCATGCAGTCTATTAGTGTTTAAAAAATAAATACAATTTGAAAAAAAAAATCTCAAAACACGTAATGTATATTAAGTAGAAAAAATATATTCGATGAGTTTAAAAATTAAGGAATTAACAGGTTAAAAACCTAAAGTTACAACATTTTACTTCTTTATTAGAGAAAAAAATCTGTTACATTAGATACTATTTGAAATTTAATAATAGCATTAAATGCAATATACTGTGTATGATATTCTCATTACAATGAAGCTTCTAATAATGCTACGGCAGAAAACATAATCTGAAAACTTTATGAACTTATGAATATTAAAACTGTGTAAAAAAGATAAATTTTTCACCGATGTTAGAGGAACACATTAACGTCCGTATATCTAAAATGTATCTTGAAAACGCCTAATAATTCTTACAAATCCTACAAAATTAATGACATTACAATTATTTACATGTTTTCAAAATAACGTGATTGATATATGAATAACTAAATAATTTTTTAGAAAATTATGATGATATTATTATAATATTTAAAAAAAAAAAACTTTTTAATTACAATGAAGTTATTAAAAAAAACAGTACTTAAATATTCAATAACATTTAAAAGATCTCGAACCAGTCGGCCATGAATTGAGAAGTAATATACAGCGTTGTCATAAGAAAGATACATAAATTCAATAAATAAATCCCTACCTGTAGCTCCGTTCAACCAACCGAAATTAAATGTGAGATATATTTTTTTTAGGTATGCACTCGAGGTTTTTGAAACAAAAAGAATGGAGCCTGCAAGGTAACAGTCATATTAGTAAAAATGTTCGCCATTTTCGAATAGTAACACTAAGATAATTGCATTGGTAAACTTTAAATGGGGTTGGAATGGTATCCATAGAAAAAAAAGAGGGCAACACTGAACACATTCAAATATTAGAATTGTGAATAAGCCATAATCACAGAGACGATAAGAAAAATATTACCTAGATTACACTATTTCCACATTTTTTTTTTTTAAGGTTTTCTACAAATGATGATTTGAACATAGTATTCATAGTATCTCCACATTATTAAAGGAAGACAAGATAAACCCGTGAAAACTTTTAAAAATGAAGTGATATTTACATGAACGATGAATTTATAAATGAATTTTCTTATAGCAGTTATTTTAATATTTTATTAGATCTAAAGTATGACATGTTTACATAAAACAACAAAATTCATAAAAACGATGAATAAATTGATTTTTTTTATTTTTGGACACCATGTAAAACATTTAAACCAGTCTTATACTACATGAATATTTAAATATATAAGCGTAACTATGTAATAAGTCGTCGGGAAATTATGCAATAAGATTTTGTCTTAAAAAATTATTTAACCCGTACGTCAACGACCAAAATTTGTCCTTGTCTCCAACGATAGGGGTATCCGGGCACCTGCAGCGATTTTAACATATGCACTCTATAAAACACCCCAATTTATAGAATGTAACTGACCCGATTTGGAGAAGAGCAACTGGGGAAAATAAGTTGTTTACTTCACTTCTGATTTAATTTCCGAATTTATTTTTATGTGCAAACTACATTTAACTTTTAGAACAAAAGCTTTACAAAAAATAAAACAAAGCTTTACAACAAAATAAAAGAAAAAGCAAGGCTGAGCCAAGGCTTGGCTCAGCCTTGCTTTTTCTAGCACGCTGTTCCTTTTTTCCCTCTCTTGCACTGAAGAAGAATCTCGCTGTAGATTCGAAACAGCTGTTTGCTGCTATTTCACGCATTATTTTTGCATTTTAAACGTTGGTTTACTGCATTTCAATATTCCTGCACAAAGGTTTTAATTGCTATTTCAAAGTGAAAGAGTTGTGAAACACTTTGCCGCTCCATTCAAGGATTCTGGACGAAACATTATCATGCACAACACTTTTTACATTCTCTTTCTTTGACCAAGTAATTATTATATTATCCTGGAAGTTAACAGTGATTGGCAATCTGAAAAGATACAAATTTTATATTCCACAAGAAATGAGGCCATGTAAATCGCGTCACGTTTTATCCATAAAATTTGGATTTCATGTTGAAGTAAGTTTTTGTACGTATGTTCCAAAAGGAGCCAAGCTGTCATTCTAATGTATACTTTGCATCATGATAAAACGATCACGTGGCAGTAAGAGAAAACCGAAATGATTCACTTTTATAACGAAATGAAACTTGGTGTGGTATTAAGGATAATATAGTGCGGGAATGTACAACACATAGGCGTGCAAGTAAATTGCCATTCGCATTATTTTCCAATATCGTGGATATAGCATCACTTGCTGCTTGCATTATACATACTACAAATGATGATGTGGTTAGCCATAAAACAGAAATAGTCGTCTGTTTTATTGCAATTAGGTGGGATCTTGAGCCTTGCAGACAGAGTTGTCAGATTTTCTGCCCGGGTAGCTACCCATTTTCTCCATCGGCCTGGGTTTTTTAGCCTTAAAAACTCGAGTTTTCGGAGGGGGGGAATGTTTTTTTATGAAATAAAACAATTTTGTAATATTAAGTACTTTTTGTATGAAAAAAATAAAACAGTGAAATGTTTCTTTACATATAAACTTACATGCGCAAAAACTTCTTGGCTATCAAATATCATACAATATTTATTAGATTTATTATTTTCATGCACATTGAGTATTATTTAACTTGAAATTGACGGAGCAAGGAAAAAAAATTATTCATATAATTGCAAAAAAAAAAAAAAAAACTGTACAAAGTAATAAAGAAAAGTATAAAAGTGTACTTTACATCTACTAAATCATATTTCTTGAAATTAAATATGAGAAAATTAGATACTTTTATAATTAAATAAAGCAGATGACCAAAAAGAAGAACCGCAATAAAGGAGATTAATAAAAAACTTTAATGATATTTACGTTTTATAACAGGCAATAAAATTTTACAAAGTGCAAAAATTCAAAATGCAAATTTTATGTTGTTTATCAATCTTCTTTATTTGAACTTTTCAATAATTGGTGACACTTAAATATTTTTTGTTTTTTTATTACCTAACGTACTACGCAGTTTGTGTTGAACAAGTTTAAAAGTAGATAAAAGAGGCTCAAATGATTCAGAACTGGCAGACAATGAATTTAACAATGCAATATAGTAACAAAAATCTTGTTTTAGAAGACAAATATTACATAACCACAGTTAAGGCTCCTTAGTCATTCTAAAGCTAATTCTTCTTCGGTGCTATACAATTTTCTCTCGTTATATTTGGCATGAGCTAGATAAGCTATCATATGAACATGTGGTATACATTGATTATATCATTTCTGGATTGAATCTTTGTACGGAGCAAGTACTTCATCTTCCAGTAAAGTTGAGCGAATATGTACGATTTCTCCTAGACAACAATTATCCTTTTAAAAATTATCCAGTGCAGTAGATGCTAAACATAGTTGCTGTTGATGATTTATAGTTTCTATGTAAAGTGCTGCATAATTTCAATATCATGATGATATCTTTATCGATGTCATTTTTGTGTTCAATTTATATTTCTTGTATTATCGTATATAATTCTTTAAAAAGCTATGAATGCAATCATTTTCATTTTTCCATTGTATAGAATTTCACAGTTGAGCTTTACACTTTTTTTTCTAACAGCGATCCTAAAGGCTGATGATGATTCCTAAAGTACTGTTGAATTTCAAATATTTGTTTCAATATTACTCTTGGTGAAACATCATTGCCCATAAACAATCAAGCTTTTTAATCAAAAAGGTTTTTCCTACTTATTTTTTCCAAAAACGTTTAGATAAGATAAGTTTTGATTTAGATTTGAAGACGTCAAAGTTGCAGTTGCATTATATCTTATTTCTGTTTTTCTTGAAAGTTTTGGTTTAGAAGTTTAGAACTAAACCAGTACAAATAATTTTGTAGTGTGTTTTGAGAGAACTTATTTAATTTGCCTGTCTATATCATTCTTTTTTACATCTAAAACAAAAAATTATAAAATTAAAATAGTTAACAGAATAAATTCCTCGAAGTAAAAATTAGAAGTTTAATTTTATTAATAAATGAAACCAATATTACAAAAAAGAAAACCGTTTCTAAAAAAGAGAAGATACCCAATAACAAATTTACATTTGTGTATTTTAGTACATTACATAAAAATGTATTAATGAGTTTTTCAATTATTATTATGAATTTTTTTAATTTATTAATGAGTTGAAGATTAAAAGGATGAATAATAATTTAATTAACAATTTAATAAAATATTATTTTTTCTTCAAATTCATTAGTATATCTTCAAGCTCTGTTATTTGTTCTGTTTCCATTATTAAAATTCAAACACAGTTTATTTATGGTGTTACATGCAAATATTTGAAAATCCTTAATTTTAAGCAGAATAATTAATTTAATTAATTAAATAATGTTTCTAATGTTTATTAGACAATGTATCTTCAAGTATAATAAAAGATATAAACATATACCGGGTGTCCCAAAAAGGACTGACTGATTTTAAAATTCAATAACTTGCAAACGGTGACAGATATTAAAAAAATTCTTGCAGGAGGGTTATGCAGCGACTTTTGCTTACATAATTTACTTACTTAATTTAGCGACTATTGCTTACAGCGCCGTCTATTGTTTGTAATTCGAACTAAAATTGAAAATCACTGTAATAAAACTTTTGACCTTATGCATAACCCTCCTGCAAGAATTTTTTTAATATCTGTCACCGTTTGCAAGTTATTGAATTTTAAAATCAGTCAGTCCTTTTTCGGACACCCGGTATATGCATGTGTTACATATTGTTACTTTGCAGAAAATAATACATTTTATGCTCCCTATTTTCTCCATAAAATCCAGGCTTTCTACCCCAAAAACCCGTTTTTTAATAAAACTTGCCTGGTCTCGGTTAAAATGAAAATGGGTTCTTTACAACCTTGATTGCAGCAATTCAGAATCGATCGCATAATGTACAGGCTACGAGAGCTTTTTCGACTAAACCAGGAATCGAAAGCATACTAAAAAAATCTTTCCCCGTATTTGGAGCTGCCTCCCATTGAGTCCCAAAGAGCTAAGCGAGATGAAACATGAAGTAGAGTAGTTGGCGTTTGTCATGTGTGTTTGTTAGATCGTCAAAACAGCAGAGAAAAACTAGAAAATTATGTAAACAATGTAGAAAGCCAGTTCGTGATTCTAAAGATTATTCCGACATCTAAAATTTAAGGTAAATGGAATAGTTTCTACTTTAAAATATATGTTTAACACATATTTTAAAAATTAATTTAATGTTTTATAGAGCTAAATCTAAAATATGGGTGCATGGGCACCCCAGTCATTGATGAAAGGCATAAAAATGTTTATTCCCTAAAATAATAATAAGAGAATTCGAAATTTTAAAGTGATTACACTGTAAAAAAACCACTGTAGATTTGCCAGAACAAACTCGATCACAGTGAATGTGCTATATCTTTCTTTGGTTTCCTGCCTATATTAACATGGAAAATACAGTAGTTGCGTAAAATTAACTGCACAATGTGGTGTCAATTTGGACGCATTTTTTTACAGCACAAACTGCTGGCGTCCAAATTGCCAGCACATTGTGCTGTTAATTTTACTCAACTACTGCATTTTCCATGTTGATATAGTCAGAAAACCAAAGAAAGATACAGCACATTCATTGTGATCGAGTTTATGCGCGAGATGAGCTAGATGAACAGTACTTTGCACTGTAAACATGTCGTTTTTTTTACAGTGTATACTGATCGACAGTGAGTACTTCAAATAATGGGGATCTAAATTCCAATTAATTTCTTTTTATATTAACACCCTGAAATGGTGGCGATAAGAGAAAAAAGGTATCCGGCTACACTGTCGTTTACGTAAAGGTTAAATAGATTAAAATTGTGATCTAACTATAATGTACTTTTACTAAAACAAATAACAACAGTTTTAAAATTATTTAATATATTATATTTAGTTATTTTCGATATAAGAATGTTAAAGCTATTATTAAAATTATCAATTATAAGTCTAATTGTACATGTGAAATTTAAAATATATGGATTTTATATTTAATAATATAATTATATTTAATAATTTAATAATATAATAATTTAATAATATAATAATTTAATAATATAATAATTATATAATATAATAATTTAATAATATAATTATATTGAATAATATAAAAACAATTACTAATTACCAGAGGTATTTTTTTAGTAAACATTATCTTTGATATACTGATCATAAGAACATAAAGAAGCAACATTTCTTTCAAAGAAAACATAATCAAGATAATTGATATTTTATAATGAATAGTTAAATGTTTATAACTAAAAAGTTTTTTTCGAAATTAAAAGATATGGCTTTCGTCAATTTTAGTTAATGACATTAACTTACCTATATTGGATCATTTACTTTTTAAATGCTCTCTATTAAATCATCCAAGATTAATGATGTTCAAAATATTTACGTGTTTTTAATAAGATGGTAGGTAAATGATTGATCCACTTATAATTAAAAGATTTCGGAGCAGTTACGGTAATAAAATTATTAGACACAAATTTCTTTTTATCTACTTGAAAGTTCAAATAAAAACAGTAAAAAGTTATTTTTTCAATTTTGTATCGGTACTTTTGCATGAATATTTGATATAATAAGTCAGGTGGTTATAGGATTAGTTTAGAGTACATTTTGAAATTTTTAAAAACAAACTTAAATATAAAATTAAAAATATGTAATAAGGTTTTCACTTAAGCTATAAATAAAATATTTTAAAAACTTACTCTTACTAATATACATTATTCTATTAACTTTAGTGACACAGACCCGGCGAGTTATGCCAATACCTGTCCAAAGCCCGCAGTGTCTAAAAATAATCTAATTTGGTCTGTGTTAAAATGATTACACAATTATTGAAGATTGAATAATATTATCATGACCAGTAATGACCCGTAGAATTTGATTAAGAAACAAACCAATGATTTCAATTATTAAGGAATCATTTATTTTATATTGCAAAATCAACAGGTTTGAAAGAGTGTTTTTTTAAAGTACGGCAATTCGTATCTGTACGTTATCTAACATATATGGGAAATTATACTGCTGCAGATAACTTAAGTGTTACTAATTTAGTCACATTCGGAGTAAAATGCATTTATGGGCAACATTATGTGAAAACGAGACTTGAATTAAGAACTTGAAGAAGACTTGAAATGAGAAAACTTCCATTTTGCAGCCTTTCCGCTCTAAAAAACGTATACATGCAAATGACTTCGGAACTTAATTTATAAGTTATCGTGCGGTTAAAGAATTTAGAAAATCTATTAAGTAGTTTCAGACTATTTTTCCAACAATCTAGATTTAAGATAAAATTCAAAAGACCGTAACATAATTAATTTGGATATTCTGTTTTAGCATATTTTATCGTCATTTTTGTGTGGGGAAAAGGCTGAAAATGTAGGACTTCCTTTCCTATTTGGAAATCATGTTTCTTTATTACTATAATTTTAATTAAGTATAACAGTTACTAAGATATGTGTTTATTCCCAGAGTACACTTATATTAAAAGTTTATAATGCAACACCGGCATGACAAATAATTGATTTTTCTTTTATATTAAATTTAAATTAAAACAAAACATTGTACGTGAACATCCGCGTCGTAGAAGTTGTTCCTACGTCAAATTTAAATTTTCAAGGCTGAAAGTTAAAAAAAAATTATTATTTGAAGCACCCTAAAAAATATTATATCCGTTTAAACGCTGTCAATACAGTTTGAAGAAATATTTTTTCGTGGAATAAGGGTTTAAAGAGTTTATTTTTATACCTCCACAATATAAAATGTATGTTATTTTTTAAAGAAACTCATCAGATTTTGTTTATTTATTTATTTATTTATTTTTGCTTTTTGCTTTTCAATTCTCTCTAACGCAAAAAATAAACTTTATAGTCTTTTTTTTGTATATTTTCGATAACAGAATGAAAAATGCTCTAGTTCCTAAAGATAAAGTCTTCCTTTAAAATTAATGGAACATGAGCTATATATACTAAAATGATTTATTTAAGGCTTAAGATTTTGAAGCATACAACAATAACTAGATAAATATATGATAGATTACTAAAAAATACAACTAAATGTAATTAGTGATTTTCTTTTTTAATAAAAGAGGCAAATTTTGACGAAAGAAAAATTACTACAAGATATCTCCACAATTCTTCCAAACATGATTTTACAATTGAATGAAGAAACAAAAATATGAAAGATAAAAAATTATGCCAATCACCGTAAAGCTAATCTAATCTTTTAAAAGTATTTATTATTTATATAAAAATACTTCTCTTTCATCGAAATAAAGAATTTCATAAAATAGATATTTTATGATAAAAAAAAATAATAATAACTCGACGTGTTCTCTAAGTGAATCACATAATAATATTTTTTTTTCTAATCTAAAATAATTTAATGTTTAAAGTTTCAAAACCTCTATATAGCAAAACAAAGAGAGCTGGTTTTTTTAGAAGAGATAAAGGCCGAAAAACATGAATGAAATACAACAAATTCATTTATTAAGAATTATAACAGGAGACGTTAAACTAGTCAAAATTCGAATTCTCTTTGTAAACAAATTTATGAAAATATTAAGTTATCAACAAAATGGAAAAGTTGCAATATTACCTAAGGTATAATGATTAATGTATGTCATAAGAGAAACATATATGTATATTCCGGATTATAACGTCCGCTATTAATATAAGAAAATTGACCTAAAATTATAGGTGCGTGTTGTACACAGGCTATAATAATGAACTAAAAATCTCTCTATTCTAAAAAAAAGTAACTACCGCTGTCACCGCCGCCGCCGCCGCCGGTTTTGAATTTTTTGTGACAGGAGGTCTTTCTTCGTTAATATTAAGAAAAATATTGCGTACAAAAATTTGAAAATCGGTGGTATTATAGAGAAATGTTTGATAAACACGCTGATGCAGACAGTTTTCAAATCAAAGAATTATTTTAAGAGATATTTAACGCTAAAGTTGGACAAAATCGTTCCATTAAAAAAGTTTTATAGCAGCAAAAACTATACATGGGAATGTAATCATTTTTAGATCATTTTATGCGTTAGAATTTGCCGGTGTGCAGATTGCATTGATTTTTTAAATTTGACTTATTTTTGTAGGTTTTATTTCTATTTTAAATTCAAATTTTTGAGAAATATTTTGAATTTGATAAAAATTTGAATAAAAATTTGAGAAATATTTTTTTCATTATTTTAGAAAATGGTATTAATTTATACTACTGCCAAATTTATAAACAGCGCCAACAATAATGTTTGCTTCAAATTAAAAATTTATTTACACGTGACTATTATAAACAGAAAAAATCATTTGGAATTAGAATTAAATTATTATGTACAAAAAGCAGGAACTCATTAAAAATTACGTCATAAAAAGTATACACGTGAATTTTAAAAGAGAAAGGATATTGTAAAATAATAAATTCATTAACATGCGTTAGAAGCCTTAAATAGGAGAAATTACGTCATATTTACGTCACATTACAGTTATTACATAAAATGAACACAAAATATTGCAAAACGGTTTAAATTTAGAAATTGCGCTTGACATTTATCTAATATTTTGAGAGGATCTTTTCAACTACTTTTGTTAGGAAAGCGCAAATAATATTTTATTTCTAACAAATGTATTTTCACGTGAATATTTAAAAGAGAAGGAATAGTTTGGTCAAAATTACGTCAGATTAAAAACGATTAATTTAAAATGCCTCATTTAAAAGAACTTTCTTTTTTGCTTTGTTAAAAAATACTAGGAGACAAAGACTGTTTACTTAATTCCTTTTATATTAGCTTATTTTGAAATGTTGTTACACGTGTCTGTGTCATCAAGTTATTTTTATTTTGACGTTTTATTTGTATTTTTATTAATGTTGTACTAATTTACTTGTTCTTTCGTTATTTAAAATAAAAATTATGTCAATTTGTATAATTTGGCGAGTGGTTTGGTGATTTATATAATTTGGCGAAATTGGTCGACGGGATAATCAAGAAGTACCGCAGCGGATTTGGCGTTAAAATTCCCCAATCAAAGAGAAATGAATAGAAATCCGTTTATAGGAAGATCGCCATTGTTTTTTAAATTATAATTCAATCTTTCGAAATCTTTTTAAAGCCGATCAAATTAGCGTGCATTTAGAGTCTGCGGAATCTGGACGGGGGTTGGCGAGCGTAGCTCGTAGGGGGCCGAGCCCCCTAGTTAAGAAAAAAACCGCATGATCCTAAGAATTTTGCGTTATACCACATTAAAAGAAATGCTAGTTATTTTTTAAAAATAACGATGTTCGCTATGAGTTTGTTTGAAATGTGCTTTTCCTAGTCATTATCCATTTATTTTAGTTTCTTTATATTATTGTTTACTACTTAAGATTTACATAGAATGGGTTGCGCATAATATGACTAAAATGTATAAAATTGAAAAAAAAAAAAAAAAAAAAAAAAAAAAAACGTAGTCTAAAATTATTGTCGCTCATTAAATGCCGAAATATACAGTTTATATATAGATTTATAGGTACGTTCAAAAACCCACGTTTTAAAAATTTTCTCATATAGTTAGTAAAAAAATACCGTTCATCACATAGAAACAAATCCATGTTGTTATTTATCAGTAACCATTCAAACAATGATGAATAAAATTTCTCTTTCCTCATGATTTCCCCTGAGTAAGTAGAAAATTTACTTAAATCTTTATTTTCCTGATTGGAGTATCTGTAGATCAGAAGAAACACTGTTCTAAGTACATACATTTATAAAAAATGCATAAGGAATCACTGCTAGTAACAAAAGATTTTTATCTTTGTTTTTATTGCGTCTCTGAATTTAATTGTTTTGATTGTCTTCTAACTAATCAAGTTCTAATCTAAGTTCTGACTAACCAATATCTCAGATTGCATAATTTCGATTTGTGTAAATATGACTAAAGTATATCAATCTATCATTAGTAAGCCTAAAGTTTTTCATACTTCTCTTTTTAGATTAATGGCTCTTAATAGTAAGTAGGGTAAGGTACCCTATCATCGTCCCCCAGTCACTTTTAGGTCCTTGGAAGATGTAATTTTTAGTTTAAATCTATCAAATTTGGATTTTATATAGACTAACTACACACGCACATAGAAACATAGGCAAATATCGTACAAAAAAAATTTAACAATGCGAAAAATTGTTTTTTCAAAAGTATCTAAAAAATGTAAAAAAAAAAAAAAAAAAAAAAAAAAAGTTTCCAATTTCGTCCCCCCCAAAAACCCAATATCCGAGGGTTAACTTATAACTAAACTAAAATTTATTTCTAAATGCGTAAGTAATTTAATTTACGTTAAAAGAAGGCACAAAGAAATGTATTAATTATCAGTGGAATAACAACATAAAAAGCCAAATTAGCCATCCAAATATGAGGAAAAAATTTAAAAAAATGTCATGAAAAAGCATTCCTAATTTCGTCCCCGGGACGTAAATAAGAACTGTAAGGGAGATGAAATTGTGACCACGCTACTTCCCAATATGACAGAGCTTCAGTTCCCGTAAAATGAAATGAGCGTCCCAAAACTCACTGTATGCTACTGTCAGCATCTTACCAACGGAAAATACATGCAAGGAATAAGAAATAAATATTTACAGTACAGTAAATAACGTTCTACAAACGACGAAATAAGGACTCAGGTCTTCTAAACACAGAATTCGCCGTCTTTAATTTATGTATTCGTCTTGGCGAACGAAACTTTCAACACTGACCCCTTTTACCTCCCGTCCCCTGTGCCTTGCGTCATAATTGGTGCCACTTTCTCAGAAGTGGAGAAGTTAAGGGGGACGAAATTAGGAGAGGGGACGAAATATAGACACTTTAGCCTACCATGTATAAAACATTTATTTAAAAACGAATAAAAATATTGTTTATTAAAAAATGTCTTTAAACTGATTTATTGATATAATTATATACGTTAAGTAATATTTTCCAAACAATTTTAGATAGATGTGAAATAATTTTTGCGGTATTCACAAGACAATACGAACTGTAAATTTTCAAGTGGGTGAAAAAGCGATCAGCCGGAAACTGGGCATGGATGAATCAGTTGACAGAGCATTGGCGACTTCAACTAAGAGATCCTTGGTTCGAATCCTGGCCTGGGCATTTTCCATACACTTGGAAATCTAGATATCGTATGATTTATTAACGAATTGAATAAATGTGTTAAAAAATGTTCACATACATACATACCAACACAATTTCGCATATAGCGTTTATTAGAGTTCCACAATCTGTGATATACTACTATTTTGAATTGATTCAAATATCAGACGAAATGCTGTGATCATTAAGGTTAGTTAGGTGAATTAGATCTTCCAGATTCGTTCGGGTTTGCTCAGTTCGCAAAGTATTGGCGGCTTTATCCAAGAAATCTTTGGTTCGAATCCTGATATGTACATTTTTTCACTCACTTGGAAATTTAGAGCTAGAATGATTTTCTTACTAATTGAATAATTGCGTTAAATATTAATATAATATAAGGTGATACTGTCAAAAGATAACGTTAGTTGACCGCTTACTTGGTTACCCGGAGTTATCTCGTGTTCTTAAATATTACAGTAAATTACTATTCCGAAAAAACTCCGGCATGTCATAATTTAGTACTGCGGTTTATTTTATCACGTTTTTACTCGGTCTGTCGCTTAAAAAGGAAGAAAATATTTTTCTGTCATGTAATCATAGTCCGGGAAATAGAGACCGTATAGGGGCTCTACCTAGCAAAATTCATGGTAGTTCTGGAAAAAGGCTTACTATAAGTTTTTTTGGATCGCTGAATCCGAATTTTTAACTTCCCACCAAAATTTCCCGCGGCAACGCCCCAAATTTTTGTAAAATGCCCCCAAAAATGGTTTTTATTTAAAAAATCAATTTTTTTATTGTTTTAGGGGAAAAGTATCTAGAAATTCAGAAAGTAGACACAATTTGCAACAAATTAGATATATGACATTATGATTTAGAATGAAGGAGAAGGGGGATCTGCCTCGGAACATGCGCGCGGTGCTGCGTAAACTAAGTTGCGCAATTCCACTTAACCACTCACACGTTTACATTCGCCCTCCCATCTCCCCTCCGAACTATCTCTATAAGGTTTACTTTAAGTTTTTTGGGTCGATGAATCTGAATTTTTAACTTCCCCCGACCCCCCCCCCCCCCAAAAAAAAAAAATGTTTTTAACTTAAATTTCTTATTGCTTTAGGGGGAAAGCATTACGAAATTCAGAAACTAGACAAAATTTGCAACAAATAGGATGTATGACATTATGACGTAGGATGAACGGGTAGGGGGAGGGCTACCTCTGAACATGCACTGCGGCGCTATGTGCACTAAGTTATGAAGTCCAGGCAATAGGGGATTATACCTGGAAAAAATAATAGTAGTTCCGGATTTCAACTCACTTAATGTTTTTTGGGTCGCTGAATCCGAATTTGTAACTTCCCACCAAAATTTCACCCGACAACCTTCCAAAAAAAATTTTTTTGAAAAAATTTGGTTTTTGAGAAAAGCGCGCGGGGAATGTTCCGAGGCAGCCCCCTCTCTCCCCGTTTATCCTACGTCATGATGTCATGTATCCTATTTGGTGCAAATGTTGTCTTGTTTCTGAATTTTGTAATGCTTTTCTTCTAAAACAATAAGAAATTTAAGTAAAAAACAACTATTGGGGGGGGGGACGGCATTTTTGGGGGAAGTGAAAAATCGGATTCAGCGATTCAAAAAACTTAAAGTAAACCTTATAGAGAAAGTTCGGAGGGGATATGGGAGGGCGAATGTAAACGTGTGAGTGGTTAAATGGAATTGCGCAACTTAGTTCACGCAGCACGCGCGCATGTTCCGAGGCAGATTCCCCCTTCCCCTTCATCCCAAGTCATAATGTCATATATCTAGTTTGTTGAAAATTTTGTTTACTTTCTGAATTTCTAGATACTTTTTCCCTAAAACATTAAAAAAATTGATTTTTTAATAAAAACCTTTTTGGGGGGCTTTTTACCAAAATTTGTGGGTGGGGTATTTCCTGGGGAAATTTTGGTGGGAAGTTACAAATTCGGATTCAGTCGGAATCAATATTAGAAAAAAAGCTAATATTCATGGGATAAAAGAAAAAAATTCCATAGAATTTACGATTTTATTTGAAGTATAGATCAATAAAAAATTTTAAACGCGTGATGTAGTTATACAGAAACTCTCATTTTTCATCGTTTGTAGATATCTTTGTCTGCAATCTTCTTAAATCAAATATTTATTTTTTAAAGACCATTTATCTCTGTTTACAAGTTCCATAAGTCAAAACGCGTGACGGGACAAAAGACAATTCCGGACAAACTATCATCTTTCGAGTTCCTTCAAGAAGATAAATGATGGCGCTTATTTTTGTGCTTTTCCTTTAAGTTCTTGTCTAAACGGTTTTTAAACTCTAATATAAGAAGAACATTTTCAAAATTTATTTTTATTATTATTATTATTATTATTATTTTGCTTTTGTTATTATTTGGCATAAATTATATATATACATGGCTATCAAAAATTAAGGAAAAGTCACAAAATGCTAATTTTCAAATACGCGAACACTCAAAAGGAAATAATATAATTCGAGTAATTACTATCTCTACAACACAGCTAGTCCATATAACATCTCATTCATGTCACACATGGTCACAGGTCTCACAGTCACTACGGTGAAGCAAAAAAATAGGAAATTCCATACATCTCATTATGAGTCTCAAATGATCACTATATGTGACTCCACTGAGGCATCACTGTGCCTGCTGCTTTGTGACGAGTCACCATGTGACTGTACAAATGTAGTTACATTGGGACTCTCATGTGACTGTCATTTGTAGACTCAATTTCAAAGTAATCGTGAACGCTGCATTGTGATAAGTTACCAAATAATGTCACATTAAAATCACATGATGACTTTCAGGTGACAGAGAGACTACTGTGAAGTCACCATTGTGCTCTTTTGGGAAAAGTCTCCATGTGACTATAATATGATATTATTTGGTGACTTATCATAATGCAACGTTCATGATGACTATGAAATTGAGTCTCAAAATGACAGTCACATGAGAGTCACAATTTAACTACATTGTAAAGTCACCTGGTGACTCGTCACATTGACTTCTCAGTGGAGTCACATATAGTGATCATTTGAGACTCATAATGAGATGTATGGAATTTCCTATTTTTTTGCTTCACCGTAGTGACTGTGACACTTGTGACCATGTGTGACATGAATGAGATGTTATATGGGCTAGCTGTGCTGTAGAGATAGTAATTACTCGAATTATATTATTTCCTTTTGAGCGTTCGCGTATTTGAAAATTAGCATTTTGTGAATTTTCCTTAATTTTTGATAACCAGTGTATATATGTTTTTTTTTCTCAGTTTATGCGTATTTTTTCCTCCTTCAATTTTTAAACAATTAGAATCCTTTAGCGAATTTAACATTTTGCTTACTTTTTAGTTATATGTTGTATTTTTTTTTACAAATTTACATTTGATATATGCTGATATGAAAACAGAAATAAAATCTTGATATAGTAAACAGTAAAAAACAAATTATTTTCCAGTAATTGCTACATATCAAAATCATAATATTTAATTTATTAGTAAAACAATAATCTGTGTACAGTGTCAACTCAAAAATAGAGCATCAAAGTCATATCCACACCCTTATTTTTTTACACTTCCAACTTACAAAAGAAAGGAAATAGTAATTGTTTACTTATTTAAAATAAATGAACATTTAGTGAACAGCGAGGTTGCTGACGCTGTGCTAAACGATATCACAGATAATGGTAGTTGCAGCTCAGAGGACGAGGACTATGAGCCGGTAGAATAAAAGGTGTCAATGGAAAACTGCATAAATTTGAGTAGAGAAATTATGTCTTCTTTAAAGAAATAAGACTGAGGTTTCGAAATAGATATTCTTTACTTCCGTAAAATATTAAAAAAAAAAAAAAAAACTTGTTAAAGAACGGCCCTGAAAAAAATTGAACCAAATAAAATTGGCATCGATGTTTCGAAACTTACATGAGTAGAAATGACTTCACTGTTTATTTGATATTTTTGTAATATATAAAATATCAAATGAAAATAAGTTTTTTTATATTTAATTTTCTCTTTTACTCACATATTTATCATTATTATTGTTATTATTAACCATTTGGAAAAATCGTTGTTGTTCTCGTCAGCATGGGAAATCAAAAGCATATCTGAAGATTTTTATTGGTTTAATCCGCATTTTATTCGTTTTCTGATTGGTCTATAGTGTAATCTGTATTTACCTTTACTTTCAACAGAAATGAATACCTTCTGTTGCTACTATGACAAAAAAGTAATAAAAACTACAAAAAAAATTAATAACTCAGAAACAAATAGAGATACAGATTTCAAACAAATTGCATTTAAAAGTTCCTTTTTTTTCTCTATACGACGGAGTAAAAAGTAATATTGTGGGATGTTTAGAAGTTTAAGAATGAAATTTCATTTAAAAAGTGTCGTCAGATTTCTTGGAAATCTGACGATGGAAAAGCCTTTTCCCGAACAGCCAATGAAATGCGTGGATAATACATAAGTTTCAGGTAGATAATACGTACGAGTCGCAGGCGATTTTTCTCGCTTGGAATTTTTACGTGTAATAACACTATTAATGTTTAATTCATGGCGTACGTAATGTATGATCACCGTGCGATTTTGTATGTCTTAAATATTAGTTTTCGAAAAAATGATTTTCGAAATGGTCGTTGTAATTTGATAAATTGCTTTTTACTTTCTTTTATCTTTACAAGAAGAAAGTATTGGATTCATGAAAATTTTAGAATTCCGGTTTTTGACGGATTTAAACGTTTTAGGGGT
This sequence comes from Maratus speciosus, assembly GCA_963932465.1. Lineage (NCBI taxonomy): Eukaryota > Metazoa > Arthropoda > Arachnida > Araneae > Salticidae > Maratus > Maratus speciosus. The sequence goes on from OZ010791.1 coordinate 547,947,199, forward strand.
CAGAGATTCCAAAAAACATGTTTTTACAAAATGTCTGTCTGTGACTCTGTGAGTCTGTCTGTCTTTCTGTCTGTCTGTGTGTATGTGACACAAATTTTGTGGGCGCTCTATCTCAAGAACTAATGCACGGAATTTAATGAAAATTGATATTCAGTTAGTGCCTAATACAAATTGATGCTGATTAGTTTTTGGTGTAAATCGCTCAACAGGTGGCGCTGCAATGCTGCATTTTTCACGATTTTCGCAATAGCTCTATCTCAAGAACTAATGCACGGATTTTGATCAAACTTCAGATTTAGTTAGTCCTTCATATGAGTTGATGATGATTATGTTTTGGTGTAAATCGCCTCACATGTGGCGCTGTTATGATGAATTTTGCAGGATTTACACGATTTCCCCAATAGCTCTATCTTAAGAACTAACGCACGGATTTTCATCAAACTTCAGATTAATTTAGTCCTTGATATGACTTGCTACTGATTAGGTGTTGGTGTAAATCGCCCAACAGGTGGCGGTTCTCTGCTGCCTTTTCCACGATTGCCGCAATAGCTCTATCAATAGAACTAATTGACCATTTTTCATCTAACTTCAGATTTAGTTGTATGTTGACACAAGTTGTTGTTAATCAGGTTTTGGTGTTAATCACCCAATAGGTGGCGCTGTTATGCAGAAAGTTTCACGATTTTCGCTATTGCTCTATCTCAAAAACTAATGTACGGATTTTCTCCAAACTTCAGATTCAGTCAGACGTTGACATAAATTGTTGCTGATTAGGATTTGGTATAAGTCACCCAATAGGTGGCGCTGCTAGGCAGCATTTTGCTGAATTTAGACGATTTCAGCGATAGTCATATCTCAAGAACTAATGCACGAAATTTCATATCGTTAGAATCTTCATGAGATGCATAGATTGCCATTTAATTTTGGCAGTGTGATAGCGAATTTTGAACTATTAACATGTATGAGATAGAAGAAAGTTTTGGGATTGGTACATCCGACTAGTTTTTATTATTATTATTGGTTATGAATTAAATTCTGGCTAAAGGCATCATTAAGAATATCGGAAGTACTTTTGATATTCTCTCAGGAATCCGGAATTTTCAAAAATCCGGCTTTAGTCTCGGACCTCAAGATGCCGGATTTTCAAGGTTGTACTGTAAATTTATGATGAATGTATAATAAACTCTTAAATTAGTCACACCTAACATTAAAAGTTTTACTGATATATGATATATTTTTAAAAAGATACTGAGTACTGATAGCCTAGTTATTTAATAAGAGCTGGTTTTTATAGATTGAGGTTTTAATTTTTCTTTTGAATGTCTATCGACATTTTCACAGATTCACACCATATATGTATAAATGTAAGCTGTAAAAAATCATGCATTTTAAATATACTGAAAGAAAAAGATTCGAAAATTAAACTAAAGAGATTCGATGCTTTTTAATCAAAGCTTCATCTGTGAATTAAAAAAGAAAATTTAGGACCTTTTATTTTCATATATACAAATAGATAATTATGTAATAGATAATATTATATATAAAAAATTATATAGATATTATAAGAGATATGCAGATTATAAAAATATTATATACAAAATTGTTGAACCTGTATGTAAAATGGAATGCGCATATTTTTAAAAAATGCGAATTATTCGGGATTTTACATCATATACCATAAAACACATTCTATAAAAAATGTGCGTACATATATCTAATAAAACTAAACAAATATTCTGTAAGTGGAAAAAATTCATTGGAAAAAAAAAAAAAGTTTTAGAGGATGCACTTTAACATTAATTGTGAAAAATATGAAAGTGCCGGTTGAAAAACAACATATCAGTCCATTTTTAGGACATCGTTATCCTGACGAAATCTTATTAGCGTCACTCTAATTTGTGTCTGTCAATCGCAGAGTTCTTTCTCAGAAACTGCTAAAATAAGGCTATTAATTTCCAATAGAAAATTTTGCATTTGATTTTGTGTTGTAGACGGAGTGTAAAATGTATAAATATTGAAAATCCCTTATTTTATTTTTTTCCAGCGTACATATCTTTACAATACTGTATCTCTGAGAAAATGTGTAGTTGTAAAGCTAAAAATATCTTGCAGTAAATGCCACACCAAGATCTATTAATCTTATTTACTCATCGCTAAATATCTTGTAAGGCATTATAAAAAATACCACTGATCCCGATTATCTTCAGGAACACTTGTAGCAGGTAACATGGTTCACTGAAAATAATTATTTACACATTTCAAGAGACAACTACATACTGAGTAAAATTATACATGACATAAATATGTAATCCACTTTATTTTCTGGCAATTAATTGTCAAGTTAAAATTAACAAAAAAGTGATCCTAAATAACCCTACCTACCCTATCTGCTTAAACACGCTTTCCAAACTGCTTATTTGTACTTAAATACTTACATAAACACAATTTGGAAGTTGACAGCTTTTACTGTATTTTTCATCAATTATATGTTTTATTATTTTTATGCAGAATTATGAGTATTTGAAGGTATATGTCTCTAAAATACTATAAAAATATAATTCAGAATTTAAAATTAATATCTATTCGCTTTTTGGCAATTTTTCATTTGTATTCGTTATTATTTCAATACAGATATTTATTATATTTCCAACAATTTCATTTATGTAACTCAAAACAAAATGCTCAATTTTATTTATTTCAAAACTGACAGAAATATGAAACAATTATATACATATTCTCTAAAAAGTATTATCAATATTTCTCTGATATTATAATATTTTAAGTGTCGTACAGTTAAAGATAATCGTAAAAAATTATATACTAGCTTTAACATTTTTTTACTTTCATAATATTTTTAACGATACAAACATTAATGTCAGCTGCATTTTATATTTAAATGCATTAATTTATCTTTAGCTCTGGTGTCCTAATTTTATATTAATAATAGCACGCTTCGCCAACTATGTTGGTGGGGATCTCCGAAGAAACCTTAAACAAAATATTTTTTATTGTATTAAAGCAATAGGGATCTTTACTTGTAATGTTCTTGCGCATTTCAAAACAAGTACTAAAAATCATGCATGCAGCATAGGCTATGCAACACTTTTCGACACATTCTCAGTACTATAACAGAACCTCGCAATTTATTTAGGTGAAAGATGATATCTAAATGAACAATTTGGAAAACGAATAATCATAACGCATTTGAAAACCAAATTTCTGCTATTAACTACCATGAGTAATCGATTCTTTATGGAGCCCTGTATATAATCTATGGATGTGTATGTATACTACATAATATGATATAAAATAGTTCAACTAAACAAATAGCGCAGTTGAAAGTTTTCATTTAAAAATTTCCGTCAAAAAACAGATCTTGTTGTGAAATTTTGAGTGGCCCTGTATATGATTTATAGAATTCATAAAAAAAACAAGTAATGTTTAAATAAGTGTTAAATTTTAAAATGCATACTACAACTGAAAACGCTCTTCCAACAATTATTTTTCATACACTGTTAAAATTTTTTGTAAAAACACAGAAAAAAAGCGAGCCTTTCTGTAAATTTACACTATCTCACGGTTAAATGCTTTCGATTCGGTTTCTTGATCACCATTTTACAGACTTATCTTATATCTGATTCCCTCTAGGGATTTCCATGTCGAAATTTAAAGATATTTTTTATCTTTGTTAAAACTTATAATTCAAAACACACACTTTTAAATTTCTTTTCCAATTTTATTAGAAATTTTAAAGAAGAAAATTTAGTTTAAAAATTGTTTTTTTTTTTAACGTAGAAAGGGAAATTTAGAAATGGAAAATCATCTACTCCGAATTAGTGGGGATTTTTATCGACAATCACATTGCAATTGTTCATTTCACCATATATGAGCGGCTCACAACCGTAGTAGACCATTTCTATTGTAAATTTATAGTTTTTTTTTTTAAATGAGGACTTGGTGCAGTATGGTTGCGAAACTTCCAGGCGTAAATGAAGACTTGTTTATTATGATTACAAAAACTCTTGATTTTGATTTATATTTACTTATTTTATTTTTACCCCAAATTAAACACAAAAAGTGAAACATATTACCAGCTATCGTAAATCATTCACTGTACACAATATTTTCATCATCATCATTGTCATCATGATCTATTCTAGAGGACGTAGCTTGGAACCTGGTATTGACCCCTACTGTAAAATTCTTTTAAAGTATACATGTTGAATTGGCGGAATGTATGGCAGAAGATCCACCATATCCTTCTTTCTGGCCAAAGTTATTTTTCTACGGTCCACGTACAACGCGTCTTGACTGACATTTGACAAAGAAAGTAACTTGCGCCCACGAGCCCGTTTTACCAAATTTATTTTACTAAAAGGTTGATCCTTATTGAGGGTTTCTTTGAGCAATAACGTGAATATAGAATCTCTCACAACTCGCAGTCATCTAATATCCATCAAACTAAAACAAGCTCCTTCGGTATCCTTCTTTCTATTTGAGATACTTTGTTCCAAAGCTGTAGTAGAAAGAAACTTCCTCCCTCTATTTCACCCCGGACGTACATGTATCTCACATTATTATTAATGAATGCACGCCAAAGTTATAAACATATAGATTGCATTTGTAATAAGCTATGGAGGTTAAGAGCTTAGGAAAGGAAAATGCTTTTTGCAAGTTGAATGTACAGAAGTAAGTTTCATTTGAGGCTTTTAATTTTATAAGTTTTCATTTTCTTTCTAGGCTGTTCAGCTTTCCGCAAGTGTAACTCTCGTTCTGTTTCAAGATTTTTTTCTAGTATTTCCCTTATTTTCTGTCATAAATTTGATTTATATGTCATCACATAATTTACATGTATCCGTGCTTGGCAGCTTGAAACGTAAATTAAGCTTTGTGGTGAAGACTTTTTAATAGAATTTCTATTTCACAAGTGTCTTGTTCTTTGTCGTACATTCCTCTCTAGGCCGAAGATCGAGCTGTAAGGTTAGAGCTTTTTTTCCTTGTAATGATTTTTTTTAAAGGAAAACGCTGTCGATATGTTTACCATTTGTTTACCAAGAGGAGGGGGTGGGGGTCATCCAAAACAATATTACTTTCCATTCAAAGTTTATCCATCTCATGATGCACGGACGTTTAATTTTTATCAGTAGTTTTGAAATCACTACTGATTTAAAATACAACGTTTTTTGATAGCAATGAGGCAAAATTTAGACAAGAATGTACCACAGATGAAAAAGTAGTATACTGATAAAAGGACTTGATTCAATATGGTTGTGAAGGTTTTTTGTATTACTTCACCAACTCGGGGCACAGATGCAATCTATGAAAATGTATGTGACATACAGACATGATTCACTTTGGCAATAGATAAAACACAGTTTACTGAACCTTCTACATGGGATATCTCATTTTTTTATAAGTGAACTTGGTCTACTATGGTTGTGAGCCCCTCACATCAGAAGCTTGGCAATATTAAAAGTAAATTGCGTAGTATTATTTCAAAGATGTGATTTTATTACAATGCTAGTATTATTATTATTTCATTGGTAAATGTGTCATACACTATATATTTATCTTCTAGAAACATATTACACAAAATGAATAAAATAATTAAAAACGTAAAAAATCCCTTTTAAATAATGAATTACATTTATTCTGTTTATTTTTTCTCTCATTTCTTATTAAAAAATTCTTTAAAAAATAGTAGCATATTAAAAAATAAATAGTGTGCAACAATTTCAAAAAATTCTCTGAAACATTATTGTTGTAAAAAATGAATTAGATTAACATTTTTTTATTACTTAAAATAGTTGAAAAATTAAAATTAATTAAAAAAATAGGTATTATTTATCGGTCTAAAATAATTTTAAATAAACCGTTTACGAATTTTCTGACGAATATATTTGAAGCGAAATTTTTGAAAAGCACAAGTACAATAGATTTTCCCCCGCCGAATCATAAAAGATACTTTGTGCTCAATAACAACAGCTCCTATAGCTCAGTCAGTAAGGTGCCCTTCGACTTCCTAGTAGGCCGGAGTTCAAGCCCCAGGACGGCTAGAAAAAAATTGTGTATTTTAATATTAAATTAAATGATACAGCAGTTCAAATTTACTCGAAAAATTCCTTTGAAACTCACTAAAAATTGAGTGATTCACTAATTTTGAAAACTAAATTAAATTATTATCATTAAAAATAAATTTACAGAGTCTTGTGTATTTTTAACGGTATTAACTTACAGAGTCTATTGTAAATTTACCGTATAACTTCTCTGTTATTTAACAGAATCTCCGTTTTCCTAATGTCTGTAATTTTTCATAAGACTTAAGATAATGGATTACCCGTAGATTATCTGTAATTTAACAGAAATTATTTAACAGTGTAGGTTTCAATAGTTTAATTATTATTCATTTTCTTCTGTAGCGAAATAGTTTCATGTGTCCACCTAAATGAACGATAAGTTCTATGCACACCATGTTCTATAATAAAAAACTTGTAGTACACTTCACTGATATATATAAATTTCAGTAAATTTAAAATAGTGTAAAATCATTAAAATAAACCGTAAACGATTTTTTCCCAAGAACTCAATGAAACGGAATTCTTTTGATTGTCCCTGTAGAAGAACCGTAAATGCTACACACTTCATTTTCAATATCGAACATGCCATAGTAAACCGCAATAACACATATAAATTTCTTGGCATTAGGACTACATTTACGCCAGTTAGAGCGCGGAAAGACCTACAGATGGACAGACAAATCAAATTCACAAACGCTTTTCAGCATCTTGGAAACTGTTAAAAATGTTACGAACACCGTTGCACAATTTTATTTTCTAGTGTGTTCGATAAAGTTTGGTTTATAAAGGATCAGAACTTTTACTTGATGATTTTTATAGTATGATTTGGTAAATGTTGATATAGATATATCCGATATACTAAAACAATATCCGAAAAATTATCTTATAACACTACAAATGTCATCAAAATACGTCCACGAGAACATTTTAAAAAGACTAATCTTTAATAACCGAATTTACCTAATTATAGAGCCAATAATTATACAACTAACCAACTTGCAGCGATATACAACAAATAATAACATTTCCTTAACAGATATCTATCAATGCAAAGATCATCAAACTCCTTTCGGTAAAACTCAATTTATATGCTGCTGGAACGATATCCTTATTTGTATTTGATATATGTAACACATGTGGCATTCTCACAATCTTTTGACTTTGATGGAAAAAATCTGAAAAACTGAACTTGCTAAAATAACACTTTAATATGATAGACGAATGCCTTAATGATTCAAAATAAAGAAAAAATAGTCATCAGCGAAATTTATTTTATTTAACTGAGGTTTAAGTTAAACTTGCGAGTTTAATTTTCCTTAGTATTTTACCTTCTAAATTTTTCTTCTAAATTTTTACTTATAATGAATTTGCATAGTAGTACCCACATTACATTCAAAGGAGAATTAATAACAATGTAGTACTTTTAATACGGAATTTTTGTATAACATTGTCTTAAAGGGGTGTTAAAGAAGGGACGATAAGGTAAAAAAAGGGGATGGTATTGGAAAAAAGGGACGAAATGGTAAAAATAGGGACGGTAAGGATGGAACGGTAAGGAAAATTACCACATATTTTTAGGAAAATCATGTTAAGACTAAGTGATATCCACAATGTTTATTGATTTTTTGAAACAGTTGTTAACATTTGATTATATTAATTTTCTTTTTCATTTACCTCGAAAAGTGCAGGAATAAACATTGTGGACGGTGAGACTACCAATAAAGCCACGATGCTTGAAATTGATAGTTAAATGCTGATTTAAATTCTACAGCAAATTTTCTGCCAAAGAATTTTAGACATTATTTCTCTAGAAAACTTCTGCATGAGAAAAAAACTTGAAAAAAATTCTGTGGCTGCATCTGAAATGATTTTCTGTATAATTTTAGAAGAGGGATGGTAAAAAATCTAAAACCTAGGGACTGAGTTTAAAAAATAATAACAACCCTAAAAATGTGTGCAGGGTAATTTTTAGCTACTTTTTTATATAAAAAGATAAATCCAGTTTCAGAAAAAAATTACATCGAATTATTTTTATTGAAACAATTTTATCCAGAAAGCTCCAAACTTAAAAATCAGCATCAGGGACACGGGAAGGGTATAGGGGTTTTCCAGGTGTTTGGACACCCAACATCGTCCAAAACTTATTTATCTCGTTAATATTCTTGTGCAATCATGCAATGGGATGTTCCCAAGTATATAAAATAAAAAAAAGTGCATTAAAATAAAAATTATTATTCAGGGACATGAAGTCAAAAGTTTGTGAGAATGCCCGATATACAAGATTTTATTTAAAAAATTCTTATTAGGAGTATTTTGTGTTAAAGGATAATGTAAAAATTAGAGCCAAATTTTTTGCATGAGATTTATGGTATCTTTTATAAAGTAAAGGAAACTAAAGAAATTAATAAGATCATAGTAAATACGATTATTTTATAAATTATGATATGAAGAACAATTAATCACTGCAAAAAGAATATTACTGACGATTCATGTTAAAGAAACTTTCTTAATATTATTTATAATGTCTATTGTAGAGTAATGATTATCGTCTGTAAGTAATTTCTTGGAAAATCTTTGTACAATAATTCAAAATTAATCGTAAAATTTAAACTAGAAAATAATTGAACTAAGTATCATTTGTTTAACATTTCATTTCAAAAAAGTATATTTTTAATTAAAAAAAAAGAGTTGATTTACGATCAGATTTAAAAAATAAATTTGTATTTAAAAAAAAAAAAATCGAATTTGTATTCATTCTGAATTTTAATGTTCATGGAACAAGTTTCAATAACATTGTTCGGGACAAAAGAAGTGTTTTTTTTTTTTTTTTTTTTTTTTTTTTTAATATCAAACGTAGTCTGAAACATATATGTATTGAAATGATTTCCTGTTATTGGCTTCAGCAAATTTATAATCAAAAGTTTAATTAGTTTATTTTTTGTTTTTTTCGTGGAGACATAAAACTGTAGGTTTCTGCGCAGTTAAATAGCTTTTGGAAAAAGGGGAAAAAAAAGTTTTTCCTATTCTTAGTTGAAAAAAAAAAAATGACACTATTATTGAAAAACATTTAATTCCTCATTAAACAAACTAACAGGCTTCGCCAATTCGCTGGTTGGTTTTTAAAGCAAACCTTAAATCAAACGAATTATAACGGTGAACATATGTGGTGTTTAAAAGCAATATGGATCTTTATTGGAATACCCTTCAGCATTGCTGAAAACGATACGAATGCTATTGCGTAATGATATTTTCCTGTGTGTCAGGCAATATTTGGATTGTTAATAGCAATTTTTTATTTGATCATATACAATAGAATTCGGTAATGACCAATAAAATGATATGCAATATGCTCAAACCATTCCTGAAAAATTATCTAATAACCAAAGCAAGTCTCATCAAAGTCCATCTTGCAGAACTTTTTTAAAATGCCAATCTTTCATAATCAGGATTACCTCACTTTGCATCTTTTCCCCAATTCCATAAATATGCAGCGTATAACGATATGCAATGTACCAAAACCATCCCTGGAAAATTATCTAATTTCCAGATACAATTCTACTCAAAACCGTTCAGTCAAACTTAAAGGGTAATAAAAGGTCTAATTTTTCTCAAATGGGTTCACTTGCGTATAGAACTTTACTCAGTAATTCTATAACTAAGGAACGGTAGAACACTATGCAATATACTAAACTTGCCTGAAAAGGTATCCAAGTTATAATGCAATTCAGGACTTAATTTGCGCCGGAGCCCAGCTCCGGTACTTCTCTGTTCTTACTCTATTTTTAAATATTGGTCGGAATTCACCGCAGTTCACAAATACAGGCTTTTGGTGCCCAGTGCTCTCCCGAAGCTCTTCCGAAAATATGAAACCTAAATTCCCTTTTCCTTTCCTTCCTATCTTCAAGATTTTGCATTTTTTTTTTAAATTGAAAACACTTACACGTGACGGAATGTGTCGCACACGTACAGGAGGTGGAGTTAAAACGGACTCAATTTTTATATCAGTTTTTGTACTTTGACTGACTCATGCTCAATCTGTATTACATTCAAAATTTTATTTATTCACTTATAGAAACAAAAATCCTTCTTCAAAATTACGTTTTATATTCTATTTAAATCCTTTTAATGTTGTTTGGATCAGAATGAAGGAAAAAGAGAAATCGAATCTTTCTACTCTACTAATATTTGCAAATTTATGTCAGCGACATGTTTTTACAGCGACGCGCAAGACACTGAACAATGAATTTACTTTCAGTTCGATTTACTTTTTCTGACAGTACAATAATTTTTATTTATTTATTTATTTATTTTAAATAGCTACCCTGAAAAGAATATTTTCTGTTTTTAGCCAACGAAGTTGAGGTTTTGTTTGATTGAGGTTATTTGTTTTCTTTTGTGTACGAGTATAAAAATCGCGCTAGGTATTCTTCTATTTATTTTGTAGCATGATGGCTGCCCATGCTAAGGCTCTGCTGTGTTGTGCAGATTTACGAAGTCACTTTCATTTGTAAGTATAGAAAGCAATCGATCAGTGTTTCCCCTTTTTCTATATAAGCATCGAATCTTTCCGATATCGGTGTGGAATTTTTAATTTAATCGTATTTTCAGTGACTCACCACAAAAGATTATTAATGCGAAAGGAATCGATTATATTTTAAGATATGCACCTTCTATAGGGAATTGAAAAGAATTGTTCCATTCTTAAGCAAATAAATATTAATTTCTGTAAATTTCATTCATTTTTTTCATAAAAATGCATAGCTGCGAACTATCCCTAACGCTATCTCCAAATCATAATCCTTACCATATTTAATCGCAGAATTCTGCAATTAATTAAGATTAAAATTTGGCAAGGATTACTATTCGGAAGGAGTGATAACTAAAAAGTGGAATAGTTGACAGCTAAGTATATACTGATAGATATATTTAAAATTTTTATTTTTCTAAAGTAAAAAATACCTTAAAGATTGAAAATAATGTACGAAATATAAATATGCAGATTGGAGTGACGGGGGAGGCGGTATAGTTGTTAGTACCGGTACCGCAGAATATTAGGCCTCCGCTACATTTTTTGCTAGAAATTAAGTCCTGATTATTATAAAAATAAGCCTTGTAGAATATTTTTAAATGGCTAATCATTCGTAATGAGGTTGACCTGATTACAAAACATTCCCCCATAATTCTATAACAAAGCTACGTAGGCTAATAATCAGTGTACTAAAACTGATGTGCAGACAACTGATGTGAAAACAAGAGTATTTATCTGAAAAATTATATAACTAACAATGCAAGTATCATGCAAATCTGTACAGTACAACTTTTTTAAAAGTCAAATCTTCCATAATCGGGTACACCTGATAGCAGAACTTAAGCAGTCTCCATAATTCTGAGAACTAAGAAACATAGAACAATATGTTACATACCAAATTATCCCTGAAAAATTATCTAACCTACAGTGGAAGTCAAATCTAAATCCATTAAGCAGAAATCAAGATATAAGCAGACGGAACAAATTCCTATTTGTATTTTATACACAGGGTTATTATAATTAAAGTTGCACTTTCAAAAGGGCTTAAAAAGAACCACTGGTCAGAATGACCTGCAATTTCAGTTACGTATAGGTGAAGCAATGGGAATTTGTTTTGTGAAAGAAAAAATGTTCAATAGTTGACTGATAGATGGAGATGTACTCGTCATAAGATTATAATATAAAGACGTGACATGCCGTTGTGGAGCATTTTGTTCAAATGCTACCCACCATGACAAGGTGGTGCCACATCTGATAGGAAAAAATCGGTTTTGAATTGATCCTAGGCCAAAAACCGTATAAAAAGCAGATCGGAAATCGGTTATTTCTCCTCCCTACGCCAAAAACCGCAGGAAAAGCAAAAAGGAAATCGGTTTTTAAATGTCCCTAGAACAAAAATCGTAGAAAAAAGAAAAACTGAAATCTGTTTTTAACTGTCCTTAGACCAAATACCGTAGGAAAAAAAATCAGCTTTTAATTGTCCCTAGGCCAAAAGCCATATAAAAAACAGAAACTAATGCAATAATCAAGAAAAAGAATTCGACTACGAATTGCTTAGGAAATGTTCAATATTCTGTCCATCATTTGAAAACGCAAAATAACATATTCCACAACAAATCGAAGTGTTTCAGGAGAGATATTGTGAAAGTGTTGAGTAATGCGTGTTTTCGATTCACCAAAATTCGCATTGGACCCCCGTACATAACATGTTTTAGGAAAATCCACCGCCAGAAGACGCACGGGTTAAAGTGAATTGATTGAGGCAGCCAGGCTGTTGAAAAATATACACTTATAATTCTGTCATTTAAAAAATGCAGATTCAACAGCTGCTTCACTGGTGTTGCAATGTGCGGAGGAACGCCATCTTGCATTAAAATGTGCTATCCGCACATCTCAGCTGGTTGCGCAAAAAAGATTCACAATGTGCCCCATTGTCGGTACAGGTGACAGGAATCAAAGGACCAATCTCTTCGAAAAATAAAGGGCCAATGATAAATGTACCGTAAGACCGCACTACACAGCGACGTTTGCAGAATGAAGAGGCAATGGTTGCATTTGAAGTGGATTCTCATTGGCCCATATTCTGCAATTTTGAGTATTAATAGAACTTTGGAGAGGGTAATGGTCTTCGTTTGTCCTCAAACATTTTCAATATCAATTTATTGCAATCTTCCATTCAAGCAATAAATTGCAGGATGATAGCTTTTGCAGGAAGCAACTCCAACATGCGTAATTTTGTATACAGGGTATAGCATGATCTTTCATAAAATTTTACGAACCTTGTTGATAGGCATGTGTAATGGTCGGGAAATTATCTGTGCACTGCACATTCCGAAAGTACTGCTTGACACTTCCTGCAGTGCTGTAGCCATATCCTCTAGTAATGTCGAAGCAATTGCTTATCTCCCTGTGCTAATTTCAAGTCAAGTGAACCAATCTCTTCGAATTTCTCAATCTTCTTCTTCATACCGAATGCAGTCATTGGTATGTATGTATCTTCATAACATCGAAAAGTATGAAAAGATTAAAAAAAAGAGGAAACAATAAAAGATAGACATGTGTTATTGCAACTAACAAAAATATGCGTTAAAACCCTTTTTTTTAATAGAATTGTAATGTAGTCAGTGATAGATACATTTTCCAATGATTTAATACTATATTTTCTTTAACAACAATCAGTTCTGAGCAGACTGATTCAGTATTTTTAGATGAAATGAATTTAAAACATAATGTAAATATATTGATGGCGATTATTTTTTAAATCCCAATATTACAATATACACTGCCTTATTTTTTATTTTCTGTAACTGAAATACTAGTTTGTACGTTGTTTCCAAAAATTATCATCATTATACAATTTGAAGTAATTCAAATTTCAGTGAATATTTCCTTCTTGAATACTTATAATTTATGATTCCAATGATAAAAAAAAAAAAAAAAAAAAAAAAAAAAAAAAAAAAGTAGGTGTTAAAAATAAAGTCAAGAATATGGTACTTAAATTTTGTAGTAAGTTAAATACTATTAAAATCTTTACATATATATATATGTTTACACTTTAAATAACTAATATTAAAAGATATTAAAGAGGAATTAAAAAATTACTTAAACATATGCCGTATGCTTACGGCATATAACACGCTTCGGAGTATAACATGCTCATAGTTGTTAAGGATTTGAGATACAAAAAATAGCATAATAGAAGTTGAATTGCCATTTATTATAAATAAAAATTAACTAACGATTAGTTACAAATTTTATGCTTTTCAGAATTTTATTAATAAAAAGGTATTAAGAAGATTTATTAATTTTTAGTTAAATAATATTATTTAAATCATGCAACAAAACATTTTTAAATCTAACAATAATATATTTATATAATTAGTTGTTACAGTATTTACGTTGATAAAATTTTTTATTTATGCATAGATAAAATCAAAATTGAAATCAATTTCACGAAAATTCAAACGTTTTAAAGTTTTTGTCTGATGAGTTAAAATGATATGAATTATTCATTATTGCGTTAATTTTATTAACATATGACAACTGGAACGTTTACACTGAATAATCGTTTAATTTTATCTAAATAAATGCCATGAAAAAGGAGATTTTGCTTAATTAAACTCTTAAATTATGAAGATATACTATTAATACTTAGACGAATACTTACAATTTCAAATTCTAATGATCAAATAAAAAAGAAGTAAATGTTAAAACTAAATTCAAGAACATGGTACTTAGATTTTGTACTTCGTTAAATACTATTAAAATCTTTATTTTATTATTTTAATACTTTAACTAATATTAAAAGATATTTAAGGATGAACTGAAAAAGGGACCAAAAATATGCCGTATGCTTCCGGCACGTACACTGTAAAAAAAAATCTGTGAAGTTACTAAAGTTTTTCTAGGAAACTTGGATTCCTAGAACTTTTCATGTAACGGCAACAACAAAATTTCATGTAACAGACACACTTTTGCGCCGAAAATCAAAAAATCTGTAAGGTTACTAAGAATTTTTTTGGAAACTGGGATTCCGAGAACTTTTCATGTAACTGCAGCCAGGGTTACAAATAAAAGTTTAGTAAGATTACTGAAATTTTAGCAGATTCATTTGTAAAGTTACAGATTTTTGTAGCTTTACAAAAACTAGTTTTGTAGATTTGCAGCTTTTTTCGTACCGTTACAGGTGAAAGTTTAGTAAGCATGTAACTTTACATCTGTAGAACTACATATTTTTTTTTTTTTTACAGTGTACTTCGCTCCGGTGTATAAGTCGCACGTAGTTGTTAACGATTTGATATACAAAAAAAAAATAACATAAAGCAAGTTGAATTACTATTTATTACAAATTCAATAAAAACGTATTAAGAATATTTATAAATTTTTAGTTAAATAATTTTATTTAAATCATGCAACAAAACTTTTTAAAATGTAGCGATAATACATTTATCTAATTAGTTGTTACAATATTTACTTTGATAAATAATTTTATTTATGCATATATAGAATCAAAATTGAAATAAATTTCACGAGAATTCACGCATATCAACCTTTTTGTCTGATGAGATAAAGTGATATGAATTATTCATTATTGGGTCAATTTTATTAATATATGACCACTTCTATGTATACATAATTTATTTAATTTTACCTATATAAATTTCATAAAAAAGGGACTTTGCTTAATTACATAATTTCTTAAATGATGAAGATCAGTAATACAAAAACATCTGAATTTAGTGTGGGAGATTTTTAGTTATTTTAGAATGATACGCGCAACGTGATTATTTCAAATGTATGCATACGTTTGTATGCATGTAGTTTAAAATTTCAAGAAAATGTTTATTTATGACTAGATGTATTAAATAAAGCACCATTTATAAACTATAAAGAAAATAGCTGATACCATTAAAATATTTAAAAAATATTTTCAATATAGCATAAATAATACTATTCTTATATTTGATATATAATTTTAAATCAGAGTACGTAATTAGAATCTACATCATTCATTTTTATTAATCTGTGAATTTAGCATTATTCTATTCATATTATCTAATGCAGTCTAATAATTCGATAATTTCTATAGAGTCGATTATCTTGTGATTTAAATAGTTATTTTTGATTTGGAAAAATGCGTTTATTATATTTATATGTATGTATGTATTTTTAACACTTTCCAACAAAGTTGAAAAGTGTTTATGACTTCGGTTTGTCTGGCCGTCTGTCCGTCTGTCCGTATGGCCGCGCTCTAACTCCCGTAAATATACTCGGATCGTTCTGAAATTTTTGAATGTTAGTGACCTCTACCATAGCACGAACCCTATTGCAAATGAAGTTTGTAGCACGTTTAGTTCTACAGGGACAGTCAAAAGTTTTTCGTTACATTACGGCCTATGGGAAAAACTAGTTTAAAATGACTTTTAAAGATATTACATGCTTTCAAACATGATAAAATTGATATGCATTTATCAAGTGCACTAAAATATGCATTCTGTAGAACATGCAGGTCAAAGAATAATTTTTATTCATTTACAGGACCACACAAGTGTATTCTGTTACATAATGATATAGGGATGGAGGGAATTTTTCCGGCGTACTTTAATTTAGTTAAATTATTTCATGTATAATGAAATTGATATACGTCGCTGTGGTTCACTATAAGCAATTTCATGTATAATATGAAGTGCATAGCATTTACAGGGACACACAAAAGATTTGAGATACTATATTGTATCCGAAGTACTGTAGCGATGATTGTAGTACTGTAGCGATGATACTGTACGGTAGCGATGATTGCTGGAAATACATTTTTAATTATGTTATGTGATTTTATGTTTCACTATATATTTTTGCATTGTATATGGTGTGTATAAATGATGTAATCAATATACGGGGCTACACAAAAGAATTCGTAATGGTCACTGGGCATGATTGCAAATTGCTTAAAGGTGGTTTTAAAGGAGTTATCCATTTTTTTACGCTGAACTGCATTTAGTTTACTAAGAAATGTTTATAGAACATAGATAAAATGATATACAGGGTCACGCAACGAAATGCATACATGGCCGTCTATCAATGATAAATTTGGAAAATGGGATTCCAGTAGTTTTGAGAGTGTTTTACTTTGAATTAAACTTTAGCTAAATAGTGGCGTGTCATAAAGGTACTAGGTGAACTACTTGGCTGTACAAAAGTATACAATTATGTTTCCATCTATTAGTATAAATTGCTGAAAGGGAAATTTCAACCTGTTATCCGTTTTCTTGCTAAACTAAATTTCCCCACTATATAGTATTTGTATATCAACCTACAGATAAAATACACGGCTGTTCAAAAGAATTGGAATACATATTTGCTACAGACAGTAACTGCTGAAAGCAGTTTTTCAATTGTTTTATGCGTTTTCTAAAATGTTTACTTAGTTCACTTATATACCTTATTTCCCTAAATAACGAAGTTTTGTTAAAGCATTCAGGAAGTGTTGGATAGTGTTTCATAATCTATGCTTAACGCATGTTTTTTCTTACTTGTTTTTTCATAACATCGGAAAGCATGAAAATATAATTTTTAAAAGGAAACAATAAAATGTAATCATATGTTAACACAATGAAAAATTTTTTTAAAGTTAAAACTTTTTTTTTCATAGAATTGTAATGTAGTCAGTGACAGATACATTTTACAATAGTTTAATACTATATTTCATGTTACAACAATCAGTTCTGAACAGACTGATTCAGTATTTTTAGATGAAATGAATTCGAAACATAATGTAAAATTATTTATGACGATTTTTTTTTACAATCTCAATTTTATAACATATACTGCGTTATTATTATTATTATTTTTTTACTGGAAATTATTTTCTGTAACTGAAATGCTATTTTGTACGTTGTTTTCAAAAATAATTATCATTATACGATTTGAAGTAACTCAAATTTTAGTGAATATTTTCTTCTTGAAGACATACAATTTCTTATTCTAATGAACAAAAAAAAAAAAAAAAAAAAAAAAAAAAAAAAAAAAAAATGTAGGTTTTAAAACTAAAGTGGAGAATATGGTACTTAAATTATACTAAGCTAAATAATATTGAAATCTTTATTTTTTTTTTAAACTTTAAATAACTAATATTAAAAAATGTTAAAGAAGGAATTTAAAAAAGGAATTAATGATATGCCGTATGCTTCCGGCACATAATACGTTCCGGTGTATAGCACGCACGTAGCATTTCAAAGTACATTTTCTGTTTTTAGGTAAAATAGAAGTATTATGTGTGCCATTTTTCTTTACAAAGAATTTTCCGTGATATAATTATGTATAAATGCAATAAAGAATGACAAAAAAAAAAAAAAAAAAAAAAAAAAAAAGGCAATAACTTGTACTTTCCGTGTAATCTGTAAGTAAAATTATTAAGCAAACGTCGTTTATAATTTTTCGTAATTAATAAACACAAGAATCTCAATTCTGATGTTCATATTCTTCTTCTTTCTCTTTTTATTTATTTATTTATTTATTTATTTTGCTACTTTTTAATCCTTCATTTATTTAATCGGCATATAATTCTATTTTGTAACTTTATATCGCTTTGGTGGTATCGAAAGTGGACCTTAAATCATGGAATATCCGGTATATATATTTTGTTGTTGTTGTTGTTGTTGTTTTCTATCACACACAAATACTGCGAAATTTGCACCTTTTCTCTAACGGAACGTCGCCGGATTACAAGAGAATACCATCCGCTACCATAGCCCTTACATATTGGACAAGAATGTGAGTCAATTAATAAAATCGCTTTCATTTCAAATGGCTAAAATGTTTATAGTTAAATAATCTGAAAATAATGTTATTAAGCAAACAAAATAAAAGAATGATCGGCATCAAAAGAAATGATGTAAATCCCCATAAAATAATAATAAATAAAAATAAGAATGCCCAGTTAAATTGATGGCATTGAGCTCATAGGCTATTCACACTAATTGTATATTATATTGTTATTTCAAAGAATAATGCCCCTAGAAAAATAAATTAGTGAGGTTATGCCCTATCCCATTTTCCCCTTGAAGCTTAACCAATGTACCTCCAAATTTAATCAGGGAAGCGTGCTATCAGGATAAAACTGTATACCAAATTTTAAGTAAATAGGATAATTTTGCAAGAAAAATCCATTTAGCTAAATTACGCGGTGGATTAGCCTCCATTTCCCTCTTTATATTTAACCAATGAAACTTCAAATCTAATGAGGGAAACACCTTATCATAATAATCAGATATACCAAATTTGAAGCAAATCCTATAATTATGCATGAAATCCCATTTATGGAAATTAAGGAAGATTAGCCCCCTGCCCCCCCCCCCCCTCCCTTTATACTTAACCAATGAATCCCTAAACCTAATTGAGGAAACGCCTTATCTAAATGAACCTATATATTCGATTTGAAGCAAATCGGATATTTCTATTAAGAGTTATCGGGTGTACGCGTACATACAAAACTTGCGGACTCATTTGCTGTCTGGTGTTGATAGCCTGTGAGCTAAAAAACTGCACATAAAAAGTGGTATGAAAACAAATGTACTCCAATATTTTAAACCTATCCTCAAAAATTCTGTGGATAAAAGGACTTTTTCCGTTGTGTTTCTCTCGTAATAATACCAAAATTTCCTCTTGGATATATCCACCAAAGTACAGAATTTCTCTTATTCTAACGTGAAAATTACACGAAATCATCGTATAGAAAACTGCACGGTTGTCAGAGACAAATTCCGGTAACAGTCTTACGTTTCTTTTTCGTATTACAAATTAATTTTGTGCGTTTTTTTTGTTTTTGTTTTGTTTTTTTCTCTCTCTCACAACACGGAAAATGAGCCAACTGAAGATCAAAGATTCCTAAATTTTCCTTTCAAAAGATTAAAATTTCATGAAATAACAGTAAAAGTTCTTCCAATCAAAAGGCTATACCAACATTTTTTTTTTTTTTAGGTTGTTTTTGAGAATGAGATTTGGATATTACATACAGATAAATAATATTCCCGTGATTTAAATATTTCAGATAGAGAAAAAGTTTACTGAAAATGAAATTACAATTTTTATTTATCTTCTGCTAAGTATTTGGAGCATGATCATCCATCATGATCATGAATGAAAAAATATTTGATTCAATGCTGAAGAAAACGACCAATTATCACAATTGTTTTATATATTATTGTATTATATTGTTGATAAATACAGTATATAGATACAAAATAATATAATAATCAAATATGCTATTGTAAAATACGACCTTTTAAAATTAAAATTGATAATAAATTTAATAATGACGAACCTACATAGTAACATAAAATCTCACGTGGAATCTTTTTTTGTGAAAAACATCTATTACATTAATTTGAAGGTGTCGAAATAAATAATTCGAGAAAAAATTCAGATTGCCCATTCTCTGTTTATTTGTACCGTTGCATCAAATTTAAATGCCTTTAAATTTACTTTATCAGTTTAATATCCTTTTTAAAATTTCCTTTATTAAAAAACAAATAAATTTTATCTCAAGCATTTAGTCTTTATGTCTAAAAATTATTTTCATTCCATGTAAACTAGTCATGAAAAAAAAATCGATAAGGAAAAAACACATTTAATTATTTGATTAGTTTTAACTTTTCATTAGTTTAATTAATTTATTTTTTACCTTTTCTTTCTAATTTTCAATAATAGTATTGGACATTTTGTACTTTTGATACCCGTAAAAACAAAGATATACCCTGAATGAAGATTAGAAGGGAATCTACATATATCCGAAATGAATAAAGAAACATGTAATCTCCCCCTTTAAGATATTTTTATAAGCACTTTTCTGTTTTATGGGGTCTCAGGACCCTTAACCCCGTGGAGTGGAGACCGGATAATTAGGACACTTAATCCTTGCTCCCGTGATATTCATGGGCTATGTCTTTTAGTCAGATTGTTTGATTCCCACCAGTTTTATAAAACAGTGTAATTGGAATTATTATGGTATCATTTTGTCTGTCATTAAATAAGGTGTATACTTATTTTCCAAAAAGGTAGTGTCAATAAGCTATTTGAATTTTTAAACCTTAATTTAATGCGACCGTTAAGTGGTTAAAGGTTCAAAATTTCCGAAAATTTAATGTTATTAAATATTAAACTCCTATCTTTTCTGAAAATTTTGATACATTTGTTTCCTTGAAATTCCCATTAGAACAGAAGTTGTGGGCTTTAGAATTATATCCGATCAATAGCAGAAGCGGCGTTTCCTAAACTTTGAAATCATTTTCATCCAAATGTCGTTTTAGGGCATAACGCGCAAGATATATCGAAAATTTCTGGATATTTGTTCATGCAATTTTTAAAAGATATTCATGTCTGTATCAACCAATCTTAAAATTTCATTTTTATGGTTCAAAAAAGTATTTTTTAGGTAATTGTACAGTTCAAATTTTCAAAATTTTGTATTTGCTAAATAAAACTTTGTATTAAAAATATAAGCATTCTTTAAATACAAATTTATTTAGGTTCAGGGTAATTATTACAATCTCAAGTACATTTTGGCAGAAAAAATTTCATTCTAGTTGAAAAATTTATTTTGAAATCCTACGCGTAATCTCTTATACTGATTTTCTGCTCGAAAAATGTCGGACAGTTTGGAGCCACCTACAAATACTAATTCTGCTTCTTGAAATTTGTTAATACATATAATGAAAGAACATACTTTTATATTTCATCCAAAAAAAAAAAATTAGATCATATAGAGTTTAAGATATTAAATGTTAAAAATAGTCTCTTTTTTTTCCATTTTTTCTAATTTTCTTGAAACTCCTTAAAATAATGGTATTTTCCTCTAAATATAAAATATTTTCCACAAACTTTTAAAAAATAAATTCCCATAAATTTTCAAAAAAGCGAATTGTTTTATACATAATTTTAAATCCTTCCGATAGTTTATTCTGAATCAAAAGATGAAATATTTTAAGTCCGAGAGTATACAAAAAAAAAAAAAAAAAAAAAAAAAAAAAAAAAAAAAAAAAAAAATAGAGCTGTGAATGTGATAGTTAACAGAAATAGAAGAGTATAAGCTTTTAAAATACTCCGTTAACTTCTTAAAAGGTCTTTGAAAACGTCTTCTATTAATCTGTTTCTTTCACCAATTTCAGTTTACGTTCGTTAGCTTTTCAAATAAATATTATATGATCGATTTGTCTTTGAAATAAGGTAATTGAGATAAAGCGAAAAAATATTATTGTTGTTAAATGATATTGAATGCATCCACCCTCGATGGAATTGCATATACATATATAGTTTGTGAACATTTGTCGAAAGTTATGTAATAATATTACACAAGATTGTGTGAAAGAGTTTTGCGCATAAATATGCATACTTATGTGTATGTGTACTCATAAATTTCGAAACTTGAGAAAATAGCTTGTATAATAGCAGCTGAATAGTTAAGTTGGTGCTTTGGAAGGCTTGAAACCCTTAGTTCGTATCCCGTTACGGCAAGTATTGCTTGTTTACTGTATACTGAATTAAATACAAAATATGTCCTATTTTAGTAAATTTGTGTTAAACAATGGTATTATGATAAGAATAATCTTAAAATAGGCAGCATGGTTGTCTTGAAAGAAGACAGTTTGCCAATTTGTAACTGGTTCTTGCGTAGAGTATTAGAATTATTTCCAGGAAAAGGTAATAAAAGAAGGGTTGCAATATAAAAAAATAAAAATGGAATATAAAAATACCAGCCACAAAACTAGGTGTATTGTCTTTGGAAAAGTATAAATATGAATAATGGTTATGTAAATATTATTGTGTATATATATATAACGTTTGTATGTGTAGATTATTTTAAGTTAAGATTCTTTTGCATTGGAACATTATATTAGTGTCTATTTTGTGTTTGTCTTGCAATGTGGTGTTATTTAAATTTCTTGAATGTCCGTCAACATGTCAATGCGACCTGAATATTCAAGTACGCGCTTTCGCGCAATTATAATTTTTATGTAATTTTATTCTTTTATAATTGTTTCATTTGTGTAGCTTGGAAACAATAAGAATATAATTTACTTTGTGTAACTTTTGTAACCACGTAGAGGAACAGAGTTTGTCTATTATCGGCCAAGAGAGGTCATTACTTCTGTGAGTGAAATAAACTGAGATTCATTTGCAGTATCGAAGTATTTTATTGCGCTGATTAATATAATTCTAATTATTGAGTTATACTGAAACAGAGAAATCTTACTTAAATTAAAATAATATAAAATTTCATCGAGAAGGTAGAATTTTAACTTGATTTCACAAACATAAGGCATTCGACCAAAAGCGACATAATAAAGAGTCCTCGTTGTAATGCAATATTTTGTGTCTGCTGTATTTATGGACATGCCTGGTCGAACATCAAAACTGTTGATTTCATTTTCCGTTTACTTTTTCGAATTATCTTTAATTTATCTTTGAGATATTTTTTGAGTTAATACCAATTTAATATATAGTTTTCTACGAATGTTCACTCAGAAAATGCTTTATTATAAGTTTTAATGATAATACACTATTAAAATGAACAGTCCCTTATAAGACCATGCCGTGTTGAGCATGACCGTATTAGACCTCATTAGAGTATCTCTGGTTTTCACATATTTTACTTTCAAACATAAACAATATTAAAAATATTGAATAGTTCAATCTACATCCCAAAATACCATTAAGTTATATTGAACATCATGCAAAGATTGTACATTTTAAACAGAAAAATTTGCTGATATCATGTGAAAGTTTATTTGCAGTTTTTAACATATAAGTGTGGAAAAATTCAGCGATTCGGTTGTTGTTGAAATTATCCGGAGATATAAACTGTCAGATATATGCTGTCATTTCTCATTCAGAGACCGTTCCCTACAATATGATAACACATGATGAAAATAAAGTGTCCCTTAATAAGAGCACGTTTCATCAGCGACTGAAAATAATAAGCTTATCTGTCAATTAATGGAAAACAGAATTCGCAAATTTTAATACCAGCGGCCATTTCGCTTAATACAAGACAATATCAAAAATATTTCTAATAATAGGGAAACTAAAAAAGGAAGTTCTGACGTCAATTAAATACTTCGTGCATTCTAACACCGAAGTTGAGTGATTATATGAGATTTTATTCGCGGAAATTTACCAACTGGCCTCAGAGGAATACGTAGACAGCTTGAACATTGCTTAAGAAAAATTATCATCATTAACCATTTTTTTTTTAATTTTTCTATCAAACGAATTTTTTTATTTTTCTAATTTATTTGAATATATAATTTCATTACCAATTAATCAAAATACTTGAATTTTGATATTTTGTAATTATTTAATGATGTAACAATTTTTTTCCTTGTAGTACCCTATTCAATCTTCTGTAACAGAATTATACAATTTCTTCTGAAAAGTTTGTGTATAAATTCATTTCGCGTTTATCTAAAATATTTTAATCATGTATAAATATTTTCCCAACGCCTTTAGCTTAATCTTTGTCAAATTAGGAAGAAGAGTTTAAATTACAAAAGGATACAATCTGGAAAATTGGCAATAATAAATCATTTTCTTCAAAACCTGTTTAACTTTTATTTTACTCTATGTTGCATAGAATGTACACATCAGTATAGCGCAGCTTTTTTTTAACTATGCTGTGACGTCATATAAGTACCACTCTAAGGGTACAACGACAAAGAAGATTTTAGTTAACTGAGAATAGGTTCTTTCAACATCACATATTGTCCTTAAATTTTGAAAACAAATGATGAAAACTTCCTGAAATTTAGGGAAAAAATAATTTGTATTTTGAAAAACATTTTTATGGTTACAACTTTTTTTTTAAATCTTTCAAAAATCTGACTTGGCTTAATTTACATGTTATAAATATTAAAATTTCTATAACCCAATATCTCAGTTAGTCGTGGCGCATAATGCATCTTGAAAATCGTGGTCGCTGTAGAATTCCTTATACACAAAGTTAAGTAATTTTTTTCATTACTCATTAGTTTTTTATGTCCTACATCTTGAAAATAAACTGTTGGATACTTTGTAACCATTTTTAGGGTTCCATACTTAAAAATTAAAAACGGAACCCTTATAAGATCACACCTGTGTCTGTCTGTCAATCAGTCACAGACATTTTACTCGTAAGCTATTGAAAGTGGAGAGTTCAAATTGGGAGAAGTAATAAGGTCTATTGATCCACACATTTTCAGATTATTAAATATTTATAAATATATTTAGTAAAAAGTTACATGAGCTAATTAATAATTCTTTTGGAAAGAAATTATTTTCTTTGGATATCGCGTGGGGTATCGTGTGAAAGCTTTCATTACACTGAACTGAAAAATACATTTATTTAGTTTTAGGTATTATACTTTCAAAGATAGAGTCGAAAATGTAGCGCAAAAATACGTTCTTCGCCATCTAATTCCGAATCTACTGAAACTAAAATTATTTAAAAAAAATAGAGGTAGTAGACGTTAATTTAAACCCTACAGGAAAATTGTACGATTACCCTATGTCACAAAGTTTTTGAGAGAATCTGATTTTTCTGTTACACACAAATTTCTATTTACGGACATTCAGCAATTGTTGAGCAGCGCTGGAGGTATCTTTCGTAGCAGAAGTATAAAAGCATTGCTGAGAATGATTTTTGAAAAAAATCGTTGGTAATTATCTGAGATATTAGGGGAGATTAGCTGAATTTGGATCACTTCACATATTTTCATGTGTAAATCACTTAATTTTTGTAAAATCAGCAAAAGATCATTACACAGAGTCAATCTATTCTTCTACTAACTAAATAAATATTTACATCAATTTCTTTTTGAAAATCTGAAATTTTATTTTAATTTGAAAAAAATTGTCAAAAGTGGCCCAAATTCAGCAACTTGTCGACTAAGTTGGATCCCCAGTCTCCTAAATTGGACCAAATAATATCAGGTAGTTTTAATGACTAGGGAATATAACTAATTTTATTAAAAGCAAAGTTTGCGATTAATGAAACAATCAAACAAAATAATAGCAATGAAGTATAATGAAATCAAATATATGAAAATAAGAGTAATTGTTTTAAATCAAAATGTATTCAAAATAAAAATCAAAGTTATCAGTAATTAAGAATAGAAATTATGGAACTAATTATCAGTTACTTGAATATTATGTAAGGAGTGATGCAAAGCTTATACATGAATTTTGTTTTCCAGCGCACACAACATGGAACCGTACATGGCAAACACTGAATGGGACACTGAATCATTTCTGCTATTTCATTTTTATTACAAATTAGGCAAAACCAGTCATAACTGTCTAGATTTTTCTCTTTAGATTCTAAATTATTAGATTTTTTTGCAACAGAAGTTTTCTTTACATTATGTTTGTAGTTCTACTCTTCCATCATTTTCTTGCTAATTGCATTACGCCTATTTTTTAAAACTCGATGTTCCAATTGCTTCTGGGCTGTGAAAGCTTCCTTTTTGTCTTTTTTTTTTCATTTAAAGGTTTAGTTTATATGGAGATGATGTTAACACAACTGTTTTTTGGCTCCCTCTGTACTTTGATTTAAACGAATTTAGCAAGGAAAATAACATTTCTAACGGTTTTTTTTTCTTCTTTTGGAGAGGATTTGTAGCTGCAGCCTTGTTGCAGGTCAATCTATTCACAACTTATTGTCTGCATTTTGTTTCCTATACCTTTAACAGCTTTTGCTGTTACGGGTGTTTTTCTTCCAGACGGTTTGTCTATGTATTTTTCAACATTTTCATCAAGGTTTGCGATTTATGCGTTTTAATGGCAAAAAAGTATAATTCCACCCTCCAGAACTATAAAAAGTCTCCCATCTCAAATATCCTGCAGGAGGAAAATGTTTGAATTCAAATCTGTAAATCAAATATGCCGTAGGAATAAGGAATTCAAAGAAAATAAATACAATTACATACAAGATAAACGACATGCAAATAAAATTTATTGCATAGACATGTAAAAATATTTTTATGTTTATATAGGCCTAAACTGTATAAAAAATTTATCCAGATATACAAAAAAAAAAAAAAAAAAAAAAAAAAAAAAAACTTGCATGGAGATAGTAATCCATTATAAAATATGTCAAAATAAATAGTGTACAAAGCGTACCGTCCTCGAAATTCATTACTTACTTTTCAAATTTATGATCGCATATCTGGTCCAATTTAAGCAACTTAAATTGGCCCAATTATGGCAACCGCGCCATTTTTTTTTAAACAGTTAATTTCAAGACTATGAACAAAAACGAAACAAAACAAATCCGCATGAAAAATATGTGCAATAAAGATATGAATTCATATATGTATATGAATACATAGCAACTTACCTTAGTTTTAAGATATTCACTTACGCTTCGTAGGAAAAAATTAGATCAAAACAGCTAACTTTAGGTTTTTTAAAATTGTCTGAAAACAGCACTTGGTAGTCGGCTGCTTCTTTTAATCATGAGTGTTGTCATTCTGATGAGTAGGATTTCAGTGGTAGATGGAGTATCTTCCTGTAATTAAAGGCAGAATGGCAACGGTCCAATTAAAGCGGCGGTCCAAATATGGCTACTCTCCCTTAACCCTTAAAGACACGGATAGTTTGGACGTACATAATGACAAAGGCGGCGTACTCTAAAGTCTAGTTAACAACTTTTAATGACATATATGTGTAATACAATGCCCAATAGAAGCATAAAAGCAATAAACGTCAAATTGTTAAAAACAGACTAATTTAATTATAATGAAACACATAAATACTATGGGATTCGCGACTAGATTACATTGAGAGGATATCTCAATACGCCTCGATTGACTTAAAAAGATAATTAAAAACCTATCTGGAAAAACGCGGCACAGACCAAGGCAGCGTTACAAATTTGTGATCTCATTTCCAAGCGCGCTTAGAAAAATGCCAAATTTAAACCGTAACTATAGACGGGAGTCAGAATGACTCCGCGTTGTTCTTTGTCTCTGATTATCATGTGTTTTTCTGTCCTTGTATAAAATCATTCATCAGTACCAACAAATAGTTCTTTTATCATTACATGACTTCCAGAATATATTGCGTTTCTAAAATAAATTCCATTGCTGTTTACAAAAGACAAAAAAGGAAAATAAAATTTATCTCTGAACGCGTAAGAAAATTCATGTCTCCAGTTACGGGTTAAACTTTGAACAAAGGTTTTTTTAGCTATACTGTTGAAAAAAAGATTATTACTACGCTGAATTTTGTTTCATGGAATGGCAAATGAAGTTTAATTATGCTCTGCTTTTACTGTCAGTACCGAATTAAGTTCATTATAAACAGATTAGGATAATATTAAAACATGAGTTATACAGAATAGCTATATTTGATTGCTATGTTCCACATCTCTTTGAACTTTCATGGTATATACATTTACTCTTTTCTAGTATATGCAGTTATATTCAACACGATGTTGTGTAGTTTTTAACAAAGTCGTTCAAAGTTTTTTAGCAACTTATTTTTTTAATAATACAATTACTAATTCATATATTTATTGTACAGAACACTCTGTGCGGGAGAAATACTCGCATTTTACCGTTTATATAAATTACACTAGCAAAACACGCGGCTTTGCACGTGTAATAGTAGAAATATGCCAAGTGGTATTTATGTGCCCATATTTCTTAGAAAAAATACATTGTTAGGAATAATTAAGTAAAACTAATCATTCCACAATTTCACTAATCTTCATTATTACACTGCAATAGATGTAAATGAGGATTAAATAGGAAGAACATAAAATCATTTTAAATAAATAAAAAATTTAAAATACATTTTGAAACTTTTACGCTCATTTCATTTTTCATTTGAAGTTTTGATTTTTTTTAACACTCTTAGAACTGATTTACATCTTAAAAGCAACCATAATGTCATATTCTAAGCTTCTAGTCTAATGGTCTACCATACCTATGGTGGTAATGTCACCAATATAAAATATAGCATAGGTTGGAACAGGGACTGTCACATAAATTTGCCTACATGAATTTTGAAATCGGATTAGTATTTCCTGAGATTCCAGCGAAATCGTAATTTGGAAAATTTTAAAAAGGCTTTTCGCTCACTTTAAAACCTTAAATTTCGTATCTTTTAAAAAGTGTTCTTAGAGAGCATTTACGTCTTATAATTTTAAGTGTCTACATTAATAATTCAATAGAAATTGTAATTTAGAATACATTTAGAATGCTTTTCGCTTATTTCACCCTTTTAAATTTCGATTTTTTTAAGCTGATCCTAGACAATACAAACGCTTTTCGCTCGTTTCACCTTTTTAAATTTGAATATTTTACAAACTGTTCTTAGAGCCCATTTACATCTCATAAGCGACTACCATGCTAAATTTAAAGTTTCCAGTACCTTCAATATCGCAAAATAGTAATTTTAGAATGTTTTTTGGGTACTATAACCCTCGTATGGTAATGGCACTGACAAAAAAATATAGCTACTTTTGCGCAGAAACTATCATCATCAATCTGTCACCATTACTAATGAGATCGGTTTGGTATTTCCTGATATACCATAGAAGTCGTAATTTAGAAAGTTTTTAGGGCGCATTTCGCTCATTACACCCTTTCAAATTTGGAATTTTTTAGAAACTGTTTTTAGTGAATATTTACATCATATAAATATCTTCCAAGCCAAATTTCATATTTCTATCCTAGAGAATTGCATAAACATCACAATTTTGAATGTTTTTAGAACACTTTTCAAGAAGTTTCTTCCATTTTAAATTCGATTTTTTTTAAATCTGTTCTTAAAATCATTAAAATCTTATAAGTAACTACTATGCTGAGTTTCAAGTTTCTAGCTACTTCAGTATGACTACTTCAGTAATCGAACTTTAGAACACTTTTTTGCTCCTACCACCCCAAGGAGGTACTGGAGCCGACATAAAATATAACGTACATTCTAGCAAGGACTGCCACATTGATTTGCAACAATTAGTTTTGAAATCGGTTTGGCATTTCCTGAGATTGAATAGAAATCGTAATTTGCAAAGGTTTTTGAAAACTTTTTGTGCATTTCTAAAAAATTCAAAATTTATAAGGGGTGTAAACTGTTGTTAGAGAGAATTTACATCCTATATGTAACTATCAATCAAAATTTAATGTTTCCAGTTCCATCAGTATCACAAAAA
The DNA here is from genome assembly GCA_963932465.1 of Maratus speciosus. Lineage (NCBI taxonomy): Eukaryota > Metazoa > Arthropoda > Arachnida > Araneae > Salticidae > Maratus > Maratus speciosus. The sequence goes on from OZ010791.1 coordinate 547,976,990, forward strand.
TCGAACGTTTTTTAATCCAGCACCCCCAAAGTGGTGGCATCGTAAACATACAATATAGCTTATATTGGGACAGGAACTGTCACCATCAATTTACGACCCTTCTTCTCGCTTTTGACGAAACTTCTCGCTTTTGACCCCTTTGGAATTTCGATTTTAAACATTTTTTAGAGTGCATTTTCATCATATATGAACAGCCATGCGAAAATTCACGTTTCTAGGTGTTATCGATAAATATAATTTAGATATAATAAATTAACCAAAAAGGAAGTAAAGTGGTTTAAAGTAAGTAAAGTCAATTCAATAAGTGTGATTTATTGTTATCATAATCATGTTGTAAATTGCTAAGTAATATTTATTGATGTTCTAATAATTTTGTAAATCAATAAGTGTTGTTTATTGCTTTATATGTTTATCTTATGTTGCGCAGCTGTGCCCAATGACGTCAGATACTCTTTCTGACGAAAATGTAAACGAGAAATAATGTTCAGTATACATTAAAGTTTTGATTATGTAACTGTTGTTCGCAATCTTTGAATCCGAGTTATTTTGTCGCTTTGAACTGCAGTTAATTGCTATGATAACTACAGTTGTAGTGTTTTATGAACTGAAATCATGTTATTAGAGATTACATTTGGCGCGAAAACATGGGGCCGACATAGCAATTATGGATTTAAAATCATTGAAACTTGAAAGAAAAAACCCGAGAATTAGTTTTACGTCGTGTACGAATAAAATTACAGAAGAATTAGTGAAACTGGATATTGATCTTACACGTCTGTCTGTTTTACAGAAACAATTAGAGGATAAATTTGGAAGATTAGAGGAATGTCAGAAAATTATCAGTAGCATTCGGCTGAAACAGGAAGGCTCCGAGAGGAGTGTGAAGACGATTTCCAAGCAGCCGAAGAATATCGGGATAAGTACCTTGAGTTGAAGACTGCAGTAGAAGAAAAAATGATTACTTTGCAGACGCCTGTTTTTGAAAATAGGAATGAATCTCTTGAGAAGAGGAGTTTTAAATTGCCGAAGATAGAATTGAAGAAATTTAACGGTGATGTTAAGGAGTATTTGTAATTTTGGTCTCAATTTTAGAAGATACGTGAAGATAAGAGTATTTCGGACTCGGATAAATTTCAATACTTAATACAGGCGGTCCTTCCGAATTCAAAAGCAGCAAGAGTGGTGGAGAGTTTTTCAGCTACAGCTGCTAATTGTCATCAAACAATAAACCAAATCAAAGAAAGATTTGGTAGAGAAGATCTGCTCGTACAAATCTATATACGGGACTTATTAACAATGGTCATGAAGAATGCCATCGCTGGCCGAATTAAAACAGATTTGCCAAAATTGTATGATGAATTAGAGGGAAAGTTGCGGTCTCTCGAAAGTTTAGGACGTACTCAAGAAAAATACGGGGATTTCCTAATCCCGTTAGTAAAATCGATCCTCCCTGAAGAAGTCTTGATGTCATGGGAAAGAAAACGAAATGCCGAAGATGCGATGCAGGAAGAACGTTCACTCAAAAATTTAATGTATTTTTCAAAACACGAAGTGCAAAGCGAGGAGATGGTTGCTTTAGCGCGTAGTGGTTTTGGTGCTAATACTACTAATAAAAGATAGGACCGGGATAATAAAACTTCCCCTCCTGCAACGGTTTCATCGCTAGTAAACACTTCTTTTGGAAATACAGGTAAGCGAGAATTTACTTGTATTTTTTGTAATAAAAAACATTCATAGCGAGATTGTTTTGCCGCTAGAAATATGACTTTAGAAAATAAGAAAAATATTTTACTGAAGAAAAATGCTTGCTTTAATTGTTTTAAGCCTAACCACATATCTAAAAAATGTAGACTTAAAAGTACCTGTATTAAGTGTAAAAAATATCATCATTTTCTTATGTGGCCAGATTATAATAGTGAAAATGATAAGAAAGAAAATGAAACTCATGAAACTATTATTATGACAAATCATTCCAATAGTGAAAATGTTTATCTTATGACATTAATAGTTAAAGTGAAAAATGAGAATGTGGAACTAAAGGTTCGCACTATTATTTATTCTGGTTCTCAAAACAGTTATATTAGTAAAAAGGTGGTTGAGAATCTACATCTGGTTCCTAAGAGGAAAATTAAAATGACTCATTGCCTTTTTGGGGGGAGAGAAATCTCAGTTCAAATACATGATGTTTATGATTTAATTATTTCTGATTTAAATGATTCCTTTAGTTGTAGAGCTAGGGTATTCTCTGAAAATACAATTACTGGTTTTGTAACCAAACTTTCTAGTGTAGAGGCACTTATTGAGATTAAAGAAAAACAAATTATTTTACCTGATCTCGAATCTGAGGATTCGGAAATTAATTTACTTTTAGGTGCCGATTTAATTGGCACATTATTCACTAATAAATGTATGAAATTATCTTCAGGTTTATTTATGTTAGAAAAACGATTGGGTTGTGCATTAACTGGAAAACCAAATCAAAATTTGAATAGTAATTATGATAGTAATACTGTTTTGTCTGTTGTATCTTTGTATGTAAAAAATGCTTCTATTAATGTGTCATGGGATCTTGAAACGATCGGTATTAGGGAGCCAGTAGAAAGTTTGAAAAATCAGTATGAGCATTCTAAAATAATAGAGGAATTTAAAAGCAATATTAAAATTCATCCAGATGGTAGATATGAAGTTTGTTTACCTCTTAAATCCGATACGATTGAATTACCCAGTAATAAAGAAATCACGTGGAAGAGGCATAAAGAGATGTGCGAATGCGCACAAAAGGGGGCTCTACTTATTGATTATGAAAATGTTTTCAGAGAATGGGAAGTTTTAGAAAAAATTGAAAAAGTAACGTGCGACGTCGAGAAAGGGCATTTTTTGCCGCATCGGCCTGTGGTGAAAGTGGACAGTGCTACGAACAAAACTAGGCCCGTTTTTGATGCGTCCGCTAGAGAATACGGAAAGTGTTCCTTAAATGATATTTTGTATAAAGGCCCGAATTTAATTGAGCAAATACCGGACATTATCGATAGGTTTCGAATTTATGAAATTGATCTTTCTGCGGATATCGAAAAAGCCTTTTTGCAGATTAGCATAAACCCGGATCATAGAGATTTTTTACGATTTTTTTATCCTTCTGTGAACGAAAAAATTACTTACAGATATTGCAGGGGGGTTTTCGGAGTGAGTTCGAGCCCATTTTTGTTGGCAGCGTCGATATCTCATTTATTAGATAATGTATCTCTTAATTATAAGAATATGGCAGAAAAGTTGAAATATTCATTTTATGTTGATAATTGTGTTACAGGTGTTTCGAATGCTGCGGAACAAGACAAATTTATCGAGCAGGCTAAATGCATTATGTCTCGAGGGTGTTTTAATTTGAGAAATTGAGAAAGTTATGTTAAATCTCAAAATGTTACAAAGAGTTCGGGTGTAACAAAATTGCTTGGAATATTGTGGGATCTTGATTGGGATATGCTTAACTGTAATTTAATTTTTGATAAATTAAATAACAATGAAAACTTCACTAAAAGATTAATTTTGAGCTCTATGCAGAAAATTTTTGATCCGATTGGAATAATGTGCCCGTCAACTTTGCCACCCAAAATTATATTACAACAAACCTGGAAATTGGGTCTAGGTTGTGATTCTCCATTACTGGAGGAAATTCAAAGACCTTATAAAAAATGGTTCAGCGAAATAAATGTGTTAGAGGACGTTCAAATTCCGCGATATGTTGGCATAACTGAGTCTACCGAGATGCATGTTTTCGTGGATGCATGCAAAGAGGCATATGCAGCTTGCGTATTTTTTCGAACTATAAACCCGGAAGCTTTCAAAATTCAATTAATTAGAGCAAAAGCTAGAGTTTCTGCAATAAAGCAAGCGTCAATTCTCAGATTAGAATTAATCGCGTGTAACATCGGCGCTAGGTTGGCACATTCAGCACAACAAGCAGTTTGTGTACAGAACATGAGAAGAATTCTTTGGAGTGTCTCCATGGTTGAGTTGTACTGGATAAGTGAATACGGTGACTGGTCCGTTTTTGTTTCGAACAGGGTGAAAGAAATAAAAGGTCTTTTCCCCAATAGCGAATGGCGCCATGTTCCAGGAAAAATGAATCCTGCGGATTTGATTTCGCGTGGGTGTTCTCTCTAGCAATTGCTAGAATCTCGGTGGCGGGAAGAGCCGAAATGGCTCATTGAAGAAAGGGAAAATTGGCCCAGGGCTGAGAGTCTTGATAGTGAAACTCTAGAGATTACTAGTGAAAGGATAAAAGTGCAATTGTGTAATGCAAACACAACAGTCAAACATATTCCTTGGCACGGTAGGAAATTTTCAAAATTTGAATCTATTATTAGACTAGTTGCTTGGGTATTAAGATTCATAAATAATGTGAAATCGCGATACAGTGCAAGGAAAAAAGGTGAATTATCAGTTGAGGATTTAGAAAATGCTGAAAAAACTTGAATTTCAATGGTACAAAGTGCGTTTTTTCCAGATGTAGATTAGATACCTAACCTAGTCTGTTTTAAAGATGAAGACGGTGTAATTAGAGTAAAGACAAGAATTACAGAACGTATTGATACACCATATTTATTATCGCCAATTCTTTTACCTGATCACTGTATTTTCACGGTTAGTCTGATAGAGCTTTTCCATATCGCGAATTGTCATGCTGGAACTTACATTCTTCTAAGTATTTTGAGAGAAAAATATTGGATTCAAAGAAGTAGAAAAACTGTCCGAAAGATAGTAAATAAATGCATTCCTTGCCAGCGCTACAAAGTTAAATCACGTGAATCCGATCCAGTGTCACTGCCTTTAGATCGCATTAAAGATTCTAAAGTTTTTGAAATTGTAGGCGTTTAGCTGGACCTTTAGCTGGACCTTTATTTATTAAAAATGCGTATAAAGCCTGGATAGTGCTCTATACTTGTGCAGTCTATCGTGCTGTTCATTTAGAGCTTGTCTCCTCTCTGTCAGCTGATGCATTTTTGCTGTCTTTGCGACGTTTCATCACAAGAAGAAGAAAAACCTAGAATAATCTATTCTGATAATGGAACCAATTTTAAAGGTGCCAATAATGATCTGTCAAAGATTGATTGGCAAAAATTGACTCTTTTCTCCGACCTGAAACGAATCATTTGGAAATTCAATCCTCCCTCAGCCGCCTGGTGGGGTGGCTGTTGGGAAAGGCTGATACGTGTGATCAAAGAGCTTCTCCGACGAACACTCGGTAAAGCTGTCGTGACTTTTGAGGAATTGCAAACAATTTTGTGTGATTGTGAATATATTATTAACTCTCGCTCTCTCACATATCAATCCGAAAATCCAGAGGATTTAGTTCCATTAACACCGAACATGTTTTTAGTGCAAAACTCTAATGCTAGTGTCACGGACATTAATGAAGTTGACGCCAAACAGTTTCACGAAAAGCTGCGATACAGACTTAAGCTCATGGAACAATTAAGAATTCGCTTTCGAACTGAATATATCTGTCAACTTATTCAAAGCGTCGTGAAATCTCCCAGTTACTCGGCTTGAAGCTGGGTGAACTTGTGCTCATTGGGGACGTTGTACAAAAACGTCTAAATTTGCCGCTAGCAAAGATTGTGGACCTAATTCCTGGAAAGGATAGAAAAATTAGAACAGTCAAACTAACAACAGAACATGGTGTTGTTATCAGACCCATACAACGAGTTTTTCCCTTAGAATTATCTCCTACTAATTTTTATCCTTCTCCTTTTCAGCTAGAAAGCAGTAATCAAGGTTCTCTGATGGGGACAGATTCTTCAAACTTGTTGACAGAGTCTGAGCGAACGACTTACACAACCAGATTTGGTCGTGTGACCAAAATGCCCCAGAGATTTGGAAAAAAGAATATAGTTTTGAGTAGCTAGTCAGCAACTCAAAAGGGGGGAGAGTGTTATCGATAAATATAATTTAGATATAATAAATTAATCAAAAAGGAATTAAAGTGGTTTAAAGTAAGTAAAGTCAATTCAATAAGTGTGAGTTATTATTATCATAATCATTTTGTAAATTGCTAAGTAATATTTATTGATGTTCTAATAATTTTGTAAGTCATTAAGTGTTGTTTATTGCTTTATATGTTTATCTTATGTTGCGCAGCTGTGCCCAATGACGTCAGATACTCTTTCTGACGAAAATGTAAACGAGAAATAATGTTCAGTATACATTAAAGTTTTGATTATGTAACTGCTGTTCGTAATCTTGGAATCCGAGTTATTTTGTCGCTTTGAACTGCAGTTAATTGCTATGATAACTACAGTTGTAGTGTTTTATGAATTGAAATCAAGTTATTAGAGATAACACTAGGCGTTTAAGTGACACAAAATTCGAAATTGAGCGGTGGCATCGACATACAATATACCTTATATTGGAATAAAGACTGTGACCATCAATTTAATACTATTACTTTTGACATGAGTTTGTCAATTCCGGAGATTGCGTCGAAATCGTAATTTAGAAAGTTTTTAGAATGTCTTTCGCCATTTTTAAAAATCGATTTTTAGAAACTGTATTTTAAGTGCATGTATATGGTATAAGTAAGTACCATGCCAAATTTCAATTTGTTAACCCCTTCAGTAGTACAAAAATTCACAATTTAAAAAGTGTTTTGTTTATGCTACGCGACATAAAATGATGATAGTAAGCGACATATAATATTGCCTATATTGGAGCAAGGACTACCACCATCAATGCAACCGTAATTGTTTATATTGTTTTGGTATTTCCTAAGATGATATAGAAACCGTAAGTTAGAAAGTTTTTAAAACGCTGTTTGCGCATTTCTACCCCCTTTAAAATTTCGATATTTTAGAAACTCTTCTTAGAGAATTTTTATATCTTATAAATGCTATTCAAGTTTCTAAGCCCTTAAATAACACAAAAATCTCATCTTTAGGACTTTTTTGCTCTTTCACCCTATAGGCTTGGTAGCATTGACATAAAATATAGCCTATGTTGGAACAGTTATTGTTACTATCATTTTCCCACCATTACTTTAAAATCGATTGGATAGTTCTAAAAATTATCCCCTACAAATAAACACACAAATTATTTATACTATTAGTTCTTCTTAATATTTGTTCTTAACATAATAATATTAGTTCTTCTTTCTTCTTCAATACTTCTTTATAATATTAGTGAAAATTACTGTGGCACTTATAATATATGTATATTATTTAACATAATTTTAATTTTCCAAAGTACCCTTGAACAATTTTCGATGGACAAAAATTGAATGGATGAAAAAAAATTGTTTTATTCATGAAACAGAAACTATTTAACAAAAACTTCTTACGCATTTCAACATACATTCTTTTCTTTTGTCACGTATCACAAAAGGATATTAATATATTTTCAGATAAGAAACATTTAAAAGTCTTAACATAAAGAAAGCTTTTCTGAATTATGTTTGAAAGTAACTTGTTTGATATTTTGTCGTGTTTTATCTCAGTAAACATGCTCTGCTGAGTGTTCTTATATGTACTTAAATATTGTCCTATATGTAAGAGTTGTCAGATTTTACTTTATCTTTGAACAACTTATTTCTTTACAGGTAGTATTGCAATTTATTGAGATATATGATTGAAGAAAAATATCAATAATAATAAATATATTGTAAAAAAATATAATTAAAATATTAAGGATTTTTATTGTGCCCCTTACTCGCAATTATCGTTGCTTATAAGTGTTTATTTAAGTTACTTTTTACTGTCGTGAGATTATTTGTATAACTTATTTTTTCTACCATTGTAGAGGAGACCGGGGCTACTAGACGCAGTTTTTAGTTATTGATTTTTATTAATTTTTTATGAAACTATAACTGTACTTTTATAGAACAGGAATTGAGCTATAAATACCCAGAGTTTAGAGTTTGTAGATTTTCTAGTTTATATTTAGCGGAAGCCTAAAGTAAAAGGAAAATTGTGCGCCAACTTACCCCGTCACGGGGCAAGTTGCCTATACCTATGGGGTAAGTTGGCACACGCTTTATAAAAAATTAAATAAGACACGCAGTTAAGAGAAATCAATTTCCTTATTACCAATAGCTTTAATCAATGGTGTTATCGCCGTACAATGTAAATTCTAAATCATACAAAAAAAATGAATAAAACATTAACATCGAGTAACTTCTATCCTACTCGATAATATCATCAGAGTTAGAGTTGTCACAAATAAAATATCGAGAGTCTCCGTTTGGGCAAGCCCGTGTGCCCAAAATCTTGCACTGAAACCCCTTTTTTCGGTGTTTGCTGTTTTTCAAGCTACCAGCATACATCAGACACAGAAACAACTTGCCCCGTATTCAATGCGTCTACTAGCCCCATAATAAATTTCTTCACAAAAAGGACACTTAACCATCTAAGCATAAATAATCCAAGTAAATCACATATGGGGTAGGTACAGTTAATCATACACTAAGAAAAATTGTACAACGAAATCGCAATTATTAAGATAAGTATAAGAAATTAGAAAAAGAATGAAGCAACAAAAAATTACTTATGAGCGCAAAAAAACAGAAAAATCGTAATAAATGTTCACTGTACGTAGGTAAGGCTACAAAACCACAATGAGGTTTGTAAAACGCAAGAAGACACGTACTCTGTGTCTGGTTGCACAATCTATCCACAAACAGACGATTTATGGGGACTGCACCTACGTACCCCTGTAGCCAACTAGCCCCGCTCTCCCCTATATTTTACAATTTATTTAACACAAATTTCATCCATGGAAATTATATGGATGATATCAATAAAAAAATCGAATATTCTAACTCAGAGCGCCTTTTAAGCAATTAAAAATTTGAAATTACTGAATTCAAGGCGTGTGAAATTTTCTACGAAATATTTCCAAAATGCACTCAATGTATGTACTCAGTAATGAATATAATATATATATATATATATATATATATATATATATATATATATATATATATATATATATATAATGCTTTCAAAAAAAAATTTAAAAATAAATAACCCAGTGCATCAGGCGCAACGCAGCTTCTTATATGCACTAAGTGAATATAGCTCTATTAAAAATCTATCTTGCGAAACCCATGAGGATCTAATTTCTGTTTTTGATACCTGCTTTTTTCACTCCTCCCACTTTCTGAAGAGCAGGGAGTGGTTGGTTTATAGTTTTTTCGTTATAAATTTTCATGGATTTTTATTGTTGTTTTGCACCCTCTTTTCATAATAATTTTAATAGAGCTATATATATATATATTCATTAGTGATTAGTTAAGTCAATAATTGTTGTTCCAAATTTAAAATATATAATGTTTGTATCATGCCATGATGCTCAATTTAAAAAATATATTAGAAATAGAAGATTTGTAATATTTCATTGATGATTCGTTTGGTCATATATATATATTTACTCTAATATATTAGTCATTGTTTTTCATGTATACCATTTGATGAAGTTTAAAATTTAGGAAATGATTTCACGCAATTAGTTATTGCAATCACGGAAAATTTTTTAAATTATGCACCATATATATCATAAATGTCCTGATACAGTAATTATTTTTTAATTTAAAAAAAATTACATAAACTATAAGATACACTGTGACATATACTAAATGAAGCTATAAATGTAATCACTGACTACATATCCAGCTAGGTGATTAAGAAAACCAATACATTTTTCCTTTGTGGTATATATTAAATTGAATAAATGCTCTCTTTAAAAAAGAAATTTTGGGAGATATGTATAAAAAACATGCTGCAACAATTTGGACAGCTATAACTTTTCTAGTATTTTATAATAAAGTGTTTTTTAATGATACTGTTTTTATCTTCTAAATATTCAATTTTGTTTCACTTAGATAACAGCAGACATAAACTATTCAATAAATCACTTTCTTATAAAAATCTACTTGCATAAGAACACTTTTTTTAAAATAAATTTTGAGTTTAGTAACTTATAAGCAAGCCGAAAACAGTCCTAGGAACTTCCCATTTAATATCAAAATACTCAAGGAAGTGCAGAAAACTTGTATAGCAGATATTCCAAACTGGAATCTATAATGTCTATACTGAAATCTATAATAAATAAAAATATACTAATTCACTATCGCATGGATTAATTAGAGTTTTGCGAAGCCACTTAAAAAGAACTAAAATTAATGAGAAAAACGCACTTTTAGATCCTGTTAAAAGGATGGAATACAGAAAAAAGCAACATCAAAACCAGCAAATCAAGTGTGAACATTCATCGCATAAAAATTTCCTTAAAATACCCGCTTAAATGTCTATTATCAAAGATATTACTGCTTTTATGAGCTTAGAATAAGCAGCTCGTATGAGTCGGCGCAAATTGAATACATACACTATATTAAAAAAAAATAAATCTGTAAAGTTGCTAAAGTTTTCCTAGAAAACTGCGATTCGTAGAAATTTTTATGCAACGGCAAAAAAAAAAAAAAAAAAAAAAAAAAAAAAAAAAATCCTGTAACAGCAGTTTTCGTGTCGCAGTCGCAGTTGTAATTGTCGTGACATAAAAAGTTTTAGGAACCCAGTTTCCTACAAAAACTTTAGTTACTGTACAGATTTTTTTACAGTGTATACAGTGTGATCGGAAAATAACTGGCCCAATTTTAAAGGGCAGTAGAGGGAACCTAAACAAGCATTTTTCGTCATGGAATGTGTGTCCCGAAATGGCACGTTTAAGAAGACTTTCGATGTTTAAAATAAAGTCTTTTAATTTTCATAATACAGATTTGAAATTTTGTGCAAATATACATTTCACTATAAGTATATAGAACACCTTCAAAGAAATTTCCAATCTTATTATAATTTTAAGATCTTTTAAAAATTTTTAAATTTTAAAACGAAATTTTGAAATGCTCCTTCAGTCTTAATTTGTCAGATATTTCCTAGATTTTGGATTTTAATCAAGTAAAACTCTATTAGAAACAAATCTGTTTATCGATTTTTTAATCCATTTAAGAGATAATTTTTTAGAGATAGTTTTCTAAATTGCATATTGATTTTCCTCAAAATTCTGCCTTATAAGAAGTTAAAAATCTAATTTAATTGGTTTAATGAGGTCGAATTTTAAAATACATACGCATTTTCTTTTTAAGCAATATCAGAATTCTTCTTTATCACTTTCATGAATTTTGATCACAAATTAAGTAGAAAGGAGCATTTCATTAAAAAAAAAAAAAAAAAAAAAAAAAAAAAAAAAAAAAAAAAAAAAAAGCCGAAACATCAGTATTTAGAAAATGGTTTCTTTGCGACATTGTATCCAAACTACGTGAAATGCATGAAAACGGATAGTTTGACGCAAATAAATCATTTACATAGATCTTACTCACAATTTTGAATAGCGTGACACAAAAGATAAACCAATTTATTGAAATAAATACATTTCAATGCATAGTATAGATTCAATGAAAGTGATATATTTAACAGTGAATTGGAAAATTAAAAGTATTGTGTAGATGTAAAAATATATTTTAACCAAGTCAAAAATAATTTAAATTGAATTTTAAAACAAACTTTGACTTTTGATTGAACTTTTAAAGCCATATCAAGGCGTCACTTAAATTTTATATCATATCTTTTAAAACTCATATTTTGAATTTATGAGAGATGTAAATGATAAAGAAACAGCGAATAAAATTTTATGCAGCTTTTCATGTTGAACATAACTTTTGCACATGCGATTATAAATAAAACAAAAATAAAATCATGAAATAAATACAAATATATTTTTAAAGAAATAGCCTTACGTCACTCAAAATTTGATATCAGTATTTTTAAGTTCATATTTAAAATTCTTAGAGTATAAGATAAAGTGTTGCGTCAGAAACTTTTAACACGTTAAGGGTTTTTGTATTGATACATATTACCTGAATACGTTTTCACTCAGTTGGAAAATTTTAACATGTATTATTTATTTAATAATCCGAATGATTGTGCTAAAATAAAGATGCGTAATAAAACATGGAACATTTAATAAAAATCCATTAACATCAATTTGTTCTCTTGAGCTGTTTCGGACAACAGAATTGATTTCATTATGAAAAGCTTGTTTAAGTGAACTGTAAGACAGGTATTATCTAGGATAGCTCAGTTATTAGATCATTAGCCGCTTAAGCTAGTTCTTGGTGTTAAAGTTTGGTATGGACACTTTCTAAACTAGTTGTAAAATTATTACCCATATGATTCATTTAACAATAGAACGATTTTCTTAAAACGAAGAAGCATATTTACGCAGCAAATAATTTTTGTAATTCCGTTTATTGCGGTTTATTCTGTTGAGATCTTTCAGGTAATAGAGGAAATGCCATTACCAAAGAAAGTGTCCGCATATATTGTTTACTCTGGCTTTGTCTACGGATAGTTCAATTGGTGAAGCTTTCAAGCTTAAGGAAATGCCTTAGGTTCAAATAGCGGTATGTACACTTTTTTTACTCTTTTGGAAAATTATAATTCGTATGGCTTATCTCCCAATCAGAATGGTTTTGTTAAAATAAAAAAGTTTTCTTACACAGCCAACGTTAATTTGAATTCTAATTTAGTCTATTCGAATATATACTTTTGAGCTGTTTCATATAAAAGACGAAATGTCATAATCAAAAGATTATTTGAGCGAATTGTGTGTTTGTCGAAGATAACTAAGTTGGTAATGTGATGAGAGGTTAATCCCAGGTTCTGGAATCAAATCCCGCTATGAACAAACTTCCACTCTGTTGGAATATTGTAAATTGAATCACTACCGTAAAGATTTCATATAAGAATAAATTTTTCATTATGTCATGGAAACCATAAAAGCGCAATATATTTAAAAAGTATATTTCTATCTTATAGTACTACATTAGGAAAAATTAATCATTCCAAGCACCGTGTTTCTCTTTCATTATTAAATTATATTTCTAAACATAATTTGTTAATGCCACTGCGAATTAATGAACATTTCCTAAACATAAAATTTTGAAACGTGCTCTTCTGAGCTATGGAAATTAACCTTAAAGTATACGTTACGTAATAGCAGAATTAAGTATTAAATGAAAACATTTTTTTCGTGCTTTAAAAAACCGAATAATAATGACCTCATTTAATCCTTTTCAGCCCGTTGTCAAAATATTATTGTGGGAATGTAAATATTCTCAACAATGCAACTCATCTAACTCAAGGGTTTATTGAATCGATACGCAATCATATATGAAATAAAAAGTACAACACGAGGAGCGTGGAAAAAAGCTAAAAATGTGTGGCAACGATTTTGATGAATAATAAGTAAAAATTCAAGAGATGTTTTATGTTTTTTAGAAATTCGTTAGTTTTTATCTCAACATGAAGGTTGAAGATTTGTTGTGTGTCAAATAAAAGATTTGAGTAAGAATTCTAGGTGAATTCCAGTATTTATGCAAGCAAATATATTATATTATTGATGTGGATGAACTGTTGTGATCTTCCAAGCGTAATATTTGTTCGAGTGAATAGTAAATATCGTATTAAATTGACGAACTAATAGAAGCATTTATTTGTAGTTATAAGCCAAGTGAATCTTTAAATAATTTTCAGAAAGAATCCAACAAAATTTTGTGGGCTCGGTGCCTGGATTTGAATAAAAAATTGAAACGATTACGGAAAAAAAAATCACATCATTATGTCGATTTTGAATAAAGCGCGACGAAGCGATTTGATTGAACTATGCGAGGAATGCGGAATAAACACGCCAGAGAAAGTAACCATTCTGTCATTAATTGAAGCAATAAAAAGTGTTGATGAAGACTTTATAAAAGATCTTCTTGAAGTAATATCATCGGCTAGCAAAGAGAAAAGAAAGTTAGAACTTGAAGCGCAAGCAGAGAAGGAGAAAGAGCAAAGAAAAATAGAACCAGAGAAGGAGAAAGAGCAAAGAAAAATAGAAGCAGAGAAGGAGAAAGAGCAAAGAAAAATAGAAGCTGAGAAGGAGAAAGAGCAAAGAAAAATAGAACCAGAGAAGGAGAAACGGCAAAGAGAAATAGAAGCAGAGAAGGAGAAAGAGCAGAGAAAAATAGAAGCGGAGAAGGAGAAAGAGGAGAAGAGAATAACGTTGGAAGAAAGAAAATTAAAACTTGAAGCAGAAGAGAGAAAACGGCAGGCAGAACTTGAAGCAGAAGAGAGAAAACGGCAGGAAGAACTTGAAGCAGAAGAGAGAAGACGACAGATAGAGATAGAGGAGAAGAAATTGATGTTAGAAATAGAGGATAGAGAAAAAATGAGGGAATTCGAGCTAAAGAAATTGACAATGCAAGCCGAGATACACTCTCAGAAGAATGCAGAAATACTAGCTCCAAGAACGGGAACAGGTAAAAATTTTGATTTATTGTAGTTGCTTAATCGTTTTGACAGTGAAAATAGTGATATTTGCATGTTTTTAACATTATACGAAAGACACGTATCTCAAATGAAAATAGACAAGGATGAATGGGTTTCATATCTATTAAATTTATTACCGTTAGAAATAGCTAGCATTATTACAAGAGAAAAGGAACCGGATGTAAATAATTACGAATATATAAAAAAATTATTGCTGAAAAGATTCAAAATGTCGCGGAAGAATTTAGACAGAGGTTCATGACTCATAAAAAGGAGCCAACAGATAATTGGCGCGATTTTGGTTTTCAGTTAAAAACGTACTTTAATGAATGGGTACGTGGAATGAACGTAACAACTTTTGAGGGATTAACGGAGATATTAGTAACTGATCAAATTAAGCGGAAAATACCGCCAGAAACCAGAGAACGTTTTATTGAGGAATTTCCAAAGATAAAAGAAGTAGATGTATTAGTGGAAAACTAGATGATTTTGATACGGCATGTAGAGGATTTAAAACCGCCAAATTGTATAAGGCGCAAAATAGCGTGAACAGGGAGGAAATAGATAGCCAGTGGAATCAAAATTCTCATCAAAATAATATAGGACGAGGCGAAAGAGCTATTAATTCGAGAATTACCTGCCATCTTTGTGGTTTGCCTGGTCATATCTCCACCAAATGTACAAATAGGGATCAAATGAGCACACAAGAATATTATGGTAACCCGATTAGGAAAGCAAACGATAATGGCGCACAAAAAAGAAACATAATGAGCTTATCAAAAGCGGAAAATAACGCCAAATCGACAAAAAAGATATGTGTAGTTCCAATAAAAGAGAAACCCACGAAAATTATCATCGACACAGAAAGCGATGTGAGTTTAATAAATGAAGAATAATACACTGAAATAGGCGCACCTGAATTATGCCAAGAAAATTTGCATACATTGACTGGATTTGGCGGAGAAGAAACACAGCCAATAGGATACTTTGAGCATGAAATACAAGTAGACGGCGTGAAACTGACAGATAATTTTCATGTAATATCAGGTCTAGAATGTGACATATTTAGAATGTGACATATTGTTAGGTGTAAGTGCAATATCAGGATGCATTTTAACAGTCACAGAAGGAGGTGTCAAAATAAAAAATCTCACCAAGGAAGAAAACGCCAAAGGCAAGACCATTATGTATTGTTGATATATTAGGGCGGTAAGGAATACCGATGAAATTTAAAATATGAGGCCAATGAAATAAATAGAAAAGCTATAATGAGAAAAACGGAAAGATCTCGTGAGAGAAAATTAAATTCAATTAACAAAAATTTTAATGAAAGAAATGAGGTATCACGAATATTACGAATGAGTGACTTAAAAGAAAAGCGCAATTTATATGCATGCGCGAATGAAAATAAAAATGAAATCAAGAATCTTGAAAAATATTATCCGAGAGACAAGTTTGTAAATAGACGTCCCAGATATTGTAAACAACATACATTTCTTGATGATAGAAGATATTTATACGGAGATCAGAAAGAAAGAATACGGGAAAATTTTGAAAGGGAACAGATTGAACTGTGTAAAAGAGATGTATACTTCTGGAGTAATAGTAATCGCAGGCAGTATGAACAGTCATTAAACCATACTGATAATTCTGTTTATGGTGGATATGAAGCTAAATTTTAAAGAAAATATGATTTGAAAACACGTTCTGTTGGGTCACCGGACTATCAGGATGACCGAATGTGGGAATGTAAATATTCTCAACAATGCAACTCATCTAACTCAAAGGTTTATTGAATCGATACGCAATCATACATGAAATAAAAAGTACAACACGAAGAGCGTGGAAATAAGCTAAAAATGTGTGGCAACGGTTTTGATGAATAATAAGTAAAAATTCAAGAGATGTTTTATGTTTTTTAGAAGCTCGTTAGTTTTTATCTCAACATGAAGGTTGAAGATTTGTTGTATGTCAAATAAAAGTCTTTCAAAATTTTGTTAAAAAGGATAATTTAAAATTTAAAACTTATTTCACGTTTATTTTTTATAAAACTCTTGAACAACACAAAAGGTGTCTTGTTAATTTGTCTTCAGGATTTATATATATATAAAAAAAAACAAAAAAAAAACACTAAATTCAAATGCAAAATAAGAGGATTTTAAGAGTGATTTTTACATCGAAAAATATATTTTCAAAACGTTCACATGAAATAAACTCTCAACGACAAATTAATAAAAACCAAAAAATAAAAAACCAGTATGAAATATCATACATATATGACTTGCAGTAATTTTCAGATATACCATTTTAAAAGTGACAAATTATGACAAAATCAATTCTGATTTAAGGACGTAAAGTTTTTGTTACGGTAAAGCAGGACTGTTAATACAACACTGCTGATATAACTATCGTAGAAATATGCGATTTGCTTTATTTAATTTATTTAAATTTGATTTTTATTAGCAAGAAAACCAAAAGTGCATTTTGTTCTAGAATTATACAGGACCATCTTAGGAAAAGAAACTTTGAATTATATTACTACGTTTTTTCTCAAGGAAATAAGCTATTAAATATATGAAATAGAAAATTTTCGAGCATTTATTTTTTACGTATACATATATGTTATATAAAAATTTTACCTTTGACTATTCATTTAAATTATTCTAAATTGCCGGCCTATTCATTATTTCCCTTTTTTTTAATACGCTCTATTATTTATTTCTAGCTAAATTCCTATATTTTTAAAACACGTATCTTAATAATAGATTTATTCCAAAACATAATCTAAACTTTTAATCCCTTCATTAATTTTTATCGTCTACCAAACTGTAAAGTTCTGAACGCAGTTACTTATTTTTCGAATATTTATCAAAGCTATTTTTACTTTTTTATTCTATTTCATATCATTTTCCCGCCCGCGAGGCACCAGCCTTTTCACATCGAAATCATTCCATTAGCGGCGCTGGGATGCTTTCCTGTGACGTTTCTTGATCGTTCTCCATTGGCTGAGTGTCGGATCCCAGTTTCACTTCGAGGCTCGTTCGTGATTTCCGTTGGTTTAGCTTGAAGTTGTCATTTCAATCGGAATTCCTCCGCGCATTCTCATAAATAGTGAGAGCATGAACTCAGAACGAGAGATTTTTTGTGTGCTGTGATTGTTTACAAAACCTGTTACCCGGTGTCCTTAGCCATGTGGAATATTCATTTCGTAAATTAACATATATTTAGCATGAGTAATTAGTTTATGCTCGAGTGAAATGCTCTGATTTCTCATCTGCGGGAATTGTTCAGTGTTGGTATGTTCTGATGGAATAAACAGTTGTTCTATGGCTACGTTTCCATGTGTTTAATTGGGAAAACCCCATATTTCTTCATATGCCTTTTTTCGCCACTCAAGCTGCCTTGTTTTCATAATGAAATAATAAGTGTTTGATTGGACTATACCAATATTATCATCGCTCTACAGCTGCTATATTTTCAGAGTTGATACCTCCGCTAGCAATGCTTGTGCTAAGTGGTAGGATTGCTTACAACATCACCAACGGCTGACTAAAATGTGGTATGACTCCAGTAATACGTAATAAACACGATTTCAACTACACCCATTAAATTGTTTCGTAACATATATATATATATATATATATATATATATATATATATATATATATTATCTTATTACGTCAATTAATTTAATAAGTTAGAACTATTAACAGCATTAAAAAATAATATCTTAAGGCTGTTATCAACTGCTCTGCTCAATAAGCGCGAAAGGTTTTGACCCATTTACAAATTCATTTTTTAACGTAAAGATAAAAAATTGGAAAGCCTGACTATGGAAGCGATTTCGAATCGAACTTCGTTTTTAATTTTTTGATCAATCAATTGCGTATTGAGTTATAAGCGATTTTGATCACGTGTCATGGCATTTTCTCCCTTTACTTTCTGCTTTGGTTTACTTTCGTGCGGAAGTTCAGTTCAAAAAGTCAACTTTGACTGTATTTTCTGAAAGATCTATTGCGTTTACAAGATATCGAAAAAAAAAAAACAGTTCGATGACATAGTTTCTGAATAACAACACCTTCTAGTTCCATGCGTTTCCGAACAAAAATGAATTAAAACTTATGTCAGAAAGATGACCCTTTGGATTTGAGAACAGCCTTAACAAAATAGCATTTAAATAACTTAACTTTGCATTATCTTAATCCATAAAGTGTCAGCATATTTTATAAGCATATTATTCAGTTCATACCGTTTTTGTTAAACGCTTAATTTTACCTTTATCAAACACCGAAATGTGTCACTTAAATAAGGCAAATTTTATTTTTCTCTTTTCCGGGAAAAAAATACAAATAGAAATAACAAATATAACGTTGCGCAAATGAAACGTCATTCTTTAACGGCTTAACGCTTCTTAAAGTTTTATAATTCAGTTCTGCAATAATAGATTAGGTATAGTTTATAAAACCAAATTCAAGAAAACTGTAAGACCATATACAAACACATCTAAGTTTTAAAAAATAATTTCATTTCAATTTTTTCAACTCACGGAAGCAAAAATGTATGTTATCTTGATAAAACTGATTTCATATTATAAATTATTATATCTTGAGAAATTAATCTTGACAATCAGAATGCTTCTGACATTTAATTATAAAAAGAAAGTCAGGAAATTATTTCTACACTTCTTGGCTAACTAATGATGCTTGTTTAAAAATAAATGTTTTTTTTTACAATGATCTAAAAATACAAAAATAATTTGTAAAAAAGTCGCCAGATAATAAATAACCAAAATAATACTTGCAAAATATTTCTTTTCAGTGTTACATTTTTATTTTATTGTATTCTGATTTAAAAGATAGCTCTTTGAATTATATTATGACCTATTTAATAATGTCTCATTATTACCTGTTCAATTACTTTTCCCTAATTCGTCACATTGGCACAATATTCCTTTATGTCTAAATGAAATAAATGACATTTATTTTTTAAGTACATATTTTTTTTAGAATTTGAATTTTATAAAATTTCCTATATACAGGGTGTTTCATAAAATATGGGTAAAACTTTTAGAGGTGATAGTACACATCAAAACGAACTATTTTTATCAAAGAATTTGGGGATTATATTCCACAAATTTTTGAGCGAATTAGACAAGCTTTGAAGAAATATAATGTAATTCTCATTGCTTAACCACCGAAAAAGTTATAGTATCTGGTACGCAGAAAGATTGATGCCATAGAAAACATTGATAAATCTGTAGTTTATATTTTCACTTTTAAAGTTAATAGCAGTTCAAAAACCCATAAATATGTGGGCATGACCACTCGAAAACTATTAGAAAGGATTAAAAAACATATGGCAGACATGAAAAAGGGTAATATTATTCACAGCTTATCCTTATTAAATTAAGATACATATCATACGAATTGAATATTTCCAACTGAGCGAAAAAATGCCCAGGCTGGGAATCGAACCCAGATCCTTGGCTTACAAGGCCAATGCTTTTCCGTTTAAGCTAACTGGGCCGACAACCAGCCAGCATATTTCGCTCAGATAACCTAACAACGAAATATGCTGGCTGGTTGTCGGCCCAGTTAGCTTAAACGGAAAAGCATTGGCCTTGTAAGCCAAGGATCTGGGTTCGATTCCCAGCCTGGGGATTTTTTCGCTCAGTTGGAAATATTCAATTCGTATGATAACTTTACCAGTCAGTTTGATTGTGTTAAAAAAAAAATAGTTTAAGATACATACACTGATATCCTATTTGAAGATGTTAAATTCATTGCACATGCACAACAATATCATATTTGTATAATCAGAGATTCTCTGGAAATTTCAACAAGAGGCAAGTGTACCTGTAATGATGTTCTATACTATAATATACCACAGATATGGTTAAACATGCTTGTACTAATTGGTGAATTTGGTTTTGATTAATCCCTCCCCGCCCCCCCTTTTCCGGTTTCTATAGCAACCCATCAACTTTCTTTCCTTCCCATCCTCCTACTTGTTGTTTTTGGTTTCACCATCTGATATTTAATCAGCGTATGTCTTTCACGCAACAGCATTTCCCTGATGACGACTAATGCTTAGTTCTAAGCGATAGGGATTTTAATATCTTCTGACACCGATATTTTAACATCTTCAGTGGTTTTAATGTTTTAAAACTTTTATATATTTGCACCTATTTAGTAAATAAAATGTATTATGAATTAAATGTTCATGTGCTTATTTATTTTAAAGAATGTCTGGTCGGAATTAAAACATAAAGGAGCTAGAGGGATCCAAAAGAGAAATTTCAGTGTTGCTAGTAGCTACATTTTGTTATATTTAGATTTATTGATTGGCACCATTTTTTTTCTAATGGTAAAATTCCCCTTGTAAAAAACATTAATTAATATGCCATTAAATAAGGCGAATTGTACAGTTTAAAAAATGTGGTGCTAATCAAGAAATATGAATTTAAAAATAGTAGTCCACTGGCAACACTGGATATGTTGTTATGCGAAGCAAAAACAAGCAAACAACGAATAAGTGACAAAAGCAAGGTGGGAAACACCTCTCCGTACAATCGTTGAGTCTCTGAGCCATTTCCATTTGAAGTTCCGTAGATAAAATGCATATCAGCCTTTTCCCTATTAGTGAATTGAACGTTACATCTTTAGTTATGTTCTTACTGCGATTGACAGTTGCATGTTCGGATCAGCAGCTTTTATATATTAATAGAGGGAAAATTTTGCATACGTGTTCTTCTTCTTCCCCATATAACATTTCAATGCTATTAGTGTCATTCTTCTCCCGATAACTCCCAACAGGAATGGAGCTTTAACGTTTGCATGGACCAAGTCAGTGTTGCGAGTGGGCTCCTTTTTTTAAATTCATATTTTTTTATTGCCACCAGTTTTTTTAATTGATACTCCAACTTGTTTTCACCTTATTTAAGCTGTCTTTAAATAAGGCAAATTTCGCTATTTAAAAAAATGGTGGCAATCAATAAATCGGAATTTAAAAATGCATCCCAGTGGCAACACTGTACTAAGTTTCCAAATGCACCAGCACATTCGTGTTTTATTTCCGACCATGAATTATTTGATGAACGTTGTTTGTTTGGATGCGGTCTATCACCTCTTAAAGTTTTGCCGTATTTATGAGACACACTGTATATTAAGAATTTTATCACTCGAAAGTTTCATCACGTGTTATTAATGAGAACTGCCTCTAAATATGATTTAATTATCTTAATTTGCAGTAATTCATTTAAGAAAATCAGTTTTATATCATCATTCGTTAAAACAAAATGCACTTTTGCATTAAAAATATCAAACACCTAGTTCACGTAATGAGATCGTAGTTGCACTTAAGATTAGAAGTTTATGTTTTTTAACGAGATCATAGAAAGTAAAAAGAACATTATTTTGACAAAGCAGATTTCGTTATTGGATGAATGATGAGAATTACAGAATCAAAGTACTCAGAGTGTTTATAAGTAATTTCCTGTAATCATGTCTTCGCTCAGAGTTTCAAAAATATTGAATATGATTCCAAATGTGTTATTATTTAGAATGTTTTATATTTTACAATATTGTACATTTATTTGTACGATATGTTAATTTATCTTTCATTTACAGCGATAAACAATATGTATGATTGTAAATGAAAGGCTTTCGAAGAAACTTTGAAAGTGTTTATGAATTCGGTTTGTTTTAAAAGCATAAATAAAACTTTGTGGGAATTGTAATAAAAAGCTAGAATCGTTAACAGTCATTTTTACGCACAAATATCGTACAGAACGATACAAAATTCCACTACGATCGTTTCGAGGATTCGAGGATACGAGGGATGGACCAGGATAATAAAACCTGGAACCCCTTCCTCGGTGAGAGAAAAAAATGCTCACTGAGGAAGGGGATCCAGGACTCCTCGAAACGATCGTATGGGATTTTTTGTCGTTTTTTTTCGTTATTTCTGCGTAAAAAACCGTTGTTAAAGATTTTAGCTTTTTTATTCGATTTGTTTTTCTGTCCGGTCGTGTTCCTCGCATAAATATAGTCCCATTGCCATGAAATTCATAGATGTTATTCATTATCCGTATGAAATTCTTGGTGCTGAAAATGAAGTGGGTAGCGTTTACTGTTCATTTATAGAAAAACTCAAAATAATTCCGTTACAGTACGGTCTACGGTCGTATTTTAATTATATTACATTGTTTTAAACATACTGAAAATTATGTATGTTACTGATTTGTACTAAACGGGGTTTATTCTGCAATAGAATAGGAATAGAGTTTATCGTTCATTTACAGGAACAAACAATAGAATTTGGCTACGGAAGAAAATTAACAGCTATTAAAGGCTATGGACATTAAATGCTGGAAGTGCATTTTCACTTGCGGTAGGTGTATAGATCATATAAATAAAGGACTGCTCAAAAGTTCTGAAGTAATTTTTCGTTTATTGACTGAAATTTCAGAACAGAAATTTTTCAACTGTGCTATTCGTTTAACTGAACAAACATTTAGAGAATTATGTATTAAACATGCAAATCTATAGAACGTATAAAAGGATGGAACAAAAAAATCGGATTTGTTACGATTATTGGTGGTAAGAATAGAAATTGGATATTCAAATGCTTTAGGCGTTTTCAATATTCTTTATTTAGACAACTTGAATCACCACATTAACGTGCCTGTCTACCTTCGAAATTTTTTTTTTTTTTTTTTTTTTTTTTTTTTTTTTTTTTTTTAATATTTAAAAAAATGCCTTCTGAAGCACATGCACTGAATCGCATTCAGGGTTGCCGCGGTTCAGGGAATTTTCTAGGTGAAATATCAGTATTTGTTTATAGAAAAATAAATCTAGCTTAAACGCTCGAAATCTCGCCTTAAGGAGAGATGTTCCATAAGAAAATTTTGGTACTGAAGAATTTGCTGGTCTGGAAATTCCCTGAAGCGTGGCAACCCTGGCATTATATTAAGGAATATAGCTAAAAATTGTGAATAACATGCAAAAGTATGCCTATATTTAAAAAAATATATATTTTAAACCTCAAAACGTACATACAAAATGCTATAAAATGGGACTTTTTCAAAACATCAAAACTCAAATTTAAATGAAAATATTTTTATTCTGTAAAATGTATTATGATTAATGAAACTTTCTTGAGGTACTGATCCATTTTCATTCATATGTTATTAATAAAATATAGAAGTTATTTCTTTTGCACACAGAAAAATCATCAAAATATATGACAATTCATAATTTGTATCAACTGAAATGTGGAAAAGTAACAATCTGTAATCATAATAGAGGCACACTACTAAAATAAACTCCTTAAGAGTACTTTTGCAAAGATTCATAACGGTACAATTATTATTTTTCGAGTTATGATGTTTTGCGATAAAGCACAATGTTAAAAATCTAATTTTTTGAAAAAAAAAGTGGAAGAAGTAATTGAAACCAAATTTTACCTATTAAATGAAAAATCTAATTAAAAAAGCTCCTGTTTCTAAAAGTCACCGTCTATGTTATTTATATTAGTTATTCTTTTTTTCTTGGTGGTTTTATTTTTATTTTTTTTTGTTTATGTGTAAATATTTACGGTCACTTCGGTAGCGGAGAGCTAATTTTAGTTTAAAAAACTTGCGACTGTCTAATATTAAAAAGTCTGTAACGCAAGTTCTAAGCAAGATAAAAACAAAATTCAAAGTGATTTAGAAAGCTAAATTTTCAAGTTTTAATATTAAGTCAAACATAGAAAATCTGATTTCTGACCGAAAATGTCATTTTAAAGGTAAGTAGGCATCTTAATAACTTATAAAGTTCTGTTACAGTATTCTGAATGTGTAAGAATATATTTAATAATATGTGCTGGACGCATGATTTTTAGTTCCTTATATATAATTGTGGAAAAAAGTAAATAATTTATTGGTAATTGGTAAATTAATAACAGCATTTAAAAAAGAACTTGAATGCCTACAAATAAATGTAAACATTAGCCAAGATACAGCAGCAAAAGGAAGGGAAAAGGTGGGCATTACAGAACACAAAAGAAAGGAGAGAGAGCAATGTACGAAACCTGTTTTAAATAAGAAAAAATATAAATAATAAATCTTTAAATATGATTTCATGAAAATTAGTTTTTTCGTTATTACCATGTTTGGTAAACTAAATTAAATAATCTTTTTTAAACATACGAGCTAACTAATAAACAAACAACTAATAATGAGCTCGAAGTAGCTAGGAGTCATTCGGTAGCTTCATCGCCCCGAGCTCTCACTTCCCGCTTTTCGGTGTCTTTAATTTGTGTAATTTCCCTTTTAAATTTGTCCGGTTTAAATTTTTTGATTATTTTTTTCATTCTGGCTTCCGCTAGAATGTTTTATACCCGGGACGTGGCTGGGGACCTACGAATATTGCTTCCGCAAAAGTGTCGGAATAAGTGGAAGAATAAAAGGCTGCGGACGAAGAGAGGCCGATCGCCGCGACGGTTAATGTCTTAACATTATCATAATTCCATTTATTCTATTTATTTTTTTTTTGAGCTATTTAAGGTATCTGACTACGTTGAAAATGCAATTTTCGACCAAAATTGTCAAATTTATTTTATTTTATTTTATTAAAGACCAACTCTTTACCTTTCCAAAACTGTATTTGTTTTTATTGTACGATAAATAGATCCGGAGTTATAGCGGTTTTAAAACTACTCAACAGCTGTCACTCAAACCGAAAGTGCTGTTTAAAGGGCTTTAAAATTTAAAATTTTTAAATTTTTAAATTGTTTTTAAAGGGTCGTATGTTTGGAGAAATTTCGCGATTTTGGATGCATTTGTTTAATAATAAGAAATGTAAATAATATGCTCCATGAAATTTAGATGTATATTACTGTAAATTCTTGTAGTAAAACATAAATCTAAACTTTAAATGCACTTTTTGGAAAATGAAATTTTCGGTGAAAATACCATACGCAAAACAGGATTTCTCAAAAATTTATTGGAATATCACTATGAAATTTAAAATATGTGTTATTTACACTATTGTGAAGGCAATGAACTAAAGATTTAAATTTAGAATAAATATTTTTTGTTTTATGGATGTTTATGTGGAATGACATCGATGAATTTTATGAAAATTAACATGTAAACAGGTGCGATATGCTATAAGTTTTGAAATACTTAAAGAATCTCTTAGATTTTAGTTCATTGCCTTCACCAATGTCATAAATATAAAGTGTAAAAATTAAATTACGATACATACAGTAGAATTTCCTTTAGAGCGTTTTGCGTTTCGGGCCAAATTTCACTAAATTTTACTATAAATTCCTCCATTTACCAAAATTTTATCAATAAATAAAATATTTTTTACATTTTTTCACATTTTCTGGTCCTGATCTTAGTAAAAATAAGTTTAAAAAATAATTAAATAGCATTTTTTAAAAAATTGCTCCGTACGTAGGCAGACACCTTAATTTTATATGTGTATCTTCCAGGAATAGATAATTTATGAAAACAATTTCAGAAATTACTATCGTGGATTATCAGATATAAGTTAAGAAAGGCATTTTTTATGAAATCATACACTGTAAAAAAAAAAAAAAAAAAAAATACGATCAGTTTTCCTGTAGGAATCGGAAAAATAGCTGCCCTTATCGTAACAGAAAAATTTCCG
The DNA here is from genome assembly GCA_963932465.1 of Maratus speciosus. Lineage (NCBI taxonomy): Eukaryota > Metazoa > Arthropoda > Arachnida > Araneae > Salticidae > Maratus > Maratus speciosus. Next base: position 548,003,013 of record OZ010791.1, read on the forward strand.
AACCAGCTCGGAATAAAAACCATAAAATCGGAATCAAATCCATAAAATACCGTTTTATTGACTATTTCCTTTTTTTTTACTTTACCCTTTTTTTATTCCGAACTGGATCGGAAAATTTTCCGGTACGATAAGGGCAACTATTTTCCCGATTCCTACAGGAAAACTCGTCGAATTTCTTTTACAGTGTAGAAATCACCAAAAAATTATACTGATAAAGAAGCTTTTTTTAAATCAGTACAATTTGAAAAATTAAACAAGCACAATGCTTCTGATGTTAATTTAGAGAATAAATGTCACAATATTATTTTTAAGTTCCAGTATATACTAATGTATAATAGTAATTTTGGTAGTGTTTTTCTAAAACAAGTGGGCAAGTGTGATCACAGATCGCACAGAGGGTTTCGTTTAATATTCATTTCAAAACACTTTATCCTTTTGAAATATCTGTTAGTTCGACATTTCACAACCAGGGGGCGCACTTGATTCTAAACAAACCTGTATCCGAACGAAAATCCGTTTTACATATTATCCGTAGATATATTAATCGAGGGGATTGGGCCCATAGCACCCGAGATAAGTAGGCGCACCTGGCGGAAAAAATGGAACTAAAATATATAAGGCTATGGTGCATAATATGAAAGAATGGTCAAAGGGGTGTCGGCAAAAGTTGGAAAATTTCTCCCCGGGTTAAAAGGGCGGAGGTTAGAAAAATTGCTTACAATACACAAGTTAGAGCCCAGAGGGGTAAATAATAAAATACTTTTTGAAAATTTTATGATTTGTCGAGTGGTCTGAGGCATTCAGCTATACATATGCAAAATTTCATGTCACCAACTTAATTAGGAAAGAATTGTCTCTTAGAAAGAATTGCTTCAAATACATATGTGGTAGCTCAAAGTGTTAAACGTAAGACTTTTTCAAGATTTTATGATTTGTCGCCTGGACTCAGGTGTTCTGCAATAAGTATGCAAAATTCCAAATCTCCAATTTAATTAGGGACTCAGTTAGAAAGAATGGCTTAAAATACACAAGCTGGAGTTGAAAGGGTTAAACATAAAACTTTTTCAAAATTTATTATTTGACGTGAGATCAGAGGTGTTGAGCTATAAGTATGCAAAATTTCACGCCTCCAGCCTAAATAGGGGCTCACTTAGAAAAAATTGTTTAAAATGCACATGTGGGAGCACAAAGGGTTAAATTTACGACATTTTCAAAATTTTATGATTTGCCGTTTGATGTGAAGTGTTCAGCTATAAGTATGCAAAATTGCCCGTCTCCAAACTAATTGGGAGCTCACTTAGAAAGAATTGTTTAAAATACACATGCGGGACCCTAAAGGGTTAAATGTACGACTTTTCCAAAATTTTATCATTTGTCGTATGATGTGAGATGTTCAGCTATATGTACCCAAAATTTCATGTCTCCAACATAATTAGAGGCTCTCTTAGAAAGAATTGTTTAAAATACACGTGTGGGACCCCAAAGGGTTAAATGCAGGACTTTTTCAAAATTTTATGATTTGTCGTTGGATGTGAGGTGTTCAGCTATAAGTATGCAAAATTTCACGCCTCCAACCTAATTAGGGTCTCACTTTGAAAGAATTGTTTAAAATACACGTGGGACCCCAAAGGGTTAAACGTACGACATTTTCAAAATTTTATGATTTGTCGTTTGATGTGAGGTGTTCAGCTATAAGTATGCAAAATTTCACGCCTCCAAACTAATCAGGAGCTCACTTAGAAATAATTGTTTAAAATACACATGCGGGAGCCCAAAGGGTTAAATGTACGACTTTTTCAAAATTTTATCATTTGTCGTATGATGTGACGTGTTCAGCTATAAGTTCCCAAAATGTCATGTCTCGAACATAATTAGGGGCTCACTTAGAAAGAATTGTTTAAAATGCACATGCGGACCCCAAAGGGTTAAAATTACGATATTTTTAAAATTTTATGATTTGTCGTTTGATGTGAGGTGTTCAGCTATAAGTATGCAAAATTTCACGCCTCCAACCTAATTAGGAGCTCACTTAGAAAGAATTGTTTAAAATACACATGTGGGACACCAAAGGGTTAAACGTACGACATTTTCAAAATTTTATGATTTGTCATTTGATGTGAGGTGTTCCGCTATAAGTATGCAAAATTTCACGCCTCCAAATTAATTAGGAGCTCACTTAGAAAGAATTGTTTAAAATACACATACGGGAGCTCAAAGGGTTAAATGTACGACTTTTTCAAAATTTTATCATTTGTCGTATGATATGAGGTGTTCAGCTATAAGTACCCAAAATTTCATGTCTCCAACATGTATAGTTTCTGAGAACGGGCTCTGTGACGGACAGACAGACGGACAGACAGACAGACAGACAGAGGAGCGAGACGAATAGGGTTTCGTCAGATGAACGAAACCCTAAAAAGGTGAAAGGTAATTTGTGAAAAATTCTAATTACGAACATAATGATAAAAAATTTAAACTATAGAAAAAAATGACTATTTCAGCACGTTCGGAATGACCAATAATTTTTAATATATAAAAGAGCTAAGCATTTGTGCTGATATAATTATTTAATTTGATTGTTGTTACATATATATCCTGCAAAATGTAGCAGTACAAAATAAAGTCGAAAACTTAAATATTATAGCGAACGTAAATGTGTTTCTTTGAAAAAGAATCATTGGTAAGTATTCCACAATAAAAGAAATTAAAGCGTTTTTTGTTTATATCTCTTAGTATTATAAAATGATATTTTGGAAAATTATGAAAATAATTTCACTAACACGTGTAAAGGGAATCAGATTATGGGGTAGGTGTTACCTTCTCACATAATTTTATATAAGAACTAGCAGGCTATGCCCGCTGCGCTGGTCAATATTTCCAAATGAACCTTGGATTAAACTAAATGGTGAATTTGAACTTGTATTTTAAACAATATGGATCTTCAGCTTGACCTTGCACATTACTGAAAACGATGCGAACGCCATTGCGATATAATGTAATCTTAAGCGTTGGACAAAATTTAGCAATTAAGAAGTAATTGTTTTAGTTGATTATAAACAGCGCACTTATGGTCCGGTAATGAGACCGTTATGACAACAGGAATTAATACCTCTGTAACTAATCAACATATAATGAAATCGTATATACTAACACCATTCCTAAAAGTCATGCAACAGGGCCACTTGTAACAAAATATGTTCTGTAGATTTTTTTATCATCAGGTTCACTTAATTTTTGAACTTTTACTGTTGCTCTATAACTAAGTACCCTTGAACAATATGTATACACTAAAACCTTTCCAAAATTATTACCTAACTAATTGTGGTATATCCTACGAAAGTATTATAAACAATCGGAATGAAATACAAATTTCCGTTGTAAATATATAGTAGATGATGATGGTGCGATTTTGTGTAATAGAATTCATAGTAAAGTTTTCGCTTCAAACAAAAACGATGCTTTCAACATTAAAGCTAATACACCAATATGTGAAGTATCAGATTACGGAAGGTTAACTTGAATTCTCATGAGCAACTACTCAAAGAAAAGTGTATATGTGGCTTTTGTGATACTTTTATGTCAGCCGGGCGCAGGTAATAAATCAATAAAGATTGTTTTCATAGCATATTCTTATTTTATTATTTTCATTTAAAACACAAACCTTTCACTCATTTAATTTAAAATGCATGCCTTATACTAATTTCATTTAAAAAACTGAAAAGATAAACAATAACAGGAAATAATGCCATAATTAAAAGCAAAAAAATACTTTTAATTTACATACGCAAAATGTAACTACTGCTACTGGGAATTTTAAAAATGCTATCAGCGAGATGTGCGCACGGTTGTTATAAATCTACCCATATTTTCTTCTTATCGAGGAGCAATTTATAAATCGCACAATATTATTCCAATTCCAATTTCTTTCATTGAGGAACCTATGACCGGAAAAAATGGAAAAATACTCTTGTAGATTCTTCGGATGACGGGATCTGACGCCATAAACCGAGTTTATATATATGAAAATAATTTTTAAGTCGTTACAAACATTGCTTTCATACTTAAATATTTTCATTGGTACTACTTGTTATCCCGTCGACCAATTTCGCCAAATTATATAAATCGCCAAACCATTCGCCAAATTATATAAATTGACATAATCTTTATTTTAAATAACGAAATAACAAATAAATTAGTATAACATTAATAAAAATACAAATAAAACGTCGAAATTAAAATCACTTGATGACGTAAACACGTGTAGTTTGTTTAAATTCAAGTGAATTTGATATTTACGATCAACCATTATTGGCATTTAATCTTATAGTTTGACGATAGATTTTTGGTCGACGGAATATCTAAGTAGTACCTTTTCCATTTTTGTTTTATAACGCTAAACTCTCAGTAATTTTTTCCCTTTTATTTTACATAAAATCACTATTTTTTTTTTTTAAATTAAGATGCTTGCATTTTTATTTCAAACTCATAGAGCCGTTTGTATTTTTTAGCCAAAAGGGTTGATTTGAATTTTTTCCATTGCTAGAGTAACGAATGTAATAATAGATATTTTGAGGTTTAGATGCCAAAGACACCGCCAAATTAGAAAAATATGAAATGTGTCATGAACTGTTGGACTTATAAAAATTTATTTGGTAGCATTCGATTCAGCATACAAAACTACATTAAAATATGCTATCATTTGACGCATAATTTTGATATTCGATTTTTTTCCCCTCCCCGTGCAAAAACCATTAGGGGTGACACTTTAGAAAATCCTTTCTTAGCAGAAGTTTATGTCATAAGAAGTATTTTTACCACGATTTTCAAGATTTTAGGTTCAGTAGTTTGCGCTGTGCGTTAATTTGTCCCCTAATCCAGACTTTATTTTATATACTATATTAGATATGCGATTTTGCGGTGATTCGATGATCGAAAATTAGTCCAATATCATTTGAAATATTACATAACAGAGGAGAAAGTACGAAGAAAGACGAAGAAGAAATGACGAATTACAAAAGACTTGTAATTTTTTTTTTCAAAATGGTGAATTTTTCCACAGTAATATCGTATTAAAACATAAATTTCCTTAAAAATTATCTTTATTTTCTAGATTTCGAATCTGTGAATTTTCCTATAAATGAAATTGGCGATATGACTTGAGAAAATAGATAATATTTGCTTAAATAAAATGGGTAATATTCGTTGATCTGAGTTCGAGTTTATAAATATCACATGCTTTCGGAATTACGGCGAAAAACATTTTAAAAAGTATGAAATTATTTTACAATATGTATGTGTGGCAGAAATTCACACTGAAATTTAAGTATTCGATTCCATTTTTAAAATATTAACTGATATCTATATAAGTTACAATTGAATATGAAAATGTACTCAAAAAATGATCTCTTTCACCTAAAAAAACACCATTTGTGAGAACATCCTCAAGCTAATGTCACGCTTATGCATTTTTGGCTTAAAATCACATTGTTTGGCGACAAAAGAAAAATAAAAAATTGTAAAGAAACAAATAGTAATTACACATATGACTCACAATTACATCTGCTTGTTTCTTCTCTAAGTCACGTGATGGGACAATTAGATATAAAAAAAAAAAGAAAAGAACAGAACAGAAAGAAAATGTCGTTAAAATTTCATCTAATCAAATTTTCAGATTCGTTTCCATATCTAACGCAAGCGATAAAGAGCCAAATATTGCGTATCAAGTGTAATATTTCTTATTAAATTAATTTTTAAGCATTACAAATATTTCTTTCAGGTTTTGATTAAATGTTTCCGTTTTTTTAATATTATCACTCATTAAAACGGATTTTCTTCTTCTTTTTTTCTTTTTTTTTCATTTAAATAAAATTAGTAAGAGTTTTTCTTTTATTTTTCTAGGTGTAATAGCCGTTTCAATTTTTTCAACAACAAAAAACTTCGCCAAGAAATAAAATGGTAACCTTATCGTCCAAAATAACAGAACTTTCCGTCATACTTCTATAAGTAATCTAGGTAGAATAGTGTGTTATAGCTTAAAACCTTCCCTGAAACGATACCTATCTAACGGTATAAGTTCCGTAAAAATCCATGCAGTAGAACTCGAAATCTAGGCGTTTGGAACGAAATTTCCGTTTGGATTTTATATATATAATAGATAATAGAATAGATAATAGATTATATATATATATAATAGAATAGATAATAGATTATGTGTTATGAACTATCTAAAAGTTTAAAACAGATTGCATTGTTAGATTTCCTAAGTTCAACAATATCGCGTTATGTTAGTTCCACATTCCACCACCAGGGAGCGCACTCTATTCTTAACGAAAGCGTATCTGAACGAAACTCCTTCATGCAATCTTTCCGTAGATACATGAATCGGGAGGGTGGCGGTCTTAACCAATAATTTAAGATAATTGCTGAAATTACTACGAAAAATATTTTAAAGGGGCTCTACGCGGGCCCCTAATAGAGTTAGAGGAAATCGGAAGACGGCAAAATAATCGCGGGGAAAAGTTTGCTTGGGTGCTTCGGAGCTACTTTTGGCGCGAGATCTAAGCTCTATGACCAATAGGAGCCCAGATATTTAAGGAAATATGAAGTAACAAAGCCCAAAATAATAGAATTTTCCGTAATAATTCTATAACTAATCTAGGTAGAATGATGTGTTATAGCTTAAAACCTTCCCTGGAACGATACCTATCTAACGGTATAAGTTCCATATATATCCATGCGGTAGAACTCGAAATCTCGGCGTTCGGAACGAAATTTCCATTTGGATTTTATATACATAATAGAAGATCATTACACGTGTATTAAATTACCTTAATGACTTCTCCACTTATTCTACAGTCGTGGAAAAAAAAGTAAACACCCCCTACTAATTCCTCAACAAATTATCATAGAGGAACGTTACTGGCACCGAACGATTGGGAATAAAGTCTATTTTTAAATGATGTATATACAATTTGCTTAGGGGGCCATCTATATATTAAAACCAACACAAACTTCATTTTTTTTTCAATGGCAATACCCGCTTTTAACGAGAGATCTCAAACCTTCGGATCAAACTATGACGACACCAAAATTCAAGTCATTTGAAGGATAAGTGTTTGATTTATAAACATTCAAAATTTAGTGCTTCTAATGTTAAATTACATTTTGATATATTCATTAATATTTCCTGAAATTATACTTCTAATGTGCTAATTATTTGTGAAGCAATAATGCTAAAATTCCCAGACAATAATACGTTGAATTTGCAATTTTTATAATCTTATGATACAAATTATGAATTATGAAATTAATATTTAAAAAAATATATGAATTGCAACCTGCACTTTTTTGATGGATTTAGATTTATTAAGTCCTGATTTCTGGAAATCCAGAATTTCATAATTTTCTTCCAAGTAGTTTTCAAACTATGCTTAAAAAACTGCAAAAGGATGATTTAAGGGGCTGGCTATGATAGAAGGGACTAGATATTTTGAAATTTTTTATGCTATCCTGTAATATAAGCAGTCTTCAATGACTACTTGAGTGGCGCTTAAGATGCTGTGATCAAGAAGAGGGCTCTCTCGGTCAACAATCGAGTACCGAACTTCAATTTGCATAGAGCCCCTAAAATACGCTTGTTTTAAAATAATTTCTCGGAAACGTATAGTACGAACTGCATAAAAATTTGTTTATAGGCTAATTGAAGGGTGTAGAGTTCATTTATGCTGTCAGAATTGTATACTGCTATTGAAAAAAAAAAATATGGTTCGTTTTAATATGTAGATGCCACCCTAAGCAAATTTTATATACATCATTTAAAAGTGCACTTTATTATCAATTGTGCGGTACCAATAACAGTCTTCTACTATATTTTTTTGCAGAGTTAGTGGGGGATGTTTACTCCTTTTTATTCCACGACTGTACAACCATTGTATGTGACGCCCGTGTAACATCATAATCTTTAAAAATGGTTACCGCCAAAATATCCGAACGGTGATGTTGTATATCTCAACGACACTCTGATAACCAATACGTTGAATCTATGCAGTGCAATTACGAGACAAATTTCTTAAATTTAATATATCTGATAACGTAGGGAAGATTGAGAACATACAGCCGAACGCGGATTGGATTATTCTCGACCTGAAACCGTATTTTTTTTTTTTTTTTTTCAAAGTATAAATCCGTAAAATGGCCCCAAAACATTAATCATATAATATTGATTCAAATTTATTGCAATTATTTTTAAATAGTCTATAATCTCATGTGTATTATCAATATTATTTTTTCCAAAAAAAAAAAAAAAAAAACTGCTTTCATATACACATATAATGTTTTATTTGAAAAAAAAATTTTTGAACTTTCCTTTTTTGAAAATCGGGTTAGCCTGAATCCGACGCGCGCGAATTAAAATCCAACAAAATACCCATCCGAACAGAAAACAATTTGAATAAATATTAAAGCGTTTCTAAAATCTATTTACAATATATTATAGTACATTAAAGTAATTTTGTTACTACATATTGCATTAGGCAATGATATAATTTTCGCCTGGCGGCGCAGAAATATTTCAGTTTTGAATTTCATAGTTAAAATAAATAGCGGAGTATAAGATTTTAAAACATTCCATTAACTTCACAGAAACGCTTTAAGAAAAAATTTTTATTAACAACAAAATGCAATATGTTAACTACATTTTGTAATTTTTTTTAAATATAAATAATTCACAAACCTGTTATTTATTTTAAGAATTATCGAAACATCTTTAAATTGGAGATGTGTTTTCACTTTATGTTTAAAATATTTTCCATTTGAGAAGGATTAGTAAGGTAACGGGTGTAACAGATTCTTTACTTTTTTCCGAAGTATCATATTAACAAATAATAATAGAATCTATTGCACTCGTCAGTAGAAATTTTTCCAATGCAGTACTATACTAATGAAATACAGGTTTCAAAGGTAATTTGGGATATATGGCTATGCATCTCTTTTTTTTTAACATTAAAATAAAATTTCTATTATTAAACTACTATATAATCTCCAATCAAAAATATCTAATATTTTTCTCCTCACTGAGGGAGTTTTTTAATACTATTGGCTGCATTTGATTTTCTGAAAGAAATGAATTTAATAATGTTGTTTCCGTTGATTAATGACGTCGATCGATCTACTTCTAGAAATGAAAAGTAATTTATTTTAAATGGAATTTTATTTGTTATATTTTAATATTTCTTTGCTAAAGAAAAAGTAATTTAAATATGTATGCATTATATAAATTATATTTGTTTATTAATAACGCCTATGGATCTATTTTAAGAAATGCATAGGGGTTTCTGTAAATGGAAAATTATTTGTTATATTTTACGTTTTATTTATCTAAAGAAAAACTAATTTAAATCTGTATAGTTATATAAATTATATTTGTTGTTTAATAACGCCTATCGATCTATTTCTAGTAATGCACGAGAAAGTATGTAAATGGAATTCTATTTGTTATCTTTCAAAGTTTTTTTGCTGAAGAAATATTTAATTTAAATATGTATAGCTGTATAAATTATATTTGTTTAATAATAACTATATCGATCTATTTCAAGAAATGCACAGGAAATTCTGTAAATGGAGTATTATTTGTTATATTTTACAGTTTTTTTTTTTTTTTTTTTTTTTTTTTTTTTTTTTTTGTAAAGAAAAACTATAAATATGATTAGTGTATATAAATAGTATATGAAGATTATTATCCTTATATTTTTTAGTTATTTATATTATATTTATATTTATCCCATATGCGAAGACTTTCTCAAGGAATTAAAAGTGATTTTTTAAATGACGCAATCGTCGGGAACATGTTGCCCCCCACACCCCAATTTTACGTTTCAGTTATTTCAGTCCTTTTTACCGCTAAATACCATTTCCCCCCCGATAACCCATTCAGATACACTGGCGAACGCAGGTCACCTCTCGCCTGACGCAGACTATATTTTCTATGCTAAAAGTAACTAAACGTCCGCATTTTAACACAATCTTTTTAGAGCATCTCAATACATCCATTTACATCATCTATAAAAATTTTGAAATGTTCGAACGGGTAGAAATATTTTTTATAAAGTAAAATGTGTGAAATTTCTACGACATCAGTAAAAACCTGAGTGTTTCGTCGAGGTTCCACTTGCTTTCTATACGTATAGACTTCAAATACCAAATTACGCAGAAATAAAATGCCAAACAGCATATACTTTCAATTCAATATGTTTTCAGTTACAAAAGTAAATTCAGATAAATCTAAGTCCTAATATATTATCATACAAATTTGATGTTAATTTAAGGGTCATTCATTACAGGCCCGGACAATGCCCGGCAAGTCAGCTAGTTTTATATAAAAGTGTAAAATAGGAAGTTACAGCGATTCATTTCTTCAAATAAAAGTTTTTTTCATACAATTATGGTGAGTTTGGAATTTGTTGCGAGCTCTTATGAGATAAAGAATGAGATAGAGTCGAAATATAATACACTTACTAAAGATTTTTCATCAAGTATTTACCGAATACTGATGAAACAGATACCAATTTATGTGTTAGTGTAGGTTGCAGCCATATTTGTTGCTACTTGAACAGTTACTGCTTAGAGCATTTATACTGGATTAAAATTATATTTGCTTCAACTTGCATCCGGGATATGTACTTCATTTGTAATTTGGGATAAGACGTCCCATTTGTAATAATGAATTAAGTTTGATGAGTAAGAATGTCTTTTAAAACTTCAGAATTGTAGAAAAAAAAATCAGTTTTAATTATTTTGGTTGATCATAGCACTTCCGAGGATAATTCAATAACAAGTCAGGGGGTTATGTTAGTATTGATAAACTCTGTATTTAAGCAATTTATTTGTTTCATTTTAGAAAGTTTCTTCAAAAGGTGGCAATTTTCTCTCATTTTTAAGTGAAAAATATTTCAGTTTTGTGCATTTATAGCTGTTCTCAGAAAATTTTAAGTTACACATCATTCTCTCTCTTTATATCATAATATATTCAGAAGCACTAAATGAAAATTTAAATACAATGCAGAAATCTAAAATTTCTTAAGTATAAAATTCTCACAGCAAAATTAGGAAGGATTAATATCAGGGAATCATATTGAATATATATTCCCTTTACGTATTCATTTATTTAAATAATGTTCTTGTATTGTTTGCAATATTTCTGCTCCCCCAATTCTCTTAATTCAAATTTAAAAAGTTTAACTTTCCGTTAAATATAAAAAATATTTGAAGCTCATTCATTATGAAACATAAAAATCTAACACATTTAATTAGAGAATTTTAAATTTGTTTCCAAAGTAGTTCTTAGAGATTTATAATCGAAAACAAGAAGCAGGGAGATAGACCATCTTAGTTGAAATTAAACAAGATTAGCTTTCGTTAGAATTATCCGAGTCGCTACAAATTTTTTATGATGTCTTATTGGATAATTGTTTGGAATGGCTACATGAGATAAAAAGACATGCACAATGCATAATATATTTTCCAATATTTCCGAAAAGAAAAATAAATGTAGAAAAGTGTAACTAAAAAATGTTCATTTAATATATATATATATATATACAGGGTGTCCAACGAATAAGACCCTGATTTCATAATTAAATATCTCAAAAACAAAGATCAATAGAATTATGCGGGCAACGGTTTGTTTATTAGCTAAGCTGTAAAAATGTTCTACAGAAGTTTCAAAAATTAGTTGCAAAAACCTCTAACAGATGACGCTGTAAACGCAATGCCTATAAATTGTGTTTTGAAGTCCAGAGTACTAGCGTCGCATTATTAGATGGCTTCCTATGGAAGAACGAAAATTGGGAAAGACCACTTTTTCGTTGGGGTGATGTGCAGAAGAGAGGACATCTGGTCAAAGCTTCAATATTAGAGAATTTCAATTAATAGAATTTTCAATAACAAGTTTAGCAATCATTATATAAGAACTTATTAAAATATTTTATTCGGGTAATGTGCCGAAGCGGAGCCATGTGTTGACAGAATTGTGATTTGTTTCAAATTTTGATATAAGCTACTTCGGTCCGGATACCAATATCTCTGTGGTATGTTTTTTCTCTCCTAATTTGTAGATCGTGGAATCGAATCAAAGGAGAGGAAGATTTGAAATAAAATGGAAATCTTTACTTTTTAATGTTTATTTAAACTGTGAAAAAGTTTGAATAAAAAAATCCAAAGTTTCTGGTTTTAAAATTTAATTAAGCTAAAAGAAACCCCTGTTTTAAAAATCATTGAGCATTTTTAATAATGATTCATAAAGCATTTTTTTTTTATTATAGAGATAGTTTGAATGAAGAGATTCAAAGTTTCTATTTTTAAAAACTTAAGTTAAAAAAATAATTTTAATTTTAAAAACTCATTTTCATTTTTTTCTATCATTGAGCACAGAAATATGCTGCAGCTTCTAGCGGTAGGATCCGAAGTGTTGGAAAGGAATGCAGCATCCAAAATACTTTTGAATTGAAGTTGATGATATGACTGATTATTGACTGAGTATTATGCCGTGATTAAAAAATAAATGAAAAGTGCAAAATTACTTTTTTATTTATAATAATTCAGGTATAAACAATAATACCAAAATATTATGCCGTGATTTAAAAATATAAAAATAAATAAAAAGTACAAAATTATTTTCTAAATATATGCATTTTGATTTAAATAATTATATGGCACTAAAAATTGAATTTAATAAAATATTTCAATAAGTTCTTATATAATGATTTCTAAAATTTTTATTGAAAATTTTATTAATTGAATTTTTCTAAAATTAAAGCTGATGCAATAATTCTGTGACCAGATGCCTCCACTTCTGCACATCACTCCAATGAAAAAGTGGACTTTCCCAATATTCATTCTTCCGTAGGGAGCCATCTAGGAATGAGACACTAGTGCTCTTGACTTAGAAGCATAGTTTACATGTATTGCGATTACAGCGTCATCTATTAACGGTTTTTGTAACTAAATTTTGAAACTTCTGTATAGCATTTTTATAGCTTAGCTAATAAACAAAACGTTTATCGCATAATTCTATTGACCTTTGTTTTTGAGATATTTAATTTTGAAATCAGGGTCTTATTCGCTGGACACCCTGTACATATATGTATTATATATATATATATATATATATATTCAATCAAAAGTTCCTAAATTTCATGTGAATAGGATACTAAGTCAAATGTAAAATGTATTTGCTTACTTATAAACGTTCATTTCTCATGATTTCTATTATTTTTCGAATGGAATTTCAGTGATAGCCAAATCATAAAGCTCAGCTAACGTATTGTAGATCACGATAATCAAAATCTGTATTTTAAACATTATATTTTAAATGACAAAATCATATTTTTATAGCAAATATGCTTAACTTGATTACTGAAATTGCTTTGAAAAATATACAATTAGATTTTTTAAATATCCAGTAACATATTGCTTTGCTATTGTTATTGCACTTAAAAAACCTTCTCAGTGCAGACGGCTGACCGGGATATTAAGCCATATGTGAATGAATTTTTGTTTTCTCAAATTTGTTGGTAAAACAACTTTAAAATGTTGCAAAATGATCTGAAAAAATACTAGCAAGAATTACGTTACTTTTCATTTATTTATTTATTTTCTTTTGTATTTATTTGAAAAAATGTAAACGTAGTAAATATGGGGATATTTGTAATAGTATATTATGCATAATTAAATGTTTTGTCTAAATGTATATAAAATAGGCTTTTAAATTGTATATTATATACTATAATTAGTATTTTTATGAACTGCTAAAAAAATATTTATTTATTTATTTACAGAGACTAATAACATTATAAAAATTATTAATAATAAAGAAAAAATAGTCGTATTTGGGGCTTAAAAACAATTTATTACATAATCACCTTGAAAAATACGTTACATAAATAACTGTCCCCTAAATGTCAAACAAATATATATACCCATTCGAGCCTAGCGTCCTATATTTTGTTCGTTACAAAAATGCATAAAAAATAGGATTGAACATATAATTTCTTAATTTAAAAAAATCTATAATTCTCTTCTATTCCAAAGAAGTCTACAAGCTAAGATTATTACTTATTTATTTAGATCCTTCATTGATAAAAATACAAACAAACTTACTTTTTACAATTCGCCATATTGAAAAATGAAAAAAACTATAAACTCCGAAAAAAGTCCTCATTTAAACAAATAAATATACATCTTATGCTCTCATCTCTCGGTAACAAATAAAGACATTTATATTTAATTATTTCATAAAATGCATGTTATAAAAAAGAAGAGAACTATACAAATTTAATAAAATTCAAAACTTCCGAAAAATGGGACGCTGACATAAACGGGTTGAAGGGTTGCGCGGGGAGCTACAGAGTACTTTTAAACGACACCACATAAGTCGAAGATTCACTCGTCCTCAAATATTTTAATCCATAAACAGTTAGAAGGAATTTCATCCCTCGTACCTTTTATCTTCTTAAACTTTGCATTCAGAAAAATTTTCAAAATACAGATTTTGTGTGTTAACATGTTCCATCTACAGTAACCAGTAGTTTCCAATAATCATAGTGACCAAATTAAATGAGTACTGCAACCATTACGACTGCATGACGACAATAAGTTGCTATTAATTGTTAAACATAGCGACAGTTCGACTATATAACTTGTATTGGGTGTACGAATGACATCACCGCTTTTGAAACAATTACAGGGTTCGTATGTGTCCTTGAATTTTCAGACTAAGAAATTCTTCGGTATCAGTATTTTTGAATAGAAAATCTCTCCTTAAATAAAGCGAAATTCCGCGAGTTAAACTAGATTTATTTAAATATATATATATATATATATATATATATATATTAGGGTGGGTCGAAAAAACCGAAATATTTATAATCGAAACGTAATAGCGCGGAAAAGTTGCATTTTGTAAAAAAGATAAAATACGTAAAATATTACAACGATTGGTTAATATCTTTTACCGCCGCAAAGGGTCCAAATTTCGAAAAAATCGCATAAAACATACTTTTAGCAATTTTTTTTTTAAATTATCCAAACATACTTATTCAATTTCTAATAGAACGCAATAGCCACGCTAAGATATTAGTAATGTAACATTAACATTTCATTTTTGTGACATCGTTGCTTTTACCGCCACAACAGGGCCAAAATTTCTAAAAAATGTTAAAAATTAAAGTTTTCCATTTTTTCAATTTTCATAACTTTTGTAATGTTTTCAGATTTTTTACATTTCTAAATGGCTGGGAAAGGCATTTTATGTTGCTAATTTCATGCACATTGTTAACCATGATCACTGTAATTCTATAAAAAAAAAAAAAAAAAAAAATTGCTCAATGATAGAAACACCTGCAGCTGCCTGCACGTAAAATTAATTTCTCGCTGCTAGAGGGCCACGTTTCACTTTGTTCGTTTTTTTTTGTAATGTACTCCTTTTACTCTATACTTTGATGGCCCTAAAGATAGAAATATCTGCCAGGTTAAAGAGGTGGCAAAGTTTCATCTTTGCGAAGTCAAGGAGGAACATATCGCTTTGTAATAGAAGCAGGTCTGAATTATTTTCGTCATTTGACCCCATCGTCTGGCAAGGCGACTTCTATATGCAATGACATTATAGATTTTTTGAAGAAAAATGAAATCCCGACTGGAATAATAATTGCAGTTGAATTTCGCGGAACTGTCTTCAAAACAGTATGCAAACGTGGTGTTATAGTAGGATTAGTTGAGAACAACTTTTAAAAAACCACTTTATTGGCTTCCTTGACCTCACTTCAATGAGCTTCCACTGAGATATCTTTTCAAACATCTTGATGACAAAAAACAGGTTCTCTATCATATTGTGGCCCAATTGGTTGATCTCTTGCGATTTGCGAATTATTACCAATTGCAAAATTTAAGCCAATTTAATCTGATCACCTAGCTGTTGATAAAGATGATTTGTCAACTGACCAGAAGTATATGTCTGAAATATTGCAAGCTCTTTCAACACGCGTGTATACAATTGACCTTTTTTGCTGAGTCCCTGGACAAATATTTCACGCAAGGTGGATCATTACTGCTATTCGAAGTTTGAGACTCTACGTTGGAACAAAGAAACCCTCTTCTCAATACTTTGAGTACATCCTGAAAATGTACTGCATCAGTTGGTTCACAATTAAAATGAATCACTCATGTTTTCCAGAATCTGTGCACTATAGTTAGTAACTTACGTTACTTGACAGATAATCTACGAAAGATTATAGTTCCTGTATTTTCACGAAATGACTATTTCGCAAATCATACAAATAGCCTCTTTGGAATGATAGCATATGAAGAGGAGAACATCAAGGCCCCAGCCATGAAGAAAATTGCAAAAGCACGAAGTTCTGTGGACTAGAATAGTGCCATCTGTCACTTTATCATAGCAGACTTCAACACTGAAGCTTAAAATTGTATGGCTTTAGTCTACTGACAAAACTGTAAACTAACGGAACCACCTGTTATGGTTTCTTTATCGACTAAAAACGCTGGTGAGTTTAAAATGTTCGATTAAAGATACCAGCTATTATAACTTTCCTTGTCCCACTCAATCACTAGAAAGATGCGTGAAATTATTCATTGAAGCACTGATAAAGTTTGTTTACTAGAACAGAGAGAGGATCACATCTGATCAGTTTTTTCTTCTCGAGAAATAATGGCTTCATCTGAAAGCAAGTTATATTATAGAATTCATTTACTTTAAATTCTTCTTCATTTTAAGTTTATTTAACACGTTTCGGTTAAGCATCTCTATATTTTAATTAATAAAATACTAAAACATTTTGCTCATTTTATATAATTTTTGTGGCATGAATTGGCAGTTATGAAGTAAAACATCAGTAAATAAAGCGATCGTCAAGAAAAATGAATAATTAACTTTATTTTCAAGTCTATTACAAATAGTTATAAAAAATTATGATATATTAATAGATATAAAGTAAAATTATTTATTTCTAGACATATTATAGAAATTATAAAAATTCAGAAAAAAAATGAAACATTGAAAATTTTGAAATTTTTACAAAAAATATGGTCTTTTTGCGGCAAATAAAGATATGATTTCATCATAATGAACATTTACCGGGACATTTCTCATATCTTCATGTAGCTACTGCGTTCTATTAAAAAATGTATTGGTATGTTTGGATAATTTAAAAAAAAAATGATAAAAAAAACATGTTTCTTTGCGGTTTTTTGAAACTTTGGACACCTTGCGGCGGTAAAAGATATTAACCGATCGATGTAATATTTTAGAAATTTATTCTGTATTACAAAAGGCAACTTTTCCGCGCTATTACATTTCGATTATAAAAATTTCGGTTTTTTCGACCCACCCTAATATATATATATACTGATATTTCGCCTTGAAAGTAATTGCACCTGCACGAACCCTGGGTGTATACACGATCAAAAGAACCAATCTCAGCATTCGATACCTTTTCAAACCGTTTTTACTTATAGTTTTTTTCTGATATTAACTTTAATTTACCACGTTATTTTTTTTCTTTTCACAGTTTTGTTTCCAGAATAGCGATTCCAACGATTTATCAGAATAAGAAAGATCTATCGTTCTTTTGAGTTTCTTTAAATACTCAATTTTGAAAAGACAATAAAAATATATCCTTTATTTACGACAATGGAATAAGATTAAAATAATGTTCTAATATGCATTTGTTACTTTAGAAATCAGTACCCCGATTTCTTTTTAAAAGTACCTAATACAAAATGGACTGGTTTTTTCCTTTAGATGCATTGAAAAAGATTAATTATATTACACAATGTTTCCTATAATATTGAAATTCACAGAAATACTTTTATCACGGGGAATTTAATCTAAGCCGTTTCTAAATTCTAAAGAATAACAATCAACAAAGGATTTGTTTGATAAAGAATAATAATATTAATAAAATAAATTTTTTCAATCTGATATGTTTCCTTTTTATTCCTTTAATAAATGCTTTAATGTTTATGGAATTATATACTTCAAACAGTTTGCATTAGGTTTCAATTTCTGATCAAAGGAAATATGCTTTTGCTTAAAAAACAGTTTAAAAAGGATAATTGCAGTATTAACATTCGAATAGTTTAAAAATATCAAATAAAAAAGTAACGGTGAATATTTCCGATTTTTTCTATCTGCATCATGTAACGCAAAATATGTATTTTAAATTATTTAGTGAAATATTTTTTTAAATAAATTAATATAAACTTTCAAAAATTCTTATTTCTACCCAATATATATAAAATTAGTCTAGTCAAAGTAGGAAAGTTTTCCATATTAATGCTACAGAAATAAAATTTCATACTAGTTGTTCAATGATGTCTACTGATGTTTATAAAAAAAGTCCTGATGGATAAAATGAGACACGGTGCTTTTTTGCTCGCCCCCCCCCCTTTTATATTTTTAGAAAATATGTCAGAAACTGCAGGTTTTCATGGAAAAAAGTGAGCTGCTTTAAATTAAGGAGCATAAGGTGCTCTACAAATGACAGGTATGCACAGTGTAAACTCGGTTATCCGTCAGTCTTGGGAGTGGAGCCATAGCGGATTTTCCAAAAAAAAAAATCATTTTGTTTTAAAAATTATTCACTTAATTTCTATTCAAATGTATTAAATATTGTCAAAAAAGAAATAAATTAAAACAGAAAACGCTCCCATGCTGCAATACTTCACGAGATTATGGCAGGTAATTAGTTAATGAAAGATATTCACCATAAGATATTCACCATCATTGAAGTGTTTATTAATGTGAAACATTACCACTGCGAGTATAAATCTTGAAAAAAAACTAAGACTAACCCGTAAGGCATGGTGACGTCACGGCGACGTCGTTGTGAAGTCACACTGTGATTTTGTGACCGTCGATGTGACGTGACGTGACGTGGATGTGACGTCACAGTGACTAGAATGTGAGGTCGTTATGGCCGTTTTAGAGGTCGTTTGTGACGTCACATTGTGACCACTCTGTGAAGTCACGGTGTGACTAATTTGTGAAAAGTGTGTCATTTGTGACTATTTTGGCATTAACTTTGTGACGAACCTGTAACGAAAGTGACAATGTTTTGAAGTCACACTGTGACCAATTTGTGAAATATGTGTCATTTGTGACGAACTTGTCATAAACTCTGTGATGATTTGAAATGAAAATCAAATTTCAAATTAATTGCTTAAAAGGCGCAAAGGCGAACTAGTGAAAAAGATTCCATGCTGGAACTCGAACCCGGGCCATCAGTATAGCGCACTTACGTTCTACCGACTAAACCACATGGAACGATACTCAGCTTGGAAAATTTCTCACTATTACATATTGGCAAGGCTACAAACGCAGCACAAGATGCAATATTTATCGTCAGTCACCGACATGGCGTAAGCACGAAACTTAATTAAATCCAGCATCGATTGAAACTATATTAATACTTGGAAATTTTTTCAGAGAGAACCATTCGCCTTGCATACAATATTTCAAATGAAAATCAAATTTCAAATTAATAGCTTAAAAGGCAATTTTAATTTGAAATTTGATTTTCATTTGAAATACTGTATGCAAGGCGAATGTTTCTCTCTGGAAAAATTTCCAAGTATTAATATAGATTTAATCGATGCTGGTTTAATTAAGTTTCGTGTTTGCCCCATGACGGTGGCTCACGATAAATATTCCATCTTGTGCGGCGTTTGTAGCCTTGCCAACATGTAATAAGGAGAAAATTTCAAGGCTGGGTATCGTTCCATGTGGTTTAGTCGGTAGAATGTCAGTGCGCTATACTGATGACCCGGGATCGAGACCCGGCGTGGATATTTTTCACTATGTTGGCCTTTGCGCCTTTTAAGCAATTTATTTGAAATTTGATTTTCATTTGAAATATTGTATGCAAGGCGAATGTTTCTCTCTGGAAAAATGTCCAAGTATTAATACTGTGATGATTCTTGTCATAAAAACTACGATAATTTTAAAGTAAAGTTTTGTTTGAAATATGAAATTTTATCTTTTTACCGTACTTTTTAGCAAGATATCGCTATTTTGGAGTCCTATTCTTCTAAAATATTTTTAATTTTCCATTTAAAAAACAATGCTTATTAACTGACATCTTTTTTTATTAAGTTAGCTTGATCTTGAATTCAAGCTTAATATTAAGAATGTGTAAGCTTTTTAATGTGTTATGATTTGTCATTGCTTTTTTAAATACGAACATGGAGTCTAACGGACATTAATACAACTGTTACTTATAGAACTACATGATAAGCCCTATTTATTTAAATTTTTTATTCCCGTATATATTGTATTTTGTGAATATGAGCTAATTAGATTTGGTATGTTTTATATGAAAAGACTGATCTGGGAAATAGAAACAACAAGTAAGATATAGCATGCGTTAGGCATAGATTATAAAACACTTTCCAACTCTTCCTAAATGTTTTATCAAGACATCGGGGGAAATAACGTAAATAAGATAACTAAGTAAACATGAAAACGCGTAAAACATTTAAAAACTGATTTACGCAGTTACCATCAACTAAGGTGTAAAAAAAAATCATAATTAAAAAAAAAATAATAAAAAAAATCGTTTTTTTTTTATTTAAATCAGATTTTTATTTAAATCAGATTTGTATGATTTTTTTCCCAGCGTTCAAATACTGAATAGCTATCATGAGTTTTAGGTTTCCAAAACAATTACACCACTAATTGCTAACATAATCTATGTTTTTACACTTTAATTAATAAAATTATAATTGTTAGTTTGTAATTACAGAAATAAAAACTGCAAATTAGTAGTTTCATTAGGTAGTATTATACAGTAATGTTATATACATTAATATTGTAATAATTATGTAAAACTTTATAAATACTAGAGATACTTAACATTTATGAAAATTATTAACTGCATTTTATACTAAATAGCTAACATTACTTCAAATTAATTATTAAACAATCAACTCTCTAATTAGGAACATATTATACATTTTTAAGCCTTAATTATTAAAATGATAATAATTCATTTTAGAAAGAAAAAGGGACAGGATGCTAGTTCAAAAAACGGGCACTATTTCATGAGGAAATATATTAGTAATGTGTTTAGTAATGATGTAAGAAAAAAAAAAAGAATATTTTTTAGCATTATAAGTAAAGTGTCCTTAATTTTTTATAATTTTATGAATAACAAATTGAAAAATACAATTAAATAACATATTTTAATAATATCCCGTTTTTTCTAAAGAAATAAAGTTCTATATTTTTGCAAGATTTTTTCCACATGAATTTAGAATACTGTTGAATGGGGAAGTTTTTTACAAGAAATCTCTGGCTACAACTACAGGTAAATTTCAACTTTTTTTTTTCTTTTTTTAAGGCAGGGTGCATTTTGCCAATTTCAAAAGGGGCATGGTGTGGCACCATTAAACAAAATGGCCTAGAAGAAGCAGTATAAGTAATTACAGAATTAATAAAAACTGCAAATAAGTAAAATTCATTAGTTAGTAGCAAAAATAACAAAACTAACAAATATTATTTACAGCTCATTTTGCATTTGTATTTAGGAAAATTTCTGTAAACCACCAAAATCTATACTTACACACATGTACGTGTATGCTAACCAAAAAAAAAAAAAAAAAAGAAAAAATGAAAATGAGTTAAACCCATTCATATAGAATAAATATAAGTTAGCCACTAATATCTGAAATCTCAAAATATTTAAGTAACAGCATTATTACCTCTATTAGCTTTCAATGGTTCAATTTTTTAATGTATATGAATTACAAAAAAAAAAAAAAAAAAAATAATAATAATAATAAACATTTATTCAACCTATACCAAAGAAGCTCTTGCTGTGCTTAGCATTTTTATACCAATTATTTCTTTTTCTCTTATGCATTCATTTACAATTTAGCTGCTGAGCAGATGTCATTCTTTCATTCTTCTTTAACTTGAGATTGCTATTAATTACTATTTATTCTTTTACTTGTAGAAATGTAATTATACTTGCTATGTGTATTTTATATAAAATAATGCATAAATTGATTACCTAAAGGAAATTATGACATTGCAAATTATGTTAGATTTAAATATCATTTTTAAATGAAACTGTTTTAATTTGGATAAAAACTTAAAAACAATGCTTTTTACAAACTCAACTGTTTTTAATTTTTTTACAATACTAATGAATTAAGCTTTGAAACAATTATTTAAAGCTCTTTTTTTGTTTATTAATAAGTCAAAATACCTGTAGAAACTTTCAAATTATGTTCATGTTAGATTTTAATACTTTTTTTTGACATTTTAAACATTTAGAAAATTTTTGATTTTAATCAATGATTTTTTTTTAAATATCGGTTGATTAAAATCATGATTTAATCGCTGATTTAAATCAACCGATTAAAATCGTTGACACCCTACCATCCACAGCCAAATATGTTTTCTAATTCTTTTAAACAGTCCTGTATTTGATCTGTAGATTGATATATATATATATACTATGTAATGGAAAAATTTAGTTTATCAAGGAAACGCATAACAGGTTGAAATTCTCTTTCAGCAATTTATAGTAATATATGGAAACATACTTAAATAATTTTGTACAACCCTGTAGTTTACCTAGAACCTTTATTACACGCCACTATTTAGTTAAAATTTTATTCAAGCTAAAACACTCTTAAAACTGCTGAAATTGCATTTCCAGAAATTATAATTCATAGATGGCAACGTATCCAATTCTTTGCGTGACCCTGTATATCATTTTATCTATATACTACAAACATTTCTTAGTAAATTAAATACAGTGCAGCGTTAAAATGCATAACTTATTTAAAAACCTCTTTAAGCAATACCCAGTAACCCTTTCGAATACTTTTGTATATTCCTGTATATGAATTATAGCATATATATATACACCATATACTATGCATAAATGTAGTGAATCATAAAAGTGTATATCATAATTAAAAATGTATTTCCAGCAATCATCGCTAATGAACAGTACTTCGGATACAATATAGTATCTGAAATATTTTGTGTGTCCCTGTAAATGCTATATACACTTCGTATTATACATGAAATAATTCATAGTATGTAAACCTCAACGACGTATATCAATTTCATTACATATCAAATAGATTAACATAAATAAAGTACGCCGCAAACAATTCCCTCCACCCCTATATCATTATGTATTGGAATTCCTTTTTTAGCCCTGTAAATGAACAATAACTATTCTTTGCATCGCATATTCTATGGAATGCACATTTTAGTGCGCTTCATAAATGCATATTAATTTTAATCTGTTTGAAAGCGTGTAAAATCATTAAAAATCATTTGAAACGATTTTTTTCCCACAAGCCGTAATGTAATGGAATACAATTGACTGTCCCTGTAAATGAAATAACATGCTACAAATTTCATTACAAATAGGGGTCTTGCTATGGTAAACGTTAATAACATCCAAAAATTTTAAATAATTTAATTATCTTTAAATGTCTATTAATTATGTTAATGATTGATGATAATACTTGTCCATATACTTTTATATTTATGCCACCATGTGGTTTTAACCCAATATTTAAATAAGAAAATAAACCAGATTAAAATGCAATTTAAATCACTAATTTTAATAATCTGATCAAAGCTGTTGAAAAGGAAGTTAGATGTTTTAACAAAATAAAAAATAAATGTAATAAAATATTTGTGTTCTATAACATGTTTATTAGAAGATAACTGAAATCATTGTAATTAAAAAAAAAAAAAAGCAAACAAGGAAAATAATATTTTAGATATTTCAGCAAAATAAAAAATAAATGTAATGAAATATTTATGTTCTACAGCATGTTAATGAGAAACTAACTAAAATTGTTGTAATAAAAAAAAAAAAAAAAAAAAAAAAAAAAAGCAAACAGGGAAAATAATATTTTTACATACCTAATTTCATTGACGTTGTACGTGATACTTTGATTTTGGGGAACCAATTAAATCCGATTATAAGTACGATAGCAATGACTTGAATCATCTTCAACAAGTCAAAGCTACCGTAATTTTCTCGGGTTTATATTTTGTTAGCTGAACTAACTTGGATCCTGAGAACGTTCTTGTTTCAGTTTTTAAATCCGTGTCAACACATCTATGCTGTCCAGTGTCCACAGAACTTCAGTGTCCACAGAACTGTCCAGTGTCCCGCGTTTATTCTAAAAAGTTTCACTGTTACTTTTATCCGTTATTCTGCGGTCGAGTGGTAACAACTGAAATAGTGCAGATGCAGACGATTTTTAAGTTTCGAAGTTCGAAGCAGATGTTTTTTGGTTTTATTTGTTTTTCTATACCACAGTTTCGGAAGGAAATTAAATGCGTAATAATTTTGTCAAATTGTCTCTAATTCAATTTCCTGTTTGAAAATGTTTTATTGTATTTCATCTTTTATTTTTATCAGTTTTATTCAATTGTAAAGTTTCATTTACGTAAATTATAATAATAATATTATCCATAATTAGAGTTTACTAGATAAAACATTGCTTAAATTTTCAAAATGTATACAAATTAATTTAATGGTAATAATGATGAATCCCTCCTTTTTTTTAAAAGTAAAATTTGTATCACAGGTAATATATACAAAATATCTTCTTAAAAAATACAACAAGATTATCGAGAAGAGATGAGTTTTTCTTTGTCAATCTGTCATTCTCTTAATATTAATTTTCTGTAGAATAAAACTTGTAAAATAATTTTTAAAGATATATTTTGAAAACAAAAAATAAAACATGAATAATTAATTATGTCGTGGGCTTTGCCTAAATTTTGTACATTAATTTTATATTCGGAAAATGTCAATTCTATTTTAAACGTTTGAAAGAAGTAGAATAAAAAAAAAAAAATACTTAAAATAGTGAAACACTAAGAGGAAAAAAAATGACTTGAATGCAAATTATAAAGCAAGAAATGCATATATGACTGAACTTTGAAGACGCTTTCTGCGTGCTCATTAAAAGCTGCAGCTTTAACTGTAATAGAAAGTTTTTAGTTTGAAACGACAGAAATGTTTCGACTACTCTTTGAGAAACTTCTAGTATAACAGATGATCATTTACAAAAATCTTTATAAAAGATAAGTCGAGGTCTGCTTACCTAAAACATTTTTTTAATAATATGAAATTCTCATAATTAGGAAATCGTTTTGTGTTGCTGATGAATTAATTACATTTTATGTTATATGAAAATAAAAAGTTTTTGTTAGAGGCACAGATGCAACTTGGACCACGGTTTAAAAAATTTGTTTATCCGGCAGAAAAATATATTTTACAGTAAATAACATGTTTTTAATAATTTTTGTAATTTTTTAAAGTTTTCTAAGAAGTTCACATCTCAGTCACAATGTGACATCACTGAGTGGTGGCATTTTGGTCACAGATGTGACGTGACCACAGTGACTTACAGTGACGTCACAATGACGTCACTGTGACCATGCATGCTATGAGGGAAGTTTATACTAATTTATAATTAAGTAGATATTTCGTAATTATGAAGTAGATAAGACTTTAAAAGGAGTTATTATCATTATCGCTTGCTTTTTTCTTGGAATATCATCGTACTTGGATGATTCTTTAGGATCCATAATCATCACCTCATCTTCTTCTTTATTCTGTTGATCTCGCCCTAGTCTTGTAGATAAAGATTTAGATTTAACCTTTTAACCGGAAACGTGAAAACCCCGTGCACAAACAGAACACTTAATAATTTACCAAATAGTGAACTTAAACATTTAATCTTTAATAGTAATGCATTAGCAGACAAATTTCTTTTAATATAAAAGCATAAAAATAAATTTTGGATGTTGGCGAGAGAAAATATTAAGGGCAGATATGTAGACGCAACCATCTCACAGACGGTACGTTTCCGGTTAAGGGTTAATAAAATGCTTATTCATGTGAAACTGTAAGTGCGACAAATAATAATAAATAACAATGAAATGTACTTCTCTATCAATAAGCAGATATTACTTATTGCGTCAGAATGTTCAGTTTTTTCCTTTGACACATCATCATTGTCTAAAGTGGACGGTGTATTAGAAGGCGTTCTCAACATTATTGAATCCATAATCGCCTACGCATCTCTTTACTGATCCTGTTGATCTAAATATCTGGGTGTGGCATTAATGCAGTCACCATGACAGAGGTTGCAGATAACCGTGCAATTAACGGCTCCTTTCTTGCACCCACATTTAGTTTCACACCGAGTAGTGCACTTGAAGGTACAGCCAAAAACAAGGCTGTCTGGCTGTTCCTTCTGTTGGTAGAAGTTATGAAATGTAAGGTTCGACATTCGATACAGATTTTGCAAAAAAATGGTATCGGAAAGCATTGAGAGATGTAGCCGTAGGGAGTGCTCCATACAATCTAAAAAAAAAAAGATTTGTTTTCTACTTCTGCAACAGTATCATGGTCCGATTCCCTGTTACTGAACACATTAGCAACTTGGTGTACGTATTTACACTGCTGACACAATTTGAATTTTTTTTTTCTTTTTTGAACGCTGCAGACGTCGTATTACATCCATAAAATGCATGAAGTACTAAAATGACGTCTTTCAGTCTCGTTTATTGATGTGAGAAAAAAAGCCATTCTTTCAATTCTTTTGCTGCTCAGTTTAACGAAAAAAATGTCTCGTTCGAGCGGAGTTAGGGCTATAAGGAGGACGGCAAAAGCAACATTCTAACACACAATTTCCACCAACAATTATCGTTGTCTGAAAAATTTTCAATGGCTGTTGTTACGATTAGTTAGCTGTTGTTAGCTGTTGTTATGATATTCCATTGTCCATCAATTTGGAGGAAAGCAAATCAATTAATCTTCATTTTTTTTTCATTTGAAAGGAATTTTTCTTGCTTGATGGTAACGTCTATGTCATTGTTGAAATTAATATCCACGAACTGTGCACATCTTCGGTTTTGCTCTGCTGATTTCTTGCTATTGACAATGTTGGAGTAGCCGTCAAACCTATTGTACAGCTTTTCCTTTACAATGTCTGGTGACATATTTTGTGTTGACTTCACAAATTGAATTAAAACTGGTACATCTTGACAAGGGGACTTTGCGAAGGAGTAACGACTATCCATAACAATGTCACAGTTCTGGAAATCACTTGACCGTTGTAATGGTGTGAAGAAATAGTAGAGGAATACTTTCTTCGACTAACGCATGCCTCCTTCGTCTGAATTGGAGACAACTCAAAATGCATATATTTTCCAAATCTTCATCATGTTGATTAGTAATCAAGATTTGCTGAAAGATTACCAGTGGTTTGACTGGAACTATCTCGTCATGAGTTTTAATGGAACAGTTCATGATAGCCAGAGAAAGAGCCCGGTCTTAACGTGATAACTTTACATCAGAAAACTTTTCACAACCACTTTCTCCATTGCCTATTTTCCAAAGTTTATAGCGTCATAGCAGTTAATAGTTGCATCCCATACCACCATATTAGCTACAGACATTATGTCTTCTGTCAATGGGAATGGTGGATGGTTTTCAAACCCTGCAGAGATTTTCTCAACATCTGCAACATCTCTAGATTGAGTGGATTTTCGAAAATAACGTGTTGCTCACTACTGTAAATAAAAACACAACTAAATTCTTTGATTGACACGCAAATTCCAGGAGTGGTAGTCACTCCCAACACAAACTTGCTCAAATCGCTGTCTGTTATGCCCTTCTCTTGTGATGCCATCTGTGATTTTATACTGCGTATGAAAGTCTCCTAAATACACATGTCTGACTATTCACCAGTCCAATATGAATCTGCCCTATTTATTTTAAAGTTAACACCTTCAGTTAATGTTTTGATCTCTTCTTCTGCCATAATACTCGGTATTTTCAATTTATCCTGTATATTACGATGGGTCGAAAAAAAGATTTTTTTTATTTTTGGAACGCTTTAGTGCGGAAAAGGTGCCTAGAAGAAAAACGGTATAATTTTTTTAAAATTCGGTTAGCATCTTCCATTCGCGCATCGTATTTATATGTTATGAAAAATTGCAAAAATCGCGTCTTTTCTCTAAATCTTTTAAGTTAAATAAACACGCTTTAGCTTTTTATGCTTGTTTCATGGTTTACAGAACCTAAATAAATTAAATTCTAATCAATAATCTAATTTTTCCGTTCGCGCAACATCTTCGAAAAAAACATAAGTTTAGCAATTTTCGCAATTTTCACCGTGCAACTCTTTGCTCCTTTTGCTAGAACAAAACTACCCAGAACTCACCACTTAGAGGTGATTGCACGTAGAGCTTTAACTCCAACCAACCATCCAATTGTTGGGTGTGGAATTTACATTATATTTGAACTATTTACAAAAGTTTTCCATAGAGTAGCATTCTTTAGCTTACTGTGTCTTTTACGCTTTCTTTTTTATATCTACTGCACATTTAAAGTCTGATTTTTTGAAGAAACGAGGCATAACCGATTTAGACTTCAGTGTTGTTCTAATATTCGGTCAGTCGTTCTCTACCTTCATGTCCATATACTTTATTCGAGGCCTCTGTCACAAGTTTGACACAGATCTTAACAGTGTCGGTGTGACAGGAAAACATTTGTATTTCTCTGATGAGAGTAGTGTCAGAAATGATGAAAGATTTAACATGATCTTCACTTAGGTCCTGCGGCATTGGGGAAGGATACACCGCACAAGAATTCCAATTAACAATTTCTATGTAATCGGAAACTTGAAAATTTCTAATCAATGGCATTACATTTCTAACAGTCTCTTTTTGGGATGGTTTGCCATGCTTTTAGGATCCTTCTGTAACCAATACTCCGAATATGTTTTCTTTAATCGACAATCATTGCCAACAGAATATTCTCTGGGTGCGCAAGAAAATCATTTCGTTCTATTACTGGATCCACAACTTGTAGTAATTCGTCGGATAAATAGCGTGATGTTTGGATTGCTTGGAATACATATTTTGGTCCATCAGTAACATATTTGCTTATTTTATGTCAAATCGGATACAATTTAAAGACTCGGTTGGCCGCAGTTTGTCATCTGGAATCGGACAAAATACAAGGGTCTCAATTTTCCTTCTGGAAATTGTCCCAATAATACTGTTGTTCTTCGCTCAAAAAAGTCATGTCTATATCAGGAATCGAACAATCCGCGGTTTTACAATCGACCACAGGAGCTATTTCACAGCAAGAGATGTGCTACCCGATTGGCGCACTAGAAAATTTAGGCCCCCCAGTTTGACCGTGAATATGTTGGGAAATTGGCGATAAGAAAGCTCATTAAAATGCCGGATAGCATATGCTCTCCATTTACGATTTTCTAGTCAGTGGAAAGCACCGTTATTCAATCCAGTGTTTGTTACCGTACCATAAAAACCCTACTACTTATAGTTTTTCTAGTGATATTGATAGTTCAGACAAACAAGAAATAATGCTTTAACTTATATCATTAGATTAACTCGAGGAAGGAGATAAATGCCCAATATAACTTGAATCCAGATTCCTGGATAAGAGAATAGTGTTCTTATTTTACATTCCTGTGAAAATTCTTGACATTAAATGTTTCGACGAACAAAGTATCTAATTTTTGTCCGTCAAAAAATACCCGGATTTTACTCAGGGTGTGTGAATCGGCTTTTCAAATCCGTCTTAAAATTACTCTTGTCTCTTTTTATTTTACACTTATAAACCACACCAGAAGAATCTCTGTCGGTTATCCAGAACACTTGACGCTATGACAGCTTTTTGCCGATCAGAAACTCCGAAACGATCGCTGTTTAGCACTGTTGCGTTAATTTCAATTCTCATCTGCCATATGGGTCTTAAGTCGAAGTTCAAGGTTTATATTTATCTTTCTCATACTCCGAGTCTTCAAAAGAAGTGTGTTTGAGTTCATCAATTTCATAGTACACTGCCACTTAGGAACCATAAAACTATTTGAGGTACCACTCAGTGCTTGCTGAAGATCACGAAATTTCCACTCGGCCTTAACATTTAATATTTTTCTAACTGTTTTGTAAATACATCCGATTTTCCTCCAATTTTTAATTCCTTTGCAGAATCATGAACCTCAACTCAAAGACACAAATATTCTTTGTTTTTTTAAAAATAATCATTTAATTAGAATTACACATTAACATGTATGTGGTCTTTGTAATATAATATAAATACCATACCGAACAACTGTGACAGTTGTTTGGGTAGGATATGGGTGTAACTCAGCGTACAACCACCAGCACGTGGTGAGTTCTGTGTCGTTTTGTTTTAGCAAAACAAACTAAGAGTTGTACGGTGAAAATTGCGAAAAATTGGTAAATTTATGTTTTTTCTAAGTTCTTGCGCGAACAAAGCAAATTGGATTATTGATCGGAATTTAATTTTTTAGCTTATGTAAACAATGAAACTATCATAAAAAGCTAGAGCGTGTTTATCTAAAAGTTTTAATTAACTTAAAAAATTAGAAAAAAGGCGCAAATTATGCAATTTCTCATCACCTTTAAGTATGATGCGCGAATGGAAGATGTTAACCGATTTCAAAATGTTTTATTCCGTTTTTCTTCTTATTATAATAGGCAACGTTTCCGTGCAAAAGTGTTCCGAAAAAAAAATTCTTTTTTTCGACCCACCCTACTGTAGATGTAGGCGACATGATTCGACACAAAGGAAATGACCAAAAGCATGGAAAAACGCTATCATTTGCTGAACATAATTGAGATGGCCATTCCAATTGCCTAATAGTTCAGCTGAGTTATCTTCTTTCAACAATGTGACCATATTGAATTATTTCATCAAAATAGCTGAAATGCGTCCATTTACCTTGGATTCCACGAACTTATTGCCCAATTTAATAGCAACAACTTGTAGATTAGTGTTTTGATTTATTGAATCTAACATAAGAAAAGTCAAATGCAAAGGCTTCCATGTCTTCATTGACAGCTTGCCGCTTTTCATCACTGGTCTGAATATCTTTCAATACTATACACGCTGTTATCTCCTATGGAATATTTTGTGCCATAAAACCCTATTCAAGCAACCTACCAATTATCTGGGCATAATAGGAAAGCAAATCAGGCAATGCATGTTGGCAATCATCATTTTTTGTCAACAAAGAACCAAATTTCTTCCATGCCTTCAACAACGTAGGCTCTGTCTGGCCTTACCCGTTTACCTCCAATTGAGATCAGATAAAATTTCTGCAAACAATCATGATGGTAAATTCCGTCAGCAATAATTAAATCAACCATGTTACTAAGGCGAATTTTAACTTCTTCTCCCCAATGATCATTTTTCATTTCTGCTGCTTCAAAGACTCTTTGCGTCATGGTTGGATAATTTGCTTTTAAGACTCGAACTATCTCATTGAAAGAAGTAAATGGGGGAAACTACGTCATATTTAAAATGTCAAAATAATAATACTGTCAAACAGTTTAAATTTAAATAATACATTAACCAGACATTTATTTCATATTTGAAATAATTTTTTGAATTTTTATGGCCAATTCTAATGAAACGCGAATAATATTATTTCCTATCTAACAACGAAAGCATTTGTACGTAAATATTAAAAAGAGAAAGAAAACATTAAAATGATAAATTAAGCAATATGCGCTAAAAGCAATAATTAGGGGAAATTACATGACATTTATAATGACCAAATAATATTATTGACAAATATTTAAAAATTAAAAATATATTTATACGAGATATTTAGTTTTATATTTCGCGATGATCTTTGTAACAACTAATTATAAGACAGCGTACATAATAATATTTCTTTTCTAAAAACAAAAGTATTTTCCTGTGAATGTTAAAATGAGAAAGAAAGCTTTTGTGAAAATTAGTTCAGATTTATAAGATACATTTTAAATGTCTTATATAAAACAATATTTTTATGAAATTGTTGAAAAATACCATGAGGTCAAAGATTGTGTTTACTTAATACATTTTCTATTAGATTATTTTCAAATGCTTATAGACTCAAAAACAAACACGCCCCACCAGTGGCCGAGAGGTTCTGCTCTCGAAGCTGGTAGACGGGAGGTGCTGGGTTCGAGCCAAATCGCGCCCGTCGGCCTAATCGTTCGGAGTTTTCGTGGTTTTTCTCTAAACCTTGGATTTCCAAGCGTTAATACGGGTTAGGTTCCCTTAGATAGACCCCCACGAAGGGCACTACAGCCCCTTAGGGCCTATATCCCTCGTGTTGATAATTGGCCGTCATAGACACAACCAACAACCAACCAAAAACGAACACACCCATTGTATGTCTTAACAACAACTGATTCAGCCTTAACATTTCCAAATCAGAGGAAAATTGAGTAGAAACCCGTTAAGAGACTAATATTTCTTTAATTGTAATTCAATTTTCTGTGATTTTTTTAAAACCAATCAAATTAGCTTGTTTTTAGATTTTGCGTTGTCCGTGCGGGGGTTGGCGAGCTTAGCTCGCAGGGGGCAGAGCGCCCTAGTATATATATATATATATAACTTTATTATCTACTTTTTAAATATCACTGTGTGTTTTAATTTCATTTACAAATTCATAAAAGAATACTCATCAAAGATAATAAAAATAATTATTACGTACTGTTTTTGAGGCAATAGTTAGCGATAACTATGAGAATTTCGAAATTAATTATACATTTTTTTTTCGGACACATTTCTACAACTATGTAATATACATTTTCCATATTTTCACAACTGTATTCGTAAATGATAAAAAGAAAAAAAATAGTTCCATATATATCAATGGACTTTTTCACCACATTGATAAAGACATTTCATTATTTCGTATTTAAATTTATTTTCGTTTTTAACACTTTCCAACATAGTCGGGAAAAGTGTAGGGATTAGGTTTGTTTGTCTGTCTGTTGTAAATTGTTTAAATATAGTCAGATTCTCATGAAATTAATTAATGTTATTGGCGTTTACTATGGCATGTACGGTGTTAAAAATGAATCGTGTTGCATTTACGGATCATTTACAGGGACACTAAACAATTCCTAAAAGAATTCCATTATATTACGGCCTATGGGGAAATATTGCTTGCAGTGTGAAATAATAATATTACACCATTTTAAACACAGTAAAATTTATATATACCGGGTGATTCATAAAGATCGAGACAATAGGCTATTTCCATATTGCCTCTAGACACATTCTTCTAATTACAAAGTTTCATAAAAAAGGTGCAAAATTTGATGACATTACTTACAACTGTAAGGGGGTATATTTAAGAAAATACGAAAACTAATTTTTTTACGGCCCCGTGGGGTGAAATTTCCAATAAGGAAACTTTTCGTTATCCATTTCTGATTTAAACATTAAAAAAACCCATCTTCATATCTGCAAAAATCACTGACATATGCTCGTTTAAATAATTCGTTAGGTTTTAAAGATTTGGACAAATTGTACATGTTCCAAGACACAAGAAATTGAACAAGACATGTTTCAAGTTTGAATCTTTTTTGTTTAACAATTCTTGACTTATAATATTTTAAAAACGAGAAATGCTGAAAAACAACCCGTCATGCAGAAAACAGATTTAAACTTTTAAGCAAAGTCTGGCTCCTAATAAAATGTTTAAATGCTATTAAAAATTTTGTAGGTGAATAAGTAACTCTTTCCTGATTTTTAAAGTTCCGATTTTGTTTGAATTTACCCTTTCCACCTTCTTTCGCTACTGTTTAAATGTCTTTAAGTTGATTTAAAACAAACTTTTTCTAACATGTTATTTAGGATTTTTTTCACAATTTTAGCCCCCACAGCTTCATTTTTTATATGGTCCCAGCGAGGCCGTTAAAAAAAGTCCGTATTCTGGGGCCAGACTCGGACCTTACTTTCTTTCCAAAGGTTCTTCCGGGATGGGCCTAACATATGTTTCATACCGATCTGGGACTGCCTTCCATTCAGTCTGTCTGGGGCAAAATTTCCCTGTCCCGGTCTCAACGCAACTCGTTTTAAAATCATTGTTTCTGACTGACCTGATTCGTGCAAAAATCAGTAAAATATGGCTCAGTCCAAAAATTTTTACAAAAAATGTATATTATTTTAAATTGCCATTAATTTACAATTAAAATTTGAAATTCTTTTTTTTTTTTTTTTTTTTTTTTTTTTTTTTTTTTTTTAAGGATAGTAGATTTATAGGCAAAAACGTTAAAATACAGTAAAACCAGTGAATCAGAAAACCCCTCCTTATTTCCATCCCCTTGGTCCAATTTTGCCATTAACGAACTTGACCGAGATTTTATACTTCTTAATTTTATGTATCAGTTTGGAAGAGATTTGTGCAGATTTATGGAAGTTATCGTGTCCAGAAGAAAGTGATATATATATATATATATATATATATATATATATATATATATATATATATATATATATATATATATATATATGTATATATAGATAGATAGATAGATAGATAGATAGATATAAAGTTTTTTGCTGAAGGTGGTTTTGGCTTCTAGGGGTCATGATCGGTGTAGATGTGCAGAAATTTTTCAGAAATTCAAACAAAGGGGAGAATGAAATAGGTAGTATTTCATACGAAATCTACCTAAAACACTTACCAACACATTTAGAATAATGTAAAAAAGCTTGCAGAAGACGAAAGATGATGTCCAAAGCAAACAAGTTGGAAAACAGACAACATACCAGAAAATCAAATTTCCATTTTTACTGTCTGTATTCAGACAAATATCCGAATAGTTTTGAGCTATATGTCTCTATACATTCTACATAGTATTGCAAAATTTACGTATGTATAGGATCTACAAAATGTGTACACACAAAGTAGTATGGAAAGGAAGTAATTAAATTGAAAACAAATACCACAACATAAAGCATATTTCCTGCAATTATTGCTTATATACAGTACTGTAACAAACTTATTTTGTGTATACCTGTAGATAAACGACAAATGCTATTTACACTCTATTCTATTGTAATTTTATTGTAGTGCATCCTCTATTAATTAAGCATTGATAGGGATAAAAACTTAATACGTATTAAATATTTTAAGCGGTTAAGATTAAAAAAAAAAAAAAAAAAAAAAAAAAAAAAAAAAAAAAAAAAATCTTTGAGAAATGAGTCATTTTTGGGCAGTTGTAAGTAAAATACCCCAGAATCATGCATGCAAATTCAATTTTTCTTTTTCAAAAGACTCAGATTGAATGACGTTATTTTGCCAGTTAGGGCCTTTTTAGTGTTTATTGCTAAGTTCCTTTGTGAAAATTAAAGCTATGTACCGTAGTAGTGTATGACTATAATCTTAATCTAGAATGGAAATAAAAGTGACAACTTTTCTTAAAATAACCCTTAAATAAATCCTTAAAATAATCCCAAATATCACTCATTTTTAAGTAAAATTTTGTTGATATTGTACTTTTACCTATGTCATAATTATAGAGTAAAATGTTTCACTTTTCACTCCTCTGTTTGATATGTACAGTCGTGGGGAAAAAAAGTAAACAGCCCATGTCATAATTATAGAGTAAAACGTTTCACTTTTCACTCTTATGTTTGATATGTACAGTCGTGGGGAAAAAAAAGTAAACACACCCTGGTAACTCTGCAGCAAATTATTGTAGAATAAAGTTACTGGTTCCAAACGATCGGAAACAGTAGGGACTGTTTAATTTTTTTCACGACTGTACAAAGAACTGTGTTAATGCGAGTATTTTTCATAAGATATTTAAAAACCATGTTTATAAATTTTGCAAATAAAAATTATCTTGAAGAGAAAAGTCAAATATTTAATATTTTTAAGTATATTTTCTTCGAATGATAATGTATTTCATGGTCATCGTTGCCAAAGATTGTATACTGATGTGTGACAGAAAAGGAAATGTGGAAGAAAATAAAAGAACGATAACCTCCCACGAGAATATACCATGTTAAATTGACTTAATTACCGATTTCCATGTTTAATTGTTTCTGGCACATACTCTCAACTGTAAGTTGAATTATGTTATCACTCGAGATTTTGTGTTTATTTATATTACTAAATATGAGATTTAAACAAGTTCGAAACGTTTGATGTCTTTTTTTAAACTGATGTTTATGTGTTTTTATAACTATTTATTTAAACTGCCTGAATTTCTGTGATTGTTGTTTATTAATTATGAACAGATGTAATACTATTTTTCACTTTAAATAAACTTTTTTTACATACAATAGCTCACATTAAATGTTTATTTTATTTGCGAGTTTGGATTTATTTAAAAAAATTTACGAAGTAAACAGAAATGCGAACAGACAACATGTAACTCATTAATAATTTCGATAAGTAAAAATTTATGTTTTTATATTAAAACATATTTAATTCTTTAAAAGGTTAGTTAACTACTTAATGACTCGTATTTAAAAAAAATAATATCTAAATCATGTTTAGAACTAATAAGTATATAAAATATTTATATTAAATCATTCAGAACTCATACTATTAAAAATATATTTTAATAAATTTAAAACTTTTAGATATTGCGCTTTAGATGTGCGTCATAAGGTTTTAATTTAATTAATTACACTTCTTAACGATTAAACTTGAAATGAAGTATTCCATGAGAAAAGATTTAACTTTCTCAATTTGTTTAAATGGTTTTAAACCGAAAATGTCAGACGTTTTCTTTCGGCATTAAAGTCACATTAGTTTTATTTAGAACATCCATTATATTTAAGAAGAAAAAGCATAATCTAAGGTAAATATAATTGCCCTTATGTCCGTTGTAATTAAGGAAGAATTTATGATCAAAAGAATCGTTATGCTAATGCAATTTTATACAAATTTAGAATGTTTTTGTCTACATTAAAACTTTTACCTTTCAAAGAATACAGATTTAATATCATCTTAGATCATTACTGAAATCATTATGTTTTGAATCATCATTATAAGTAAGGCTAAATGACCATCCGTCATTGACAATAATCGCGGGCGAATAGTACTCTCTTTTTATGTCTGTTCTCTTTTTCGTGGAAGAAGAAACATATTTTACATTTATCCAAAAGAAAAGGTGTAAATACCTGAAGGGAACGAACTAATTATATTTCATTTAGCTCTTAAATTTTACTTATGTTTCAAATAATTAACATTAAAATTGACTTATGAACTGAAGCAATTTTACTGAAAAACAAAATTTGTATTTACACACATATATATTGTTGTTCAATAAACGATAAATTTAAATTAAATCTTTAAAAATCTTTACATTTTTTAGAATAACTTTTTATTTATATTTTTAGTTTTCTAAAATTTTATATCTTGTTACGAACAATTATAAATTTACGTATTTCACAAAATTATAAATTGTTGAGATAGGAAATGTAAGGAAATAATAGATTCAATAATTTTTAAATATTACGTTTACTAATGTTAAAAAACTGTGATAAATTATATAGTATGTATAGTAACAATAATTTAACAATGCTTTATTTTATAAATGAAAATAATTTTAATAGAAGAATCCCTCTTGCGGAATGCATACATATATAAATATATATGCCATTCACATGATTATTCTGAGTAACTGTTCAGGTATTTGTTTCAAGAACGCAAAATCAAATAAAAAAATCCCTGCCGCCCGGCCTACAGGCAGAGGTAGGTTTCGAAGTTAAGAATACTACTTTCACCAACAAAAACTAAATCATGATTAGAGATAAATCCACTTTAATAATTTTATCTTACCGCTTTTGACGAGTTTTTATTTCATTTTTATATAACAGCTGGTTTTATCAGAATCATGTTAAGGCGGTATTAAAAAAAATACATTTCCATGCTGAACAACTTGAAATTTTCCTTTTTAATAGAAAAATATGAAACTCGCTGACGTGATTTTTGAAGATATTTATAAGCGACCTGTGTTTTTATTTTTCGTTCAATTAATTAAAACTTGATTTATAAACAATTATTTTCTCAGTAGAACAGTATTTTTGGTTTCTAACACAATCGCTTCGGTAAATTCTGTTCAAAATGTCCACTTTGACATCATTTTTAGAAATATATTCTGCCTCTATCTAAAAATCGATGATTACGGTACATTATATAGTTTCTGAATAAGAGAATCTACCAATTGGATGCGTTTGAGAGCAATAATGAATTTAGAAATGAGTCAGAAAATAAGCAGTTTGGACAATATTTTTCGTTCCTAAAATAATCGCTTCGGAAAATTCTGTTCAAAATGCCCACTTTGACATCCTTTTTTGAAATATATTCTGCCTCTATATAAAATCGATCATTAAGGTACACTATATAGTTTTTGAATAAGAGATTCTACCAATTGGATGCGTTTGAGAGCAAAGATGAATTTAAAAATGAGTCAGAAAATAAGGAGTTTGGATTTGAATACACCCTTAATAAGATGATTTTTTTCTTCAACAGCTATGTATTTTTAATTTATTTTTGCTATAAGAATTGGTCCTATTAAAACTTGTCTGTATAAATGTTATAGACAATATTAAGAAGATATATGATAAATTCATGAAGATTTTATATCTTATGAATTGACGGAGTTATGGATTTTTTTCTTCTTCAACCCCTCTTTTTGTTTTCGTTTTTATTATTTTTTTTTTCGGTACGAATTGGTCCTATCAAAAACTTGTGAATATAAAAGTTGTAGATAATATTAAGGAAATTTATAATAAAATTAATTGGATTTGATATCTTGAGAATTGACGAAGTTATGAATTTTTTTTCTCCCAAAAACCCTATTTTTTGCGCCCCTTGAGCCCATTTTTAATTTTATGAAAATTCTGTGATGTATAAATTTTCGGCCCTATTTTTATAAGTTAGAAAAAACTGGTTTGATATGTATAAAAATTAAGTAGTTATGGGGGTTTTTCGGTTTTCACAAAACCCCTCCCTATTTCCATCCCCTTGGACGGATTTTGCCCATTAACGAACTTGACCGAGATTTTATGCCCATTGATTTTATGTATCAGTTTGGAAGAGATTTGTGCAGAATTGTGGAAGTTATCGTGTCCAGAAGAAAGTGATATACATATATATATATATATAAAGATTTTACTGAGTGTGGTTTTGAGTTCTAGGGATCATGATAGGTGTAAATTCCAACATAGGAACGATCCCAATAGGTAGTATTTCATACGAAATCTACCTAAAAAATAAAAGAGAAAGATAGGTGGCAGTTTTTTTTTTTATTTCATTAAAATATACAATGGGTCAACCAATAGTCTATGTCGGATTTCAATTAATATCTGTGACAAAAATGAAGATAGTCTAATGGAAATTTGAACGAAGAATATAAAATACTTTTGAGTTAACGTAAGCATAACTCCAGCGTGAAACAACCGGTATAATTTTTGAATAAGTGAATGATGACCGTATGCTCCTACTTATTACTGATTTGATATTACTGACCCTCTAACAGATAATTTAAGAGTTATTTTGTATCATGTCTGTGTGTATATCTATATATATGTGGGTTATTAAACCGAAAAAGTGCAATTTTAGTGACGGAAAATTCAAAACTTAATAATAAAATTAATAAACGTATATAACGTATAATAAAATTAATAAATTTTGGTCATAATATAATTTGATTTGTTTAGTGCTCTACTTAGATGAAGAAATAATAATAGCCATAACATCTGCATAAGACCCATACGATATATTTAAATAAAAGAGTTAAGGTCAATAGTTAACACTGTTTTAACAATATATATATTTATAAAATTGTTAAAGTAAAATGAATTTAACTTACATTTAACGTTGTCTCTTTCTAAAATGTCATGCATTAGCAGGACTTTTGACATTTCTAATGCTAACTTAGCTAGTAAACATTATTACTATAAAATGTTAAATGTTACGTTTAGCGAATCTGCATCTCTTAGACGAAGTGTTACATTCACGAGAATTCCCACATATTTTGACATTTTATGTACTCATAAACTTATAAACAGAATATGAATTTGGGGTGAATTAACAGAATTAAGATATTCAGCAAGTGAGCGTAATTATAGTTTATGATTCAAAAATCATTTTTTTTTAATCTTAAAATAATAGAAAATACTTGAAACTTTAGATATTAATAGTACATAATTTCAATGCGTTTGCAACAGCATAACAAAAAATAGCCTTTGTTTAAGAATGTGGTGTGGACGAAATAAATGTCTTAGTTATGAGATCTACCGAAAAAGAATATTGAAATTATATATGTAGGCGTAAAAAATTTGAAATATCTTAATGAAATTATATGATGTTTCTGTGTTTATCACAGTGTGGGGTACGTCCAGAAAGTCTTGGGGAAATGAAATGATTCAGAGCCACCAATTAACTTAAAGAACGACGCAGGAAAATAACTCATTAATACAAGTTTTAGTCTGGTTGAGTAATGTAACCCCTAAATTTTCAGTTTTTAATTTTTGATAAACATTTTTTGGTCTTTCATGTTGGTACAATTAATTTATTTATATTAAAAGTAACTTCTTTCAACATGTCTATGTTATTTTCGCCATACAAAACAATTTTTTTTTTTTTTATGTTAGACATTCGAAAAACGTCGAAACAAAACAAATTGGGTCAGAAAGTTCCTCGGTTGTACTAGGAGGATTAAAAAAGAAATATGAAAAACACGCTGGATGTTGAAAATGACTTACTAATCTGCTTCATAATAATAAAATGAAATTAAAAACAAATTAAAAAAAAAAATTCATCAACTTGGTAAATGGAAAAGAACGCGCATGTCGCATAAGAACGGTTTTCTACCTTTCAAGCTTCCATTAAATACAAAATAGAAGTTTATTTTTATTCATTTATTGTTGTGTTTGTGTTTGTTTTCGTTTTTGATTTCATGAGTACTAAGAGTAAATGAAACAGGCGCAAGTCAAGTACACGTTGTTCTTAAAGTGATATGCGACTCATAACCGTTTGCGTAGTATTTACTTATTGGATTTATTAGTATCTCTTGCAGTTAGCTTCACTTTCAGGTTAAATATCGTGCTTCTTATAGTTAGCGTGTGCTTATGTAAGAAAATAAGTACATACACTATGACGCAAAAGTTTAGACAATGACGTCATTCAGCTTTAAAATGTAGAATTATGACGTCAGAATTACAAAAACCTGTAAATATATTCAAAAACTGATTTAAAATGCTATGTACAAAAGACAGTCGTTTTATCTGCTATAATACTAATTTTTTTCATAAAAATTCAAATGTGCTTGTCGCAAAAGTTTAGACACTATTCTAAATTTCTTTGAATATTCGCTGGCATATGCAAATTTAGAATCGATGATGTCACAAATTTGGAGTACTTAAGTTCTGCAAACGATTGCGCTTCATAGTCGACATGCCGAGAGCTAAAGAAATTCAAGTGAATGAGGTTTCAAGGATTTGGCAGTTGAAAGGTGAAGGGAAGAGCGTTTCTGAAATTTCTGCTATTATTAATAGGTCAAAAAAATCTATTTATCGAGTTTTATCGAGTGGTTCCAAATATAAAGCAAAATGTCGGTCTGGGAGGCCACGTGTGACAAATGTACGAGAGGATCGCCTGATACAAAGACTAGCGAGTACTCAACAAATGAGCGTACGTGGAGTTCAAAGCTCATCGGGACTCTCTGTATCAAAGGATACGATTCGTAGACGAATTTTGGAAAAAGGAACAATCGTTTATAGCAAAATGCAGAAGAAACCAGCTCTGAAACCACATCATAAGTTACAAAGACTTATGTGGGCTCGACAGCATATGTCATATGGAGAGAAATGGGAGTCAGTCATATTTAGCGATGAAAAAAAGTGGAATCTGGATGGTCCAGATGGTTGTTTATCGTATTGGCATGACTTGCGGAAGGAACCTCGACGTTTTTTTAGTCGCAGACAAGGAGGGGGCTCGGTGATGGTTTGGGCAGCCTTTTGCTATAATGGACAAGTATCTCTGACCTTCACCAGTGGTCGTCAAACTTCACAGCATTATACACAGACATTAGAAGAAAACCTGCTGCCATTTGCTGAGCTTCTAGGGGGTCCTCAGTGGGAATTTCAGCAAGACAATGCTTCAATTCACACTGCAAAACATTCAAAATCTTGGTTTAATTCCCATAATATAAGAGTTCTCGACTGGCCAGCATGTAGCCCAGATCTTAACCCTATAGAAAACCTTTGGAGCATCATGTGTCGCAAAGTTTATAGCAACGCTAGACAATACTCTTCTGAAAAGGAACTTAAGACATCTATTGAGAATGCATGGTACGATATCGATCCACAAACTATGCAAGATTTAGTTTCTTCCATGCAATCTCGTGTATATGACGTAATACATAAGCATGGATGCGCAAACAGGTTTTAAAAATTGTTTATTTCGATTTTATTTAATTTGTGTCTAAACTTTTGAGGCAGCAGTTTATTTTTGTTACCATTTAATTTATTGCAATATGCACAATTCCACTTTTCTTTGTTATAAATATTGTTTATATGTACAGCACATTAATTTCAAGCAGTGATTTGAAAATTGAATAAATATTTTTCAAAGTATGTAAGAATTTCTTCATTGTCTAAACTTTTGCGTCATAGTGTAAACTAGAATGTATATGTTAGATTAATTTTTAACAAAATTATTCAGTTGGTAAATAAATCATACATGTTGTATATTTCCAAATGAATGGAAAAAGTACGGGCAAGGATTCCCTGGTTGTAATCCTTATCAGGACTGTTTTCACCTAACTGGAAATTTATTACTGTTAGAATGTATATGTCTATTCACATTAAAAGAGTATTCAAAGTTTGAAGTTTTAGGTATAAATTTAGTTTTCAATGCAGAAATCACTGCAATAATTAAATAAACGGTCAAGTGCCAGAATTACTTGCGCTCAGAGGGTTCCGTACAATAAATATATGGATTATTAAGTGTATTATATAGAAAAAATCATTGCTAAAAGAATAATAAGATTTTGTAAGAAGCTATACATCGTAGGGTTGGGTAAGGGTGGTAGGGGAGGGTTGATACATTGACAATTTTTTTCCACAAATGGCATTAACAGCCATTGTAACAAATGTAAAGTCTTCTTTTTTAGCAGAGGTCATCATTAGCCTGTCTTAGCAGTGAAGAACTGGCAACGTTTTTTTTCTTTTAATTTTGAAGTCTTTTGGAATGTCAAAGCATTTTTTTTTAAATATTGATTTTCTTTCATAACTCTTATTATTGTGAAGATAATATCTTGTATTTTTTTTTTATTTGTAACTCACATTGTTAGGGAGAGTTTTACCAGAAAGCAGATTTGCATTTTGCAATCGCATTAATACAAAGTGATTGAAAATCGAATAAGACATGATAGGGAGAAATGATACATTAATGCTGGGGAGAAATGATACACTTGTATATTTGAAATTTAATAGTTCTTTAAGTTGTAAACTAATATAATACTGTAATATTCATTATTGTTTTACAGCAAGAGCTACTGAAATTGGTAAGGAAGAACAAAGAGACTATTCATAGACATTATTTATGTAGGTTGCATAGAAAAGCAGTGCGATGATAGATGGTTATTTAGTTTTGCTCGTCATGTAGAAGGAAAAAAGTTTAAATGGCCTGAAAAGGAAGATGTTTCTATAATTGACGAATGCCAAATTAAAAAAAAAAAAAAACATTAAATCTACCCGATTTTACTTACCAAAATTATTGAGTTATTAGTTTTTCTTTTAACCATTTCAGGGGTGGTGGTATGTTTATGAAACCACTTAATTTTAATTCCCAAACGCCACATTGCCACCAGCAT
The DNA here is from genome assembly GCA_963932465.1 of Maratus speciosus. Classification (NCBI taxonomy): domain Eukaryota; kingdom Metazoa; phylum Arthropoda; class Arachnida; order Araneae; family Salticidae; genus Maratus; species Maratus speciosus. The sequence continues at coordinate 548,046,769 of OZ010791.1, forward strand.
TTTGTAAAATATTTTCCATTTAATATGAAAGTTTAATATAGCTCTTTTCTTATTCCAATTAAATTTGTTGGTAAATTCCGGTGCAATTCATTTATTCAACACTTTAGCATTGAAAATGCTTTCACCTGAAAGGGTAAAAGAAATCTTAAATGTGCTAAATTTATGTTAAATTGATTGCAAATCAGCAATGTTCACTTCATTTTTTTCTTGAAGCAAAATCTCTAGGGTTTTTATTTTCATTATTTATTTTCTAAAATGTTTGTTTAATTTTCTAAAAATAAACAGCACTTCATAAAAATTCACGTTTAACACGTTCACGCCGTTTCGGTGGGTCACACTCGACTCCTCCCTACTCGACACAAGTCTCCGGCTTTTGCACACCACTATTATTTTAGAGAAAATGTTGTTCTTTTAAATCGCCCAATTGTTCTAATTAAATAAAACAACATTTTCTGTATTAAAATACTGGTATGTAAAAAGCCGGAGACTTTGCAACTCTGAGACAGGCGAGTGTGACCCACCGCGCCGGCGTGAACGTGTTAAGTGGTACAATTATAAATCAATTTCCCCCTTTAATTTGAATGTATACAATTTTTTTTTTAATTTGATATTGTTTGTTTAGTTTTCAAGAGACATAATTTGTATCAAATTCACTTTAAATTCAATTTTGTATGAGCATCGTTCTTTTTTAAGGTTCCGTACATACAAAGTAAAAACGGAATTATTCCAAGATCACTCCTGCGTCTGTCTGTCCGTCTGTCACAGCCATTTTGGTCGTAAACTATGGAACGCGGAAAGTTTAAATTGGGGGAAATATAAGGACTATTGAGCCACATATTTAAGGATTTTTAAACATTCACAAATATATTTAGGAAAACAAAACAGGGGATAATTAAGTTACTTGAAAAAAATCTTTTCTTTGTATATCGAGTGGGGTATCGTGTGAACGTTTTCGTAACGCTGAACTCAAAAATACATTTCTTTTAATTTTAGGTATTATATTTTCAGAGATATCGTCGAAAATGTAGTGCAAAAATATGTTCCGCCCCACTATTTCCGAATCTAAAGAAACTAAAATTATGAAAAAATTAAAGATACTAGGCGTTAATTTAAACCTTGCAAGAAAATTATAGCGTAGGTCATATAGCCCTAGGTCACATAGTTTTTGAAAAAAAGCGCATTTTTTCGTTACACACAAATTTCGATTTGAAGACATTCAGAAAAAATGTTGAGGAGCGCTGGAGGTATCTATCGTAGCAGAAGTATAAATGCTTGTTGACAATGATTTCCAAAAAAAAGTCGATAATTAGCCGAGATATTAACCCTTAAATACATGAACGTTTTGGACGTAAAAAATGACAGGCGCAGTGTACTCTATGTAACATCGGTTTTACAGCCCAGATAACAACTTTTAATGTTATATTTGTGTAATGCAATGCCCAGTAGCAGTATAAAAGCAATAGACGTCAACTTGTTAAAAAAAGACTAATTTAATTAGATTTAATCACATAAATACTATGGGATTCGCGGCTAGTTTGCATTGAGTGGATTACTGAATACACTGTAAAAAACCCGACATTTTTACAGTACAAAGTACTGTTCATCTCGCGCACAAACTCGATCACAGTTGAATGTACTGTATCTTTCTTTGGTTTCCTGACTATTTAAACATGGAAAATACAGTAGTTGCGTAAAATTAACAGCACAATGTACTGGCAATTTGGACGCCGGTATTTTGTGCTGTGGTCCAAATGCGTCCAAAATTGCCAGTGCATTGTACTGTTAATTTTACGCAACTACTGTATTTTTCATGTTTAAATAGCCAGGAAACCAAAGAAAGATACAGTACATTCAACTGTGATGGAGTTGTGCTGGTAAATTTACAGTGGTTTTTTTACAGTGCACGTATCTCGTGTCTTTAAAAGGTAATTAAAAACCTATCTGGAAAAACGCGGCACGGACTTTGCGACCTCCTTTAGAAGCGCGGTTGACAATGCCCAGTTTAAAATTTGAACAAGGGTTTTGTTTAAGCTACACTGTAAAAAGGAAAGATTATTACTACGCTGAATTTATTTTTATGAAATGCCAAATGAAGTTTAAATATGCACAATTATTATTGTCAGTACAGAATAAAGTTCATCATAAACAGATTAGGATAAGATAAAAAAAGATTTACACAGAATATAAATGTTTGATATTATTGTGGCTTCATATCTCTTTAAACGTTTACGGTGTACTCATTCATACTTTTTCTAGTATATACAGCTATAGGGAAGGTAGGGGAGGTATGATACACTTTATTTTACTAATTTTTTACAACCCTTAGAAACCTATTTCTAAACACATTTTTCGTGTTTTCTTATAAAGTGACCTTTTATTCATTTATTAAAAATATTGCGAATTTAAAAAATAATCATTCAAAAAATATATTCCAATTATTGTGAATGGTTACTACTGTATCAAATCTCCCCATTGCTGGGAGGATTAATACACTAGCAAGGGAGGTTTGATACATTGTTATGTAAATTGAAAAAAAAAATGCATATAATTCAATTTATGTGTCATACAGTTTTTTATGATAAATCTTGAAATATTTAAGTAAAATTTAAAAAGAAATTACACTGACATATTTTTGTTTCAGAAATATTTTTTACAAAAATATTTAAACAATTGCTATTATTTAAACAATTCTATTAACAAACTTTTTAGAAAATAAATAATGAAAAAGAAAAAACCCTAGAGATTTTGCTTCAAGAAAAAATGAAGTGAACATTGCTGATTTGCAATCAATTTAACATAAATTTAGCACATTTAAGATTTCTTTAACCCTTTCAGGTCAAAGTATTTTCAATGCTAAAGTGTTGAATAAATCAGTGGCACCAGAATTTACCAACAAATTTAATTGGAAAAAAGAAAAGAGCTATATTTCACTTTCATATTAAATGGAAAATATTCCATAATGGATTGATATGGAAGTGAATAGTCATTTGAATTCTATTTTTTAAATTCGTATGTTGTAAAAAAAATAACTTATAAATAAAAATATAAGACCTACAAATAATTAATATTGGACATGATTTTTCGATTGGAAATTTTGCCATATAATTGAAATTCTATTTTGCTTTTTATTCTTGTTGCAATCTAATTTCGTTTAATTAATTTCGTTTAATTTCTCTCGTCTTGGATTCGAAAAATGATCAGCTATATCTATATGAAACAGTAATAGTTCAGACTGCACAAGTTGTCTGAAGTTACAAATAGATATTACAAGTCTTGGTTTTTCTTAAATTTAAATATATATATATATATATATATATGTTTTATTTATATACAGTAGATTTAAAAGATACCAAATTCATATAATTACAATTACTCATGCCGAAATAACACCAATATATACAAAGCATCTAATTGTAAAAAAAAAAAAAATTGAATTTTATTCATGGTGTTTAGAAGGTACAGTTTTTTTAAGAAAGTTTAACGAGAAAATAAAATGTTATGTATGCTCGAAGTCTCTATTATTAGTGGCAATATACAATATACAACTAATACTTCCCGATCCACGTGTAGTGTTTGATATGTTAATTTGTTTCATCACTGCAATCGATCTCTCTAATCGTCATTATTTAGTGTAGATAAGTAGTAGAATTGATTCTTCATTGCGATTTATATGCAGGTGGTAAGTGAGATGTTTTAGTAAATTATTGGATATCACAAAATGTAAATTGTAATATTTCAAATACAGTACTTTTATACAATATATTAAATATCATTTCATGCAAATTCAAATACAATTTACAAGTTTCATGCTATTTATACATGTTATGATAACGAAAGTTTGCTAGCGAAAGGAGCCGCCCTAAAAGAGTATTTCGGAAGTTTAATAGTATCTATCTGAATTACTCTTTTAGGAAGCGATTTTTTCCATATCAATCAAAACTGCTCAGTCGGTATACTGTATGTAGATCTTGCTTCAAAACTCTAGTTTAAGCAGTTTAAAAATTATATGAGAATACCCAAGCATTAGCTTGCATCCTGTATTTGATTACATAAACGTGTAATAGGAAACTCAATTGCTGTTTTTGAGTAGATGTTTCATTACTTCCTCAAATTCTAAAATATGTGTCTAATCAGGATGTCTTGATTATGCTTTTGAACATAAGTGTAAATTGTAGAAAATTATATCTACAGACAGGAAATTTAGAAATATATTGAAATTATATTCATTGAAGATAAACCGGTTTTAATGACATATGTATTAAAATGCTAATGGTAGCTATGCAGAATTTCGAAATATTTTAAAAGTCATTTATCGCTATTAAATACTGGATATTATTATTATAGATATAATATGATCAGTGAAATTTAAGGAGGGAAACTAAATAAATTTGTAATTAATCTACTGAAGTAAATAAATATGTATGCATGATACTTCATTTTATTATGTATATTCACTAGTGTAGATAATTATTTGCATCGATTTATACTGGTTATACATGTTCTGAATCATTGCATCGTCTGCGTATAACAGAAATATTAGCTTGTTACAGGAATTTAAAACACATTTTTAAATATAATATTTTAAAGTATCTATTTTGAATGTGTTATATAAAAAGTATTTTTTTCTTTTTTTTTGTAATTTTTTCACATCCTCTGTAGCTCACTACCTGCAAAGCCTCACGATGCCTTGCTGTTAACGAAACGCATACCACTGGTCTATGAGCAAACATAAGTACAGAGTGGAGCCGGTTTCGGAGAGTTTGAGTCGACACTGTGGTGCCAGTAGCCGGTCAAAAGTGTTGTTGAAAATGGGTGCCATTCAAATTTCGGCGTCTCCGAGCCGTTAGCGTTAAATATCGGTCTTCATTGGGCGTTGTTGCACGTCTACGATCTTGCCCTTTTCTTCGGACAGTTTCCAAAAACTGTTTCCGATCCTGCGAATCATAATTTGTGAAACTCCAGGGGCTTCTGATCGTTCGGCTTGTATTTGGCCACCCTCTAACTGACCAGCAACTCTCCAAACTGCTGATTAGGTTAAATGACTTCGTTGAGACATCGTACTCATCGCAACAAAGCACTTACTGAATGTCGATCACTGTACCGCGTTGTCTCTCAGTAAGTCGAAACCAAAATTGCATTCGCTGCCTCTAAAGCATTGCTTTTGACGTTAAAATGAAAATTTGCATACACGGAAGTTTGAAAATATGAAAACTTCGTATTTGTGTTTCTCTTCTTCCATTTTCTGTAAAACAAATTCGCTTATATGTTGTTTTATATAAGACTTCCTTTAACTGTTTTGAGCAGTGTATTTGAAAGTGCCTAAGACCCCAACAACCATTTAAAAGGTTATACTGTGCAGTAAAAAAAAAGAAAAAATAATAATAATTTCTTCAAAAACCATATTTTTTAAGGACTATTTGTTCAAAAAAAACTAATATTAGAAAAAACATATATGTATTTTGTGTTGCTCAGGTCTCAAGAGGTTAATACATTCAAGACGGAAATCAAATGGAAGATCTTACCTAAACGAAAAATTTTAAAGCCAATTTAAATAACTTTAAGTGTAAACATACACAGAAAGACGGTGTACTGCGGTTCCAAAATTATCTTGTTTATCACGTTTCGGTCTTTTAAAGTTTATCTGCACAGTTATATGCGCGTGATTAATTGGCATACTTTCTCACATCAAACATTATAAACCAGGAGAATTGAAATCAAGCGTCATAAATAACTTATTACAAAATGACATCATAAACATGATATTAGAATTTTTAAAAAACTTTAAAAATAGATTACAGTTAATATTTTTAAAATATTTATAGACTTTTTAATGAAATAGAATAGAATTTTAATAGAATATTTTACTACCGAAAACTTTGTACTATGGATAATATCATTTATCCTTTCGATCGATGTAATTTGCAAAAAAAATTAAATAACCTTTTATGTAATTTAATTAATTTTTCAACTTCTTTTCAGCAGTGAAATAGTCTAGTTCTGCGGTTGCAGCCTTACCGACTTATATAAGTGAGAGATGCCAAGCTGGGCATCGTCCTTGTGGCTTAGTGATAGAGCACTGGAGATCTATTCCAGGGGCCCGGGTTCGATTACCGGCTTGGACATTTTTCACTAAGTTGGTTTACGACTTGTTAGCAATGTGATTATTAACGTAATTCATATTCAATCTTTTATGTGTTTTATGGGTATCTTAAATGGGGTTAAATTTCTTTTCCCTTTAAAAATTCATTTAATATAGAATTGCTTCAACGACCATACCAGATAAATAAGGTATAATGTCCTTTGTGATATCCTTAAGTTCTAGAGTTTTCATAAAGAAAGAAAAATATACATTATAATATAAAATATACATAAGGCCATAAAAAATATACAAAATATCATCACTCTAAAGCTAATTAGGGAAACGACATAATGTCTTTGCTCTTGTACTCAAGGATTATCCAATATTTCTTATTTTGAACTTTTTTACATCCGTTACCATTAGAGAATTCGCTGAAGAAATGCGCGACGATGAGTTTTGACATATGCCCAACTTTATTCGATAATGCTGTATTTTAAATACAAACTTAAATTTGTAAATAATAAAGTTTCTAGTTTTCAAACTGTACTAGAGCTTAGTAGAATTATGAAAATAAATCAAAATATTAGGAAAATAGAATTATAAAATAATTCAAATATTCGTTATTAAGTTAGAATTGTAATGTATTATTTTAGATAATAAAGTAGTATTTATTATTTTCTAAAATACAGTTTTAGTGTTTTATTTAACAACATTAATAATGAAACATCCTTCTTTTATGAAGAAATATTGTTAAATTAATAATTTTGTAAATGCAAAACTATTTTAAAATTAGACAGGAAACCAGAAAATTTATATATATACTCAGATTGTTATATTAAACTTCAAAAGATATTATTTAAATAATATTTGATTTAAAAGGTTAAGTATCTCTCTTAAAGAGAGTTTTTGTTATACAAGAATTTTCACAAAATCATACTGTATGATGCATTAAAAAATACACATTACACATGTGATGTCAGCTAAATGTTGTGTTCAGTTTAAAGATTTTTCGCATGAAACGACTTCAGGTATGAAATGATTTTCCGGGGAGGAGGGGTACATTAAAGGTATCATTGTGGAGATTTTCACTTCCATATCATTAATAAAGAGAAAGATAAAAAACTCTGGGTACAGTGATATATTCAAGGGGGAATGTTCCAGTCGTGCCACTCCCTGAATTCATAACTGTCTGCAGATATATGTATAGAAGTAAATAGCAATGTGTGCACTGAAGATTTGAACAACAGACTGTGGTCAGTCAATTAGACATTTATTTTTGGCTGTAAAGAATCGCACATGCGTTGCTGCTCTCACTGGTAGACAACGTAAGTTTCGGCGGCTGAATGTTTTACTTTTGTAAATGATGAATATACAGGACGCTCACTAAATGACTGACCCATTTCAACGGCTTGTAAAAAAGTGCGCTGCTTGCTGCATTTTGATTAGAAATTAAATGATTTTTTAAAAATACACTGTGATCAAAAAGTTCCAAATTTCGCCTCCATGTGGTTTTGGCGTCTTAAAAACTACATAACAATACTTTAAATATAGCCGGCCTTTGCAGAAATAATATGGCGTCTCAAAACAAAATTTGCACATGCGTGATAATATCTAAGTCGAAACGGAATGACATGCATTACAGACGTAATATTCGATGTCAGAAAGAGTTTGTGGTTTTTGCTGGTACACCTGATCTTTCAAGTGTCCCCACAGAAAGAAATGACAAGGCTTTAAATCAGGTGAATTGGGGTGGGGGTGGGGGGTGGGGGGTCAGTCCATGACAGCTCCTGTATGTTCATGAAGTGTAGAGAAATGACACAATCATCGAAATGCTCCTGCAAGAAATAACTTATTTCTAATGTACGATGGGGTCTGACACCGTCTTGCATAAAGCACTATGAACCACGTGAATCCTCCAAGACATTCTGCATGGCCCAAAAGTCATACAGAACATCACAATATATATATTAGGATGGAGTGAAAAAACCGAAAATCGGAAAATCAAAAGGTAATAGTGCGTAAGTGTTGTGTATGGTCCTCAGTAATAAAAATGCGCAGTTTTTTCGAAATCATATTTTATCTTCCGATGCCCCCGGACCCACCAATTTCCGCCAAACTCGTCCAAAGCACCTTGTGGAAGGTTTAAATAAAAATAAAGATAAAGCTGGAAAACAAAAATGCTATAGCGGGGATAAGTTGTGTGTGGTACGTAGTAATATGCCTGCACAGATTTTTCAAAATCAAATATTATCTTCCAGTGGCCCAGGTTACCCCTATTTTTGCGAAATTTGTCAAAAATGCCTTGTAAAACTTATAAATCGAAATAACCATAAAATTTGTAAAATAAAAATGTCATACCGCGGAAAAGTTGCGTATGATACGTAATAATATGCCTAAACAGTTTTTTTTTTGAAGTCGTATAATACACTGCTGGCCATTAAAATTGAAATACCAGGAAGGAATGATCAGACGAACGTCAAAATCACATGAAAGGAAGAAGCGGTTGGAATGTGCAAATGATTAGTATTTCAGCGCATTTACACGAGGCAGGCGGGAGAAACGACATCTGAAGCACTGCATAAAAGAAAAGTTCTTATTCGGAACGCTCTTCGTAAGGTCGGTCTTTGCTCAGAATATCGTGTTATGCCTCGAATAATACGAAGAAATGCTTACCACCAAGTGTCGGTATTCGATAAAGGCAGGATCGTTGCCTATCCAGAGTGTGGATTATCTTTCCGTGATATCGCAAGTTGCATTCGTCGAAATCCAACCACTGTTATGCAAATATGGAATCAATGGATTGCTTAGGATCATACTGAACGGCATACGGTCATACGATTCCCTCCCATGACTAACGCCGGAGAGTACAGGCATATTGTGAGGTCGGACCTGAAAAATTGTACAACCACATCACAAACCATTAGTCACAAAATGGACATGTTCTAAACGCACTCAGTATCCGCTAGTATGATGCGACGACGTTTGCAGCAGTGTGGACTGTCAGAACAGCGGTCAGTACTGCGGCTTTCCTTGAAAATTCAGCATAGAGAGAGTCGGCTACTCTGGTGCGGCGAACGACAAAGCTGGATGCATGACTGGCACAATATCGTCTTTTCAGAAGAGTAATGGTTATACGTGCTGTATTCTGATGACCGTATACTTGTCTGGAGGCTCCAAGGAAAACTATTGTTGCCTCTTTGCATTCGATATATGCACAGGGGCTCTGCACCTGGTGTGAAGGTTTGGACAGCCATTGAGTACACGACATGTACATCGAAGGTAATTTGAACGCAGATCGGTACATTTTTCACATCATACGTCCAGTGGGTGTGCCCTGTCTTCAAGACCTGCCAATCGCCATCATCCAGCAAGATAACGCAAAGCACATGCTGCAAGTCATGTTCTGACCTTCCTCCATACACAGGGTATTCGATTGCTGTCCTGGCCTGCATGGTCTCCAGATCTGTCACCCATTGCAAACATCTGGTCATGAATTGCTTAGAGACTAGCCCGCCAACCTTCATCAGCTAATACGGTTGATGAAGTATGGCATAGACTTGAAGCAGCATGGAATGAGTAGCCCGTTTCTGTCCTCCAAACCCAGTTAGACTCCATGCCTAACTGAATAAGGGTCGTTTCAGCTACCAGGCGGAGAAGCTTTTTCTACCAATTTCGCACACTCTTAAACCCCAAAACTGTTTACAAATTTAATAATTTCGTTTTCGTGCCATACTGTTTACGTGCAATAAATATATTTTTTTTTTTTGTATTTTCAATCTTTAATGGTGCTGCAATTTTAATGGCCAGCAGTGTATCTTCTAGGGACCCTTCAAAATTTGAAACAAATTGGCATAAATTCCTTTTATCTGTTGTACATGTATAATAGAATGCATCACACAAGAAGCAAGAGTGCAATAAAAACATTTTTTCTGTGAAACGTACACAATCAATTAGAGTTCAAGAATGAATGAAAAAACATTTAAATCCGTTAAAAGTGTTCAAAAAATTTAAAGTTCAATTAAATTAGTTCGTGCTCTTCAAAACAAAAATCAAAACATTCAAAATGTTTCGACTTGGTGTTTTGTTATTCATGTTGGAGTTTTGTAACCTTAAAATAGGACATAATCTCAAAATATGGCATAATGGATCTTATGAATCCATCCATGTTGCCTGCACCCCCAAACTGGACACTATGAGTGTTGCATGGAAACTCAGCAAACAGAATTATATCTTCACGACCATGTTTGACAATGTACATCTTTAAATCATCGTAAAAAATGATTAATACAAATATGTGGTTCTGTAACTTCTGCCTTATCTCACTGAATCATATCAATATAATCTGCTGCGCTAAAATAGATTGCAGGAACAGGGAGCCACCTAATGTCTCCACTTGTGTTCGCCCTTCGGACTTTAAGGATTCTAAGAAATCCTAGTTCGCGGAAGTGTTTCCAATCATTAGTTACCATGTCATGCCACTCAGCAGATTTTCCGGATGGGCAAAAAAATGTATTGCGCTGGATTACTGGGTTAATTTTAACTTTAAATGCCTGGGACATTTAAACAGAAAAATAAACAATTTCCCAAAGATGGCTTGCACTTAATAGCAAACCATACAAGTGCGTACACCTTGACTACAATCTCCGTCAATATCTGCAGATTGAACGTCAGATCTGGACTTCCCACATTGAGTCTTAAAATTCTATTGGGGAAGATAACCCATCTGCTACGTGAAAGTCTATCGCGGAATCTATTTGTTAGATCTTCAGAACAACTTCCTTTCTTAATAGATAGGATCACTTTGTCAGGTATTTTTGATTGGTACTGAGATCTTTAATAACTGTTTCGAGGTTATAAATATCTCAAATAGTCTGTAAAGAAATGATGGGAAGGGATTCACACTTGTCCAACATTTTTCGAATCGGATCACTTAACTGTATGGTTCCCTTCATCCGTCTAGCACGAATTGATTAAAAAGAACTTTAAATTTTTTTAAACACTTTTAATATATTTAAATGTTTGTTTTCATTATTGAACTTTAATTGTTTGCATATTTTTCACAGATACAATATTTGTATTGTAATCTTACTTTTTGGCTGGTTGGTTGGTTGTGCTTATGACGGCCAATTATCATCACGAGGGACTGTGTAGCATATTACTACGTACCATTCGCAACTTTTCCGCGGTATGACATTTTTATTTTCAACTTTATGATTATTTCGATTTATAAGATGTACAAAGCATTTTTGACGAATTTCGCAAAAATAGGAGGACCCGGGCCCCCGGAAGATAAAGTTTTATTTTGAAAAAACTGTGCAAGTATATTACTACGTACCACACACAATTTTTCCACGGTATAACATTTTTGTTTTCCAGCTTTATCTTTATTTTTATTTTTAGTTTCTACAAGGTGTTTTCGACGAGTTTGGCAGAAATTAGTGGGGCCCGGGGGCACCGGAAGATAAAATTTGATTTAAAAAAACTGCGCAGTTTTATTACTGAGGACCATACACAACTTTTGCGCGCTATTACCTTTTGATTTTCCGATTTTCGTTTTTTTTCACTCCACCCTAATATATATTGTTTTCTGTATTTTTTGTATGGTATAGGAAAAGGTCCCAATGATTCCTTTCGAATATATGGCGGCCTATACCGTGACTTTTGGCGAAAGCAATGGTTTTTGTACAGAAATATGTGGCTTTTTCCTTACCTCCAAATCTACAATTTTTGTTCACAAAGCCGTTGAGATTACCGAAAAGCTCTCCTTGATTGGAGGTGCAAACATTGAGGAGTTGACGAGTTTGAATCTTGTGTGAAAACATATGTAAACTCTTTTTCATGATTTTATGCGTCAAGAATTTTCGTAGGTCTAACTCCCTTGCAATTTTCTTGACAGACGATCGAGGCCACTTTTGGATCGCCTGTTGGACTGCCTGGATGCTATCGTCAGTGGTTGTGGCATGCGGTGGCCGTACATTTCCTGCACAATCGTCTTTCATGCTTCCAGTCCGTTCAAGTTTTGTAAACAAAATTTTTATTGTGTTTTTCACCGGCCATTTAGTCAAATTGAAATTTTGTTGGAAAATTCTCTCGTGTTTCACAACACTATGATGCAGGCGGTTACATTCTACATTCCAAAATATATATTGTTCCACTATCTATTTACAGCAAACTTTAGCATGAACACCCTGAACAACGCCTGACTGAAAAGTAGACGATCTGCAACTATTGTGACAGCAGGGCGCCGCGAGCGCCATATTTTGCGCAAGTTTCGAACTATTTGAACACAATGTATTTTAAAAAAATATGTTGCTTTTCTAATAATAATGCAGCAATAGCCGCATTTTTTTCTGAAACCGTTAATTTTTAAATTTTTTATGTAGAAATTAATAGCAAAAATTACAACATATTATGATTTTGAGTATAAAATTAGCTTGGCAGATATTTGGTTAATTTGCATTATCAAATATAGGAAAATAAAACTATGAAATTTTTTTTCACAAAATATACACACTCCAGTGGACGAGAGATTCTGCTCTCAAAGCTGATAAACAGGAGGTGCTGGGTTCGAAAACCAGATTGCTTTCATGGCTTAATCTTTCGGAGTTTTCTTTGGATTTCTTCAAACCTTGGATAACCATGTGTAAATACCAAAAAATCCCTTTCCATTCTTCAGAAAACCATTCTTTAAAAATACCCGCATGCGGGGCACTCTCCTCTCGGGCCAATAACTTTCCTGTAGTTAACCGGCCTTAAAAACCAACATCAACACCCTAAAACTACACTGTCAAAAAAGAAATAAAATAAAAAACAAATAAATTTATGGATGCAGATAATTTAGTTATGTGCAAAGAATATTTGGGGATAATACAGTAACGGAGATATTTGTAAATCCAGTTCCATTTTGAAAATGCGTAGTAGATTTTGTAATTCATTCTTAACTAACGAAAATGCATAAATTATATGCGATGAAGAAGATATGTTAAAAAATGGAAATACAACAAATTTGAAAATAACTATTAAAAAGATATAGTACGAACATTCTCAAATATTTTAACATTGTTCACTTCTTAAAGTTAATTTGTTGACTTCTTGACAAAAGAGTAGTTAAAACTGTATGAAAGTTATAACAATGCAAGTTAATTATGTTTCATATGTTTGGTTCTCAATATAGAATAATTTTAACTTTTACACAATCGAATAGTTCCATAAATGTACCACGAAGTAAAATTTGTTTGAAACTTTAACTCATTTTTCTGATTTTTCAGTCCTGAATAATAATAAATAAATATTTTTCAATCATGATTTTTGAAACAAAATCTCAACAATAAATAATTGCTTTTATATGGGGCATTCTCACAATCTTTTAACTTTCATGTCCCTGAGTAATAATTTTTATTTTAATACATTTTTTGTGTATTTTTTTAATTTCATATACTGAGGAACATCCCATTGCATGATTACATAACAATATTAACGAGATAAATAAGTTTTGGACGATGTTGGGGGTCCAAATACCAGGGAAACTCATCTACCGTCCCGTGTCCCTGATGCTGATTTTTAAGTTCGGAGCTGTCTGTATAAAATTGTTTCAATAAAAGTAATTCGATGTAATTTTTTTTCGAAACTGGGACAATTGTTTTATATAAGTATGTAGCAAAAGATTAACCTGCACACATTTTTACGGTTGATATTACTTTTTGAACTCTGTCCCTGGGTTTTCCATCCTTACCGCCCCTCTTGCTAAACTTATACAGAAAATCACTTCAGATGCAGCCACAGAATTTTTTTTAATTTTTTTCTCATGCAGAAGTATGCTAGAGAAAGAATGTCTAAAATTCTGACAGGAAATTTACTGAAGATTTAAATCAGCAATTAAATAACAATTTCAAGATCATGCCTTTATTGGTAGTCTTACCGCCCCCAAGGATTATTCCTGCACTTTTCGATGTAAATTAAAAATAATACTTTAATCCAATGTTAACAACTGTTTCTAAAAATCAATGAACATTGTGGCTGTCACTTAGTCTTAACATGATTTTCCTAAAAATAGGTGGTAATTTTCCTTACCGTTCCATCCTTACCGTCCCTTTTTTTACCATTTCGTTCCTTTTTTCCTATAACATCCTCTTTTTTTACCTTACCAACCCCTCTTTAGCACCCCTTTAAGACAATGTTATACAAAAATTCTTTATTAAAAGTACTACATTTTTATTATTTCTTATTTGAATGTTCTGTTGGTACTATGCAAATTCATTATAAGTAAAAATTTAGAAGAAAATAAAAAGTTATAAAGGGTAAAATGGTAAGGAAAATTAAACTCGCAAGTTTAACTTAAACCTCAGTTAAATAAATGTTTTTTCGCTGCAGGCCATTTTTTCTTTATTTTGTATCATTAAGGCATTCGTCTGTCAGATTCAAATGTTATTTTAGCAAGTTTAGTTCTGCCAGATTTTTTCTTTTTCCTAAAAGTCAAAAGATTGTGAGAATGCCCCATATACAGCAGTGGCACAGACAGAATGGGGATTCAAAATCACCAAATACCACCATATTAATGTGGTAAGCTTCGTATTATTTAACTCCAGAATTATTAAAATAAATAAAGCAAAGAATGTCTCTTGGGAAAAAAAGTGGTATCTGGTGCCTCTAAACTTCCACCCTGAATGCGCCATGCCTATTATACTGTAAAGCAATATGTTTAGTAACATAAATGGTATTTTTATGTTAGTCGGGTGCATGTGATAAAGCATAATGTAATGTTTCCATCGCTATAACGTTTATTACATGTATAATATAAATATTTTACCGGTTTCATTTAAAAAACATAAGTTCAATTAAAATGCTGATATTGAAAGTACATTCCCCACATTCATTTCAATTAAAATACCATTTAAAAAATAAGAAATAATATCTTAAACGAAAACATTGTATTTAAAGATCAAATCATTGATTCTTAATTTACATACGCGAAAATAAAACAGATAGGAACACAATGCTGAATTTACAAATATTAAAAATGGAGCCGATTTGTTTTTACGTATTTTTGTTTTTAGAGGAGAACCAAATTAAAATGTAAAGAAATAGATGTGTCCTATTTCAGAACAACCACAGAAAATATCAGAGCGTAATAGCAATCACGTAACATGTTTTTGACATTTATTGTAAATAGTTTTTAAAAAAATTTTCATCTGCAGTCATAGTCGACAACTTCACGATGTCGAAATTCTCAACCAGGTATTATTCTACCACTAATTAAAAAAATTTGTTTCCTATTTAATCTCTCTGATCAGTTTAGAGAAAAATAGTAATTCGGAATTTATGATGGATTTGACACAGTCGCTAATGTTAAGTCGTCAGCTTTCTTTGCAGCTACTTTGAAATAGAGTATATTTCGAAGAGTATATTTGAAGTATTTAGTGTACATTTGAAATATATTTTTCCCACTACTAGATGAAGGGATGTCGGAATCAAATTCATTAATCTTACTTCCAATGGCTGGTTCGTTATTGAACTGCTATACACTCAGGATATACTTTTCAAATTGTATATAGCTCCAAAACATGCCACATGGATTTAGATCTTGGATCTAAGGGATATCTGTAAGATTATAAAAGATTTTTTCTACCTTTAACATTTATAATCAAAAGAGAATGTTGTTTATAACCTGGAAAATGCATTTGAGAAGGGATCGTGTTCAACATGATCCCCCAACATGAGTGATCCTCCAACAGTCATTGTTTCCGAATCCTGTTGCGAGAATGTATTTTGTACACTGTTAATGTTACCTTTTATGTTAACGTATTTTACTGAATGTTAAACAGAATATCCTCAATTCATATAAATATAAGATTTCCTCTGTTTTGTAGCATTAATATGTTTTTCTTTTCCGATTAGCAGAAAATTTTAAATTATTGAAATTCTACAAATTGAGATTCTACAAAAATTGATCTGTTGAACAATTAAAATCGATAATATCAAAAATACTGTAAATAGTTGCAGTAAAATTATGTTTACAACAAAGGAACTCTGTTACTTTTAGGTATAGTTGTTTTTGTTATAAAATGGAGGTGTTTATTCATACGAAGAAAGTCTGCTTAAGTTTAACAGAACTATAATGTCTGTAAGATAATAATGTCTGTATAATGTCTGTTTTAGAAATTCTGTTTCATTCACAGGAAATCTGTACCAATTTAACAGGATTTCTTTGTAACAATTACAGACGCATTTTTAACACTAATTTATGTAAATCTTCCGAACACCTTTATAGTAACTCATGTTATTTTAATAACTTTATGTTATGCTGTTTATGGAAGGTGTAAAGATCAGAATGCGTAATGGTCATCTATATGTAGAACAAAAACACATATTTTTTTATTATCTGCTGTTTATTTATTATCTAGACATATTAAGAAATTACGTAAGTATAAACTCACAGGGAGAACGTTAGACTTTCAATATGGTTTTATATTTTTTTTAATAAAGATAATCCCATTGCTTTACTTATGTTATTATAGTTATGAGTTCAGGGTTCATATGCTTCAAGTTATTCAGGGGACTTTAGGTGTTTTAATACCAGAAATTTCATAAAGTACTGGTCGCTAAATGTTAAGATATATATATATATACAAATATATTTCATTAAATAAGCCAAATAGTACTTTACAAGTATTGCGATAAAAAGTGCTTAAACGTCCATAAAGCGCACGGACCCTGTGTGTTTTATTTCTGAGCTGAAACCTAACTATATCATGAATTGTCATCCTCACTTTAAAAATATATATATATTGTTAGTAGAAAATTTCATTAATGAATGGTTGGTTTATTTATAACAGAAAATAATTAGAAACGCTTCATCTGAATTTCTTATTGTATTCAATTTTTCCAAACATATATTTTCTGGTAAAATAATTATTTATTGAATTTAGAATTTTAAGTCAAACATGAAAAAATATCTTTTAAAATACAAAAGTGTAAGCGAACTTTTCGAAAAATTTAGAATAAAAAAAAGAAAATTTTAAAAGTTATTTTTTCACGTAACAGGACCAGTATATACCAATGCTAACTTAGAATAGTCAAGATTTAGAATATGCTTTTCTTAAAAGATGTCTAGCACAAAACGAAAGTTAAAACCTGCAACATAAATGACAGTTATGTTTATACATTAATGTCTGTCATTATGCTAAACGAAGTGTCTTATTGACAGTTACAAGTTAACATTAGTCTTAATGAATATATTCACTTCATTAAATATGGCCTTGTAAAAAGATAAATCAATGAAATATATGCTAAGAGATATCGTAAAAGTTTTCTGAACTTGTTTTCACAAATTTATTCATAATTTGCTAAGATTTGATTACTTTTATGGAAATTAGAACGCAGATGGTGAGAAAATAGATTTTCTGAATTTCCAATGCAGTAGAGATAAAATTATGTCTTAGAAATAAAAAGATTACTGTTTCAATGAACAAATATGTTTATTTTACCAATTGCTTTTTGAAAAATCAAGTTCACGTGTGACATACAAGTTTGAAATGTGGTTAAAATAAATTGTCAAAAATCATATTACTTATATATATATTCAATAGATTTAAAATAATATTTATATATGTAGCGGAGACGAAGAAATGTTGACCCGCTTTTTACAAAATGATTTTTTATTTTTAAAATATTAAACGTATAATAAAGTATTAGTTATCATTTTATTCGGTATACAATCAGTTATCAAAATAAAATCGCTACATAAGTGTAATATATAAGAAATTTGAAAAATGATAGATTTTAATCATGAGAAAATAATGGGTCAAGGCTCCCCACATATGGGAGGGATGACCCACTATATGGGAGGGTTGACTCACTATATTGGAAGCTTGACTCACTTTGTTTTATATTGAAATATTTGCGAAGAGAAATAAAATCAGTCTAAAAAAGAAAAATAACTTTATGCTACATGCTTTAATTATTATAAAAGTGTTTTTGAAAATATGATGGTTAAACTAATCTGTTTAGACGTAAATGCATGTCAAAGGAGAGACATTTTGCTTTAGACAGAATTTTGTCTGAGCATGTATAATTATACAGCAGGGAAAAAGAAATCTTAATATTCAAAACAATATTCCGATAGAGACTCTTTCCGTTTTATTAGGGTTTCATGTATTATTATATCCGGATTTAAGATCCACTGTCCCGCTGTTTTTTTTGTCCCATTTTCCTACTTTTTGTGACACTCGACTTGACAACTCTAATTGTCACATAATTTGGCTTCATCTCCCTCTATTCATGCTGGTGAAATTTGTCTATATACCTTCCAAAAGTTTTTCGATCAATGCTACGTTCTTTTTCAGCCGCATGTGCACTTAACGGAGCATTATCTTCTTTATCCCTTTCAGTGGCAATATACTTTCAGAACAAAAATGTTGAAATAAATGAATGGCACAGGAATTTACGAACAAATTTATTTGGAAATAAGAAAAAGGGTATATTTCATATACATATTAAATGGAAAAGATTTTAGCAAACTTCTGGTGTCATTGTGGCGTTTGGGAATTAAAATTAAGTGGCTTCAGAAGCATACCACTGCCCTTGAAAGTGTTAAGACTGCTGCTTTCATAATTTCTAGTCCCTGCTAGTCTTGTAAACTGTTTCTATTTACCTATTGCAGTAATATTTAACTGGAGAAAGTTCCTACCAATTTTAGCATTTATATTCGATTAAATAATTTCTTGCACTGGATACTATAGCAATTTTTCACATATTTCTTTAACCTAAACATTTTCTTTTCCATCATCCTATTTTAACGTGGCTTTGCAGAATAAATTTACATTCTGTTTTATATACAACCATTAACTTTTCATTATGCTAAGTGAATAATAAAAAGATTTCATCTGGCCAACCATCCTTCACATTGACTGGGTCAAACCTCCCTCACACTGAGTGGGTCAAGGCTCTCCACATAGCCCTTTTCTAAAGAAGAGCACTTTGTTATGTTAAGCCTAACATACTGTACAATCTTTATGTCTCGAATGAAAGCTCGATATTTCTGCATTACTTGAAACACACTTACTTAAATGTTTTTGATATATTTTACCTGAAAAAAGCTTACAAAATATTTCAGAAAACACAACTTTTAGATTGAAAACGCTTCCTAATTGATTTTTACCACAGCTATTTCGATAATCTGTATGAAACAAAGACTGCTGTTTGAGCATTCCAGTAGCCTTGGTTGACACCTAATGTTAAACTCTGAAATTCTTTTAAATGTGAAAACTGATGGATGGGTCAAGCCTCCTGTGTGGTCTACACCCCTAGTCTCCACTATAACTGAAAATATATGACATAAAAAAGGCAATTTAACAAATTACAACGACCATTTGGAAAATGATTTTTTCGAAGACTAAAATTTAAGACATAAAAAATCGCACGGAGTTGATCATTCATTACGTACGCCATGAATTAAATATTAATAGTGTTATTACACGAAAAAATTTTCAAGCGACAAAAATTGCCTGCGACCCGTCAGATTTCTTAAAACTTACGCATTATCCACCTGAAACTTAAGGATTATCCAAGCATTTCATTGGCTATTCTGGAAAAGGCTTTTCCATCGTAGAAATCTGACGACCCATTTTAAATGAAATTTCATTCTTAAACTTCTAAACATCCCACAATATTACTTTTTACACCGTCGTATAGAAAAAAAATGTACTTTTAAATGCAATTTGTTTGAAAGCCGTATCTCAATTTGTTTCTGAGTTATTAATTTTGTTTGTAGTTTTTATTTCTTTTTTGTCATAGTGACAACATAAGTATCAATCTCTGTTAAAATTACAGGGAAATACAGATTACTGTATAGACCAATCAGAAAACGAATAAAATGCGGATTGAACCAATAAAAAGCTTCAGATATACTTTTAATTACCTTACCTGACAAGCACAATAAACAATTTTCCAAATGGCTAATAAAAGTTGCTCTAAAACTATATTTCAAATATCACTGAAGTATTGGTTGTCGATTGTTGTTATAATTTTAAATGTGCAAGTCTCTCTCAGCATGTAAATATTCAAAGTGTGCGATTTTTTCGTTATTTCTAAAATATTAATAAAAGCTAAGCGCCGAATATTCGTTTCAACAATGCATTGCTCGAAACAACTAGAGTACATTAATATTTTGAATATGCATTGCAAATAAAAGAAAGCATGTTTGACTGATTTTTGATTCATCTGTTTTGAATAATATATCGAAATTAAATAAAGCATGGAGCAAAGAATAATTTACTACTATGTTTGGCTTTATAGTTGGTAGACAACAGCTTATACTTAGCAAAAACCAATAATCATAATCGAAATAAAAAAAAATGCTAAAACAAGTTGCATTTTGAATAAAAATTACGTTCAATAGAACGTATTATTCCAGTAGATCAAATGCAGTATCCTAGGATGTATGTTCTATGGAAGCAATCATACAATTAAATTGGATTGGCGTATTTTACATTAATATAAAACTAGTCGTTGGAGCCACCGTAATACTTATCCATCATGAATATGCATAATATGAAACATGAAAATGAAGAATGTGTAATGTATTAATAAAATGCTTTGCAATTACAAAATAAAATTTAAACGTATTTGTTATCAGTTTGTTCGGAAGATAGTTTAACATCATGGCTTGGTGACGTCATAAACTTCAAAAACTCTATTACTGAATTGCGTAAAAGAACCATCCTTATATCTCATAAAAGGATAATCATATTAACCAAAAATTTACTGCTTTGGATTATGCGTCTCATTTCCAAGTCATTGAAATTTGAAAGAAATACAGTGTCATGAAAAATCGAAGAGTGTGAAAAATAAGATTACAAATATCTCGCCAACTATTTATCCTACCGACTTCATTCTTTATGCAAAATTTATGGGGGGGGGGGTTATTGTCTTCTATATTCACTCCTTAAAATAAACAATTTCAAAAATTTTTAGGTAGCTTTCTTTACAAAAAAGCTACCTATTGCAGCCGTTCGGAGGAAAGCGATTTCAAAAAATTTTGGTATATTTTCATCGATCATGACCCCCAGACCCCGAAACCACCCTCCGTTCAAAATTGATATATATATATATATATCTGACCTATGTCACACTGTAACTCCCGTAATTATGAACCGATTTCGATGTAATTCGGTGTGTACATAGTACATACCAATGTCTCGACCGAGTTCGTTGGCCAGCTTCATCCGCCGTTTTGTTTCAAAATGGCGGCCATTTAAAATTTAAAAAAAAATTTAAAACTTGAAATGTGGTACCAAAAAATTAAAAATGGAAAAATATTTTTTTCTTATGTATTTGACCTTTATACAAAGATTTCGGAGCAGTTTTTGTTTCGTCTATATCTTAAAAAATGGCTGAGTTATAGCATTTTGAATTTCTAGCGTGGCTGACGTTTTGAAACGTCCTGAATTTTGTCACGCGATAAAAGGCGTATTTATGAACCGATTTGGATGTAACTTCGTTTATAGATAGTACATACCAATGTCTCGCCCGGGTTCGTTGGCCAGCTTCACCCGCCATCTTGTTTAAAAATGGCGGCCATTTAAACTTTTAAGAAAAATTTAAATTTGAAATGTGGTACCAAAAATTGAAAATTGAAAATATATTTTCTTCTTATGTGTTTGACCTTGATAAAAAGATTCGGGAGCAGTTTTTGTTTCGTAATATCTTATGAAATGGCTGAGTTATAGCATTTTGAATTTCTAGCGTGGCTGACATTTTGAAACGTCCTGATTTTTCTCACGTAATAACAGGCGTATTTATGAACCGACTTGGATGTACCTTGGTGTGTACATAGTACATACAAATATCTCGACCGAGTTCGTTGGCCAGCTTCATCCGCCATCTTCTTTCAAAATGGCGGCCATTTAAAAAAAATTAAAAAATAAAAAAAATTAAATGAGATACCAAAAAATTGGAAAATGAAAAAGATTTTTTTTGTATGTGTTTGACTTTAATACAAAGATTCCGGAACAGTTTTTCTTTCGTCTATATCTAAAAAAATGGCTGAGTAATAGCATTTTGAATTTCTCTTGTGGCTGATATTTTAAAACGACCTGATTTTTGTCACGCGACAACAGGCGTATTTATGAACCTATTTGGATGTCACTTGGTCTGTACATAGTACATACCAATGTCTCGACCGAGTTCGTTGGCCAGCTTCATTCGCCATCTTGTTTCAAAAGGGTTGCCATTTAAATAAAAATTAAATTTAAAATTCAAAGGGAGGTATTAACAAATTGGAAAATGAAAAAGATTTTTTTTATGTGTTTGGCCTTGATACAAAGATTCCGGAGCAGTTTTTGTTTCTGAAAATTTGTTCTTTTGTTGATATCTTAAAAAATGGTTGATTTATAGCACTTTGAATTTCTAGCATGGCTAACATTTTGAAACGATCTTGTATTTGTCACGCGATAACACACGTATTCGCCTATTTCGATGTAAGAAGGCATGTGGATAGTATACATCAACACCTCGACCAAGTTCGCTGGCCAGATTCATCAGCCATCTTGTTTCAAAATGGCGGCCATTAAATTAAAAAATATATATATATTTAAAGTGAGGTGCAAAAAAATTAGAAATTGAAAAAGGTTTCTTTCTTAAGTATTTGATCTTGATATAAGGATTCCGGAGCATTTTTTGTTTGTCTTTACCTTAAAAAATGGCTCAGATATAGCAGTTTCAATTTCTATTGTGGGTGACATTTTGAAAAATCTGATTTTTTGCATGCGACAGCACTCCTATATATTAACCGATTCCGATGTGAGTGAGCATGTGCACAGCAATTACTAAGGTCTCGACCAAGTTCACTGCTTAGCCTCATCTACCATGTTGTCTTAAAATGACAGGCACTTTAAGAAATTGCCGAATTTGGCAGCCAAATATAAGTTACTTTAAAGAAAAGCAGCTTGGATAAAGCTGACTAATTTCGCGAAATTCTCATTCATTATATTGATAAAATTTAGTATTGAATCTCCTATATTCGGTTGCCACGAAATTGAGCTTCGTGTGTTTGCATGATATAAGTTGGCTTGTTTTAAATAAGGATTATGAAAGCTACCTCTTCCTCCCGGCACTTGCCGGAAGGACTTTTATGTACTTTTTATCAGAAAGAATATTTCGAGAGACCTAAAAAATGAGTTCCGGATACTCGAGGTTACTGAAATTCAATAGGCTTCTTCTCATCATAATAAATACACACCATATTTCAAGTCTTTGTCTCAATTTGTTCGGCAGATAAAGCATTTAAAGACACACAGAAACACACACTTTTCTAAAAATATGTTATTCGGAATCTCCGGTGTCTGAAACGTGAAAAGCCATAAAAAAATTTTTCGATTTTTAAAACGATTACAAGACTTTTCCTATACTACGTATAATGAGTGAAAGTGATTTCTTACTCCCTAATTGCTTCTTTTTGTAATAAACGACAAAAAATATTTCTCCCTATCTTTTGTAGTCATATCTAAGTAATATGCTGTCTTGTACATTCGAAGTTTTTTTTTTATGAAAATGGAGTAGTTGAATACTTGATGACATTGCGGCCTGCAGTTATTGAAAAATAGAAATAATTGATAGCAGATTGCAACAGGCTAAAACATCTATATTTCTGAGGATCTCATTCTTTTACTCTGTACTTACCGGGATTTATTAAACCCCATATCAGTGCTCACTAACGAATCTTGTCATACAAAATGGACATTTTCCTCTGCAAATGCAGGATTATTTAAATTTCCATCTCTCTACACATTATAAGCCATATTACGACTGTTGTTACACTAAAATATAATTCCTCTGAGATGAATAAGATAAACCCAGTGCACAACGGGAAGTGGGGGCAGAATGAAGTTTGGCGTTTTGGGGGGTCAAGGAGGTGCTGCTAGCGAGCTAAAATAAACAGTACTAAGAATCCCTGTTGCCGTTAAACTTCAGGAGCCATATTAGTTTAGTTCCCTGGAGTGTTGGTGCGTGAATTTATCGTTGTGTGATATTTTACTCCTGTATTATAATTTCTACAGATTTTGTAACCAATGTAAGACATACATACTTGTTTACATTACGACTATATTACGTTCGTACTTGAAGTGCGTTTATTAACCATTTTTCCAAATGGTTAATGTTCTCTGTCAGGGTAGGAAATCAAAAGCATATCTGAAGGTTTTTATTGGTTTAATCCGCATTTTATTTGTCTTTAGTTTCACGTTATTAAACGTTTGTTTAGTTATCTTTCTGATTGACCTTACCTCCCTCACCTAAATCATGTCCATGGGGCGAACGTGTTTGGGCGGAATGTGAATGTACTCCAATCTGCGCCGAAATGTCTGCGCCTAACTTGTTCTAACTGTGAATATTTATATATCGGTGAATTTTACTCAAAGTCAGTTGAAGGTTGGGTCGCTTTTTTGCATGTGCAAAAAATGGGCACACAATTTCTCTGCGGCAATATATAGCGAAAATAATGGGACTTTCCTAGTGTGTGAATTCTGTCAATACTCTAAAGAAAAGGAAAAAATCAATGAAAAATGTAGTTAAATCTTCCTAGTCAGTTAAAACTAAATAAATATAGAGTAAACTTAATTTTTTTAAATTTCCATTAGTTTTATATGTTTTTATAATTACTTGTCTTTACGACCCCGTTGTGCTTCATACCCGGGGCAGAAGGGGGGAAATGACATACTCTTCTATTTCGTAAAAAAAAAAAAAAAATATTGTTCTTTTGTTTTCTTACAATATTATTAAATTTTGTGATTATTACATTATAATGTGTTCATAGAAAATTTCGAAACTCTCTTAATTAACCCTTTTGTATTTATAAAATATATTTTCATCTTGGTACCCCGTTCTGCGCATGGTTCCCCTACGTTATACAATTAATATTATCCTAGTAAGATTCTTATGTTCCACATTTGTGAGGGCGGAACGGGTTTCCACTGCTTATGAAACATAAATCGTAAGTTTGCGACAGAGTCTGACACAGCAGCTTCAAGTATTTTGAGTCAGTGAAATCTCTTTCGCTAATTGATTTCAAAAGAAGCTGCTAGAATCAAGTGATTCAGACTGTGGTTTCTTCTTGCTGTTATTTATAAATCCTGATACTTATTCTGTGCATAAGATACAACAACTATGCAAGGAAAACATTTGCAATTTACAAATACGATCTTACAGTTTAGAAGATACACTCTGAGATACAGCGAACAATTCCTTTATAATTGATTGCATTTGGCTAGCCTATAAATACGGGTCACAAACCACGCTACCGCGATTGCACTGATGACCACCAACCCCTTTTCGTAAAACCACCGCATCATTTCTGTAAAAATGTGTATTTTGATTTATAAAAATAGTTGTTTCAGCAATTATAAAAAAAAATAAAAAATTGAAAGACCATACAAAGGAGAAAAATCTTCACCCGTCCTTTATCAGTTTCACCTGTCCCGCACTGTTCTAATAGCTATTTCGTGCACTTCAGTCAATAAAGAGCTTAATTTTGCAATGTCCGTATCTGTTCTTTTCATATTATAAAACAATAACATGATAATGAAATCTTTTGTGCAGATATTGTGACATATTTTGAAGCAATGCAGTTTATATTGAAGTGCCTACAAGAGTGGTATTGCTGTTGTTTACCTTAGTTCGACACTGACTAATCGGATATTCTTGATGCATACACTGTAAAAAAAAAAACACTGTAAATTTGCAGAACAAACTCCATCACAGTGAATGTGCTGTATCTTTCTTTGGTTTCTTGACTATATTAACATGGAAAATACAGTAGTTGAGTAAAATTAACAGCACAATGTGCTGGCAATTTGGACGCATTTTTTTACAGCGCGAACTGCTAGCGTCCAAATTGCCATTACATTGTGCTGTTAATTTTACGCATTTACTGTATTTTCCATGTTAATATAGTCAGGAAACCAAAGAAAGATACAGAACATTCACTGTGATCGAATTTGTGCGCGAGATGAACAGTACCTTGTACTGTAAAATTGTCGTTTTTTTTACAGTTTCAAAATGGCGGCCATTAAATTAAAAAATATATATATATTTAAAGTGAGGTGCAAAAAAATTAGAAATTGAAAAAGGTTTCTTTCTTAAGTATTTGATCTTGATATAAGGATTCCGGAGCATTTTTTGTTTGTCTTTACCTTAAAAAATGGCTCAGATATAGCAGTTTCAATTTCTATTGTGGGTGACATTTTGAAAAATCTGATTTTTTGCATGCGACAGCACTCCTATATATTAACCGATTCCGATGTGAGTGAGCATGTGCACAGCAATTACTAAGGTCTCGACCAAGTTCACTGCTTAGCCTCATCTACCATGTTGTCTTAAAATGACAGGCACTTTAATAAATTGCCGAATTTGGCAGCCAAATATAAGTTACTTTAAAGAAAAGCAGCTTGGATAAAGCTGACTAATTTCGCGAAATTCTCATTCATTATATTGATAAAATTTAGTATTGAATCTCCTATATTCGGTTGCCACTAAATTGAGCTTCGTGTGTTTGCATGATATAAGTTGGCTTGTTTTAAATAAGGATTATGAAAGCTACCTCTTCCTCCCGGCACTTGCCGGAAGGACTTTTATGTACTTTTTATCAGAAAGAATATTTCGAGAGACCTAAAAAATGAGTTCCGGATACTCGAGGTTACTGAAATTCAATAGGCTTCTTCTCATCATAATAAGTACACACCATATTTCAAGTCTTTGTCTCAATTTGTTCGGCAGATAAAGCATTTAAAGACACACAGAAACACACACTTTTCTAAAAATATGTTATTCGGAATCTCCAGTGTCTGAAACGTGAAAAGCCATAAAAAAATTTTTCGATTTTTAAAACGATTACAAGACTTTTCCTATACTACGTATAATGAGTGAAAGTGATTTCTTACTCCCTAATTGCTTCTTTTTGTAATAAACGACAAAAAATATTTCTCCCTATCTTTTGTAGTCATATCTAAGTAACATGCTGTCTTGTACATTCGAAGTTTTTTTTTTATGAAAATGGAGTAGTTGAATACTTGATGACATTGCGGCCTGCAGTTATTGAAAAATAGAAATAATTGATAGCAGATTGCAACAGGCTAAAACATCTATATTTCTGAGGATCTCATTCTTTTACTCTGTACTTACCGGGATTTATTAAACCCCATATCAGTGCTCACTAACGAATCTTGTCATACAAAATGGACATTTTCCTCTGCAAATGCAGGATTATTTAAATTTCCATCTCTCTACACATTATAAGCCATATTACGACTGTTGTTACACTAAAATATAATTCCTCTGAGATGAATAAGATAAACCCAGTGCACAACGGGAAGTGGGGGCAGAATGAAGTTTGGCGTTTTGGGGGGTCAAGGAGGTGCTGCTAGCGAGCTAAAATAAACAGTACTAAGAATCCCTGTTGCCGTTAAACTTCAGGAGCCATATTAGTTTAGTTCCCTCGAGTGTTGGTGCGTGAATTTATCGTTGTGTGATATTTTACTCCTGTATTATAATTTCTACAGATTTTGTAACCAATGTAAGACATACATACTTGTTTACATTACGACTATATTACGTTCGTACTTGAAGTGCGTTTATTAACCATTTTTTCAAATGGTTAATGTTCTCTGTCAGGGTAGGAAATCAAAAGCATATCTGAAGGTTTTTATTGGTTTAATCCGCATTTTATTTGTCTTTAGTTTCACGTTATTAAACGTTTGTTTAGTTATCTTTCTGATTGACCTTACCTCCCTCACCTAAATCATGTCCATGGGGCGAACGTGTTTGGGCGGAATGTGAAAGTACTCCAATCTGCGCCGAAATGTCTGCGCCTAACTTGTTCTAACTGTGAATATTTATATATCGGTGAATTTTACTCAAAGTCAGTTGAAGGTTGGGTCGCTTTTTTGCATGTGCAAAAAATGGGCACACAATTTCTCTGCGGCAATATATAGCGAAAATATTGGGACTTTCCTAGTGTGTGAATTCTGTCAATACTCTAAAGAAAAGGAAAAAATCAATGAAAAATGTAGTTAAATCTTCCTAGTCAGTTAAAACTAAATAAATATAGAGTAAACTTAATTTTTTTAAATTCCCATTAGTTTTATATGTTTTTATAATTACTTGTCTTTACGACCCCGTTGTGCTTCATACCCGGGGCAGAAGGGGGGAAATGACATACTCTTCTATTTCGTAAAAAAAAAAAAAAAAAAAATATTGTTCTTTTGTTTTCTTACAATATTATTAAATTTTGTGATTATTATATTATAATGTGTTCATAGAAAATTTCGAAACTCTCTTAATTAACCCTTTTGTATTTATAAAATATATTTTCATCTTGGTACCCCGTTCTGCACATGGTTCCCCTACGTTATACAATTAATATTATCCTAGTAAGATTCTTATGTTCCACATTTGTGAGGGCGGAACGGGTTTCCACTGCTTATGAAACATAAATCGTAAGTTTGCGACAGAGTCTGACACAGCAGCTTCAAGTATTTTGAGTCAGTGAAATCTCTTTCGCTAATTGATTTCAAAAGAAGCTGCTAGAATCAAGTGATTCAGACTGTGGTTTCTTCTTGCTGTTATTTATAAATCCTGATACTTATTCTGTGCATAAGATACAACAACTATGCAAGGAAAACATTTGAAATTTACAAATACGATCTTACAGTTTAGAAGATACACTCTGAGATACAGCGAACAATTCCTTTATAATTGATTGCATTTGGCTAGCCTATAAATACGGGTCACAAACCACGCTACCGCGAATGCACTGGTGACCACCAACCCCTTTTCGTAAAACCACCGCATCATTTCCGTAAAAATGTGTATTTTGATTTATAAAAATAGTTGTTTCAGCAATTATAAAAAAAAATAAAAAATTGAAAGACCATACAAAGGAGAAAAATCTTCACCCGTCCTTTATCAGTTTCACCTGTCCCGCACTGTTCTAATAGCTATTTCGTGCACTTCAGTCAATAAAGAGCTTAATTTTGCAATGTCCGTATCTGTTCTTTTCATATTATAAAACAATAACATGATAATGAAATCTTTTGTGCAGATATTGTGACATATTTTGAAGCAATGCAGTTTATATTGAAGTGCCTACAAGAGTGGTATTGCTGTTGTTTACCTTAGTTCGACACTGACTAATCGGATATTCTTGATGCATACACTGTAAAAAAAAAACACTGTAAATTTGCAGAACAAACTCCATCACAGTGAATGTGCTGTATCTTTCTTTGGTTTCTTGACTATATTAACATGGAAAATACAGTAGTTGAGTAAAATTAACAGCACAATGTGCTGGCAATTTGGACGCATTTTTTTACAGCGCAAACTGCTAGCGTCCAAATTGCCATTACATTGTGCTGTTAATTTTACGCAACTACTGTATTTTCCATGTTAATATAGTCAGGAAACCAAAGAAAGATACAGAACATTCACTGTGATCGAATTTGTGCGCGAGATGAACAGTACCTTGTACTGTAAAAATGTCGTTTTTTTTACAGTGTATATGTTGAGCATAAAGTTGAATTTGCAGGAAAATTCCTGAGCATTGGGATGGTCGAAAGCAAGCCAGGATTAGGGTAGAAACAAAAAGTCCCAGAACCATACATTTTTTATTTTTTTATATATTTAAATTAACTAAAACAAAAATAAAATATAAAAAATAAAATACTATTATGAAAAATAACAATAATAGTGGTTTACTGAGAAAAAATCAAATTTTGGAGATAAAAAGAAAACAAAAATCAGTAAAAATGTTCTGAGTGAATTTAGTGTTGACTTGAGTGTCGCGCAGATTGATCAAGTGGAAGAGCATTGGCAATTATAGCCAAGAGTTATGCGTTTAAATCCCAGCCTCGACACATTTTCGCTCATATGCAAAAATTTAGTACTCGTATGAATTATTTACCAATTAGATTTGTTGTGTTTAAAAAATAATTAAAATGTAATTACTCAAATTAAAATGTAGTTCCTTTAATGGCGGTCTATTCTGTTGTATTTTTTAAAATAACATCTCAGAGGTCATGAACAAACAGTTTAATTGAGCGAATATTGTGTTGGGGCTGGTATCGTCCATATAGCTCAAATGAAAGAGCGTTGCCAGTGAGAGCTAATGGTTCTGGTTATGAGGGCCAGCTTGCACACATTTCCTCTCAGATTGAGAAATTGTGGCCTGACGCTGAATTTGAGGTTGAGAAAATGTGCTAAATTGTATGAATTTGTAGTTCGTTTCTAAAAGAGAACTGCCCTATTTATATGATATTTACTTTACACACACTTTTCAATGTTTAGGGGATTCATCCCCCTTTGAAGATTTTTTTTCTTACTGATGTACATTTATTTATTATATACACACTTTATTATAGATAATGCTTAGAAAAACTGATTTTTACAAGAAAAAATCATTTTGTGAGTAAAAATTGAGAATTTTATAGTGTTTTTATTTATTTAAAGAATTTTAAACTTTGATGCTTTTTTTATATAGGGGAGACCGGGGCAAGATGGCGATTTTAATAATTTCTGTTGTTTATTAATTTATTTTTAAGTACAGTAAAATTAATTTTACTTGAACTGTTAGAGTATTCGTTGTAGTATTAAATATACTAACATTTAATTTTTCAAATAAATAAAAAGTATAATTTTATTTTTAATAACATTAACAAATCGTCATCTTGCAAAAGTACTGGGGCAAGATGACTTTGGCCTTGTTCAAGATGACAACACTGAAAAATGTTGAACATATGTTATCTTTTGAATATGTTACATGGTTTAACAAATGATAACTGTGTTTTTACATCTTACAAAGTATCAGACTAAGCATAATACATTGTAACGTAATGTTGAACTGTTTAGTTGTGCAGCTAACAATAGTCACAAATAAAAATGCCATTTTCATAATTGGAACATTCCTCATTCCACCACTCTTGGCATTTACAGCACTGGAATCGTTCTTCTGCTGGTGGGTCAAATTATTTGAATTACTTGTAGGGGGGCAGGGACCAGCGGGGGATGGGGGAGATCTTGACCCCGAGGCCGAACCCCGTTGAACGGTACTCCCCTCGTACCGATCGGACGCTTGGGAGTGGAGATATGGACACCGACAGGTTTTTTTCTTTCGTGGGGGTGCTAGGGGGGATTAGCGGACGGCAAAATTGTCTTCCTCTGATCGCCCTCCTTCGAAAGACACCTCCCCCGATCCGATGCACCCCTTAGCTCCAGAGGAGATAGAAGCGCAAGAACGCGCGGACAAACGCACAGACAAGCAAGAGTTTACAGGATTTAAATAGAATGGACAACACAGTTAATTTAATAAATTGCAAAACACGAGGCTCGTCATCTTGCCCCAGAATGCCTGTTTAAAAATATTCGTTTTCATTGCCATGAAGGAAGGCAATTAACTGACATTTATTCATTGTAATGTGTAGTATTTAAATTAAGTAACTCATAAATATTAAAAGGAAACGATATATATTACCTGTATCTGTAGCAGAGCTTATCTACGCATGCATAAAAGTTATAACGTGGCAGCAGCAAACAATCAAAGATTCACAACTAACACAAAAATGGCGATTTCAGCGTCTCTATACTATTGTTTGACGAATGGCCGATAGGAGAGACAGTAGTGTCCGGTAGATGCTGCGACCTAGTGGAAAACGGAAAAATTAAGTCATTCGTCAGACTTCCCCGCTAGTCATCTTGCCCTGGTCTCCCCTATTACTGTGTTTAAAGCACTACAACTTATACAATTATTTGTCAAATCACTCCATTATTTTCTCGTATTCTCAATGTAAGGTACTTTATAAAATTAGGGATCGATTGTACAAGTAATGAATTAGTTTATGAGAAAAAATATATATAGACATAGGCAAAAATACAGGAAAAAGTATAATTTCTTCAAAGTTTCGATTATATTTTATTTTTTTTATCGTTCCATTATGTCGTAAAATTCATCGTTGATTTTATTAATTACACTATATTGAGGATACAAAAAAATGATGCAGTGATTTGACAAATATTTGTAGAATTTTTAGTACTATAAACATTGTAGTGTATCAAAAAACAGCAAAATTTAAAATTCTTTAAAAACAATTTAATTTAAATTCTCAATTTTAACCAATAAAATGATTTTTTTTCTTGACAAAATCAGTTTTTTTAAGTATTACCTATAATAATATGTGTATAGAGTATGTAAATGTACATGACGAAAGAAAGAAAAATCTTGAAATTTCTTTAGAGGGTACCGAATCTCCTTAAATAATGGAAGAGAGTAATGTTGCATTACATATTTGCTTCTTCATGTAAAAGCTTCAATGAAAATGTTACAAATTTTAAAAAGAGAAAATAAATAACAATTATAAGACCCTTTATTTAATTCCCTCTTCGGTAATTTTTTTCAGTAAAATATATCTTATATCAAGACCACCAGAGCTTAAGAATGAAAACTGTGAATTTGACAGTTTAAGTAAATGGCCGATTATAAACCATTACAACACTCCATTAAGTTCGTAGAAAGTCTTAGAAATCGCTTTATATTAATCTACTTATTGCAGTCTCTAGCTTAAATTCTTCGGTTTTTCTTATAACTATTATAAGGCTGCGTTTCCTTTCAAGCAGGGTCATTGAGATTAGAAAGAAATGTTTTCAAAAGATCACATGGGTATCCATTTATAAAACCTTGGGATATAAACTTTTTAATGCTATGCTATTTTCTAAAGATAACAAAACTTTCAGCGTAGCTTTTCAACATTATGCAGCCTTGTTCTTTTAAGGTTATGAAGTTCATATTTGTATTTTTATTTTACAGATTACTGGCAGTTTCATTTTGTAACAAAATATAAGTACCTAATGTATATATGCGTATCTAATCTTATTTTTCTTATTCACCTTTTGAAAACGTTCATTATTTACTTTTTGTTAATATTTTGCTTTTCCAGAAAAAGTTTAGAAAACACCAATATGCTTTATTTTACTACTATAATTGCTCTGAATTATTTAATGTACTACGCCAAAATTGACAGTAAAGTTTTCAAGAGGAGAGGTGCAGAAACTATAAATTAAGTTTAATGAGAAGAAAAAAAACATTACTACACTGTAAAAAAACGACATTTTTACAGTACAAAGTATTGTTCATCTCGCGCACAAATTCGATCACAGTTGAATGCACTGTATCTTTCTTTGTGTTCCCGACTATTTAAACATGGAAAATACAGTGGTTGCGTAAAATTAACAACACAATGTACTGGCAATTTGGACGCCAGTAATTTTGCTGTCGTCCAAATGCGTCCAAATTGCCAGTACATTGTACTGTTAATTTTACGCAACTACTGTATTTTTCATGTTTAAATAGTCAGGAACACAAAGAAGATACAGTACATTCAACTGTTATCGGGTTTGTGCTGGAAAATTTACAGTGTTTTTTTAGTGTAGGTAATCACAATACTTTTTCAACTACGCCAAAATTGACAGTAAAGTTTTCAAGAGGTGAGGTGAAGGAAACTATAAATTAAATTTAATGAGAAGAAAAAAATATTACTAGGCCATCACAATACTTTTTTATTATTTCCAATGTATTAAATGAAATAATGCTATTACGCATGTACAATTACGAAGCATAATGCACTTAAAAACTATAATAACTTAAAGTTACAGTGATCTGCGAATAAAAAGAAAGCACAGTTTAGCAATTCTGTTTCGTCCCCTTATGGGCGTTAAGATAAAAAATTAGAAAAAAAAATCATACAGGGTGTCCACTCTCAATAATATCCATTGGCAAATTCTTAAACCGTTAGGCATTGAGGTATAGTTCTAATTACAAAAATGTTTTAAAACAGGTAAATAAGTATTTTAAAAACTATTTTACCCAATAAGAATGTTTCTAAAAATAATTACACAAATTAAACTTTTATATGGTCCCCAGTCCTATATGATACACTTAGTAAATATCTCCTATTAAACTAAGAAGTGAGATAAAAAAAGTCCCATAATTCTACGATTCAAAATTCATCGAATAATAGCTGTTTAAAGTTCAAGCATCTTTTTTTTTGCTGCGAAATAGGAGTCATTCACATATTTATTAGAAATATAAATAATCGCCAAATATAAAAAATAATAATAGTTGAGATTGAAATTAACATTATAATATAAATTTCAAATCTATTTTCATTCTGGTATTAAAATATATATATATATATATAACAAAATAAGTTGAAAAATAACTGAATTTTTGTTAAATGAAATGATGAAAATCAACAGTCATAATTCTTTTAAAATGATACATAATTTAAAATTCTATTAGATTATCTAATCTAAAACTTAATTATTAAACTTAATCTTAAAACTTGCTCGAACTAACTTCCTTCTGCTGCAATGCAGAAATGTACACGCGAAAGAAATCCTTCTAATAATTTAAGCACTTTGTGTACGATCCCTGGAAGCATGACTCAATTCATTTGCATTAGATGCAGAAAATTGGCATAAATCATGAAATTCAAAGTTTCATAAGTCGATCAATTTTAGTTTTAGGTGAATGGGATTTTTTTTATCTTGCTTCTTGGTGTAATAGGACATGTTTACCAAATATCACTTAAAGAGAGCGTGGCACCTTATAAAAATTTAATTTTCGAAACTTTTTAAGAAACGTTTTTATTGATCAAAACGACTTTCAAAATATTTTTTTTCTTTTTTTTTATCTGAATTGAAACATTTTTGTAACTGGAACTATATCTCTACGATTAATGTTTTAGAAATTAGCCACTAGACACCATTGTGATTGGACACCCTGCATACATTTAAATAAAAACATTAAATATATAATGTTGTGCATGTATTTATATAGAAGCTGAGATACAATTATCGCTAAAATATAGAATAGCCCTGTATTGTGCGTAAAGCCAAAATTGTATCAACATGATTTAAAAAAATACTTTACATATTAAATTTTGTGGAATTCAATCCTATAGATATCAAGATATAGCTATCACAGAAATCCTAAAAAAGTACAACATGGCAGCGCTTTATGTGCGTAACAAAACCAAAAGTAACACATTAAAGAAATCTGAAAATTTCCACTACTTTGATCTTTAGAAAAAAACTAACAAATTCGGATAACATAGTGCAGATGCGCAACAGCTATATGGACTTTCTTCTATTTCGAAATGAAGCTGTATATGACTTGTCTACATTCCGGTTATTTGCGGAATTCTAATTAATTAGGGAGTGTCGCAAAAATAAACGTATTAAGTATTTCAATATTGTTTCGTCAAAGTCCTCAGTTTTATATAAAAATACTAGCATTGCCCCGACATAACACATAACGATAAATCAACCTCTAATTGGTATTGTTTTGGATCTTTATATGTATATTTTAAAACGAAAATCATTCCAAGCGAATCTCGTATCGGGAACGCTTTAATAATTATATATTTTTTAAACCGACTGCGTAGATTTAAATTAAAATGCCCGCTAGTTCGTTGGATGGTATAGTTGTTTGCGTATTTCGACATAAAGAGACGGTTCAGAATTTTAAAGTGTGCTGATTTTTTTTTTCACATCGGATCATTTAATATTAAAAACAAATAGTCTTATTATCCACATTCTTTGAAATTTCTATGAGTCATAAATAAAAGGATTCCAACTTATAATTTAAATACCCGTTAAAAATACAGATATTTATTCACAAAAATGTTCCTAAGACTTTTTGTCGCACATCGAGTCATTTAATAATTTATAAATAATAGTTCTTATTTCCTGAACTCTTAGAAATTTTAATGATTTATATACATAATACAGCCAATGTGAATAATTGGTGACAAAATATTCATTAAGAGATAAAAAAAGACTGTGATTTCATCACATATTTTTTTTTTTCGCTTCAGATTGTTTAATCTTAAAAATAGAACAGCTCGTAACCTAACTACATTGACGGAAAAAAAATCCCAACACCAAGAAAGACTTGTGTTAGATAAACGAAATTTAGTAGGCGTGTTTATACATCTGAAAGATGACATCGATTGAAATTTCGAGCTTCGCGCGTAAGTGTGGCGATAGTAGCGCCACTCAGAACTTGCAGATCAGGTTTACTTTAAATGCGTGCTGTAAAGTTCGTAGGCGTTATTTAGCTTCGAAATGTGACGTATTGAGTTGATGTTAGCTAAGCATGCCTTTAACAAGACGAAGAAGACACTGTCAACAGCTCACCGAGTTCGAACGAGATCGCATATTCGGGCTACGAGAAGGTGGATTTTCTTTCCGCGATATTACAGAAAGACTTGGATGGAATTTATCCACTGTACATGATTGTTTGAAGCAATGGTCAAGGGATGGTACTATATCAAGAAGACCAGGTTCCAGGTGGCCACGTGGCACACCTGAGAGGGAAGATCGCCCTACTCGCAGTACTCGGCGTACGACTGTGGCGCATCGTACTGCGTCTGCGGCAGAAATTCGAGCTGCAGTTGATACCGCAGTGACGCAACGAACAGTTAGAAATTGATTACTTCAAGGACAGCTCCGAGCCAGGCGCCCTGTAGCGTGCATTCTACCGACTCCAAGCCGTTGCCGTTTGCGACGCCATTCGTGTCAAACCAGAGCTCATTGGTGGGCGGAGTGGAGAATAAGGCGAATCTCGTATCGGAACGCTTTAATAATTATATACTTTTTAAACCGGCTGCGTAGATTTAAAGTAAAATGTCCGCTAGTTAGTTGGGTGGTATAGATGTTTGCGTATTTGGACATAAAGAGACGGTTCAGAATTTTAAAGTGTGCTGATTTTTTTTTTTTTCGCATCGGATCATTTAATATTAAAAACAAATAGTCTTATTATCCACATTCTTTGAAATTTCTATGAGTCATAAATAAAAGGATTCCAAAACTAATAATTTAAATATCCGTTAAAAATACAGATATTTATTCGCAAAAATGTTCCTAAGACCTTTTGTCGCACATCGAGTCATTTAATAATTTATAAATAATAGTTCTTATTTCCTGAACTCTTAGAAATTTTAATGATTTATATACATAATAAAGCCAATGTGAATAATTGGTGACAAAATATTCATTAAGAGATAAAAAAAAAAAAAAGACTGTGATTTCATCACATATTTTTTTTTCGCTTCAGATTGCTTAATCTTAAAAATAAAAAAGCTCGTAACCTAACTAGACTGACGGAAAAAAAATCCCAACACCAAGAAAGACTTGTGTTAGATAAACGAAATTTGGTAGGCGTGTTTATACATCTGAAAGATGACATCGATTGAAATTTCACGCTTCGCGCATAAGTGTGGCGCTAGTAGTGCCACTCAGAACTTGCAGATCAGGTTTACTTTAAATGTATGCTGTAAAGTTTGTAGGCGTTATTTAGCTTCGAAATGTGACATATTGAGATGATGTTAGCCAAGAATGTCTTTAACAAGACAAAGAAGCCACTGTCAACAGCTCACCGAGTAGGAACGAGGTCACATATTCGGGTTGCGAGAAGGTGGATTTTCTTTCCGTGATATTGCAGAAAGAGTTGGCTGGAATTTATCCACTGTGCATGATTGTTGGAAGCAGTGGTTAAGGGATGGTACTGCCTCAAGAAGACCAGGTTCCAGGCGGCCACGTGGCACTCCTGAGAGGGAAGATCGCCTTATTCGGCGTATGACTGTGGCGCATCGTGCTGCGTCTGCGGCAAACATTCGATCTGCGGTTGGTACTACAGTGACACAACGAACTGTTAGAAATCGGTTACTTCAAGGACAGCTCCGAGCCAGGCGCCCTGTAGCGTGCATTCTACTGACTTCAAGCCATTGCCGTTTGCGACGCCATTGGTGTCAGGCCAGAGCTCATTGGAGGACGGAGTGGAGATCCGTTGTTTTTTCTGATGAAAAAGAAACACAACACATCTCTACTCCGCCCACCAATGAGTTCTGTCTTGACACGAATGGTGTCGCAAACGGCAATGGCTTGGAGCCAGTAGAATGCACGCTACATGGAGCCTGGCTCGAAGCTGACCTTGAACTACTCGATTTCTAACAGTTCGTTGTGTCACTCCGTTATCAACTGCAGCTCGAATTTCTGCCGCAGACGCAGTACGATGCGCTACAGTCGTACGCCGATTACGGCGATCTTCCCTCTCAGGAGTGCCACGTGGCCGCCTGGAATCTGGTCTTCTTGAGGTAGTACCATCCCTTGACCACTGGTTCCAACAATCATGTACAGTGGATAAATTCCATCCAAGTCTTTCTGCAATATCGCGGAAAGAAAACCCACCTTCTCGTAGACCGAATATGCGACCTCGTTCCAACTCGGTGAGCTGTTGACAGTGGCTTCTTCGTCTTGTTAAAGGCATTTTTGGCTAACATCAACTCAATACGTCACATTTGGAAGCTAAATAACGCCTACGAACTTTACAGCATGCATTTAAAGTAAACCTGATCTGCAAGTTCTGAGTGGCGCTACTAGCGCCACACTTATGCGCGAAGGTCGAAATTTCAATCGATGTCATCTTTCACATGTCACATGTCATCTTTCACAATTCGCCTACCAAATTTCGTTTATCTAACACAAGTCTTTCTTGGTGTTGGGATTTTTTTTCCGTCAGTGTATTTCAAATTTTTATCAGTTTCTAATACAAGGCTTTGAAATCCTGGATATCATTTTATTGCAAAAAAATATTGGACATTTATTTTGTTAAAACCTACGGAAAGCCGTCCACATTTTTGCGTTCTGAACGAAAATATTGCATATTTTATTTGGATTTTTTTAGACAGTTTGATTGTGTACAATGCATAGTATTGGCGTCGCGCCAAGAGTTTAACAGATAGGGATTCTAGAATGATCATTATTTAAAAACAGCCTGATCTTCTTATCATTTTAGGAGTTTAAGTACACATTTTGGTCACAAGTTATAAATTTGTATTATTGTTTATATATTATTGTTTTATTGATGAATGTTTTAATTTCGCTACACAATATAATCTGAAAACAAATCCTGATCTATTTTTTATTATTTTATGTATAAACGGATTTAACTTGTGTAATTATCTGCAAGCAACAGGCATAGGTTTTTTAAAAAGACTGCCTGAAAATTATTTTAAAAACAATAAGAATTTAGCAAATAGCAATACATTTTTCAAACAAACTCTGATACAGTTTGCAAAGTCATTTATATTGAAAGTACATTTTCCCCCAATTCGAAATTTTAAAAATTTAAAAGGAGCGATTTTAAGTTTTAAAAAATTGCAGTGAAAGTTAAATGTTATCGTTTGATGTTCCACCTTTAAAATGATGTCCGCGTTACGCACGGATACGTTTATTCTTTGCAATAATTAAACAATAGTCAATGTCATATATAAGTAACTATAAAAATATCACTTAAAACACTTCTGTCTTTTGAATTTAGAGATTCTTTAATTTATTCTCCAAATAAAACTTCATTAGTTAGGACATCATTCAAATTTGTAAATACATGTTAAACAATATTATGATAAAATATTAATTCTCAGCATTTCCATAAACTTTAGATGCTGATTTATAATCAATAATTTTAGAATATATTTGACCATTTAAGCACTAATGTTCAGAATGAGAATTTGCGTGAGAACTTGGGCCTTAGCAGGTGAGCATGATATGCATTTATGCATCATGAATATACAATACTGTGTAATGCCTCAAGTACAACGACCAAGTACACAACAAAGATTGTACTTTGCATCCTCTTAGATTGCATTAGTATAGAGTAACATAAAAAATGGGTGTGATTCATGTGATTAGAAGTAATTTCTAACTATGTTTTGTCGAACTTTTTTCTTTTCTTGTGACACACGTTCTGATTATAATAATTTGCTTGAAATTACTAAATACATAATCTTAGATTGACTTCAGTATGGAGTAACATACAACAGTGGGGTGATGTGAATAGAAATAGTTTAAAACTATGTTTTGTTGGATTGTTCTTTTTCTGTGACACATGGTATGATTATCTTAATTTGCTTGAAATTACTAAATATCTAGATTGACTTCAGTATAGAGTAACATGAATCAGTGGGGGTAATTTAAGTGATTAGAAATATATTAAAACTACGTTTTGTTGGGCAGTTATTTTCTTGTGACACACGTTATGATTATATTAATTTGCTTGAAAATACTAAATACTTAGACTGTTTTTAGTATGGAGTAACATAAAACAGTGGGGATGATTTAAGTGATTAGAACTAATTTTTGTCGTGGTGTTTATTTTTTCTTATGACACGTGTCATGATATTATTAGTTTGGTTTTAATTAAAAAATTGTTAGACAGACATCAGTATAGAGTAATATAACTCCGTGGCAGAATTTATGTAATTAGAAATAGTTTAAATTATTAAAAATACTTTAAAACTATGTTTTGCTGGGTTGTTTTTTCTTAAACGTTTCCATTATATTAATTTGCCTGAAATTACTTAATTATTTATTAGTATAATCTGTTACATTATAAGGAATTATTTTATTAACTTAAAAAGTTAGTTTTATTTTGTCATCTACAATGTAAGAACAATTCTTTGTTTACAAAATATACACTATTTTTGTATGCAAGTTAAAACAAAATAAAAAGTAATATTTATATAAATCAAATTTATATAATCTATGAAACAAAAAAAAAAAAAACATATATATATATATATAGCACCCGGTTATTCAACAATGTTTTACAGATAACTCTCACTTAATCGTAATTTTAATCTATTCTGATAAATGAGAACACTTCATACTATGAAGATATAATCGTTAATACTAAAACAGGTTCCATGACTGGACAGTTTGATGCAGATTTTCAGGAGCATAGCTAAAGAGAAATACTGTAAAAGTAACTTATTCATATTTCAGTAATAACATGAAAAGATTATTGATTTCATTTTCAATATTAAAAAAAAATGTGATTAAAATATACCGTAATTTAAAATCTGCCCGGCTTTATTTGTGTCATTTACGTATCATTATGCGGTTTAATTTTAATTTTTGACTCTTTTTGTTGTAAGTATGTTTATACGTAGTCATTTGTAAAAAAAATAATTTTTCACTTTTACTTTATTTAAGAAAAGAAGCCTGAAACATAGATATGGCTAAAATTATTTAGTTTATGACCACAGACAGATATCCTATTTTAAATTAATTTCATAACAAATGTTCATTTTTATACTTCTTTTGCCTTAAGAGACGAAAGTAACATTTATTATATGTTATCATATTACTGTATTTAACATTAGAAACCTAAACTGAAATAACTTGTCTTTTTTTAGGTGCGGTCGTAGTTAAATTAATACGTATCACCTACAGTCGCCGTCTGGTCCGTCTGTCCGCATATAACAAGGTTAAAACTACGCAGCCGAATGGTTTGAATTTTAATATATGTAACTGTAGCCGAATTTTTTTTGAGTCATTTCAAATTTTATGAAAATCGTATCAACACTGCAAAAGATATTAATGGATGTGTTCTTTATTCTATTACATCTTATCATATGTAATTAATTAATTATATTCTATGATAATCAATGTTTGTAGGTTGCCGTGGTGAATACGTCCTACTTAAGGAGGAATCAAAATATTTCCGTGTTACTGAATTTAATATATATAATCGTAAAACATTTTGTATTCATGCATTTTTGCGCTAAGAGTACAACAGCTTTGCACAAGGTTCTGAAAAAAATAAAAATAAAAAAAAAAAAATAAAAACTAGTTATAGTAGGAACACACGTCATTTGCCAAATTTGACGCACAATTTCCGTCTTGTTTTATCTACGAAAAGACAAAACTCAGAGACACTCTATTCGAAAGATAATTCTGTTTAATTATGAAAGAGTAAAAATGACGTATTTTTTACTGAAAGAAAACCCAAATGCGGTGAGAATATGTAGTTAAAGAAACACCATAAAGCGCAAAAAATATCCATGATTTATTATAGTGTTAAACATTAAATTCTACACTGCAATTAAACCGATTTAAAAGAAAAAATATAAAATGTAAAATGGTTTTTATTACAAAAACATTGCTAACAAATTACATTAGTAAGTATCGTATAGTGCGTTAATTCCTGCTAAAATAAAAATAACAAATTATCCAAATCTTAATATATTGAGAAATATAAATACTTTGAATCCATGTCAAAATCATAATATTTTTATTAATATTTGCTTATAAAATTAATGATATTCATTTTTGGATAAGTTATCGCATAGAAGAAAACATCTATCTTTTAAATAAATGCTCTGCGTACTTTAAGTGTTATAATGAAAATATGTGATACTATAAAGTAATAATACAAAATCTATTTGATTTAATGAAAATTTGCTTCATTACTTCCCTAAATTCAAGCATACCAGTCAAATCAAAATATCGTGCCTATCCCTGTGAACATAATGCGAATGAATGTAAATTGCAGGAAGTTTATGTACACAAATAGGAAATGTGGAGTTATTTTGAAATGATATTCGTTGCAGATAAGACGGTTCTAAAGACATGCATTTTAAAATGCTGATATAATTTAAGTGACATTTGAATTTGGATAAAATTTCATTTACATTAAAGAATGTCTTTTCTACACTAAGCATTATAGATATAAATTGATGGTTGATTTAGGCACAATGGAAAATGCTTTTAAACTAAATGAGTTATCATTCAGATTTTACTTGTACGTGAGGACTTTTTATTTAATTAATGAAACGCTATATTCTTACAGATTTCCAGAATTGCGATAAAAAAGCAGAATGGTTCACTCGAAACAGAACTTTAATATTCGTACACAATGTTAATGAGAAAGGAAGATGGTTTAGCCCAATTGTGACGACTTCACACTTCGTATTCGTGAAATAGGATCAAACTATAAGAAACAGTGAAAGTGGTTGTTAAACCGAAATGACAACTGGTGTATTCCCTGATATAAATTTTGAATTATGATGCACATAACATAGGGTTCGATATATGTTAAGTGACATTTGAATACAGTTAAAATTTCACTTTCATCGAATAATGCCTTTTCGACATTATGTATTATAGATATTATTTGATCATTGTGTAAGACACAATAGAAAATGCTTTATAACTGAATAAG
Organism: Maratus speciosus; assembly: GCA_963932465.1. Classification (NCBI taxonomy): domain Eukaryota; kingdom Metazoa; phylum Arthropoda; class Arachnida; order Araneae; family Salticidae; genus Maratus; species Maratus speciosus. Next base: position 548,089,950 of record OZ010791.1, read on the forward strand.
TTTTCATTCAGATTTTATTTGTATATGAGAACTTTGATTTAATTAATGAAATTAATTTGCTTGTTAAAGTAAACAAAAATAAATAAATAAAAGACGGCTGATAATAGAACAATTTTTATACAGGGTGAAGCTGAACCTTTATATTTGTACATAATTTTAGTGAAAAAAGAAGCTGTTTTAGCGCAAATGTGAAGACATCGCTTTTCCTTTCCGTGTAATAGCATGGAACTATGTCAAATAGTGAAATTGGGTTTTAAATCGAAATAACACGTAATGTATTTCCTGATGTACATTTTGAATTGTTATGCACCGAATGAATACAGTTAAAATTTCATTTACAATCAATAATACATTTTAGATATCATGCATTATAGATATAATTTGATGATTGTTTTAAGTATAATAGAAAATGCTTTATAACTAAATGCGTTTTCTTTCAGATTCTACTTGTGTGTAATAACTTTGGTTTAATTAATGAAGTGATATTCCTTTAAGAAAAAAAAAAAGAAGAAGAAGAAGACGGTTCATAACATCCACCGGAACAAGATTCTTACACGGTGCCAGAATCGTTTTTAAAATGCAGAATGGCTCACATAAAGCTGAACCTTGATTTTCGTACACAGTTTTAGTCAAAAAGGAAGATATTTTAACGCAATTTTGAAGACTCTATTTTTTAGGTGCGTTCGTAATTATATAAATACGTAGCACCTATAGTCGTCGTTCAGTCTATCTGTCTGTCCGTCCGTCCGCATATAATAGAGCAAAAACTACCCAACCGAATGGTCTGAAATTTTAAATATATGATTGTTGTAAAATTTTGTCGAGCCATTTCAAATTTTATGAAAATCGGATGTATAGTTAAATTACAGGGACAGTCAAAAGTTTTTCTTTACATTAAAGCCAATGGGAAAAATTATTGCAAGTGCATTTTAATGATGTTACAGCTTTCCGAATGGGCTGAAATTTTAAATATATCATTGCTTCAAAATTTTGTCGAGCCATTTCAAATTTCATGAAAATCGGTTGTATAACTTAATTACAGGGACAGTCAAAAGTTTTCCGTTACATTAAGGGGAATGGGAAAAAATTATTGCAAGTGCATTTTAATGATGTTACAGACTATGCACTTATGAATTGCAAATAAATACACATTCAGTACAATATGGGGTGCAAAAAATAATTATAAAACTAGTTATAGTACGAACGCACCTCATTTGCCACGTTTGACGAGCAATTTCCAACTTGTCTTGAAATGGGATGACATCACGAGAAATAGTGAAAATGGTTTGTAAATCGAGATTACTCTTATTGCATTTCCAGATACACTTTTTAATTATGAAGTATCGAATTTAGGGTTCCTTACATGAGATGGTAATTATTCAAAATACTTTTGGTAATATAATCGCAATTTAAAATATATTAAACCTAATACTGAAACAATTGCTAAAGTATCTTTCTTTTTATTTATAACGAGAAACCTGGTTCAAGTTGGAGTGAGGTAAATTATGTTTTGCGCTTCATAGACGGACTGAGAACCTGATTTCATACACTGATATTAATTATCTTGGTGGGTACTATCGGTGTCATTTTTTGTAAAACCAAATTTTGAACACTGTGTATATATAGATATATTATTTCAAACTTTTTAAAACAATATAAAAAATATTTTATTTTTCAGATTGCCTTGAAAGTTTTTTTGCTCAGTTCATACAACTGGGACTTGAAGGAAAAAAAAATATAACGACAAAAGAAAAAAAACTTATTCATAACACTTTTTCACAGGGTTAGATATCTATCAATTATCAAAAATTAAAGTGATAGATTTAAAGATTTATGTACATTAAATTATTATATTCCATTTCATGAATTGTTAAAGCTATATTGGAGCAATCACGCTATTCCTATTTTACTTTTAATGTACGATATACTTGGTTTTGTTTAATATAATAACATATATTTCCCATTATTTTCCAATATGGTGTGATGCAGCAGGATAGCACTCATATATGACTCAGTCAAAGAATCTTGAAAATTTTAATAACTTTATGAAATACTGCGCATTAAAGGATATCTGCTACTAAAAAAATTGTGTAATCGTTCATAATTTATGATAAACAAGAAGGAAAAATCATGCGTCAAGCATAGATTATAAAACACTTTACTACACTTCTAGAATACTGTAACAATACCGTTTAATAAAGTAAACATTTTAGAAAACGTATAACACATTTGAATACTAGATTTTAACAATTACTGTCCATGACAGGAAAGGTACTCTAATTCCTTTGTGCAGCTCTGTATAAGTTCTGTGGATTGTTATAAATTGTACATAGTATGGTAAAACTTAGTTTAGTAAGAAAAAGTATAACACAGTTAACAAGTTGGACATTACACATCAAACGTGGCAAATGAGTTGTGTTCGTACTATAACTAGTTTTATAAATATTTTTTGCAAAGCATATTGTACCGAATGCATATTTTAGTACACCTCATAAGCGCATATCAGTTTCATTCTGTTCGAAAGGCTGTAACATCAATAAAATGCACTTGAATTACATTTTCCCGTGGGCCGTAATGTAACGGAAATATTTTGACTTTCCATATAATTAAACTAGACACTCAATTTTCATAAAATTTGAAATGACTCGACTAAATGTTGCAAAAATTATATATTTAAAATTTCAGACCATTCGGTTAGGTAGTTTTTGCTCTGTTATATGTGGACGGACAGACAGACGGCCGGACCGAAAGACGACTATAGGTGCTACATATTTATATAATTATGAACGCACCTAAAAATTCATCTTCTGCAATTTCTACCACTAGACGGAAACGTACCTGAATTATTTTGTACAGCTCAATATCACATACAGATTTTTATACAACACATATTAATCTGAAACTACTGAATTAAAACTAATGAAAACTACTATCCATTGGCAGCTTGGTATCCAGTTCTTCGCATTGCCCTGTATATGGTTTTATTTCTCTGCTACAAACATCTTTGCGTGTACTAAATGTTGGTGAGCTTGAAAATGCATAACAATCCGCGCTTATTCTCAGAAATGCTTGCGAATCCTTTAAGTATCTCTGTATTATGGTTAATAGAATTTACGAACACTACGTAGTATGACAATATGTAGTTATAATTAAAAACGCATACCATAACTGAAAACGCAGTTGCAGCAATCATCCCTAAACACAAGACTAATGCAATCTGCATCATATTCTACTGCAAGCATCTTTTCATAAACCTCAGCAATGTAGTATATAAATTGCATCTTGCATAAAATAGTGTAACATGATTGAAATACGCTGTGAACAGTTTCCCCAAGTAGATTATTATGTAACCGAGTATTTTGTGTGACCCTGTAAGTAAATAATAATTGCTTTGCGTCCCATATTCTACAGAATGCATATATTAGTGTATCTCAGAATTATTATACAGTTCATTAGTATTGTAAAAGAGTCACATTATTAAACTACGCCGTAACTAATTTTCTTCATAGACCATTCTTCATAGAAATACGAGATAATTTTTAATTATTCTGTGCACGTACTGTAAGTGCTTCCCATAACATAATCTATGGTAATCATCTTTCAACGCACCTAAATAAGGTATATTAAGGTATTTAAGTTCCATTATGTTTAAAATATTGTATCAGTATTAAAATACATAGGAAGTGTTGTTTTCGCCATAGACCATTATGTGACTGAATACTTTTGAGTTTCTATGTATGAACTATGAATGGTACACACTCCATTTTTCATATCAAACATGCCACGGTGTGCATCAATAACGCATATCAATTTTATGAAAATCCGAGTATACTTACGCGAGTTAGGGCACGGACAGACGGGCAGAGAAAGCCAATTCCTAAACACTTATCAACTATGTTGGAAAGTGTTAAAAAAACGTTTTCATAAATGTCGGAGATTTTCAAATTACCAAAAAAAAATAATAAGCACATTTATAGAACACTATCATGATAATCTAAATATTTGGGTCTATAAATAGATTTTTTTCTTACAATACAAGATGCCAGGTATTTATGAAAGTCTGTTTAGCGTTTTTTACACACGTTTAGCGTACGAAGAAAACAACAACAAATGATTTTCAAATTCTCAACCTACAGAATATAATATAACTACAAACAATCATATACTACAATTACCTCTCACAATTTTTTCATGATTCCGAAAAGAGTGCTACCAGAAACCAATATAATTTCGAGATTTAAAGAAGCATTTGAAAAAAAAAAAATTTTTTTTTCGAAGTATCTCCGAGAAGTCCATATAAAGCTATAATTGTGTTTTTCATAACCCTTGGATGTAGGTTTGTCGGATTCTATGAAATATCAAGTAATTATTTTCATGTTCAGCAAACTTGTTTTACAGACAAGATGATAATTTATCAGTATTAACTTTCACCCATTAGTGCCTGAATTTTTTTTTCAACTCAAAACTGTGCTTAATTATAGTAAATACTGTAAAATGAATGTAAAAAATAATAAAAAAATCTCTTTGAAAAAATTTTTATTTAACATATAAAAATCTAAGCGTCGCAATTTTGGAACACTAGGCACGAAAGGGTAGAGATTTTCCCCGTTACTGTCTAAGCATTTTATCTATGTTTTATGCCATTTAATTTGTTTCAAAAAAGGTTATATATCATGCATGTTATTGTTTGACAATATAAATTTCTTTATTATTACTATAAGCGGTGGGGGGGGGGGGGGCTGGGGTCGGCTCAAGAACAAGACCCCCTTCCTCCTCACCATTAGCTATTAGCATAGTAAAAATTTTATACAGAAAAAAATTATAATAATCAATAATTACTAATAGAGTATATATACCATATATACTCACATATATATACGCCGACCCACTAACATTTGAATGCAAATTCTGCAAAAAATCAAAAACTCACGTTTGTCGACCCCCTAACTTTTTACTTCAATTTCGCACAAAATCAAACCAAAGATATCGCATACTAATGCGAAAAATTAGTAAGTAAACAAAAACAAAGCACTGATACTTTTTTAATAATAAATATGATTATTTGTATATTTTATATGTTATTGTATTATTTATACACATAAAAAATCAGAATTTTGCAGTATTCGAAGGGGTTTTTTTTGTCTTTTGTAATTGACTCGCGTGTAAGTCTACCCCCCAATTTACTTTCAGAAAATTGTCAAAAATTCTTCGCTTTACACACGAGTATATATGGTACAATATAACTTCGATTATCTGACCCTCGTTTAACCGTAACTCTCCGTAAACCGATGTCGATATCCTGAACATTTTCCAACGGTATTTTTATATATTTTTTAATTTCACATTCCTTGTGCATGCAAGCGTTCCTTTCGAAACCACGAGTAGAGATAAGCATTTTGGTTCGCATATCTTCAAATTCCATTAAAATTACCTTGAGGTCCCGCAAGACCCGATCCCGGTATAATTGTACTCTCCCCCCCGCCCCTCCCTGTGTACACGACCCTGTTCTAAACAAATAAAATTATTTTCATGTATAATTTAAGTTTAGATATTTTTTACACAGTTTAAATAGTCTTAATAGCAGTTAGATGACGATGTTACATGTTAAAGTAGATGATTATTGATAAATTCTCAATTAACCGGAAATTTCGATTATCTGCACTTGGTTAGGTCGCAATTACGTCGGATAATCGAGGTTATATTGTATATGTTTTGGTAACCTCAGGATTTCAAATACTACACTAGTACAAAACATAACGGTATGATATAAATTTTTACTAAGCCACTTAGGGTGAGGTGGATGTCTTTTTCTAGAACTGAGTGCATCCCCTATACCCCCCCCCCATATAGTAATAACAATGAATAGCCAAATAATATTCCGAATAATAATTTTATAGCCAAATAATAATCCGAATGGCATGTAACCATTTTGTAACAAAATAAATGGGACACTAACGGAGAAAACCCCTATTTATTCGTGCCTAACGTCCCAAAATTGAGACGTTGATAAAGGTTGAAATTCAAAAAAAAAATAGAATTTAGGAAAAATTTAAAAATATGTATTCTAAAATAATGTTTCGTCTTCTAAATAATATCACTTATAAAATTATGGAAAAAAAATAAAAGAAATATATTATATTTTCTTACGCGCCATATTATTTCAAGAAAATCCAACTTTGCGCTACAACAAACATTTATTTCACCTGTTTATACTTAAAAATGCGCTGCCATTTATGAATAAGTATTGAAAACAAATACATAGGATATATTTTGCAAAGCTTTGAAAGCGTATCATAATTCCAGTTGCAATGGGAATTTTTTAAGAAAGCGACCCAAAATTAGGACCCCAAGCACAAATGGGTTAACACCGAAATGGATATTATTTAGTTAATTTGCATATATAAATTATTCAGTTCAAAACGGAGGATCGATGCGATTTAAAAAAAAAATACAGCAATTTTAGAAAACTGATTAATGCACTAGAAAACTATTTGGAAGCCCTTCTAAAATCAATAACAGAAAACAAACAAACATATTTTGAAATTTCTAAATATAAAGATTGCATGCCTGATTATTATGTATCTTCTAAGAAGTAATTAATATATTTTTGTTTGTTTGTTGTATGTTTTTTTCGTTTTGTTTCGCGGTTATATTACTGTTTGGTCGATTTAGAAACATTTCTCTTTCCCTCAGTGTTAGCTACAAATTAACAGCGATCAATAAAATAACTATAAAAATAAAATTTTATTTACGGTCATTGTTGAAGTTTACTTTTTCTTATCTTATTTTATAACGCAAATATTAAAATATATATATATAATTTTATCTTTCAATACTACAATTAATCTGAATTCCTATAAATCTTGAGGCATAAAAAGATTTGGGATTTTTCGACAGATTAAAATATATCTGATAGATTATGATTTACATATATATTTTACAAAATTTAATAATCATAGTTTCTTACATTCTAAAATTCAATATTTTTTTTATCTTGTTTATCGAATAGCTTTTAGAAAAAAAACTTTTTTCTTACGGTCCTAAATCAATTAGATATAAAGTTGCATATGAAACAAAACACTTTATTCTACAACAACGATAATTGAAAGTAACTTAAAATTTCGAAATTTTCCATGAAGACCTCAATATTTTGACGGTGAATTTAAGACTTTTTTTTTTATCTTAAAGATTTATATTTTTACAACAAACATAAATGTCAATTATGTTTTACTCAAAATTTTATTTTTTATAGAAAATCTATTTTTTCACAATATATCTTATGTTACACACAAAGCAGCATGATAAAACCTTTATCGTTTATTTTTTTTGTGTAATATATCATTAAAGGTGTTCCGGAAATCCCCCACTTATTTCTTTCTTTTCAGTAATTTGTTTATAAATTCATAATAATAAAACCGACAACGTGATTAAATGATAATGTATAACCCCATTTTTTTAATCCTATTAACATATCTTAGTATTAAGTATTCAAGCACAAGTTAAGTATTTTAAATATATATTGGTAACATAGATGAAAATACAATATAAAAGTTGAAATTTTAAAACATTCGTTGTCATAACAGACAGGGCTGTTAATTATTGCGATAGTCTTTTTTTAGACTCTGTGTTTTAGTTTACACTATTTCCATTATTTCTGAAGCCATCCGTATTAGGATAGCTCATTAATGCTGCTCATTCTAAAAACACAACACTGGAGAATATTGACAGATTATTACACAGAAATCACGTAATCAATATATAATACATATATGCTATAATTATTCTGTATTCTATAAAAAAAAACTTTTTTTTTTCACATTTTTCTTAAAATTGCATGACTGATGTTACACAAGTTACGAGTTTGCTACTACAGTCGGACCTCGTTATCCCGACACACGGTTTTCACGTCACTTCGCTTATCACGTCAGTTTTTTAAAGTCCCAATTTTCTGTATATGATTTTAATGTAAATAAACTCCGGATTTTACGTCGTTGAATAATTTTCAACTCCGGATATCCCGAAGGTTTTGGAAAATTGCACACTTTCATAACCCATCTTATAAGCACGTAAATTAAGCGGTAAGAAATGTCTTAGCCAAACTTTTCACAAACGTGTGTAAAATACCCATTGAGATAAATGAGAAATTTTACTTCAATCCTTCATCTGAATAAGCAAATTCACACACTATGAATAAACTACTTAAGATCCAGATAGACGTATCTATCAGTCTACTCGCGGTCTTTTTGTTCTGATCAGGCGGCGCTATCTTGTGATTACGTGGCGTTTTTCATCCGACTAAAACCGAAGCATTCAGTGCATAATATGGTAAAATTAATTGTGGGAAGATCATCTAGGGATAAGTAAACCTTAATTCTTCAATATTTTATGCAACAATAACAAACAAGTCATCATAAATCTGATTTTTATTGTTTTCAATTTTGTTTTTGTGTTAATTTTCTTTAATAATAATGTTTTATAGCTTAAAATTGCAAGAACAGTTATGAATTTAAATTTGTCTTAAATTAATTAAAAATACAGCTTTTTATAAACATATTTTCCTCTAACTCCGGTTACCGTGACACTCCGCTTATGACGACACCATTTTCTGGTCATCAGAGTGTCGGGATAACGCGGTTCGACTGCATATGAAGTAAATAAAGTATCAATATGGAAGCCGTAAGAAAAATAAACAATTCTTTCCAATGTATGCATTTTACTAAAGGACAATGCAACAAAGTTAAAAATTGGGTAATTCCGAGATTTATGCCGCACATTTTTTAGAATTTGTGTATAAAGTCCCATGGTGGAAAAAAAATTAAAAAAAAATCATGCTGTGCTATTTAATGGTATATATACTACGTGTGTAGTGCGACAAAAAAATTCAAAACAAATTATTAATATTTTTTAACAATTTTTTTCTAAAACATTACACTGCGGCGCGTCACCCGTACATTCAGGATGAGACGGCGCACTTGTGCGGTAGTTATGCCGCGCTTGAAATAAGAACAGAATGATATTATAAATAAAAATATTTAAAAAATATATTCATATCTGGACTATAATTAAGGTTGTAATAACAGAATGAAACTAAATCAGTACAATGAAACGTATTAATAGATTCAAATTAATAATTGTTGCCTACTTTCACTATTAATACTATCGACTTATTTTTTTACATTAAATTTTAGTTGTTGTTTCAGCAACAATGTAACATCAATGTATTAGAGAGGGAAAAGGGAAAAGGGAAAAAGTAAAATTGTGTTTCCTTAATTTATTTGTTAACTCTTTTGCGACCGGTGAATTCTACACAAATTTTATTCGGTTGGTACCACTTTTTTTAAAAGAAGTTACCTTTACTTAAATAATCTCGAAAATGCTCTAATTACACAAAGCAAATATTACTTTCCTTTTATACTGCTGCCAGAAACAAATTTTGTAAGCTCTTTATGAGGGTTCCTTATATGCACCTATGGTCCCGAATGGGTTTAGAGACCTGTTTTTTTTTTTTTTTTCTTTTTTTTTACTACAATCTACAGAGAAAGTGTGGAAAAAGTACAATCTTTATGTAACTACATTTAAACACATGATGCAACGAAGTCAATTGCACTTGCTCTTTAGAGGAGTAGTTTGCAAAGAACGTCTGCGTTACGCGTAATCGAATTTTTCATTATTATAATCTTGACTTGCATCTTTCTGTCCCTTCTTACTTTTTATTTTACCCTTTTTCTCCTTTGGTTTTAGTAAGCTTGATAACACACCTAACATGGTTAGTCTGTACAAAAAGAAAAGGAAAAGTTAATAACTCTTAATCATCCCGTACAAAAGAAACTACGGCATGTTTACCGGAATAGCAGTGCGGCATGTATCCCATTTTGCATGGTGCAGACGTCGGCCATCACAGTTACCTGTCATCGCTACGGGGAGTGGCGTAAACATACACACAGTACTCTGAACAAACGCTAAACTTAGTTTTGGCTTCGAAATCATGCATGCATTTAGTAATTAGTGTATGAAAAGTACATAACGTGCTTAAAAGGTTGGACAGTGAAATCATGCACTTACGTCAAATTAAGAATTGTACTTCTACAAGTAAACATCGAAATGGGATTCACGCTATACACTGGTTAAAATAATCTCATTGCGCATCTATACTGTGCGTTTGACGACCATCTATCAATAATTACAAGAAATACAAGGGGTGAGGCATCTATCCCGTAAGCGGCAACTCTCCCGGAGTAATTGTGAGCCAGGCGAATAAGAATATAAAAAAATAAATAGGATAGATTTTTGAGACCGAAAAAGCATTTATAATGACTATCAAACTGAGGATTAACAACTAGCTGTACCCGGACACGCGTTGCAGTGACTGTTTCTGGTTAAATGGAAAAGTAAGATAGAAAAGAGGAGTTCTGCTACTATTTTTTTTTATGAAAAATACTTTTCAAGGCAACTATATATATATTTTTTAAGAACCTTTCAATAATTCAATTTCAATACAGAATTACACCAAATTCAAGGATCTTTTTGGCTGCCCTTCGTAGAACATTTTGGGGAATGGTGGGTTACATAAAAAATGTTATTGTATTTTTCCATCGGTGGTTAAATTATATTTTTTTTAGATTAAGCATCAATTATTTAGTTTACAGAGTAAATTTATAATCCATTGTATTCTTCATTGAAGTTCAGAAATGAATTTTTAAATGACTATTCAGAAGCTTTCGAATAAATGAAGCTTTCATTTAATCTCATAATTAAATTTCTGAACTGTCGCACATTCGAGAATTCAAACTGCATGATTGAAATAACTCATTATGAAATGCAGGCATACATATTAATGAATGGAAAAGCTTCCTGCAAATCTATATTAAACTGCAAAAGATCACAGATTTACAAATTAGTTAATAATAATTTATTACCGAATAATAATTTTTAAACACTCTAACACAAATTTCTAATTAAGGTTGAAATAAGAACATTATACAGAGGGTCCATAAAAGAAATTCCTAGTTTCAATGGTATATTAAAAGATTAACAATTATGTCAATGACCGGATACTCGGGTATCTTCTCTTTTCATCTCGTTTTCAGGTGTTAATGTCAAAATAAAATAAAATGAATTTAGGCCCCCACTATTTGTAGTATCCACCGTTTATTAGTATAATCACTTTAAATTTTAGAATTTTTTATTACTATTTTGGGACATTAAACATTTTTATACCTCTCATGAATGACCAGGATATCCAGGAATCCATGCGAATTTTCTGTGGAAAAAATACAGAAATTGATAGACTATTTAGATTAAGATAAATAAAACTTGAAATTAATTTGAAAATAAGACTTAGACTTATTTTATAAGGTAAAAAAAAATGTATCATTTACGTCAAATTTTGTGGACAAACTGTGCAATAGCAAAAGTTATGGAAATGTACATCACAAACTGGATTTCTATTCGATTTCTCTTTTTGATGCTCTACCAAGCACATCTTAGGCCAACTGCTTTTATCCTTCTTGTTTCATCTCGCCTTAAGCTGTTTCTACTGGTATCTGAATGGGCGGTAGCCTCAAATTGGGGCAAAGATTTTTTTCAGTATACTTCCAGCTCCCGATTTAGCCGGAAAAAGCCTCATAGCCTGTACATTTTGCGAATGATCTTGAATTGCTGGAAGATGCAAGATCTCACATAATTCCCGCAATAACACGTGAGTATCATGTGTTTTATTTACCATCATATCATCTAGTATGTATAACGTAAGTAGCAAGTGCTGCTATATCCACAATATAGAACTAGTATGTTGTGGTCATCACAAAATTTTCTTCTATATAAATCACATCAATTAAATCATTTAAATAGTACAATAAATTATATCAGTTTAACACCAGTTCATATCAAAGCATATCTGAATTTGAAGTTTGATGAAAATCCGTGCATTAGTTCTTGAGATAGAGCTAGGGTGGAAATTCTGAGAAATGTAGCATAACAGCGCCACCTGTTGAGCGATTTACACTAAAACATAAACAGCACTAATTGATATCAAGATATACCTGAATCTGAAGTTTGATAAAAATTCGTGCACTAGTTATTGAGATAGAGCTATGTGGAAATTCCGAAAAATGCAGCATAGCAGCGACACCTTTGGAGCGATTTGCACCAAAACATAAACAGCAGTAATTAGTATCAAGGTATACTTGAATCTGAAGTTTGTTGAAAAGCCAAGCATTAGCTCTTGAGATAGAGCTATTGCGGAAATTCCTAAAAATGCAGCATAGCAGCGCCGCCTGTTGAGCGATTTACACCAAAATCTATAAAACGTCAACTCATCTCAAGGACTAACTGAATTTGAATTTTGATGAAAATCAGTGTATTAGTTTTGGAGATTGAGCTATTGTGGAAATCGTGAAAAATGCTGTATAACAGCGCCACCTGTTGAGTGATTTACACAAAAAGCTAAATAGCACTAATTCATATCTATGTATACTTGAATCTCATGTTTATTGAAAATCCAAGCATTAGTTCTTGAGATAGAGCTATTGCAGAAATCGCAAGAACGCAGCATAGCAACTCCACCTATTGAGCGAATTACAAAAAAAGGAATAAAACGTCAATTCATGTCAAGGGCTAACGGAATCTGAATTTCAATGAAAATCCGTGCATTAGTTCTGGAGATTGAGCTACTGTGCAAATCGTGGAAAAGGCAGCATAGCAGCGCCACCTGTTGAGCGATTTATACCAAAAACTAATCAGCACTATTTTATATCAGGGACTAACTGAATGATTTTTTTTATTAAATTCCGTGCATCAGGTCTTGAGATAGAGCGCCCACAAAATTTGTGTCATATACATACATACATTCAAACAGACAGATGGACAGACAGACAGACAGAGTCACAGACAGACATTTTGTAAAAACATGTTTTTCGGAACCTCTGACCCCCTAAAACATGTAAATCCGTCGAAAATTTTCATGAATCCAATAATTTCTTCTTCTAAAGATAGAAGAAAGTAAAAATAATGCAAGTCGCCATGTGGTTGTACGCCTATATGTTGTATATTGCCCCAATAATTTATCAGTTATATTCACTCCATATTTCGTTTCCTTATAAAACTGAATCATTTCGTGTTTATTTCTCGGTCCTGTGGTGGTTTTATCATTATGCATATTAGGCATCATAATGACAGATTTGTTCCTCTTGGGAATATACGAGCAAATACTTATGTCCACATGAAAACCAAATTCTGTGAGCAAAACTTGCGCGATTTTCATGATCTCATTTGCTTGGGAATATAAGATTTGTTTCTTTACAAAGTGCCATTCTTTGTGAGTTTCCAAAATAATAAATGCTTGGCCAGTGGAAGAAAAGAAAAAAGTTTTCCATGGTGATGTATCAACAAGAATCCTTGAAAAGAGAGGCAAACTCTTTCACAACTGTTTCATCTTGGTTCAGGTCACGGTCTGTACATGTTTTTCCAGTGAATAGTTGATGGTTGAGAGGTTAATAATTATTTACATCACACACACACCGTATTTTGAACACATATTTGGCCGGTTTAGACGGAATATATTGAGTGGATCTATTTTGTCCTCGATCCAGAAATAACTGGTCATGAACCATTAAGTCTTCCGTCGGTTTTATATTTTTTTCAATGGGTTAGGATTTAGCATAGTCCATACATCACGGATTGCTGTAGCTTTAACATTTTGAAAACATTCCACTCGTGTGTTCTGGTTGATAAAACGAATAAATCTAAGAATGTTCCAGGATTGGTCTACACTCATACTTGCTCGATAAAATAGCTATAAGTATGTTTTCCACATTTCTAATGCGTGATCTTTGTTTGAATTCTGGACACCTGAAGTAATTAATATTTATAAAAATTCATCAAATTTCTCTAGATCGCCTATGTTAAAATCGGTACCCGTGTAGCCCGGTCACTGGACACAAGAGCAAATTTTGGTCTTTGACAGATCTTTGTTTGAATTCTAGACACCTGAAGTAATTAATATTTATAAAAAATCATCAAATTTCTCTAGCTCGCCTATGTTAAAATCGGTACCCGGGTAGCCCGGTCACTGGACACAAGAGCAAATTTTGGTCTTTGACATAAGGATTACTTTAGACTATTTACAACAAATTTTACATCAAATTGAAAGTAAACTAACCTAGCTTTTAACACAAAAGTTCAATACGTTCATATTTAGTTATTCGGCACACATCCAACTTAAAGTCAAACTCTTCTCACACTTCGGCTAACAAGTCCGAAATAATGGAAGCAACATCAAGAAGAATGGAACATATCCAATTCATTAGGTAGCTGCGAAACGTAGACACTATCTTTTATGTGACCCTAAAGGAAAAACATCACGGCGTACGCTTTAAAATCATAAGCCCAGCAATAACACTATATGCACAAGATTTGCCATTTTCCGTATAAGGAACTGCAAGCCCGTTAACAACAAAGCAGTAATCGCGCATGCGCATATCTAAAACAATTTGAGTTACAATTTATGAGCGAGCTTGAATTAACACTCTACAATGCTTACAGATGATACTATTAAAATTTTTAACTGTGACATTTACTTATGGATGCCTATAAATTGCATGTTTAGGGCTCCAATATATTTTAATTTTTCCTAAAAAACAAAAAATTCTATCGGTAAATTTAAAAAACAGGATACCATTTTACTACCATAATCTTCTCCGCGGACACCTCCAACCAACAATGATACCACCACCATTGTTGCCGCCAATAACAAAAATAAGTCATAACATACTTTATGTTGACAACAAAATACGTAACTTCTTTTAACTTTACACAAATTTATACTATTATTTCTAAGATTTGGAAAAAGTTTACATGTTTTTTTAAGTAAAAATACCTAAATAACAGGTTTATAATTGTATTCCTTTGTAATGTCACATATTAATCATAATATTCATTTGTCCGACAAATATATTTACAGACATTAAGGGTGGACATTTTTGTGATTTTTTGTAAGAAAACTGCATGTCGATCTTTTTTAAATTTTAATAGCTTCATTTTAATAGTTACAATTTTAGTTACAAAAACAGTTACAATTTTAGTTACAAAAACAGTTACAATAGTTTAAATTTTAATAGTTACATATCTTAAGGTATACACAAGAATTCTTTTATTAGATTTTGACGCTTCTACTCTAAGTTATCAACAAATATATTCAACTGCTTTGGAAAATTTCGTATGGACGGAGGGCATTATTACGCCTTGTAGAGTTATCTGAAACACAAAAATAATTTTTTTTCATAAACTTCGTGAGTATAGCTTCTAATTAATTTAAAAGAACCCATAAATTTATTTTAAATAAAAGTTATGTAATGGCTGATTTAAAAAAAAATCTTTTTTTTTTTTTTTTGTTAAAAAAATTCGTTCTTATTTGTTAATAAATTTTTTAAAAATAATTTTCTTAAAAGCTTTAATTCATATCGAATGCAATTAAATAAGCTTTAATTTAAAAGAAAATCAAGGTGGTCTATTGAGTAGTTTTTTTTAATCTTGCCCACCGTGCCAACCACATTTTTTGACACGTTGGGCAATTTAAATTTTTCAAACATTTGTAATAGGGACTAAAATTTGATTACAATATTGTAATAAAATTTTAGTCAATTTTGTATTACAATGATTTGCTAACTACCATTTAACAGCACTGGAATTTGCAGGGTGTGTAAAAAGATTGTGCAAAATAAAAATATTCATAGTAAATAAGTAGTTAATCCTCAGAAAAAATGTCGGTTTGCGCGAATATAATCAGATTGACCTTGGATTTTTCCACCACATGTATAAAAAAATATTCCAAAAGTAAACAAAAGAGGGAGTTCACATATCATACTGAGTCGTCTTTTGCAAATCAGGCAAACACAAATAGGCAAAGAAACAAATCACAATAACATGACACTGCACATTTATTTTAAAGTAAAATATGTTCAACATTACCAATACCACCACCACAATCAGGTTTTAAGCAAGTGAGACAAGTCAATACACCTATTACAGCTGAGTGTAACATGTCGGCATCGATGTCACAGACAGCCCGTCGAATCGCATCATTCATTTCCAACAAAGTGGCTGCGGATTCTTGGTAAACACGAGAATTTAAGCATCCCGCAATCAAAAATCCGTCGGTGTCAAATCTAAAGATCACGAGGACCACTCAATCTTACAATCTCGACTTATCACTCGGTCTTCAGTGAAAGTTTCAAACATGAACGCCTTGACTTCACAGCCAAAGTGGGGCGGGGCATCATCCTGCATGAAGGTGGCGGCAGGAATGCAGGTTTTCCCTGCAATGTAGACACAACGTGGTCACACATACCGTTCTGCAGTGACTATATATGTTTCCATCTGGATTCAGGCCAAGGCTCTTCGAAAAAGAAAGGGCCCAGAATAAAAGATGCGTTGAAACCACACCAAACAGTTACATGAGATGTAGAGAGTTATACAACTCTCAAGAATTACACTTTCTTATTTCGACGCTATACGCGCTCGTGGGCACCTTTGTGTTACGTTTTTAATCGATAGTAGATTTAGTTAGGTCTATGATCAACCAGTTGGACCTTTGAAATTTCATTATACAATCTGCTTACAGTTAGATATTCAGATATGTACTGTTTAGAGTAATACTATTTGTGTGTACTTGTCTTGATATTTTGCAAAATAGACAATTGTGTAAAAAATAAATGGGGCTACATAAAAAAAAATCCGATACGTGTATACTGAATAGAGGTAATTGAGTTTTCAAGCAATTTATTGCATCCTCTGATTATGAATTGTTATTGTATAAAACCGGAGATTAATATAAAACTGAACTTAAACTATAAAATTGATACTGAAATATTTACAAGTTACTAACTAGCGTATACTTTAATAAATTGATATTAAAACATGAAAAACAAAATTAAAAATATCCGGATTTTCAACTGTATCTTTAAATCATGCTCTGGGGTAGTTTAGTCACGTTCGTTGGAATATACTGTGGAAACTTAACATAATCTGTTTTTTAAGTGAAATCACTGATATGTAATGATTTTTTGAGTGAAATCACTGATATGAAATGATTGCACTGCTATGTAATTATGTATGCATGGTTATGTATCAGTAATTTCACTCAAACAGCCGATATTCTCAATGAAAGCCAACATGTTTCCCACAAGACGTCTTGGAATGTAATGACGGAACGCAATCTGGTATTTTTAATAGTGATTTTAATGTTTGAATACCAATTTTAGTAAAGTATACGCTGATTAGCAACGTCTACTTATTTTAGTATACAGGTGTTAATTTAATAAACAAATGACAATCTGAATGTGTTTGAGTAAATAGTTTAACAAATTGCTACTGACAGACATATTTAACGCTATGTTTTATGGATATATCCTGTTTATATTAAAGTAGCAAGTAAATGTTTATTGCTTTAACGAAATTGCGACATATTTCATTTAATATAGTGCAAATAGTGTAGTTTATATTTAAGATTCGCTAACCTTTGGAAGGTTATTTTTATTAAGTCGTTCAATGTTAATGTATGACTTGTATTTGGTTCCTCGCAATTACCCAAGAAAAACACACACAGAACATAAAAAACTACAGTTTGAAATTCATTGTATGCTAACAAATAATGTTATGTTATTAATAATCTCCCCTATAGACATCAAAGTGCACGAGACCTTGTGTGTCTGAAATAATAATGTCGTTAAAATCAAAATTCGTAAAGAGTTAAGAAGAAACCTAAACTATCACAGAAAATTTATTTGAAATAAAATATATTAAGATATTTTCATATTTATATTTTATTGTTAATTAAGATGAAATAAATATTAGATATTAGCAAATGTATATACCGCAATGCTGAGATTTCCAAGAGGTCTTTATCTTTTTGCAGATAAAAGCGCAACATTATATTTTAACTAAACTCTAGTTTATTTTTCAAGTTATTAGAAGACGAATTGCACAAAATTATTCCCCTAAAGATTAAAAAATCGCTTTAAATGACGCTTATAAAGGAATATCATCTGCAAAAGTAAGAAAATTGAAAAACAAACTGCGTCAACTAGGCAAACTATTGCCCATTAAGGGTAACTTTGGAAAAAAGCCAAAAAAGATTAATTTTGCTATATTTTCTACATTGCTTGAGTTATCGACAAAGTTTTGATCTCAAAATATTGGTGGTAGCATTAGTTTGAAGTCGATTACTCATTGTAAGTAATTCACGAAGTTTCCACCGTTGCAGCAGCAGTAAAAAAAAAGTGTTAAGACTGTGATAATTTAGTTCTTGCAACTTTTGTCTGCCAAGCTGTAAATTAATTCATTTAGGCGTTGGCAAGTACGTGATTTTATAAACTCATTAGTGTAGATCAAGTCCTAATGTAGGATTAGGCGTTGTCTTTCCTGATATAAAAACAGAAAAGCGTTTTTCTAAAATGGGATAACATTGGTCCAACTAATTATCTTTTACATTTTTGATAATACTCCCTGTCAATGCATACAAAATGTTATATTTGAAGGTGAGCTTTTTCCTATTTTGTTGAA
This sequence comes from Maratus speciosus, assembly GCA_963932465.1. Lineage (NCBI taxonomy): Eukaryota > Metazoa > Arthropoda > Arachnida > Araneae > Salticidae > Maratus > Maratus speciosus. Next base: position 548,108,508 of record OZ010791.1, read on the forward strand.
TTTAAACACTGATGTTTTTTGTTTGATTTTTGTATACTTATGAAACTAGATATTTGTGCTTAAACAAACAATACTTTTGCTGAAAATGTATCAATTTTTTTGGCCCTAACTGAACCAAACAGGAAAGTTATTGAGAGTGTGACTGTGACGTTGAAAATTTTGTACTTGTGCTGTTTAATTGCAGTATTTATCCCGGAAGGATTACTTTGAAATCAAAGGCGGGTTGTTTTGTAGCCTGTATGGAAAATAACTTAAAGTGTTGGCATTGGCCACAGCAACAGGACTCAGTGGCGTATGAATGGAACTATATTGTTTCAAAACTTATTCCACCTAAACTCCTGTCTAAGAGAAACCAGTATTCAGTCCCAGACCTGGACAATCCATGTTTATCAATATTTATGAGTTTTGAAATAAGTTTTTTTTATTAAAATATATTCTAATTTACTGTTCTTTTTAACATGTTTACACTTTTGACCCTCTCTTCCCCGTCTTTTTCAATAGGGTAATTTTGGTCTACATCATGTTGCAGCGCATAACATTCATTTTATTACATGGACTAATGTTACCCTAATTCAAGGTAACATTGGACCAAAATTTTCAAAAATACTTTTTAATTTAAAAAGAAAAAATCATTGTCGAAAAATTTATGATGATGGTGTGGTTCCGTATGTTCTTAGCAAGCAAAAATTTAACATGATATAAATATTAAAAAAAATATTAATAACAGAATGGAGATGCTGAATATGCCATGAAAAAGATAAATTTTGTCCAAAGTTACCATAGTATTTAAATTCTATTAAAAAGCAAAATTTAAAACGTATTCGTCCATTACTTTTGAATAAAAACCGTTTTGCTTCATGTAAATTTGAATGTAATTATCGAAACACATAAATCCGAACCAGTGTTACGTTAAAATGTCTTACATTATTTTTTTTTTTAGCTTTTATATTAAATTTTCCCGGTACACAACATTTTCAGCTATAGATCATATATTTTCAAGATATATATTCAAAAATAGCCTCTATTGATAAAATATAGATAATATTTTTCAGCTGTAGATTATTCCAAATTATGAGTGACAACAATTGCATTGTTTTTAAATTTGTTTGTTTAAAAAAGAAAAAAAACACATTTTTTAATCAAAAGTTTTTGATTTTTAAGTGTTAATTTTAGAATGTTCATGGGTTTTTTCATTAAAATAATCCAATTATCCTGAAGATTACATTTAATTCGGTAGGACGTGATGCTTAAGCGAAAGAAAATTATTTATCGAATATGCCATTAGTTAAAATCAAAATAATTTAATTCCTTAATTAAAGAATATTTTAATTGTTTGTTTTGTGTCCATGTTTTTTTATTTTTTTTATAATTTAAAGAATCCAATTATATAAAAAAATACCACAGTAATTCTCATTTCTTTTACCCAAAGAAAATTCTGGAAATTTATTTTATTTGAAAAAGAAAAAAAAAATGTTCTAGTATAAATAAGACCACTTTGATTTTTATTAATCAAAAGTTTTATTAGTTTGCCTGAGGATTCTTAACATATTTATTTATGTACATCTAACGTCATAGTTCAAAATTTAAAACATTGTGCAAGTTTTCAAGCAAGCTATATTCGAAAAGTTTTTGTACTTATTCGAAAAAATACTCGATTGAAATTCTTTGATTACATATCGCAGGAATGCCACTGGCGACTATCTTTTTAGGTGCGTTCATAATGATATAAATATATAGCACCTATAGTCGTTGTTTGGACCGTTTGTCTGTCCGTCCGTACGCTTATAACAAAACAAAATCTACACAACCGAATTATCAGAAATTTTAGATATATACTTTTTGCAAAATTTTGTCGTGTGCTTTCAAATTTTAAGAAAATCGAATGTATAGTTTAATTATAGGGACAGTCAAAATTTTTCCGTTATGTATTCGCCTCCGCTTGCTAGCGGCGCCGGCATGGCGATCATGTTTTTTTTTTTTTTTTTTTTTTTTTTTTCTCGATCTGTTTTGAGAGTCAGACAATTTGATGAACACCGGTTGAGCAGGATGTGAAATTCGTCGTGAATAAATTTATTAATTTCGAGAAATGGGTTTTTTACTGGTGTCTTCTTCAGTTGGTCCGATCTCGCGCAGTAAGAGGAGAGATTAGTGCCTATGGATTTGTTTGTATAAAAATAAAAAGTTATATTGTGCTTCAAGGATCAGTAAAAACTTTGTTGTAAAACTTGTGTAAAAAAAAAAAAAAAAAAAAAAAAAAAATGTTTGATGAAATATTCTTCAAAATACTGTGATGAAATGCAGCTTCGTGGCTTTCTGTGAAAGCATTGTGAAAAGAAAAAAAAAAGGTGCGATTTCAGTTGAGAAATATTTTTGTGCAACAATTATTCTTCAGTGAAACATCTGTCTATCTATATTATAAAGACAAACATATCTGTGCGTAACACGTACGTCATTTTGCGAATGGCAACACTTTGAAAATTGAAATAAAATTTCATTTTGCAATTATATCTACGGTAATTTTTGTAAACTTCTAAACATCGCACAGTTTAAATTTTAACACCGCCGTATAAGGGAAAAAATGCTCTTTCAAACGCAATTTGTTTGAAAGCTGTATCTCAATTTATTTTTGAGATATTAATTTTTTTGTAGTTTTTAATACAAATTTTGTAATTGTGGCAACTAAAGTACTCCATTTATATTGAAAGTAAAGGGAAAATAGTCATGGTTTATTATTTTTATTGATTATATCCTTATTGATGCCATTTTCACATTACAAATAAAACTAACTTTTTTTATAATTTTTGAACAGAAAATGATGTCAAACATTAAAAAAGAACATGCATTCTTCTTCATAAATCAGTTACATTTCAATATTTTTACAATACGCTGATACTGAGTTTGAGACGCTAGGAAACATGATTCAGTGAGTAAAAACTGTGTCATATTTAAAACGATACGATCATTTACTTGGATAAAACTAAATATTTGACCAATACTAAATGGCCAATACTATGACAACTAAAGGCAAATTTCTGAATTTTTTTTCACGGGTATTGAGATTAGAACTTAAAGTTTGTGCGAATGTTCAAATGAAAAGATGTATCGGACAAACGTGACTTTAAGTTTGAAAATACATTCATTAATAATGTATTGCGCGTTAAAATACTTTCAAATTGTGAATTTGAGTGGTGCGTAATGTAAATTATGAGAATGAGAAAATAACGTACAGTTTAGATTTTATGGGAGAAAATTTTATGATGTGACAAAGCGAAATCCTTTTTACTGATTTTTCATCCGGTAAAACAAACATAAGAGCCTCAATCGATAAATTCATCATAATTACTCATCTTGATTACGTATTCTAATAGAGTTTAATTTTTCAATAATTTAAGCAGTTGAGGTTTGTGGAAATAATATTTTGGTAATTTTAGGTTAAAAATATTATCTGTTTTAAGAGTGAGACAGACAACCAATGTTAGATGAATTTTTTATTGTAATTATTTTTGTAGGTTTATTATAAATTCGATCTGAAGTTCCTATCTAACATTTTAGTTCGTCGAATTTCGACGGGTTCCAACTCGTTTTAATAAAAATAAGAGTCTGGTGGCGGGCGGTTTCCGTGGTAATGGTGAGTACGCTTTTAGTTAATTTAATAGAGTTGTTACAATTTGTTGTATTTCGTTTCGATTTTAAGATAACATTGTCATGTTTGTTTCGATTTGATATTAAACGTTATGAGTTGATTCCGAGTGTAATATTTATAAATTAGTCGAGTTTAGTTTCGATTTTTAATTTAAATGTTTTGAGTTTGATTTTAATTTATTGCAATTACTTGGGTTCTCTTTTCAAACAAAATGTTGTTATCAAAATTAAAGAAGAATGATTTAATCGAGGTTATAGAAGAACTTGAGCTTACGTTACCCGTAAGGCAGACCATAGTGTCGCTAAAAGAAGTAATTGAAACGAGCGAAATTTACAAAACTAATTATGATCTTGTGGAAACGGTTGTTGAATCCGTGACTCAGAGTGAAAAAGAAAGCGAAAAGAAAGCTGAGCGCGAGAGATTAGAAAGAGATTCGGCGCTGAAATTGGAAAAAATTAAACTTGCGCAGTTAGAAAAATAATTAGAACTTACTAATATTCAGAAAGAAACATCGCATCATTTCAGTGACGCAGTAGTAAAAAGTGATTCCGAGGTATCAAATTGTAGTTTAAAAATTTGTTAAAAAGTGTTAAAACAATAACTATTCCAGTACCTTCGAATGCAGAATCGTATAATCTCTTTTTTCAATCACTGGAAAGAGCGTTTAAAACAAAGAATGTTCCAGAGGAGTTTAGAGCAGAAATTCTTTTAAATACCTTAGGCGAAAAGGCCAGTAATTTAATGGTATATTTGAGTGAGGATGACCTAAGTAAATATGATAAACTTAAAGAAATTGTGTTGAAGGTATTTCAATCCACTCCGCAGGAAGTGTTAAACAATTTTCGAAATGCGCAAAAATTTCAAAACGAAAGTTATGTTCCATTCGCGTCGCGATTAACTGCAACATTTGATTATTACTGTCAATTAAGACAGGTGAATGATTTTAAGGGATTGTGTGAACTAATGATTTCCGACAAAATATTTAGCTCGTTAGATCGTGAACTTCAAATTCATATAGGTGTAAAGAAAGGAGAGTCTTGGTATTTACCTCAAGAATTATCTAGATATTGTGATATTTATGTATCATCTAAGAATAAATGTAAAACCGAGAATAATGCGTTTTCACGTCCGCAGTTTGGAAATAATTCGCAAAAATATCGTAATGTATACAGTCCACAAAACAATTCTAAAGTGTTTATGTCGAAAGTTAAAACTCCAAAATGTATTTTTTGCAAGTGTAATGGGAATCATTATCTTCATATGTACCCTATTTAAAAAAAAAAAAAAAAAAAAAATGTCAGTTAATGAAAGAATTGAGTTTGTTAAAAATAATCAACTGTGTTTTAATTGTCTTAATCATCATAAGGTTTTTAATTATTCTTCCAAATTCAACTGCTCCATTTGTAAGAAACGGCATCATACATATTTACATATTGATAAAAAAGTAGATGAAGTGCGTACGTATGGCAGTACGAAAGATACCAATTCTTACAAGCCAATTGGAATGTCGGGTGCAGCTTTAGATCCAAGATCAAATGTTCGTGTTCCGAAAGGATCATGTGTTGATAACTCATCAGCCGAGAGTAGAGAATCGTTGTCTTTCACAGCCACAAATGTTAATGTTAAGAAATCTCGTATGGTTTTGCTGAGCACAGCTAAAATAATGATCGCGGATAATTTTGGAATATTCCATGAAGCGCGTGCATTATTAGACAATGGAAGTCAGTCATGCTTCATATAGAAACAGTGCGCTGACAGATTTAATTTGGAAAAGGAAAAAAATAAATCTTGTGGTTTCAGGTTTGAATAAATCATCGGCAGTGATAAATTCAGTAGTGAAAACGAAAATTGTGAATCGTAGCAGAACTTTCGAAAAAGGAGTAGAGCTTTTAATATTCTCGAATATAACAGATTACACACCCGCTAAGCAATTTAACATCGATGTGACGGATTTAGAGAATTTAACTTTAGCAGATGAGAGTTTCAATAGGCCAGGTGTTGTGGATATTTTGTTGGGCGCACAATTATTTTATGAAATTTTAAAATCCGGTCAAATGAGGATCCCAAGACAGATATAATTTTGCAAAATTCAGTATTTGGTTTTGTTGCTACTGGGAGTGTTGCACTAGAAAACGAAGCTTCGGTTCATTGTGGGTTAATTATTGAAAATTTAGACATAACTTTGAAAAAATTTTGGGAGATTGAAAATGTTGAGGCAGAAAGAGTGCAAACCGATGAGAGTTTTATTTGCGAAGATCATTTCATGAAACTCATTTCAGAAATGACGATGGGCGTTATGTCGTTAGAATGCCGTTAAAGGAAGACTTAGGAGAGTCAAAAAATATCGCCGTTAAAAGATTGAATTCTCTTTGGCGACGTTTGAGAAGAGAACCTGAGTATCTAAAATTATATAGGGAATTCTTAACTGAGTATGAAGATTTAGGTCGTATGCAGGCAATTAACGAAGGTGCAAAATACATTATGCCTCATCATGGAGTTTATAGGCCGAACAATAGTACAACTAAATTACGCGTCATCTGGACAATCTCTTAATGATAAGTTGTATTCTGGTTTTGTTGTCCAGGATGATTTATTTTCAATTTTCTTGCGATTTCCGAAGCATACTGTAGTTTTTACCGAGGACATAAAAAAGATGTATAGGCAAATTTATATTAGTCCCGATCAGTGCGATTTACAATGTATTTTATGGAAGGGTCATGGGAATGAAAGTATACGCGTTTTTAAGTTACTCACTGTTACCTATGGAACCAAATGTGCTCCCTATTTGGCAACGAGAGTACTTCAACAGCTATGTCACGATGAAAAGGAGAAGAAACCATTAGGTGCCGCTGCTGGCAATGATTTTTACGTCGACGACATACTAAGCGGTACAAATGACATAGCTACTGCCATTGAATTGCAACGTCAGTTAATATCTCTATTAAATGCTGGTGAACTTGAACTTCACAAGTGGAGCTCTAACAACGAAATGCTATAAAGAAAATCTTCCAACCAGCGAGAAGGAATACAACTTTGAGTCTCATGATTCAGAAACTGTTGAAACTCTCGGACTGCAGTTCACTCCTAGCAAGGACACATTTTGCTTTAAGGTCCAACCATTTGTGAGTTCGATAACTAAATGAACTATCTTATCAGACATTGCATGGTTATTTGACCCTTTAGGTCTTTTAGGTCCTGTGATAGTCACAGCAAAAATTTATCTGCAGATGTTGTGGCTCCTTAAGCTTGACTGGGATGACGAAATTCCACTACAAGAAAGAAAAGTTTGGAATAAATTTCGTGAAGAACGGACAGAGTTGAGACATTTGCAGATAAACCGTCATGTTTTATGGCCAAATGCGCAACATATAGATTTGATCGGATTCGGTGATGCTTCTAAAGATGCGTACGGTTGTGTTATATACCTTCGATCTGTTTCTGAGTCAGGCGAATCCAAAGCGTCACTCCTGTGTAGAAATCGCGAGTGGCACCCCTCAAGAAGATTACGATACCGAGATTAGAACTCTGCGCCGCAGAGTTGCTTTCGAAACTTACTGTTAAAGTACTGTCATCCTTAGACGTTCAAATTCTTGGAGTATATTTATACTCAGATTCGACAGTAGTCCTGCCATGGATTGCTTCAGCACATCAAACGTTTAAGGTTTTTGTCTCAAATCGTGTCACCAAAATTCAAAATAATACTAAAGATTTGACATGGGATTATGTAAAAACTTCTGAAAATCCAGCAGACTTAATTTCACGTGGTGTTAGTCCAGCGAAAATTCGTGATCTTAAACTCTGGTGGAACGGACCAGACTTTTTACATAATCAGGAGAAATACGACGTTGAGAAAGAACATTTAGCTGCACCTGAAACTGAGGAATTCCAACAAGAACTCAGGCAGAACTGTAATTTCCAAAACTATGAACTTGGGTTTTTCAATGAAATTTCAGACTTTGATTATATATTTAAGATAACTAATTCATATGTAAAATTAATACGAATCATTAGTTTTATTTTCAGATTCATCTCTAATTCAAGGTGTTATACAAAGAATAGGGACCTTTATCTCAAGCAGAATTAAAGAAAAGTAAATTGTTTTAATGAAATATGTACAAAAGCAAGTATTTTCTAGGGAGATAAAGGCCTTGAGAGAGGAAAGAAGGATTAAGGAATTTAATGTAAGTAGTTTATGTCCTTTTATTGATGATGATGGTATAATACGCGAGGGTGGCCGATTAGTTAATGCTAATATACAAATTAATGTTAAACATCCTAGTTTACTTCCTAAGACCCACAAATTCACGGAAATGATTTTTTTGAATTTTCATTTTAAAAAATTTCATGTTGGGCCCCAAACTTTGTTGTATGCCGTTCGGCAAGAATATTGGCCTTTGGGGGGACGTGCTATTGCTAGACAAGCTGTTCATAATTGTGTAATATGCTTTAAGGCGAACCCAAAAGAAATGAGTCAAATTATGGCACCTTTACCTAAGGAAAGAGTAACCATTAATCCTCCTTTTTCCAATACAGGCCTAGATTTTGTGGGCTTTTCATAATAAGGTATAAGAACGAAATGAGAGGTGTATATAAAAAAGTTTATGTTTTGTATTTGTTTGTTTTATGGCTAAGGCACTTCATTCTGAAATTATCACTGAGTTATCAGCAGACGCCATGATTGCATGTTTAAAAAGATTTTTTGCACGCAAGAGGTTTGGCATCTCATCTTTTTTTCTGATAATGGTACTAATTTTCGAGGTGCTGCTTCAGAAATAAAGGAATTATTTAAAAATGTGTATGTAACTGATTACCTGTGTTCTGAAGGCGTGTCATGGAGGTTTATCCCTCCACAGTCGCCTAATTTTGGGGGACTGTGGGAGGCCGGGGTAAAGTCTTTCAAACACCATTTCAAGAGAGTGGTAGGTGAGCATAAACTCACATTTGAGGAGTTTTTGACTGTAAGCAGTCAAATTGAAGCTATTTTAAACAGCCAACCTCTGACACCACTGTCATCCGATCCGAGTGATCATAATGTTTTAACGCCTTGTCATTTTTTGATCGGTAGGCCACTTAACTCTTTACCTGAGATAGACATTTCATATGTAGAAAATAATAGACTTTCTAAATGGCAACTGCTAACAAAACTGGCTCAAACTATTTGGAAAAAATGGACCAGAGATTATTTGTGTAATTTGCAGCAGCGATCCAAGTGGCATAGTATTAAAGGTTTTATTAAACCAAACATGGTTGTACTGCTAAAGGAAGAAATCCTACCAATATGTACTTGGGTAATTGGTAGAATAGAAAGTGTCATTCGTGGAAATGACGGAAAAATCAGAGTTCATAATGTAAAAACGCTTAAGGGCACTTATAAACGCAGTATTTCCAATGTTTGTATTTTACCTATTTCAGATAATGTTATGTAAACTTTTTCATTTTTGCTATTGTATGATTATAATTGAATTTCTTATTTCATTAGTATATTCAGAGTGTATATATATTGTGCTAGTTATTGCACCTTTGTATCTATTGTATATTTAATGTGAAAATGTAGTAAAATAGTACGTGTTTTAATTGAAACCTTTGGGTTTCAAGGTGGGGAGTGTATTCGCCTCCGCTTGCTAGCGGCGCCGGCAGGGCGATCATGTGATTTTTTTGCCCCTCTGGATCTGTTTTGAGAGACAGACAGTTTGATGAACACCGGTTGAGAAGGATGTTGAAATCCGCCGTGAATAAATTTATTAATTTCGGGAAATGAGTTTTTTTACTGGTGTCTTCTTCACGTTACATTACGGCGAATTGGAAGTGCATTGTAATGATGTTACAGCTTTTTGAGCAGATTGAAATTGATATGCACTTATGAAGTGCGTTAAAATATACATTCAGTACAATATGCGGTGCAAAAAAAAATATTAAACTAGTTATAGTACGAACACACCACATTTTCAAATCGAAATAAAAATCGTCATCACTGGTAGACCTGATCTATTAAATGTGTTTTTATTAATTTTATTTATCAATTAAAAATACTTTATTTTCATTATGAAACATTAACAGGCTACAAATGACAGGCTATGTATATTGTTTTAAGTGTGAAAGATGTACCATTCCCCCGTAATGTGGCTGTACGTTATAGAGATAGTTTTGTTATACATGATGTTCAATGATGATGTTATTTTAATACCATAAATCATCTGACAATTGTGGCATCGTTTTCAAACAAATGGCATTTCAAACTATATTTTCTTCCCAATCGAAGGCGTTAAAATTGAAGATATGCAAAGAAAGATTTTTAAAATAATTAGCAAAAGCAAAAATTTTCATTTTTGATAAAGCAAAAACACTCTGTGGATTTTCTTAATCAAAAGTTTATTAATATATATATATAAACTTTCTGTAGAATTAAACATTGAAACATAACATATTCAACAAATATGAAATCACTATAAAAATAACAGAGGCAAAACACAAATTAAATTATTTAGTATTAGGAAATGAAATATGTAAAATCCAAAAGAAAAAACAAGAGTATATACACAGATGAAATCTTACATTGTAAATTATGTCTTCAAGGGCACAGGATTCACAAATATAAGCAAAGAACAGTCGATTTCTATTGAGAGACTAACTTTATGCTAAAACATATATCTCTTTCTGACCGATCGACAATTTCGCAAGGTTAATAAATGGAAAAAAATGGAACATTGAGTAACAAGACAAGCTTTGAAATGGAATAAAAAAAAATCATCTTACCCTAATAACATTACAAAAGTGTATTATTGGTCCGATTTACACAGGTTAATGTAACCGTTAATATATTTTATATCAAAACATATATTATATCCATCGGTCGCTGATAAAATAGAGATACGCACACATATTATTACATTCAATCAATATAAACGTTAATACATTTTATATCAAAACATATATTATATCCATCAGTCGCTGATAAAATAGAGATAAGCACACATATTATTACATTCAATCAACATAAAAGGTAAAATAACTATTATATAAGAATTATACTGATAATATAATTAAATTAAATCACATTCAAAATTACTTATGGCTGTTTTGAAATCCAAAAGGACAACTTTATGACGTAAGTTAAAATTTATATATATACATATATATATATATATATATATATACATATATATTTGCAAATGTCTGATTGTTTTTTAACGTTTTTGTCAAAGTTCGCTACAGGTGTAAGTAGGCGCAGTCCTTATAAATCGGCTGTTTGTGGATAGATTACGCACCCAGTCACAGAGTACCTTACTTCTTGCTTTTTACAATTCTCATTGTAGTTTTGCAGAGTTACCTACCTTCAGTGGACATTTATTACGATTTTTCTGTTTTTTGAACTCATAAGTAATTTATTGTCGCTTCATTCTTCTTCTAATTTCTAATACTTATCTTAATAATTGCTATTTAACTTGCGCAGTTTTTCTTAGTGTATGATTAACTGTAACTACCCCATATTTGATTTACTAGGATTATTTATGCTTAGATGGTTACGTGTCCCTTTTGTGGAGACATTCATTACGGGGCTAGTAGGCGCATTGGCTCGATGTCTGGTGTATGCTGGTAGCTTGAAAAACAGAAAACACCGAGAAAAGTGGTTGAAATGCAAGATTTTGGGCATACGAGGCTTGCCCAAACGGGGAAACTCGTTTTTTTATTTGTGACAACTGTAACTCTGATGATGATATCGAGTAGGATAGAAGTTGCTCATTGTTAATGTTTCATTCATTATTTTTTTGTCTGTATAATTTAGAATTTAAATTGAACAACGCCTCTGTTTAAACTTACTGGTAATAATGAAATTGATCTCTCTTAACTGCCTGTCTTATTTAAATTTTTATAAAGCGTGTGCCAACTTACCCCATAGGTATAGGCAACTTGCCCCGTGACGGGGTAGGTTGGCGCACAAATTTCCTTTTACTTTAGGCTTCCGCTAATCATCAACTACAAAAGCTACAAACTCAAAACTCCAGGTATTTATAGCCGAATGCCTGTTCTTTAAAAGTACAGTTAAAGCTTCATAAAAAAACTTAAACAAAAAATTAATAAAAATCAATAACTGAAAACTGCGCCTACTAGCCCCGGTCTCCCCTAGATAATAAAATTTAGTCAAAATTGTCAGAGCCATTTTTATATCAAATTAGCATGACCCAAAGTGACCCAAAAATGACACTCTAATCGAAGTTTCTCGAACATGTAACTTAGCACAATAGTTTTCTCGTGCCCAAAAACAGTTGGATATAAAATTTGATCAAAATCGATTGCGCCTTTTTTTAGATATAATTAGCTTGACCCTGACCCATTATGACCCAAAATGACCCAATACTCTTAATGTCTGGAACATATGACCTATGCCAATGGTCTTCCCGTGCTCGAAAATGGTAAAATACAAAATTAAGTCAAAATCGTTTGAACCGTTTTTAAGATAAAATTTACACACAAACACACACACACAAATTTTGCTCGTATGATAAAGTCCTTTCTGATTTGCTTTAAATAATCAACTAAGAAACAGTAGCAAAGATAAATCCTTTATTTTCCATGATTAAATTAATGTGTTAAAATGCTTTTGTTCTTTCTAAAAAAAAATCAAAATTCCCCTTTTTCTTTTTAGGAAGAGATAGAAAGTTTGATTTTTTGTTCATGTTATATTTTATTGTATTTATTAGTGCTTTTTGATAGATTAAAAAAAAAATAATAATGCATATAACTTATCCTAACTGATTTTTGATTCTTGAACGAAAAACAAAATATGGAATTAAAAATATTAACACAAATCGCGGAATATTTTGCTAACTGTTATTAGAATACGAAACAAATAGGTGTTCCTATCCAACGTACAATTTATTCACAAGTTTAACATAAAATTTCTGAAAGTATCTGAAAGTATCTGAATTTTATGTTAAACTCGTGAATAAATTGTACGTTGGATAGCAACACCTATTTGTTTTGTATCGATATTACAACGTAAAGTCCTTTATTAGGTGCGTTCGTAATTATATAAATACGTAGCACCTATAGTCGTCGTTCAGTCCGTCTGTCTGTCCGTCCGTCTATCTGTCCGTCCGCATATAACAGAGCAAAAACTACCCGACCGAATGATCTGAAATTTTTAATATATAATTGCTGCAAAATTTTGTCGAGCCATTTCCAATTTTATGAAAATCGGATGTATAGTTTAATTACAGGGACAGTCAAAAGTTTTTCTTTACATTACGGCCAATGGGAAAAATTATTGCAAGTGAATTTTAATGATGTTACAGACTTCCGAATGGTCTGAAATTTTTAATATATAATTGATGCAAAATTTTGTCGAGCCATTTCCAATTTTATGAAAATCGGATGTATAGTTTAATTACAGGGACACCCAAATTTTTCCGTTACATTACGGCCAATGGGGAAAAAATATAGCAAATGCATTTTAATGATTTTACAGCCTTCCGAATGGTCTGAAATTTTTAATATATAATTGCTGCAAAATTTTGTTGAGCCATTTCCAATTTTATGAAAATCGGATGTATAGTTTAATTACAGGGACACCCAAAAGTTTTCTGTTATATTATGGCCAATAGGAAAAAATTATTGCAAATGCATTTTAATGATTTTACAGCCTTCAAAATGGTCTGAAATTTTAAATATATAATTGCTGCAAGATTTTGTCGAGCCATTCAAATTTTATGAAAATCGAATGTATAGTTTAATTACAGGGACAGTCAAAAGTTTTCCGTTACATTACGGGGAATGGGGAAAAAATTATTGTAAGTGCATTTTAATGATGTTACAGACTATGCACTTATGAAGCGCAAAAAATATACATTCAGTATAACATGGGGTGCAAAAAATAATTATAAAACTAGTTATAGTACGAACGCACCTCATTTGCCACGTTTGACGAGCAATTTCCAACATGTTATTATTATGTTATTAGTATATCTTGCATGTGCACCTGAAATGATTTAATTTTTTTAATCCATTTTATACTCATACAATGGATTAATATATCTGAAAAATATTTTGAACTAAAAAAAGTAAAGCCTTTAAATTTATTTTGAAGCACCATTATTTACAAAAACATTATTGTAATAGCAACCATAAATGGTAAGGTTTGTTGTTATGGAGATTTTGATAAATCTAAATTTGACAAATCTATCTGAATACATTTAATTTCTCTGGTGTTACTAAATTTTAAAAAAATATTAGTAATTATGTCTTTAATGCTTTCCCTGAGCACGTGAATCCTTATCTTCATTTCTAACCAAATACTGATGAAATTAGTCATTTAGTAAGTGAACATAGTTATGAAACCTCTTTTCATAAAGAGTAATTACCTCCGAAGGACTTCAAGACGCTTTAATGTATAAATGTGTACATAAACGTTTGCAATTTACGTGGGTTAGTAGGTGATTACATACGTGAAATCCCACAATTCACGCAAAGCTTTCTTTCAACTTTTAAAATCTTTCAACAGCAGATGTCAACAGTATTAAATAGGTATTCATTCGCAAATGTTACTTTATCAAAATGGGAAAATATTTTTTTTCTTCTTCTATCATATTTCATTTCATCGGAGCAAAACAGCGAGGCCGTCCAAATAATTGAATTCCGTTGTTATGTTATCCAGCAAATGTAGATTTTACACAATTTTAAACCTATCAAAAATTGTTGGATACATAAGAGTATTATAAATATAAATAATTTTAAATAAAATAGAGAACCTTAAAAAAAGAAAGAATTTCTGCTGTACATTAAACTTTTCATCACAGTCACCCCTGGATAAAGATTGTGTCAGTTTAGCGAACACATTTTTAAGTCCAGAACTTGTATATATATTTATATTTTTACTTTGAAAAGCAGTCAATTCCGAAAAACGGACGAATTCTGAGGTCCCAAGGCGTCTCCTAGTGAAAGCCTTTAGTCTGTTTATAATCCTTTTTTAGATATTTTTAGAATTAAAAATGATATTAGCTATATTTTTTTGTATGAAATAAAAGCAAATTTCACACATGTGTTAATTCATTACTAGTTGCTATTTTCCTTACAATCATTCCACCCATTGCTCGGTCTGCGTTTTAATATAATATTCTAACAGTAACATAAACCATTAGAATATATTTAGTAATATATATTTTTTTGTCCGAGCAGTCCGCGTTTTTACATTTAATTTCTAACTTATGAGCATTTCTAGTCAGCAAAATAATAAATAAAACAAAAATAAATAAATAAAATATATCATTAAACGATTTAGATTAAAAATAAATTAAATAAAAAAATTAAAAAAAAAAAAAAAAAAAAAAAAAAACAAGAGAAAACCGTGCCAGTGTCGACAGATCCTACATCACCGGCTATTCGATCGACGGCCAATCCCACCAGATGGAGAACACGTCGCCGAACACTGGCCCTGGGATCCGCGCAGGGACCAGCTGTCACCCACGCAGACAGCACCATTAAGCCATGACAACAGGATTACTCCAAACCGGAGACGAACTTCAGGGAGGACACAAAGAAAATGACATGAATTCCGTGAAAAACACTGCTTGTTCACCACGAGGGTGGCCTCAATCTACTCCTGTAGCAGAAGACAATATACAACAATGCCCAGTCCACAGAGAAATTCTGCTGCCGATCATCTTCCACACTTATATGGCCAAGTCAGGAACATGGAATTGAACGGGCACCATAAAGGCGATCGTGTACAATGTAGCTGTATTCCAGGTTTGGCACTGTCAAATCCATTTAGTTATACTTTGTCCAGAATTCCTGTCCTGTTACGAAATCATCTGCCATCGTCATCACACCAACTAAACTCCCCGTCGTCTTTCCCAGGAAGAGGGCTGAGGTACCTCCACCCAAAGAGGTCACTCCCGGTGATCTCGATGAAGAAAATGATAAAATGGAATAAATGGTATTTTGTAACTAAAATAAACAATAAGAGCGAATGTAACTTCATAAAACACCGAAAAAATATATAATTGTGAACTATATATTCTTTATGGCAAATATATTATTGGACTTTTATGTATTTTTTATGGTGTTTTAAGAAGTTTATTTGGTCCTTAGTCCTTTTCCACCAGTTTTTACTTAGATTAATTTAAAATAAACAATATTTTAAAATAAATAAATAAATAAACGGTTCAGTGCGAGCATTACTCGCACACATAGGGTTCCGTAGAATAAATATATGAATTTGTAATTGTATTTAAAAAAAAAATTGCTAAAAGAATACTAAGACTTTTTAAAAAACTATATAACCTAGGGTTGGGTATAACTGTATATATTAGAAAAGTGTAATCGGGAATGTTCAAACAGATATATGGATCAATATCAAATATAGCTATTCGTATAACCCTTTTTTTTTAATATTATCCTAATCTGTTTATGATGAACGTAATTCGGTACTGACAATAAAGGCAGTGCATAGTTAAACTTCATTTGGCATTTCATGAAACTAAATTCAGCGTAGTAATAACCTTTATTTCTACAGTGTATCTAAAACAAATCCTTTGTTCAAAGTTTAAATTTGGCATTGTGCTAAGCGCGCTTCAAATTGAGGTCTCAAAATTGCAACGCCGCCTTGGTCAGTGCCGCGTTTTTCCAAATAGGTGTTTAATTAACTTTTAAAGTCACTCGAGGCGAATTGAGAGATACAATCAATGCAAAGTATCGCGAATCTCACATTATTTATGCGATTCATTCTAATTAAATATTTCGAGGGCGATGCCCTTAAAAAACGGACACCTAATTTTAATTCCAAAATAGACAAATGGCTCCAAGAATATTTAAGGGGTCTTGTACCTTTTAAAAGCGTCGAATATTAACGAAAAACTTCAAAGACTTTTTTATGTATAAACATGAAATTTCGGATATTGATTAAACAGATTGTGCTTTGTAATATGCTACCTTTAAAAATTTATTAATCCTTTACAGAATTTGTGTATTGTTGAAATCAAAATAGCTCTTTTTTTATTTCATAAGTCATTGCGCGCATGATATCTTGAGAAAGTACGTATGGATTGGAATGAAATTTGGTAAAGATACTAAACATATATGTATGTTTAAAATGATCACTCTTAGGCTAAAATTATTTCATTAACTATATAAAAAAAATATTCTCTAAAAAAAAAAAAAAAAAATATATATATATATATATATTGTATTTTTAACGAATAAAAATAGTCATAACTAAAAATATTACCATTTTAAATACTTAAAAGTAGATCATTTTAAACACACATATTTGTTTAGTATATTTACCAAATTTCATGACAATCCATACATACTTTCTCAAGATATCATGCGCGCAATGACTTATGGGGTAAAAAAAAGAGCTATTTTGATTTCAACAATACACAAATCCTGTAAAGGGTTAATAAATTTCTGTTGGTAGTATATTACAAAGCACAATCTGTTTAATGAATATCCAAAATTTC
Source organism: Maratus speciosus (assembly GCA_963932465.1). Lineage (NCBI taxonomy): Eukaryota > Metazoa > Arthropoda > Arachnida > Araneae > Salticidae > Maratus > Maratus speciosus. Next base: position 548,125,608 of record OZ010791.1, read on the forward strand.
ATGTTTATACATAAAAAGGTTTTGAAGATAGACTAATTGAAACATTGAAGATTTTCGTTAATTTTCGACGCGTTTAAAAGGTACAAGACCCCTTAATTAAAATTTTCCTTTTATCATGTACGTGAAAATAAGCAAGTTCGCATTTTCTAATAAATTCGTTTATAAATTCTGGTTTCAGTTCATTATTTCATAAGTTTATACATAGAATTACTCCGTGCCGGAAAGGATTAAGTGGTCGCAGGACTCTTAAAGCTTCAAAATTTAAGAAATTTTTATTTTTTTAGATGTTAAACTCCTATCTTTTCTGAATATTTTGATATAATTATTTCCTTGAAATTCCCATTAGAACAGATGTTTTGGCTTTTAGAATTATACGCGCTCAATAGCTGAAGCGACGTTTCCGAAACTTTAAAGTCATTATATTCCAAATGGCGTTTTTGGGAATAACGCGCAGGATGCCTCAAAAACTTTTGAATATTTTTTCATGAAATTTTCAAAACATATATTCCATTTTATTCTGTATAAACTGAACCTAAAATTTCCTTTTTATTGTTCAAAAAATATTTTTTTAGGTGATTTTACAGTTGAAAATTTCAAAATTTGGTACTAGCTAAATGCAGCATTGCATTAAAAATATAAAAATTCTTTAAATACAAATTTATTTAAGTTCAAGGAAATTATTACAATCTGGAGTATAAGTAAGCACCAAAATTTTCATTCTAGTTGCAATATTTATTTTGTAATCCTGCACGTAAACTGTTATGCCAATTTTTTGTTCGACAAATGTCTAACAGTTTCGAGCCCCGTATAAATACTCATTCTGTATCTTGCAATTTTTTAAATACATGAAACGAAAGAACATACTTATATCTTTCATTCCAATTAAAATTGTGTTTTAAAATCAAATACATTTTAAGACATTAAATGTTGAAAATGGTCTTTTTTTCATTTTTTCACCTTTTTAGAGTCCCGAGACCCCTTAAATTAGTTTGTTTTTAACAATTTGACGTTTATTGTTTTTATACTGTTACTGGACATTACATTACACATATATATATAAATAAAAGTCGTTAACTAGGCATAGAGTACGCCGCACAGTGGATCAAAGTATAGGTGATGACGAACATAGGATTATCACGATAGTATAAGCCTACATATATGATGTTTTTTGTTATATTTAGGTTTAAATGAGTAAAATATATGATACTGAAAGTATCTGCATGGTTTTTATGAACAATTTCGCGCTTTTTTGTCGCAAGCAGGAAGTTTAGGGAGATGACGAATAACAAAAATAAACTGGAAAAACAAAGCATGCAGATTTTACTTATATCCAAATGACATTTGTGGAATATTTAAAACATTTGTTTAATTTTTAATTGGCAACATATACATAACTCTTTAAAATCGTTCTACAAAACTGTAACATTCCAATGCAACATTTTAGAACTTATTTCAATGCATATTTGTTATTATTGGATTTGAGTGTTTTCTTAATTATCTTGTAGTAATATTAATTTTAGCATATTTCTTTTTTATTTCAAACAAGATTATTTCATTTTGTATTTTTTTCTTATAATGTTTTGAAATATGATAAACAAACATTTGTGTTTGTTTCTGAAAAATAAAAATAATGATTTTAGTAATGAAAAATCAATGTTTTGTTTTGTAAGTGAAAAGTGTGGGCTAATTGCCTCAGACATTGATGAAGAAAATTTAAAGGAACGTTTACTTATGTTTTGTGTAAATGCAAAAGATAGCTGGCTGAAATCTGAACTAAAATTAGATCGTTTTAGTAATAAAAACTTTTCTTCACTTCAGTGTTCCTTTAAAGTTGGTAATGAGTTTAAACCATTTGCAGTTGAAAATGTGCAGAAATCAACATCAGGAAAATCTTTCTCAGACGTAACCGAAACTCATGAAAGAAGACTAACTCAAAGTTTCAGAGAGGATACTTCAAGAGAAGCTAAATTAAGAAGAACCAAACAGTAAATTTCAACTTGAATTCAGAAAAGAATTAGGTTTACTAATAGATCTTGTTAAACGGGGAAGTGGTTTGACACACGATGGAAACACTGCAAAGACATTTTTGCTGAGTTTAAAAAGACAGCTGAGATCACTGGATTGGATAAAGAACTTATTAAACGTTTTGCCATTATAATGGTGATCGCCTGTGATGAAGTAATTAATGCCGAAAAATTTGGCAATTACGCACTGGGAACTGCTAAACAATGTGCCTCAAAGTACGGTTGGTATTTTTATGCCAGGATCTGTACATAATTACTAACTCATGAAAAGGTTATGATTACAAATTTTGATGTTCCAATTGGATAATTATCGGAAGAAGCTAGCGAAGCTCGAAATAAAGAGTTTCGAACGTACCGGAAGTCTCATAAGAGAAAAATAAGTCGAAGAGCATCGAACGAAGACTTATTGCTCCATTTGCTAATAACATCTGACGGTTTGATTTCCAGTATTAGACACAAAATAAAAAATGTTCAAAGGAACGGGAAATTTCTAGAAGCATTGGGTCTTATACTTTAAAATATAACACTTTATCACTGACATAGCACCGTATCCATTTGTTAGAGTACATTTAAGCCTCTGAGAGCCTTTGCGCTTTTCAACATTTTCATGTAAAAGTTTATATAACCCTACATACGAGTATATTACATTTAATTTCGAAGTTTAATGTTAAATTAGTTTTTTACATTATTTCATACTAGAAATTTCTTACAGTATAATCTTTTTTTTAAAAATATTTTTGTGTACAGCCAATTTAACATGTTTTCTGGAAGCGGAAAATTACGTAATAGCCGCTTCAAGTCCATTTATTTCGAAAACGCGCAGGTTTGCGCAAAAAATCCTCTATACCACATTAAAATATAGGTTTTCAGAAATACCAGCATGTGTTTTAAATTTTAAACAACTTTAAACAATTTAAGTTACGGAATTTTGAAGGTTATGAATCCGTGAATTCTATATGTGTTGTTTATAATGCAGAAAGAGACATAAAATTCAATCAAAATGTAGTCAGTAGTGGTTTTAAATGTGTTTCAAGAAATTAATAATGATATTTTAAATGAGTTATTAGTAGAGGTTTCTTAGGTTTTATTTCTGAGCACAACAAAAAGTCGCTAAATTTCGCAGAAAAATTCCTCTGCTAAAAGATGTATATTCCGAGCTATACAAATACGGTATAATTTTGTATAATTTAAAAAATAAACATATATTCGTATTTTGCAGATATTCTTTTAAAATATTTCATTGCAAAAAATTAGTTTTTTAATGATTATTTTTTGGCTCTATGTTCGCATTTTCTTAAGGATTGATCCACTGTGCGCAGCCCTGTCCTTGTGCATGTCCAAACTGACCGTACCTTTAAGGGTTAATATCTCAGCTAATTACCGATGATTTTTTTCGAAAATCATTATCAACAATGTTTTTATTCTTCTGCAACGATAGGTATATTCAGCGATGCTCAACAATTTTTCTGAATGCCCGTAAATCGAAATTTGTGTATAACAGAAAAATGCTAATTACTCAAAAACTATGTGACCTAGGATAATCTCTATAATTTTCCGGTAAGGTTTATATTAACGTCTACTATCTCTAATTTTTTCATAATTTTAGTTTCAGTAGATTCGGAATTAGATGGGGGGGGGGACATATTTTTGCGCTACATTTTCAACTATATCTTTGAAAATATAATACCTAAAATTAAAAGGAATGTATTTTTGAGTTCAGCGTTACAAAAGCTTTTACAGGATATCCCACATGATATACAAAGAAAAGTTTTTTTTTTTTTTTTTAAGTAGCATAATTAGCCCCTCTACTTTTTTACTAAATATATATATGAATGTTTATTAATTTGAAAATATGTGGGTCAATGGTCTGTATTACTTCCCCGAATTTGAACTTTCCACGTTCCATAGTTTACGATTAAAATTTCTGTGACAGACAGACAGACAGACAGACGTACAGACACAGGAGTGATCTTATAATGGTTCCGTTTTTACTTTTTAAGTACGGAACCCTAAAAACATTGTAATATAAGTCTAAAACAAATATTTTTTAATATATTTTTTCTATAATATATAATATTTTCAAGTTTCGAGGCGATTTTCATATATTAATAAGAATAATCCGGTTTAAATATTTTACCCCAGAATAGTAAATGTCCTGTTTTCAATAATAATTATTTCGTGAAAATACGCTCCTAATTAATCAAGATATTTATTAAAAAATAAAACATAAATTAATAAAAGATTCATCCAAAAAGCATTTTTTTAGAAACTCGCAAAATAGCGAATAAACTGCATTTAATTTGCAAGTGAAACTCAAAGTTAATGACAATTTTTGCAAATTGACTGAAATTAAGAAAACTCATCAAGATAATGGTTTGAAAATTCCAATGCAAACGAAGAATTTTTACTATTCGAATATATATATATGGGGCATTCTCACAATCTTTTGACTTTTGGGGGGGGAAATCTGGCGAAATTAAACTTGCTAAAATAACATTTTAATCTGATAGACGAATGCCTTAATGATTCAAAATAAAGAAAAAATGATCTGCAGCGAAAAAAATTTTATTTAACTGAGGTTTAAGTTAAACTTGCGAGTTTAATTGTCCTTACCATTTTACCCCTATAACTTTTTATTTTCTTCTAATTTTTTACTTGTAATGAATTTGCATAATGCCCATAGGACATTCAAATAAGAAATAATACAAATGTAGTACTTTTGATACAGAATTTTTGTATAACATTGTCTTAAAGGGTGTTATAGAAGGGACGGTAAAGATGGAACGGTAAGGAAAATTACCACCTATTATTAGGAAAATCATGTTAAGACTAAGTGTTCATTGTGTGTGTGTTCATTCAAGTGTTCATTCTAAGTGTCAACCACAATGTTCATTGATTTTTAGAAACAGTTGTTAACATTGGATTAAATTATTATTATTATTATTATTTTATTTTATTTTATTTTATTTATTTATTTATTTATTTTTACCTCGTAAAGTGCAGGAATAAACCTTGGGGACGGCGAGACTACCAATAAAGCCACGATACTTGAAATTGATATTTAAATACTGATTTAAATTCTACAGTAAATTTCCTGCCAAAGAATTTTAGACATTATTTCTCTAGCATACTTCTGCATGAGAAAAAACTTGAAAAAAATTCTGTGGCTGCATCTGAAATGATTTTCTGTATAATTTTAAAAGAGGGATGGTAAGGAATCTAAAACCCTGGGACAGAGTTTAAAAAATAATAACAACCCTAAAAATGTGTGCAGGTTAATTTTTAGCTACATATTTATATAAAACAATAGTTCCAGTTTCAGAAAAAAATTACATCGAATTATTTTTATTGGGACAATTTTATCCAGACTAAACTAAACAGTTAATTAAACAGTTAACAGTTAATTAAACAGTTATTAAATGAAAGGGTATTTGCATATTATACAGCAAATTTTCATAATCAACTTTCGCCTGACATTATGACAATGTTTAACATTGTAAAAATTCCAGTTTTATTTCGATATAAAAAACAACACATCTAAGAAAACATATTGGCGTACATAACGTAATAATAAAAATTATATTAATTTATATTAATACCGAAGAATTATGCTTTCAAATTAAATATATTCAGTTTTATTCTAATGCACGAAAAATTAAAAATATTTATAATTTTTTGTGTAACTGTAACAGTATTGTATCTAAGTAACTTAAAGTTACATATAATATTTTTCAATTGAAATTTAGCAATGAGAATTACCTTAATACCAATAAAAATTATGTTACAAAAATACGCAAATTCTACTCTTGAGGTATTTATGTTTACTTATAATCACAATCTTATTTGTTATTTTTTATAGTCATAATCACCACTTAAAATTTAGTTTGGATACAACATTATCTTTTCTTTAGATACTGTTTATTTTCATGAAAAGTGGCAGAAAAATCCAAGCTTACCTCTAAACTTTTATCCGAACTTAAAAATCAGCATCAGTGATATGGGACGGTAGATGAGTTTTCCTTGTATTTGGACCCCCAACAACGTCCAAAACTTATTTATCTTGTTAATATTGTTATGCAATCATTCAATGGGATGTTTCCCAGTATATGAAATAAAAAAAAACCACTAAAAAGTGTATTAAATAAAAAAATTATTATTCAGGGACATGAAAGTCAAAAGATTGTGAGAATGCCCCATATATATATATATATATATATTGTAATCGGGATGTAATTTTTCTTAATTTTTACCTAAAACTGACGGCGGGGGTAGAAAATTTCCGAGATAAGAGCCAGACAGGGAATTAAGTGTTGGGAATTTCTAAAAACATTATTTCAAAGATTTTAACAACTTAATCGAAGATTATTAGTGTCTTTTGTTACAAGAGTCCCTTGGTGTTTTTTAGGAGTTGTCCGTCAGGGTTATTCGTCCTTTGTTTAAATTTTAATCTGTGCTTTCATAAATATAGACTTCATTTATGACCATTTTCACACATTAATTGCGCCTTCTTTTTTTGGATTGTATGGGTCCGATTTTATCATGTTCATTATTAAGTTTATTTATTGGATTTATCTTAAAATTCTCTTACAGAATTTAGTGTTATTTTTTACCACCAGGGGGCGTATTCTTAATTTGAGTGCTACCAAACCATGTTTTTGACTAAAGACACCAATCATCATATTTAACCATTTGTTGAAGAACACTTGCTCAAATTCCTCCTACTTTAAATTGATTTTTGCTTAACTGAGCCTCTATCTTAATAACTCAATTCTATTACTCACATCGCTTCGAAACTAAGTTCAAATTATATTAATATCTAGATTATCATCTCTCACGGTCTTAATTTACTTATGAATAGTGAATAACACTATTTCAAATTAGTATTTTCATCAAAATTCTTAAATTATATTTCTTAAGCTCATATACCAGTCCAAATTTTTGAGCAAGGTCTGAATTAGCCATATCTCGATGATCACTTGCATTTCCTCTCCCTCTCCCTTTTCCCTCCTCCTTAATCGATAGTTGCTTAAATTAGGTTCTTTAGGCTCGGGTACCAATCCAAATTTTTGAACAAGGACTTCGGTAGTCTGAATTAGTCATTTGTAAAGAGAACTTACATCTCCCATCATCCCTCGCACTTTAATCTATCTTTACTTTACTGATCCCTATCTTAATATCTCAACTAGTATTACTTATTTTAATTCGAAACTAATTCGAAATTACGTTAATAGTTTTGTTATTATCTCTCACAATCTTAATATTAATTTACGAGTTATGGTTACGACTATTTCCGAATAGAAATTTCAAAAAATTTCTTAAATTTGGTTCCTGCATCATGTACCAGACAAAATTATTGACTAAGGACTCCATTCGTCTTAATTAGTCATTTTTCGAATAGCACTTGCATCTCTCCTCCCCCCTTCATCGAATTATGCTTAAATGAGCCCTATCTTAAAAACTTCGCTCCTATAACACATGGCTCTTCGAAACTAATTCCAACTTATAGTCTAAGAGCTAGAAACGTCATAAAATACGTCATTTTATCAAGGCTCATATTTCAATATGTTCTTCCATTTTATGGTGTAGTACATTTGCGTGCGGTCTGGCAGTCGGGAGACATTGCGTTTACCCGCGGGAGAAAAGGTTATGCAGGTGAAAAAACTTCAAAATTACGTCATTTTATCAAGGCTCATTTTCCTATATGTTATTCCGATTTATGGTGCAGTACGTTTGCGGCTGGTCTGGCAGTCGGGAGACGTTGCGTTCATCGGCGGGAGAAAGGGTTATGCAGGCCAAAAAACTTCAAAATTACGTCATTTTAGCATGATTTTGTTTATAACATCTGTTTCTATTAACTATTTGTGATATTAATCCATTATTGCCAAACACTACCAATTTCGATAAGACCCTGCCAGATCCTCATTTATAGGTAACATATTACTATTAGGATAGCAGACAACCTATAATTAATTTGTTAGACAGAAATTCGGTTGCAATGTTAATGCCAGACGTCTTTAAATATGACAACGAAAGGCCTGTTTCAAGAGTGTTTTATAGTTTAAAGTCCTCTTTACGTCATTTTATCAAGCTTAAAAATTACAAGATATTACTGTTTGGGTAGCACACAAACTATAACTAGTTTGCCAGGCACAAATTCGGTTGCAAAATTAATGCCAGACGGCTTTAAATATGGCAACGATGTGCCTGTTACAAAGTATTTTACAGTTAAAAAATTATAATAATCTTTACGTCATTTTATAAAGCTTAAAAATAGCAAGTTATTACTTTTAGGCTAGCAGACAACCTGTAATTAATTTGCTAGACAGAAATTCGGTTGCAAAGGTATTGGCAGACGGCTTTAAATATGGCAGCGAAATTACCTGTTTCAAGAGTGTTTTATAGATTAAAAATTATAAGTCATCTTTACGTCATTTTATCAAGCTTAAAAATAAAAAAATATTACTCTTAGGCTAGCAGACAAACTATAATTAATTTGCCAGACACAAATTTGGTTGCAAAGTTAATGTCAGACGGCTTTAAATAAGGCAACGAAAGTGCCTGTTTCAAGAGTGTTTTATAGTTTAAAAATTACAATTACATAAATTTACATTAATAACACAAAATTAAAAAAATTTTCCGACAAACACAATATATAAATTTATTTATTTATTTATTTATTTACAAAGGAACAAGTGCTGCTATGGTAACAATTAAGGGTTGACTGTTATTAAATGAAGCCAAATCCCTACAAAATATTCCATTTCTTGAAACAGGCACTTTTGTTCTCATATTTAAAGCCGTCTGGCATTAACTTTGCAACCGAATTTGTGTCTGGCAAATTATTTACATGTTGTGTGCTAACCAAAGAGTAATATCTTGTAGTTTTTGAGTTTGATAAAATGGCGTAAAGATGACTTATAATTTTTAAACTATAAAACACTCATGAAACAGGCACTTTCGTTGCCATATTTAAAGCCGTCTTTCATTAACTCTGCAACCGAAATTATGTCTTGCAAATTATTTATAGGTTGTCTGATAGCCAAAGAGTAATATGTTGCCCATAAATGTGGATTTGGCAGGGTCTTAGTAAGATTGGCAACACTGGAAATAATGGATTAATATTACAAATAGTTTGTAGAAACAGATGTTATAAACAAAAATCATGCGAAAATGACTTAATTTTGATGTTTTTTCAACTGCATAACCCCTTCTCCCGCAGCTAAACGCAACGTCTCTTGACTGCCAGAGAGCCTCAAACGTCCCCGCATAAATCGGAAGAATATATAGAAAAGCGAGCCTTGATATAATGACGTAATTTTGAAGTTTTTTGACCTGCATAACCCTTTCTCCCGCAGGTAAACGAAACGTCTCTTGACGCCAGACAGAAGCAAACGTCCACACCATAAATCGGAAGAATATATAGAAAAATGAGCCTTGTTAAAATGACGTAATTTTGAAGTTTTTTGATCTGCATAGCCTCTTTTCCAGCAGGTAAATGCAACGTCTCCTGACAGCCAGACCACCTGCTAACGTACTACACCATGAATCGGAAGAACATATAGAAAAATGAGCCTTGATAAAATGACGTAATTTTGAAGTTTTTTGACCTGCATAACCTCTTTTCGGCAGGTAAACGCAACATCTCCTGACTGCCAGACAGCCCGCAAACGTACTACACCATAAATCTGAAGAAAATATAGAAAAATGAGCCTTGATAAAATCAGGTCACGAAAACGTTGCTAGCTCTTGGGCTATTACATTAATATCGTAATTATCATTCCTCACACTATTAAAGTTAATTTATGAGTAGTAGTTACCACTATTTTCGAATAGTAATTTCAGAAAATCTTTCATTTAAACTCCTGCTAGAGGTAACAGTCCAAATTTTTAACCAAGCACTGCAGTAATCTCAGTTGTCAAAAAGCACTTTATCTCCCCTCCATCGCCTCCCAATTGTAACCCAGTGGATGTTAACCTTCTCGCAGACCATTCTTCTAACTGTTATCAGTACCGACGTCTTTCCTTGCGACCACGCGGTGTTTATGATCTTTAATGACTTTAAAAGGAAAGGGACTGGTGTCCTGCAAAAGAGGAACATTTCCATCAAGTAGGGTTGAGCTCCTTATCTCCTGACCAATTGTTGATCCCCCTAATTCTTTTGTGAATAAACTGCAGAAATGTTCGGAGCAAAAGATTTCCAAGAAAACTGGATAAGGATAGCAAAACAAGCGTCTATACGCAGAATTACTCTTATTTGAGCCTCCATTCCCTCAAGTAAGATATCTCCGAAGATAACAGAATTTCGTTCGGATAGCGGTTTGTTTCAAACAGTGTGCACCACCTGGCGTTTGAATGTGAAACTAACAGATTTTGGAATTTATATACATTTAAAGTTATTATAACGCAGGGCGGGTTAGCTGGTAAAATAATAAGCCTTACTGAAAGATATTGCGCATCTATTCAAAATTATGCATCATTATTTCTAGGCAAAATATTGCTTTTGCTGCAAATGTAAATAATAATTATATCAATGTGCATGTTTATCTATGACATGATGAATATTAAAGTTTATCAGAAAGAAAGTCAAAAATTTCTGAAAAAAAAAAAAAAATGTTACGCATGCTGAACGCAATATGACATTAAAGTAATTTGTACTTAAGGAGGTTCGAGAGTCAAAACTTTTTTTTTTTTTTATTTATAGAATTTTTATATAACATTTTTTTTTTATTTGCCTTTTCGTAAAGACAACTTTTGAGACATAAAGTTTTTGAAGCTTAGAGTTATTTTAAATTGAATTTTAAATTTTAAACTTTTTTATCACTCACGTATCGCTTGTCCACATGCTTTACTTTTTCACTGTTGTGTACAAAATAAAGTTATTGTTAATTTGATTCTTGTTAATAATCATAAATTAGGGTTTATATATATATTTCTTACAAAATTTATAATAAATTTAAAAGAAAACTAGTCGGATAAGCCAATCCCAAAACTTTCTTCTATGTCATGCATGTTAATTCTCTAGTACAGAGCCAAAATTAAATGGCATTCTATGCCCATCATGAGAATTGTAAATTGTATGTAGATTGTATGATTGTATGAGAATTGAAATTACATGCATTATTTCTTGAGGTAGGACTATCGCTAAAATTGTGTAAATCATACAAAATGCAGAATTTCAGCGCCACCGGATAGGTGATTTACACAAAAATCTAATAATCAACAACACATATTAACGTCTAACTGAATCTGAAGCTTGATGAAAATCCATTCATTAGTTTTTAAGGTAGAGCTATTGTAGAAATCGTAAAAAATGCCACATAGCAGCGCCACCAGTTGAGCGATTTACACCGAAAACTAATTAGCACCAGTCTATAATAGGGACTAACTGAATCTTAAGCTTGATGAAAATTCATGGATTAGCTCTTGAGATACAGCTATTGCGGAAATAGTGAAAAATGCGTACAGCAGCGCCATCTGTTGGGCGATATACACCAAAACTTACACAGCATTAATTAATATCAAGGACTATTTGAATCAGAAGTCTGGTGAATATTCATGGATGTTTTCTTGAGTTAGAGCTAGTGCGACAATCATGAGTAATACAGCATAGTAGTACCACCTGTTGGGCGATTTTCACCAAAACCTAATCAACAGCTAACTATATCCTGGACTAACTGAATCTGAAGTATTCTGGAAATCCGTACAGTAGTTCTTGAGATATAGCTATTGCTGAAATCGGGAAAATCTGAGCGATTTTCACCAAAAACCTATCAGGACCAGTTAATATCAATGTCTAACTGAATCTCAAGTTTTGTGAAATTCCGTGCATTAGTTCTTCAGATAAAGCTCCCACAAAATTTTTGTCCCATACAGACTCACAGAGTGTCAGACAGACATTTTCTAAAAACCATCAAACCCTGTTCAGGACATTCTGAAACGTATAAATCCGTCGAAAATTTTCAAGAATCCAATACTAGAATGTAAAAAAGGAGTGCTTTTCACTTCTATGAACATATTTTCAAAAACTGTATATGAAATTAACTTTGATGAAGACAATTTATAAAAAAAAATAATAATGTGAAACTCCGTAAATAAGTTTACACACATTTCTTGAGAGAAAGTTAAGACACATTTTAAAAATAATAAATTATGAAAAAATCCATTCTGAGATAAAATGATGTAAACTTTTAATTATGGGCAGTGTCGGACCAATAGTACAAATTAAAAATTGCATATCTGCTAATGTAATCATTGTAGAAATAAACGGTTGCTTTATTTATACATCTGACTTTGTATTATTTTATTAGTAAAATAAAAATAAAATAAATGCATTTTTGTGAATTTTGACACCAGATCCCCTTAAATTGACATTTAAAAACTTACTTTCTTAAAAAATGAATATTTTTTTTTTCGATTACTTTATGTAATTGATTTTTTTTAACTCGAAATTTATTAAGTTTAATTCCTACGTACTAGTCCAGATTGATTTTATAAAAGATGTATGTGAAAGTAATAAAATGCATAACAATTATACTTTTGATTTGTTGTTCTTACTGATATAACAATTTTAACCCTCTGACTGCCCAGCAAATGGACAAAAGTGTAATGTTGTTTTCCGTTTAGTTTTTGTTTTTTCATTTTAAACGCTAAAAAAAAAAAAAAAATAATTCTTTTCCAGCATGATATAATAAACTTAATTACATATATCAATATAACCATTGAGCGTATTATTCATTATTCAGTGTTTCAAAAGAGCATTGTATCACTAGAAATATAATAAATTAAATAATAATCGTATTTCAGTGAAAAATGCACTTTAGTGAACGGATATATTAGTTCACGGCGATCAGAAATTTAAATATTTTTAACAAATTAATCATAAGATACTCTATGATATGACATTACACATTACACTTTCTTAATACTTATGCCCAATTATAAGAAATAAGAGGTATTGCCTTTAAAATGGAACAATACATATATACATTATAATACAATAAGTATATATTTTTAATTTTTTCGAAGATTGTTTTTGAATTACACAGGGGACATTTTTTTTTCATATCGATTGGACATGTTTTTTTTAAAAAAATCTCTGTTTTTTGCTATAAATAATACTTATCCTCAATTCATAGGTTTATGTTTATAAGACGAAAAAAGATTAATATTTAAAAATGTACATTTTTTTCTAGATTATTATATATAGATTGTATTTAAGTATAACGGATTTGTGATTAGTTACTTGATGTTTTTGAGTTAGTTGATTAAAAAAATCATATTAATATGATTTTTTTTTCCATTATTATAAAAATAGTTTTATTGTTAAAAATTCACCCACTTAAAAAAACTTTAAGTTTCCAAATTAATTTAATTTTTGCCTAAGGCTTCTTTTAATAAACCTTAAATGAAGAAATTTCAAAGTCTACGATATTCTATTGTTTACTTGACATGATTTATTAAATCTGATAACACTGCTTGACAGAAGCAGCAACATTCCCGAGTGAAAAATTCTTTTGTCTCCAGTACTGAAGCGAAAATTCTCCTTGGAATATTTAGTAGATAATTAGTCAAACTTTTTTTTACTGATTAGAATTTTTCGAAGCACATTGAAATAAAATATGAAATGGCATAAATTATTCATTGTAATATATATATATATATATATATATATATATATATATATATATCAACGATTATTTTCAACGATTACAGTTAGAAATAGATCCGCAGCAGCACGTGTAAATTTGCATGAATGCGTGATGTACTCTGTTTTACGAAACTTATGCATATTTTGTAATTCCGCTTTTCTCAATCACGAGATAGTAGAGATTTTAGGCAATCAGCGGGTGCTGTGAGTTGTCAAGAGATGTTAAAATTGAAGGAGATGGAGTGAAGCTTGAACATTGAAATTTTGAACAGGTCATCGAGTCGTCATTTAGATGGTATTACTCGGAATAATCGGAAAGTTGGAAGAAGGACCCAAAATGAGAGATTTTTCCCGTGAATTTAACATCGCGCACAGCATTGGTTCTAGGGTATGGGCGGCATTAAAAAAAGTGGGATGTGTACTAGTCGCACGGAAGGAGGTCGTCCTAGTAGAACGACGTCCCAAGAAGATCGATATATTGTTATTTCGGCGAAAAGGAATCGACGCAGCACAGCTGGTCAATTAGCAAATGAGCCTTGCGCTGCCAAAGGAATTAAAATATCGCGGAAAATTATTGCAAGACGTTTGAAAAAGGTGGAGTATACGCCCGAAGACCTGTTGTGTGTGTACCACGCTCGAGAAGCCAACGTATCGCCCGTTTACAGTGGGATCGTATGCATCGCATTTGGACTGATGACGACTGGTCTACCGTGCTCTTCTCAGATGAGAATAAATCCAGTCTATCGTCTGATTCTAAACGTAAACGGATATGGCGCGAGGTTGGTAGTTATTATTGTCTCGAAAATATTCTAGAAAGAGATCGATATGCGACATCTAGTATCATGGTGTGAGCAGGCATCATGTTCAATGGCCACACGGACCTCTATGTGCTTGACCAAGGATACATGCCCGGAAGATACATTGAAGACGTCCTGCTTCCTCATGTTCAATTTTTTCGAGGTGCTGTCGGCGAAAAGTTTCGTTTTATGGACGATAACGCACCTTGTCATCGCACACAGTCTGTACAAGATTGTTTTGAGGTCGAAGATATTCATCGCATAGACTGCCCATTTATTAAATCTGATAACACTGCTTGACAGAAGCAGCAACATTCCCGAGTGAAAAAAATACTTTTGTCTCCAGTATTAAAGCGAAATTTCTCCTTGGAATATTTAGTAGATAATTAGTTAAACTAATTTTTACTGATTAGAATTGTGCGAAGCACATTGAAATAAAATATGACATGGCATAAATTATTCATTGTAATATATATATATATCAACGATTTATTTTCAACGATTACATTTAGAAATAGATCCGCAGCAGCACGTGTAAATTTGCATGAATGCGGGATGTACTCTGTTTTATGAAACTAATGCATATTTTTTAATTCCGCTTTTCTCAATCACATGATAGCAGAGATTTTAGGCAATCAGCGGGTGCTGTGAGTTGTCATTAGATGTTAAAATTGAAGGAGATTGAGTGAAGCTTGAACATTGAAATTTTGAACAGGTCATCGAGGCGTCATTTAGATGATATTACTCGGAATAATCGGAAAGTTGGAAGAAGGACCCAAAATGAGAGATTTTTCCCGTGAATTTTACATCGCGCACAGTATTGGTTCTAGGGTATGGGTGGCATTAAAAAAAAGTGGGATATGTACTAGTCGCACGGAAGGAGGTCGTCCTAGTAGTACGAAGTCCCAAGAAGATCGATATATTGTTATTTTGGCGAAAAGGAATCGACGCAGCACAGATGGTCAATTAGCAAATGAACCTTGCGCTGCCAAAGGAATTGAAATATCGCGGGAAAATATTGCAAGACGTTTGAAAAGGGTGGACTATACGCCCGAAGACCTGTTGTGTGTGTACCACGCTCGAGAAGCCAACGTATCGCCCGTTTACAGTGGTACCGTATGCATCGCAATTGGACTGATGACGACTGGTCTACCGTGCTCTTCTCAGATGAGAATAAATCCAGTCTACCGTCTGATTCTAAACGTAAACGGATATGGCGCGAGGTTGGTAGTGCTTATTGTCGCCAAAATATTCTAGAAAGAGATCGATATACTACATCAAGTATCATGGTGTGGGCAGGCATCATATTCAATGGCCGCACGGACCTCTATGTGCTTGACCAAGGATTCATGCCCGGAAGATACATTGAAGACATCCTGCTTCCACATGTTCGATTTTTTCGAAGTGCTGTCGGCGAAAAGTTTCGTTTTATGGACGATAACGCACCTTGTCCTCGCACACAGTCTGTACAAGATTGTTTTGAAGTCGAAGATATTCATCGCATAGACTGGCCATTTATTAAATCTGATAACACTGCTTGACAGAAGCAGCAACATTCCAGAGTGAAAAATACTTTTGTCTCCATTATTGAAGCGAAAATTCCCCTTGGAATATTTAGTAGATAATTAGTCAAATTTTTTTTTTACTGATTAGAATTGTGCGAAGCACATTGAAATAAAATATGAAATGGCATAAATTATTCATTTTAATATATATATATATATATCAACGATTTATTTTCAACGATTACAGTTAGAAATAGACCGCAGCAGCACGTGTAAATTTGAATGAATGCGGGATGTACTCTATTTTATGAAACTTATGCATATTTTGTAATTCCGCTTTCTCAATCACGTGATAGCAGACATTTTAGGCAATCAGCGGGTGCTGTGAGTTGTCATTAGATGTTAAAATTGAAGGAGATGGAGTGAAGTTTAACATTGAAATTTTGAACAGGTCATCGAGGCGTCATTTAGATGATATTACTCGGAATAATCGGAAAGTTGGAAGAAGGACCCAATATGAGAGATTTTTCACGTGAGTTTCACATCGCGCATAGTATTGGTTCTAGGGTATGGGCGGCATTAAAAAAATGGGATGTCGCACGGAAGGAGGTCGTCCTAGTAGTACGACGTCCCAAGAAGATCGATATATTGTTATTTCGGCGAAAAGGAATCGACGCAGCACAGCTGGTCAATTAGCAAATGAACCTTGTTCTGCCAAAGGAATTAGACTGGCCAGCTTAGACAGGTCAGCACGTTCCCTGACCTGAATCACATTGAAAATGTATGGGATACATTGGAGAGACGTATTGCTGTTCGACAATTTCCTCCCACAAACAAGTAAACCCTCATCCATGCAATGAAGGAGGAATGGAACAACTTGCCTAAACAGGCTACTGAATCATGTTGTTCAGAGTATGCCAACCCGTGTGGAAAGTTGTCTCGCATTACACGCTGACCACATCCCTTATTGATGTGGCACTGACGATTGTTAATTGTGGGTATTTTGCTTTCTTTGTACAATCATGATTTCGGACAATATTCAGGTTTCAGAAAAAGAACCTCTGGTAATACCCTGTATACATCTTTTCCAAAAAATATTACATCATCTGTAACATTCTGTTAATACTGTTGTTTGCTTCTTGACGTAGATTCTCATTTACGTGTACGTTTCTTCCTGGTCCTTAAGTTTTGTCCACCAGTGTGTATATCTATCTTCTATACTAATATTATAAAGAGGTAAAAATTGTTTATTTGTAGGAGGTAAGCTCTGGAACTACCGAACCGATTCCAAAATTAATGGTATCAAAATGATGATGTTAGTCCAACATAGAACATAGGCTATATCTTATGTCCGTGCCACTGGCCAAGAGGGAGTGTAGGAGCAAAAAACGTTCTAAAAAGGCGATTTTCGTGTTACTGAAGGGCCTAGAAACATGAAATTAAGAATGGTAGTTACTTATAAGATACTAATGATCTCAAAGGACATTTCTTAAAAATTTCGAAATTTAAAAGGGGTGAAAATGCACAAAAAGCGTTCTAAATGGTGATTTTTACACAATCTCAAGAAGTACCAAACCGATTTAAAAAATAATGGTGTCAAAATGATTGTGACAACCCTTGCTTCAACATAGGCTACATATTATGTCGGTGCCACTACACTAAAGGGGGTGCAGGAGCAAAAAAAACGTTCGAAATTGCGATTTTTGTGTCACTGAAGGGCCCAGATACATGGAATTTGGCATGTAGTTACTTATTAGAAATAAATGTTCTGTAAGAACATTTCTTAAAGAATTCGAAATTTAAAAGCGGTGAAAATGCGCAAAAAGCGTTCTGAAAAACGTTCTAAATGGCGATTTTTACGCACTCTCAAGAAGTACCAAACCGGTTTAAAAAATAATGGTGTCAAAATGATGGTGATAACCCTTTCTCCAACATAGGCTACATATTATGTCGGTGCCACTACCCCTAAAGGGTGTGCAGGAGCAAAAGAATGTTCGAAATTGCGATTTTTGTGTTACTGAAGGGCCCAGGTACATGGAATTTGGCATGATAGTTACATATTAGATATAAATGTTCTTTAAGAACATTTCTTTAAAAAATCGAAATTTAAAAGGGGTGAAAATGCGCAAAAAGCGTTCTGAAAAACTTTCTAAATGGTGATTTTTACGCCCTCTCAAGAAGTACCAAACCGATTTTTAAAAAAATGATGTCAAAATGATGGCGACAAACCTTGCTCCAACATAGGCTGCATTTTATGTCGGTGCCATTACCCCCAAAGGGTGTGCAGGAGCAAAAATACTTTCGAAATTGCGATTTTGTGTTACTGAAGGGCTAGAAACATGAAATTTGGAATTGTAGTTACTTATAAGATATAAATGATCTCTAAGAACATTCCTTAAAAAATTCAAAATTTAAAAAGGGTGAAAATGCGCGAAAAAAGTTCTAAAAAACGTTCTAAATGGCGATATCTACTCAATCTCAGAAGGTACCCAACCGATTTCAAAAGTAATGATTGGAAATTAATGATGACAGCCCTTGCTCCAATATAGGATCTACTTCATGTCGGCATCACTACCACCTTGCGGTTGCATTTTAAAGAACATTCTAAATTGTGATTTTTGTGTTACTGAATGGGCTAGCAACTTGAAATTTGCCATGGTAATTACTTATGATATGTAAATGCTCTCTTAGAAGAGTTCCTTAAAAATTTGAAATTTAAATGGGGTGAAAATAAGCGAAAATCTAGTTTTAGTTCTTCTTATTAATTAAAATCTCATTTCTGTCTATTGCACTATTATAATGAAGTTTAGTCAAACTTGGCTTAATTTGTAATTTTTGAATTATTCCAAAAAATGTTCTTCTAATAAAAAAATAGTCTTGCAAATATCATATATATATATATATATATATATATATATATATATAAGCTATATGGAAAACAATAAATACTCTCAAAAACTATCGAAGAAAAATACTATTTTGTTAGAACATTTTATCTAAAATAGTAATTACATTCTATAACATGAAAATAAAATAATATTGAAAGCTTCATTTCAATATATAAACTCATTGATGATTAAACATTTTAAATTTTCAGTTTATATTAGAATAGTCCTAGTAATTTTTTGCAAAAACATAATTTAACTGTTTTAGAGATAAGTCACAATGTAGCCGAAATGCAGTTTTAAAGATGTTATTTTTGAAACTACTCCATCTAGAGCACATTTCTAACTAGTACCTTATTGATTTTTTAAAAGTTTTTTTTTTACAATTTGCTTACCTATCATCTGGATGCAAAATTTCAGCGCACTTAGGAAGTCCACTAAGTTGCCTAAATTCTTCCATTCTTCAAATCAACACGTTTTTAAATTATTTATTGTTAGCTCGCATGTTTATATTTATTTCCTGATTTGGGAATAAAATTTTAAAAAATGATCATTAATTCATAAGTTTCTTAAGCACATTATTTAATTAAACTGAAATTATTCCTACCTATTAACTCTGGATATAAGTATTTCCCATCATTAGGAAAATACTTTTAAAGTCGCAAATTCATCTAGTTAAAGAAAAAAAAGAAAAAAACTTAATAGAAAGAAAATTCAGGTTAAATTAATTTCTTTTGAATGCTTCTTTTTAAAAACCCAAAAGGAAATGATTTCAAAGGATGCGGTGCTCTTTTGTTTAGAGGCATGATTTATTAAATCTAATTATGCTTCTTTTCAGAAGCACCAGAATGCCCGATTTAAAAATACTGATTACATGTCACATATCTCTCATTTCGAGTATCGTAGCCGAAAAAAAAATATTATTAACTTTGAAAAAAAAAATCTATGTGATGCACATGGAGGGAATCTTTACATATTCAAGTACATTTTATAATCATAAAATGAGTTCCTTTTAAAGTTATTTTGAAAATTCTCTCCACATAATAGAACATTTTAAATATGAAATAAAATCCAGATTTCAAAATTAAATAAGTGAGTATATGCAAGAAAAAAAACCCTTTAGAGATGATACTTTTTGAATTATTCTAATTATGTATCAAATTCCTAAGATTTTAGATATATTTTAAATTTTGGTACCGTAAGAAAAGAAAAAAATATTCTATTCATTTTCTATGGTCATCAATCACATAAAACAAATAAATAAAAATGGTTTGCCTCCTTAAAGCTTTCACGACGTGCGCGTGTTTCTATACGAAATATGTAGAATGCACGTAATCTTCAATTTTTTCTATGAGTTATTTTGAATATTAAACTTCACCTTATTTAATCATACTCCATATGCGATTTAATTAAGCAGATATCTGATTGGCATACTCTTTGGTATTGTTGTCTCTAAATGATTAAAATGTCCGTAAGGAACTCAAGTTGTTAACACGTTCACGAGAGTTTACCTGCTCGAATAGAACTATAACAAAAATTTACAGTTTGCTCAAATCAATATATATATATATATAATATTGCGAATTCATTTGTTTATTCTTATGACGGGATTGAGAATTTTTAAAATGGATTTTATTTAATAGTTTTCTAAACATAAAACGTAATTAACTATATTTTACCTATAGTTAGAGTAATTTTGCATATCAGAATTTTTCATGATTAGACAAAGAATTTTCATTAAGAAGCATTCTCCCAGTTACAGAAATTTATACAAAGAAGTCAAATGAATCTCATTATAATGATTAAAATAAAAAAGGGTTCATTGATTGAAATATGCTTCTGTTTATTGCGTATGATTAAGTAAATCTAGTTATATCACTTGTCAGAACCAGCAACAAAGAGTAAATATGATTTAAAAGAACTTAATGTAAAAAAGAGCATTTATAATACATATCTTCAATTTTGACATTACAATCAATCACTTTTTTAAATGATTAAATCAGACTATTTTTCAGTTCACTGCCAAATGATTCCGTACGTAATAGAAAATGTTGAAGCTAAAATAAACTCAAAAGCAATAAATGTCTATATATCAATGATCGAAGACTATATAACTTATGCCTTTTTTATTCCAACATTGAAACATAAATAGTTCTTTAAATTTTCAATGGTTTTGTAATGGGTAATTATATACTGTATTAAAAAAGAATAGTGCCGGATATATTGAACACATTTTGTGAAATTTCTTAATTTGTTCATTGAATAAAATCTTTTGTTACAAACCTTCTTGTAAAAAAAAATATTTTACTATACCTGTAAGATTTTAAGAATGATAGAATATAGCTTTCGCTTTATTGAAAAGAATTAAATAGAAAAAACAGTACCTTCTGTTTCTTGACTGCGTGCCGTTGATTCATTCCTATGCCTTGTTGCGAAATAGTTGAGTTAAAATAACCATTAGATCATTCTGACTTGCCTTGAATATTGTAAAATATTAAAGATTTGAATACGTAAAACTAATTTACTCACTACTACTAATAAAGGAGAATAATATTTGTATTTTTACATTTTAATCGAATCGAATTTGACTTTCACACTTTAGCTTTCAGAATCATAAAATTCTAAGCTTCGAACAGGTTCGCACAAAAGCAAAAAAATACAGAAGAAAGTTATCTAATGAAAATAAAAACAAAAGACAATATTAATTTACACAATACTTAAAAATGACAATAAGAATTTTAAAATTAAAAAAGAGTTAAAATAATATGATTTTGAATTAATTAAAGTCTTACTTTTTAAAGTAGTAAATAGCTCAGTTCAGAAATGCAGCCTGTTCAGTTTTTTAGTGCTGCCATCTATAATGACTTTTGATTATTAAAGTCTCTGTTCATAAGGGAAATCATACATCCTCCGCCCCCGGCAGGAGAGGGGACACCTTTGAAAAGGGACGCTTGATGTCCCGTCAGTTGTTTTAATCAAAACAACTCGTACAAGATTGTCCGGTCTATTGAAATCTTTAGAATGCGGCCCAACTTCCATCTCATGGGCTGAAATCGATCGTGAAAAATCACCAAGTCTCCTTCTCGTAAATTATCTCGTGGAGTAGTCCATGTTGGACGCTGTTGGAGATGTTGAAGATATTCACGTGACCATCTACACCAAAATTGATTCTTTGCATTTTCTATCAAGCGCCATCGAGCATTTAATGTTCGAATTCTGGGATTCGAAGAATCTGGAATATCAAGCAGGGGTGCTCCTATTAGAAAGTGACCTGGAGTTAATGCACGTGGATCTGATGGATCCGAAGAGATAGGAGTTAAAGGTCTTGAATTTATACAACTTTCAATTTGACATAGCAAAGTAGTTAATTCTTCAAAATTCCATACACTAGATTTACATGCTCTTATAATGTGATTTTTAGTAAGCTTTACAGCTGCCTCCCATAGCCCAAAAAAGTATAGTGCATATGGAGGGATGAAATGCCAATTGAGTTTCTGGCTCGAAAGAAATTCTTGAACTTCATTTTCTTTCAAATATTGGAATAGCTGCTTTAACTGATTAGCCAGACCTGTGAAGTTTTTACCGTTATCTGAATATACATCGGACGGTAGACCTCTACGCGCGATAAATCGCTTCAACGCTGCTAGCAGGCTTGCACAGACAAGTCTGATACCAACTCAAGGTGTACCTCCTTAGTGCACATACAGACAAATACTGCTATATAAGATTTAATTTGATCTTACTTCTTGGCAAATTTGGTTTAGTTAGACAGGGTTCTGCCAAATCTAAATCCACCCTGGAAAATGGACGGATTGGGGTGATTCTGTCAACGGGAAGGTCTCCCATCATTTGTTGACAAGCTTGAGACTTAATACGTTTGCAAAGCATACATTTGTGGAACTCTTGTCGTACAGTAGAACGACCATTCACAAACCAGTTCTGTTGGCGTAATATAGAAAGTACTAGCTGTGTACCTGCATGTAGATATTGCTCATTGACATCTTTTATCAATAACTTAGTAATAACGTGATTTTTCGGAAGTAGCATAGGATACTCTCTATCAAAACTTAACGACTGATGTTGTGACAAACGACCACCAACTCGAATAATATCACTAGAATCTAAAAACACATTTAATGATAATAATTTACTATTGCTTGGTAAGGGTTTTCTTTATTTTAATAATTTATGCTCTGTACAGAATTCAGAAGTTTGCACTAATTTCACAATGCATTTAATAGAATCAGAGATTTCTTGCGAACTCAGATTTCCAAATTTTTTTGTAGCGCTATGCCTAGCATTATAGATGAATCTAAGACACCACTCTGTGATTCTTGATAACTTAGAGAATTTGGAGAACTTAAGAATAATGTCTGGAAGGGCAATTACTTGAGTTACGTTGCTGACAGATTGAATTGCAGGATTTAACTCACATATCGGAGGATTGTACAAAGGTATTGGGATTGGTTCATTTGATAGCAGCCATGGAGGGCCATGCCACCATAGCGAATGATGAGGAAGCTTTCGTGGTGGAATACCCCTAGAAGCTGAATCTGCAGGATTTAGAATACCTCGGATATGATTCCACTCACATGAAGGCATTAATGACTGGATTTGACACACTCGATTTAGAACAAATTGATTTCCTTTTAATGGAGGTGATTTTAACCAGCTGAGAACGATTTGGGAATCTGTCCACAGATAAATATTGGCAAAGTTTATTGGCAAATTATCGATAATGATTGAGCACAACTTGGCTATAAAAGAGCTGAACAAAGTTCAATACGTGAAGTGTTTGAGGTTTTATAGGATTTACTTTAGTTTTAGCTGCAATCAAATTGACAAATACTTTGTCAGGAGTAACAACACGCAAATAAGTAACAACAGCATAAGCTTTAACGGAGCCATCACAAAAGCCATGTAACTGAATTTGGACATAATTTTGATTATAAGAATTAATATATCTGGGTATTTCAATTGACTTTAACAAATGAATTTCTGATAAAAACTCATTCCAAACCTGTAGTATGGAGTCTGATATTTCTTCATCCAACGAAATCTTATCTTTCCAAAGATCTTGCAACATGATCTTTAATCTCATTGTAGTAGGAGCTAAGAAACCCAAGGGGTCAAAGATTTGAATTATTAAATATTAAAGATTTGAATACGTAAAATTAATTTACTCACTACTACTAATAAATGAGAATAAGATTTGTATTTTTACATTTTAATCGAATCGAATTTGACTTTCACACTTTATCTTTCAGAATCATAACATTGTAAGCTTCGAACAGGTTCGCACAAAAGCAAAAAAATACAGAAGAAAGTTATCTAATAAAAATAAAAACAAAAGACAATATTAATGTACACAATACTTAAAAAAGACAATAAGTATTTTAAAATTAAAAAAACGTTAAAATAATATGAATTGATTAAAGTTTTATTTTTTAAGGCAGTAAATAGCTCAGTACAGAAATGCAGCCTGTTTGATTTTTTAGTGCTGCCATCTATAATGACTTTTGATTATCACAGTCTCTGTTCATAAGGAAAATAATAAAATAACGTTAAGCAGAAAACAAACATATTTCAGTAATGATTTTTATTTAACTTACACACCAATATGGTTTTTAAGATGATTTAATATGTTTTTAGGGTTCTGTACTTAAAAAGTAAAAACAGAACCATTATAAGATCACTCCTGTGCCTGTCTGTCTGTCACAGCCATTTTGCTGGTAAACTATGTAACGTGGAAAGTTTAAATTGGGGAAAGTAATAAAGACTGTTTGCCCACATATTTACATATTATTAAACAATCACAAATTTATTTAATAAAAATGTAGAGGGGTTAATTAAGTTCCTTGAAAAACAAAATATGTTCTTTGTATATCGTGTGGGGTATCGCGTAAAAGCTTTTGTAACGCTGAACTCAAAAATACATTTCATTTAATTTTAGGTATTATATTTTCAGAGATAACGTCGAAAATGTAGGGCGAAAATATCTCCCCCCCCCCTTCTATTTCCGAATCTACTGAAATAAAAATTATGAAAAAAAATTAGAGGTAATTGACGTTAGTTTAAACTTTTCAGTAAAACTAAAGCGAATACCCTAGATCATGTAGTTTTTGAGAAAATCGCATTTTTCCGTTACACACAAATTTTGTTTTGCGGGCATTCAGCAAATGTTTTGAGGGGAGTTGGAGATACCTATCGTAGCAGACGTATAAACGTTTTGTTGATAATTATTTTTGAAATAAAATGGTTTCAATTTCCCAAATGTTTCAGAACTTATTAAATATTCCTTTATTAAAAAAATAAATAAATAAAGTTTTCTTCCCCAATTAAACTATTCACAATGTAAAGAATATCAAATTGCTTTAATATAATGTTTATTTTCGATTTCTATTGTTTAGAGATTATTTTATATTTTAGACATAAAACATTGAACTTTCAATAGAACACGTGGAAAATGTGCTCCGATGTATAAATTTAACTGCTATAGCTCATATTCATTTGTTGTAGCACCCATAAGTCATTTTACCAGCAGGGAAAATCAAGTTACACTAGGTTAAAATTTTAAACGTTCCATTGACTCTGTTTAGTTTATGTCATGTATCCTGGATCCTATAGGAAATTTCTAGGAAATACCTTTAGATTCCAAATCTAATTTTTAAGACTAAATTTCGTGAAAAGCCTCAATGTGGAGACAGTTTTTCATTTGCACCAGGTTTGTTTTTTATGAATGGTAATCTTAAAAGGGAATTTTCCCGTCAAATATCGCTAAGTGAATGTCTCAAAAATTTCGCGAAATATCTCAAAATTTGGCGAAATTATGCCAACATTGCGATTTCTTTTACTACGTACTATTCAAAAGCTTAACAACTGTTTCAGCCTTCATTCCATTGGCATGCATTGACACGTAGAGACTCCAAAACTACCGGAAAATTTCATTTTCTCGAACTCGTGACCTACTCAAATGATCTTCTGCTACCAAAACACAAAATTTAGTCAAAATCGCTTAGTCAAATAGACTCTGATTGGTTTATCACGTATCTGGGCATCTATTGGAAATATCTAGAAAATTCTTTGACACACTAAAAACCAATTTTTTCGCCAAATGTCGCCAAACTGTCAACAAATATAAACCAAATTTGGCAAAAATATTTCATAATTTAGCATTAGTAATCTTGAAATTTTCTTGAATCTCGATTCGCACGCACAAATCTCGTCAATACTGTCTCGTCAATAATGTCAAATTTAGCAAAGTGTTGCCAAGTTTTTTTGCCGACATTTTTTCGATCAAGTGACGTAGCCCAATAGTCGACTCATACTACAAAACGGTAGGATACAAAATTTAGTCAAAATCGTTTGAACCGATTTTAGATAAAACTTACACGCACTTACATAGACACATAGCAACACGCATGTATTGTTCGTATTATAATATATGACAGATAAACGTAATTATAAATGTTCTTGACTAGTTCCAGATATTACACACATACGAGTAGAATTATTATGAAGTATCGCTGCAAGTTAAAATTAATAGATTCTATTATCAATTGATTTGATTATAGATGTTTTGTTTTATAAATGAAAGAATAGTTTCATAAAACGTATTTTGAGTTGATAATATTTTTAGTAAATTCATCTGTCTTGCAAACGAACGCCCGGTTTTAGGATTCGAATCAGCTATTATTAATATTGTGTCTTTATAACTAACTACGTCAGAAATATAATACCATAGCTTATAAAAGTACTCAGCTGTGGCGATGCCAAAACTTTCTTGTATCTCATACATGTTATTATTTCCTGAAAAATGCATCGTAGCAACGCCACCGTTTAGGTGATTTATATTAAAATCTAATCAGCAACAACTTATGTCAACTTCTAAGTGAATTTGAAGTTTTATGAAAATCTGTGCATTAGTTCTTAAGATAGAGCAATCGCGGAAATCGTTATGCAGCATGGTAGCGCCACCTGCTGAGTGATTTTCAAAACAGCCAAACAGCACTAATTAATATCAGGGACGAACTGAATTTAAGGTTTGATGAAATTTCGTGCATTAGTTCTTGAAATAGAGCTATTGGAATAATCATGAATAATACAGCATAGCAGCGCGTTAGTTGTGAGATTTACACCAAAAATTATCAACACCAAATACTATCAAGGACTTACAGAATCTGAAGTTTTCTGAAAATTCGTTCTTGAGATATAGCTATTGTGGAAATCATGAATAAGGCAGTATGGCAGCGTCACCTTTTGGGTGATTTACAACAAAAAGTAAGGAGTACCAATTTATATCAGGGACTAACTGAATCTAAAATTTTATTAAATTCCATTCATTAGTTCTTGAGATAGATTGCGCACAAAATTTGTGTCACATACAGATAGACAGACATTTTGTAAAAACATGTTTTCGCGATCTCTGACCCCTAAAACTTGTAAAAAAGTCGAAAACTGGAATGCAATCATTTTCACGAATCCAATACTTTCTTCTTGTAAAGATAGAAGAAGGTAATAACACAAATTATTCAAATATTCATCCTATAAAAAAATAATTTTAATACGATAAAATTGATCGTTAAGAAATAATTCTTAAGAATAATCCAAAGCTTTAATATATGGATATATATATATATATATATATATATTGTATATCTATCAAACTCCTTTTGAAAAAAATACCATTCATGAGAGATTAAAAAAAAAGAAAATTAAAAACTCTGTAGAATATAAAGTAAAATTTAAATGTTTTATATTTTAGTATTTTCAAAAAACTGTGAAAAGTAAGAAAGTAATAAAAAGAAGAAAGTGTTTTTATCCATTTGGTCACTTCTTGTACGAGGTTTTATGTTTTTAAATGCGTTCATAATTTTGTATGATTTGTAAAAGAAATTTCATTACGACAAATGTAGTTTCTTCCATTACGTGTTCATGAGTCTATAAGTTTTTTTATTTATTAATTTTACATTAGCTTTTTTTCTGTTTCAAAATGTAAAAAAAAAATAAAATAAAATAAAATAAATTACAAAACAAATAATTGCAGCAAAAGACACCCCAGTGGCAGTGCTAGGAGGATTCATTTTCTTGGAAAAAGTTCTTACAAATGCTTTTTTAGGTGAGTTAGTAATTATATAAATACGTAGCACCTATACTCTTCGTCTGTTCCGTCCTTCAGTCCGCATATATCTATGCTAAAACTACCCAACAGAATGGTTTTGGAATTTGATTTGTATAATAGTGTGGAACTAAAAACGAAGTTTCTAATTTTATATTCTAATAGTGATTATTTTTTTCCTTTTTAACTCCATAAAAAGAAAATATTTTTCTTTTAATTTTAAAATGATATTTTCCGGTTCTCAAAGCGCCTGATTTCCCCTAAAAAAAACTAATAAATGCCAATAATTGCATGAAAAATGTTTTAAGCTTATTGTTAAATTTATATTTTGCAAAATTAAAATAATGAAGTGTTAATATCCTGTAATAGAGAGTATAATTTAGTTTTAGTGCCATGGAAAATATGGCCCTACTTTATTTGACTTTTGTAGAAGCTAGCGTAGAGGGCGTCGCCTTTCATTGTCTCTTATTCATTTGGCTGCGACTCATAAAATGTTAGTCCGATTTAGCGCGTGTTTACAATTTCTTTGATTATTTTCCAATAAACAGTCGGCGTCAAATGTGACAATGTCTACTAACATGCCTAAATCTAGAAATTTGTTGAAGTGTCATTTCGTGAAACAAAATAATTAACATTAGACTGTCATCTTTGACGAACATATGAAGATTTTATGAAACATTAATTATAGGTTCAATTTAACTTAAAATCTGACAGCTGGAATCTGGAACATACTGTTTCTGACATATCTAAAGCTTCTTCTGATACAATTAAAAGTGTTTTGCTGACACATTCAATTCCAACGGTTTCTGATACACAAATCATAAAAAAATTATTAAAGTCTATCTTGAGAAATGTCAGAATTTGAAGAAAAATATCAAGATTAGAAAGAATAATCCCGAAAAATATCAAAATTAGAAAGAATATTCCCACATCCAATATAAAAATGCAAAATGATAGTTAATCGTGCAAAAAACCTTTCTTTGTGTAAATGCACTAAATATTATCGTGCACCAGAACAAGAACGTCACTTTCGCAAAGACCAAAGAGAGATGGGGTGATGGAAATAGGATCAATAGATATAAAAGCTACAAAAAAAGTGTAGGAAGACTGGAAAAGGAAATATCAAGGAAAGAAAAAGTTATTTTAAAACAAAAAGTGATGCTTTGATTGAAAGACTCACCAAATGAAGAAAATAGTTCTGAAGGAAATAGTCCAATCGGTACTTCTTCAAAACCTGAATTTGACAAGCAACAATGTGAAAGAACCGAAGTATTAGACAGAACTGCAAATATTATTGCAAATGGTACTTTAGAAGATATGGGTATTTCTGATCGTAATAAAGAAAAGGTAACTGATAAAAGGACTTGAAGAAGACAAAGAGAAAAGAAAAGGAAGAATTTGAAAGAACAAGAAAGACGAAATGAGTTAATTATAGAAGGTTTGTATTTTGATGACAGAAATGATAACGCTATCATACCTGAAGCAAAGGGAGAAAAGTATAACTAAGAATGATTAAAGAAGAACACATCATCTTAGTTCAAAACCAGGATCAAAATATATTGGTCATTTGTCATTGACATCTTCTTATATTAATATAGCTACTGAAATTTTGGTGTATTTTCAAAATAATAATACAGACATTTCAAGTTTGAAATTTATTGGGTGAAACAGAAACGCCGCCAATGCAGGACGCAAATCTGGAGTTGTCAAAATATCGGAAGCAAGTCTCTAAAACTTAACAATGGATAATTTGCTTATTACATGCAA
Source organism: Maratus speciosus (assembly GCA_963932465.1). Classification (NCBI taxonomy): domain Eukaryota; kingdom Metazoa; phylum Arthropoda; class Arachnida; order Araneae; family Salticidae; genus Maratus; species Maratus speciosus. Next base: position 548,155,351 of record OZ010791.1, read on the forward strand.
ATGAAGTTTTTTTAGATACTTATTTCTTGCTGAAAAAAACTGCGGGTACTAAAAGATTTTCGGGATGAATAGGAAAGCAACTTGAAAAAATGTAAACATATTGAAATTATAGACTATAAAAACATGGATCCTTGTCTTGACGGACTGATCGGATGAAGGACTTTACAAACAGGGGGTACATCTGAATTTTAGAATTTCCTTGTAATACCCAAACAGTGGAAATTTTGTCCCGTGAGCTGCGTCAACCGCCTTTAGAAATTAAGTAAGAGATGGCTTTATCTCGGAAAAATTGAATTCCCGCAATGTAATGACAAAGTTTGCCTAAGAAGCCAATATGTTGAATATCCAATTGAATTAATCCACAACAAAGGGAGGTAAGGAGGGGGAAGTCGATATTTAACCATCTAGTTGTGGTGACTTCTGGGTAGTATTTGCTTAATATAAGCATATATGAGCTAACAGCTACGTTGTTTATTTTAAGTTACTTTATACTGAAATTTTAAAATTTTGACGGCCTTGAGGAACCGGAAAACAAATTATTTTTACAAAATCATTTCAGCCAAAAGTTTAGACGTCCGAAAAGGAAAAAAAAATTCACTATTACACATTAAAACAAAAAAGTTTTTTTTGTTTGTTTGCTTTACCCTATACTTAAGTTCCACCCTAATGTATAATCGATGCAGAGTTTTGTCCGGTCATTTCAAATTTTATGAAAATCCAATAAAAACTTACAAATATATTAATGAAAGTTATTTCATTACATTACATACTATCTTACGTAATTAATTCAATGATATCCCATGGTAGGTAATGATACCATGTCGGCATGGTGATTATGTCAGATTTAAGATGGATTCATGTTATTTTCGTATTATTGAATTTACTATATGTAATCATAATATTTTTTTCGTGCATTTTTGAATAGGAGTGCAACAACTGTTGTACAATGTTCTGAATATTTATAAAACTAGTTACAGTAACAACGCACCTCAGTTTCCACATTTGACATACAATCGCCGACTTGTGTTACATATTTTTTCCGTACAATTATTTTCCAAAAGATATCCTTTTCGTACTAGATAATATAAATGTCCGATTATATTAGGCGAAATTATTTTCTTAAAGACCAGTTGCTCAAAATATAAAACTCTATATATCATTTTCTATCTTCTGTTCAGATGTACGGAACAAGAAAAATAATTACATTTTCAATGTTTTTAGTCATTGCTCATATAGTAAAAATAATGTGCTAATATTCTAAAGAGAAATTATTAGGAAATTTCGTTAGGCAATTTTTATTTTATATAAACATTCGCAAATGATTCCCAATAATACAAAAGTAATAAAGTATTTTTATTATAAGTACCTGATATTTAGTAAGAAAAAATATTTCTCATAAAATTTGATTTCCAATATGTCTGACATATAACAAAATTCACACTTTTACATGTTATAAAGTAATTTTAAAAGATAATTAAATTTGATACTTTGAAAAATCTCAAAGAAGATAAAAGACAAGTGTAAAGGTGGAAAGTTTATCGAAAACAATCACGACTAGTGAAAAGTACTTTTCATTTTTGAAAAAAAAAATAGTAACATTGCATCAAAATGTCTAAAAACAAATTAACTGATTTCTTTTTAAAAAATTAAATATATTTTTAATTCCATATGATTTAAACGTGAAAAGTGACCTATATATAAATGTACGAAAAAATAACTGGACAGCGTAGTATTTTCAAATTATTATGAATCTTAAAATAATAATAAATAAATTTCAGCCTGAATTAAGAATATTCTCATTTTTGGCGTCATCACATTGATTCCTTTCAGTTACTGGATTATTAATGTGATGTAAAAATAAATAAAAATAAAAAAAATTGATAAATTGCAATATATGTCTAAAGAATTAAACAATGACATGTTAAAATTTTGTTACTCCTTATAATTTACATTTATTATCGAATATCAAAGATTATTTTAAAAATTAAATATTGATTTTTTGTAGTATTATATGAAATATTACTTTCGTTGTCATTCAGAAGACATGTTGGGTAACAAAATAAAAGAAGTGGGTAAGTGTGATCACAAATCGCTCAGAGGGTTTCGTTTAATATTCCTTTCAAAACATTTTATCCTTTTGCAAAATCTGTTAGTTCCACATTTCGCAACTAGGGGGCGCACACTATTCTACACAAACCTCTATCCGAACGAAACTCCTTTTACAACCTATCCGTAGATATATTAGTCGGGGGGATCGGGCCCATAGCACACGAGATAGGTAGGCCCCTCATGACGGTAAAAAGTGGAACGAAAAGATGTAAGGCTATGTGCATAATATGAAAGAGTGGTCAAAGGGGTGTCGGCAAAAGTTAGAAAATTACCCACCGGTTACAATAGGTGGAGGTTAGAAAAAATGCTTAAAATACGCAAGTTAGAGTCCGAAGGGGTAAAAATATGACTTTTTTGAAAATTTTATGATTTTTCGTGTGATCGCAAGTGTTCTGCTATAAATATGCAAAATTTCAAGTCTTCAACTTAATTTGGGACTCTGATATAAAAAAAAGCTTAAAAGTTAGAACCCTGATGGGTAAATATAAGACTTTTTCAAAATTTTATGATTTGTCATTTGATGTGAAGTGTTCAGGTATAAGTATGAAAAATTTCAAGTTCTCAACTTAATTAGGGGCTCAGTTAGAACAAAAAGATTAAAATAGACAAGTTAGAGCCAAGACGAGTAAATATAAGACTTTTTCAAAATTTTATGATTTGTCGTCTTAATTTGGGACTCTGATATAAAAAAAAAGCTTAAAAGTTAGAACCCTGATGGGTAAATATAAGACTTTTTCAAAATTTTATGATTTGTCATTTGATGTGAAGTGTTCAGGTATAAGTATGAAAAATTTCAAGTTCTCAACTTAATTAGGGGCTCAGTTAGAACAAAAAGATTAAAATAGACAAGTTAGAGCCAAGACGAGTAAATATAAGACTTTTTCAAAATTTTATGATTTGTCGTTTGATGTGAGGTGTTCAGCTATAAGTATGCAAAATTTCAAGTCTCCAACATATATAGTTTCTGAGCACCTGATCTGTGACGGACAGACAGACAGAGGAGCGAAACGAATAGGGTTTCGTCAGATGAACGAAACCCTAACAAAAGAGATGTTGTTTCTTCATATGGTATTTCCAATTTAGGATACGCCACGAAAAAAAATTGCACTAATTTTTTTAGTATTGTGAACTATATTAATTTCGTCTTCGGTATATCAAATGTTTTTTACATCTTTTAATTTCAGAATATATAGTACGTTGGATAGCAACACCTTATTTGTTTTGTATATTTAAAATAAGTTTTTTTTTCTTTTTTTAACAACTCAAACGTTAAAATTTAAAACATCCCTTCTTTGACACATTTTAAACTGTATAAATCTATTAATTTATATTTTCCGTTCGAATCAGATTATTAAAACAGGTGTGAAAAATAAATCTCTTTTCTTTTAATTTAGCCAAAGTACCAAAAAATGATTGGACAACATGTGCTAATGGGGGCTAATACTTCTCCCACTTTAGAAAGTATGAAATGTCTACACTAACTTAGCATTTGCTGACAAATAATTTGACAACAAATGCAAAAGTTCATCCATTAGTTGCAAAGAATGTATCTGAGGTATGCTCCAAATATTTAGTGCCTGTGTATTTACCGTTTACCAATCATTTTTCAACCATATAATTTCCAATTAAATAATAAAACAGTGTATGAATGCCCATAAAACATAAGAACACACAGGACGCGTTTTGCGGAGGAAATTTTAACAGCCCGCCGTCAGTCAATGTAAACAATTGTCCGAATGTGCAGAAGCTCACAAAAAAGTTTTTTGTGACCTTGTCTTAAATACTCCTGTGCGAAATCTGCATTCAAACTTGCAAATTTTACATAGCTGTCGATAACGTAATAATCAATAAAGGTAAAAAAAAAACCTCTAAAAATTATTTTTTATGATTAATTAAGAATTGCATTATTAGTTAATTGTAATAAATCCAAAACTATTTAATCCAAAATATATAAAGGTTTTATTTTGAGACTTTTTAAAAAGTATCATATACAACAAAAAATTGGAAATATCATCAGTAGAGTATGTGCAAATACCGGATGTTTTATATTAGTATTTTCAATAATTTCTATCTTACAATTAATAATTCAAGCAAATTTGTCGTTCTTTCGGTCTCAATTTAAATATTTAACAGTAACATAGTTTGCAATGGAGATTTTTTAAATCGGATCCAATTTTTAATGATGATAACAGTTTCTGACAAAAATAATCACATACCATTGAAAATAACTAATATGAATTAAAACGGTACTATTGGTTTATGCTTCTACATGTAAAAAAAAATTTCATGATTTCTTTATTATCTTAGATACATTTCTTTTAATATTGTGCAATCAAACAGATTATTTAAATAGTACATCGTATATTCGCGTATAACGCGTTCTGGTGAATAACGTGCACATAAAATGCCAGGATGCATTTTTATACTGTACGCATATTCGACCTATTACGAAACTCGCATTTTTGCAAAGAAATTTTCATGAGATATGCTTAAAAAATTACAATAAATAACATTAGAAAGCATAATAACTACTACTTCTCATGTAATCCAGTAGTTACCACAGTTAAATTTATACCATTGTTAAACTCATTACAGTTCGGTGAATAAATTGTATGTTTTACCACGTGGAATTCTCAATTCTAATATTGATAATTCCTTTTCATATTTTTTAATCCTTCATATCCGCAACCGGGATATAACAAGTACCTGTAAATTACAATTAATTTTGTGGTATCAAAAGTGAACGCCTTAATATAAGGTATCTTTTGTGAGATGTCGTACAGTAAAAAATAATTTGGATTATGTACTAAATTTATGTGACGTTTTCAGCCTCATCTTAGCAATAATAATAATAATAATAAAACATTTCCAGTAACAAATGTCACAGTTTGAGATTAAGAAATGCAAAATCAGCAAAGTAAAGCTTAGATCAAGCATCTCAACCTCAGGTTTTACCAATGCAGAGTACCAATGCAATTCCTGTCTCTAAATCAATTTAGTTTAATTTGCTGACAAATAATGCTGCTTCGTTTAAAAAGCCATTACTGATTGACGAAAGCGACTCTTTAATTGACCAGTTCTTCTACAGGGAAATTCAAATACAGAAGAAAGTTGCTTATTTGCAATTTTACTTATATACACACTGTTTTTTTTTTAATCCAGTTCTTATCTTTCCAAAGTTTTACAAAAATATAAGTTATTCTGGTTTTTTAACCATTCCGAAAAAGTTACTTTTTCCGCAGATCACAATAGGTTTCCAAGATTGAAAGAAATATTTCTAAAACAGAAGATTTTTCCTTTTTTTCTGCACTTAAATGTCGGAAACGATTTCAAGGAATTTTTAAAGTATAATAATCTGCCTTCTCTGACTGAAACATCACTTTTTCAGAAGCTAACAATTCTGGATTAATCATTTTCATGTATATAGATATATATAAATTTGTAGGAATATTATATGTCAAATATTAATGTATTGACATAAATGGACTTGAATAACTAGACGTTGGAATAACAACACATACACTTTAATACAATTCTATAAAGATAATTTTACACCTCTTCGTTGATACCTTTTTTAAATACAGTTCAGTTCTCACTTAAAACTCATAACATACTTCTTTCGAACAAGTTAATTAGGCCTGACAGTGCCTTTCTTGGCATCTCGTAAGCCAATGCTTCTTGAATAATACTATTTTATATACTGATTCTTTTCTAATTTTGAATATGTCCAAAACTTCATCTCGCGTTTGTGAATTTTCATTACTCGTGTTTTCAAATCATGGATGATAAAAATACTAGAGCATCAGTTAATTTGCTGATCATGCACGTTATGAAGAAAATAAAGTATGTATAAATTAAAATCCTACAAATCGGTCATCCTGACTTGATGGCGTCTCGACATCAATATCTTGGCTTACTATATTTTTATGTTCAAACAGCTTAACTTTTGAGATTTTTATGTATTTTTCTTTCACCTAACCACGGTTTCATGTATTCAGCCCAGGTTGATGTCTTTCCTGGACCTTCATGATCTCTTACTGTCTTTACTTCATACCGATCATGATTCTTGGTTGCAGTTATCTCATATGGCCCCAAATATTTTTCTTTAAGTTTGATAGTATTGCCAAATTGTGTTATCTTTATGGCGACGATGTTTCCTACTTTGTATTTTCGTGGCTGTTTTCTTTTATTATCAAACTGCACCTTGTTTTCTTCTTGTATTTTGAGTATATTTTTCTTTGCTTCTTCTCTTCTGGCTTCGCGTTCTTTCATCATGCATTCGGTAAATTCTTTTTCCAAAATTTTCTTCATGTTTTGCATGTCACTGTCCTTCATTTTAACTCCTGTCATTAATTCAAAGGGACTATACTTGGTGCTAAGTGTTACTGTGATATTGATAATTCTTTGTAATTTTGTTACATACTTATACCATTTGGATTCATCAGCACTAGATAATTGTGACAAAACGGATATCATCACTCTGTGTATTCTTTCCACTTGTCCATTTCCTCTTGGCATCCCAGTTGTTATCTTTAGAGGTTCAACTCCTTCCTTTGTACAATATTCCTTGAACTCGCTTTCAGTAAAAGTTTTTTCTTATCGGTTGTAATTCTAGTTGGGTTCCCGAAAGTTGTTTGTTGTAGTTCCAATTTGTCTATTACTTCCTTGGCCGACTTGGATTTCACTGGGTAAAACCACTCGAACTTCGTAAATGCATCTACTACGGTGAAAATATATTGATATTTTTTTATTTGTGAGAGGTAATGGACCTATGTTATCGATGTGATAGATTTCCAATGGTTTGTCTCCTTTTGGTATAGGGTTTAGAAAACCTTCAGCTTTTCCTTGTTTCCTACTATAAGATACAGTCAACACAGTTCGGATTATTGTTTCTACTTTCTTTCTTAATCCAGCTATGTAAGATTCTTCCTTCACTAGATCTTCCGTCTTTGATACATCAAAGTGTCCTCTTTCATGAATTTTTCGAATAATTTCCCGTTGCATCTCTTCCGGCACCACCAACATTTCTTTTCCGTTCTCGAATCTGTATATCATCTTTTACTAAGTAATTATAGGATGATCCATTTTTAGCGAGCGACTTGATGCATTGTATAGATTCATCAAGCTTTTGCGCTATTGCGATTCTTTTCGTTATTTCTCCTTGCGATCTAGTTATCACTAACACTGATTGTGTTATTGGTAAATTTCGGCTTAATGCATCTACATGTTTCATTCTTGTTGCTGCTCTATGTTCTTTCTCGTAGTCGTATTCTTCGATGAGTAATGCCCATCTTGCTACTTTGGGTGCTAAATCTTTTTTATTTAACGTTTTCTGGAAGGCAGCGCAGTCCGTTACAATCTTGAATTTGTTTCCAGTTAAGTAATTTCTGAATTTTTTTAGATCTTCTATTATGGGTAATACCTCAAGTTCATAACTTGAATATTTCTCCTGTTGTGGTGAAGTTTTCTGGCTCATGTATTGTAATGGATGAAATTTTCCATTATCTCCTTTCTGTAATAAAACTGCGCCAAATTCTTGGCTGCTTGCGTCAGTATGGAGATCCAGTGTGCATCCTTGTTTATATAATTGAAGAACTGGATTTGTTGATAATATTCTCTTTAACTCATTAAAAGCTTCGAGCTGCTCTCTTTCAAATTTGAAACAATTTGCTTTCCTTAATAAATCACTTAGAGGCTTGGCGATTTTGGCGTAATTTGGGATGAACTTTCTGAAGTATCCTGTTAAACCTAAATAGGATTTTAATTGTTTTATTGTAGTTGGTTTAGGGGAAATTTGCACAGCCTTTTTTTTCGCTTCAGACGGTTTTTTGATCCCATTTTCAGTTATATAACCCAAGAGCTCTATTTTCTTTTTAAGGAATTGGCATTTTTTCAAGTTAATATATAAACAATACGCTGATGCTACATCTAATACTCGTTTCAACTTCTTTATCCCATCTCCATCATCATCTGAGGGAATCACAAAATCATCCATATGTACAATGATAGTGCCTTCTCGCAGTAAGTCTTGGAATACTGTGTTTACATATCTTTGAAATTGATTACCTGATATGCACAATCCTAACGGACAACGTAAAAATTCGTATTCCCCTTCATGTGTCACAAAAGCTGTATATTTACGACTGCATTCATCAATTTCGACGTGGAAAAGCCGTTTTTCAGATCTAATGTCGTAAATACCTTTGTCTTCTGCAATTTATGGATAACATCCTCAATTAACGGTAGTGGATAGCGATCTTTTAATATTTTTCGATTTATTTTCCAATAATCTATACATAACAGGTGTGCCCCATCTTTTTTCTTACTTAGGACAACTGGCACCGCAAAATCTGAATAACTTCGTCTAATGATCCCATCTTCCAACCACTGTTGTATTTGCTTACTGATGATTTCCTGCTCAACTAGAGGTAATCGCCTTGGTCGTTCACACATAGGCTTTTCATCCGCCAATAGTATTTTCACTTTTAGAAATTGGACAATTGCACCATGAAATATATACAAATAATGTATTTAAAGTACAATACACTTTGCTAAATGGTACACATTAAAAACATACATTAAAATATCAAGGTTTCATTTCGCTTCTGCGAACGTCTTCAGGATGACACGCAAGTGTAAAATCTTTCAAGAATAGAGGCAAACATCTCAGAGTCACTGACGATCTTGTCCAGAGGGCGCAACGAACGTCACAAAGCTGCCAAGGCAACAAAAAGGAGAAAACCAATCTAGCTATGGAAGAGGGGGGGGGGAGGGGAAAATGGAACAGACTCAAAAACAGTTTGTAACATATTGTGCCAAATTTTATGTATGTTGTAGGATAAATTGTCGTTACAGGTGTGGTATCCAAACTTAATAATCCTAATGAGTTCTAAAATTTTGTTTAGGTATGGATTCTTGCATGGAATAACGATTCTTGCTTCTTCAAAGATAACTCTGCTCCCCTCATTACCAAAACAAAAGATTGCTAGAGCTGTATTAAGTTTCGTTTTACATATATATTTCACAATCTAAACTTAATACAGCATACGAGTTCATTCTCCCTGGTTATTATATTAATCACATCTAATAAAATTAGGTTAATAAAATAGTTGGCCCACACTTTTTTAACAATACCCGTTTGCGCCATTTGCCTTTCATACATAGCCAAGTATAAACTAATATCATTCGTACTATCATATTTTGTTAATAACCTAAGCAATTCATATTGTTTACCTGGATTTGTCCTTGTGTTCACATCGATGTGCTTTCTGGAATTTTCTTATAGTTGTATTTTCTTAATCTCAAACTCTCTTTCGCGATCTTTTTCTTCCAAATCTATTCTCCATTTTCTCTTTTCCATTTCCAGTTTCAGTCTTTCTTCGATCTCTGCTCGTAATTTCTTTTCTTCAAGTTTCGATTGCGCTTGTTCTTTTTGTTTATTCTCTTCTCTTTTCTCTTCTGCTTCCTCTTTTCTAGCCGCCATAATTACTTCTAGGCAATCATTTATAAAATCTTCATCGTAATCCTCACAGCTTTTAATCAGCTTTATTAGGACAGGGATTGTCGATTTTTCTGGTGGTTCAATTCCGCATTCCTCGCAGAGATTTATTCGATCAATGTTTTTAGCTTTATTCAAGTATCCCATGTTTTTCAAAGTTGTATTTCGATAAATACGACTACGGTTTTAACATTTGCCTTGTTCATTTACAATCCATATTTGACACTGACGATTGACAACAATTTCTCTTTGATTAATATTTGACTATCTATTTGACTACTAGTTGTTTAATATCCTTTTAAGATTCCGTTGCGTAATATTGATTATTTATTCCACTGATAGTTGTTTAATATCCCGGCCGAGCACCCAAATTTGTAGGAATATTATGTGTAAAATATTAATAAATAGATTACATGAATAACTAGACGTTGGAATAACAACACATACACTTTAATACGATTCTATAATGATAATTTTACACCACTTCGTTGATACCTTTTTTAAATATAGTTCATTTCTCACTTAAAACTCATAACATACTTACTTCTTTCGAACAAGTTAATTAGGCCTAACAGTGCCTTTCTTGGCATCTCGTAAGCCGATGCTTCATCAACAATACTATTTTATATACTGATTCTTTTCTAATTTTGAATATGTCCAAACCTTGATCTCGTGATCGTGGATTTTCATTACTCGTGTTTTCAAAACATGGATAATGAAAATACCAGAGCATCAGTTAATTTGCTGATCATGCATGTTATGAAGAAAATAAAGTATGTATAAATTCATATCCTACATACATACATACATATATATATATATATATATATATATATATATATGTATGTATAAATTAAGAGAAGTCACGTTAACACAAAAATTAACATAATTTTGTCGCAATTGAATATATAACTTCAGTATTGATAGCGTCGAAAGACAGGTTTTCAGGGAATAGAAAACTAATGAAAAACTGTTAACATTGTACAAATATTGTAAAAGCTACTTGGAAAACTTTCCGAAAACTACAAGCACTAAAACAATTTTAGTATTTCAGAAATGCTTCTTTAAATCTCAGAAAGTCTACTGATTTTAGAGGCTTCTAAAGATAATCATATGTTTTCTGGACTCGCTGATATCTCGGAAGAGGCTGTACTTTATTTTCTTAAACCGCAATGAAATAAGAGCTAGATTAAAAACCTTTGACTTCATTTACAGTGTAGCAGCTACTGATTAACCAACATTAGGTATAGTAAACATTTCGGACGACTGTTTAGCACATCTTAACCCTTTATGTACTGAATTATGAATTCATGAAAATTTTATCTTCTAAAACATTTTTCGTGAATTGCTTAAACTAACTACATTAAAAGATTTACATAATCATTTAATAAATCTTTGAATTATTTTTGTAAAACCCCTCTCAAATCTTTTATTTTAAATATTTTTCTTTGATTTTGTAGAATTGGGAAATATACGATTATAATGTTCTTAAAATATAAATATAGAAATATTTCCGAATAGAAAAATTCCACCCCACTCCTCGTAGTGCCAAGAAAGCTGAAAAGATGCAAATGGAAAAGAAATCATCCTTTAAATAATATTTTTGTTTTGTGTAACCCATAATGCTTTTGGATCAAGATAAAGTAATGTATTTATAACTCCTTCTAAACTGTACTACAACTAATCGATGTATCAAATGAATTTTATAGCAACTTATTTTAATGGTACTTATAAGTACCGTCAGTAGATAAAGGGTTAAATCATGTAAAATAATAACAGATTGAAGACAGCGTTACATAACAAGGATGGTTAAGAATATGCCAAAAATTGTATTCATTTATGTAATGGTAATTTTTCGTGACTATCCAGAATTCGGAGTCAGACATAATATTCTTTGAAATGATGTTGTTTGAAGCCATTTGTATGTAGAAATATCAAAAATAAACCGTGAAAACACAGCAATTATGAAAAAGATGTAATCAGAATTATAACTTTGGTTACATGATTTTAGTTATTTTTCATAAAACAAACAAGGCAATAAAAATATCGTGAACTCAGAGGTAAATTTCTATATTTTGGTTAAAATTTGTTTTAAAAGGGTATTTAGAAAATTCTACAAATCACTGGCAACAGTTGCTTTTTAAAGCAATATTTTTTTTTCTTCAAATTTGATATTTCAGCGCTAAGATGTTATAGATTCCCGTGACCGGCATCTTGGATTTCTTGGCGATTTTTCGTTGCCGTTTATTGATAAGACAACCCCGACGAGTGACGTGTTTTGGCAACCGCGTTAAGCCTAACATGCGCATAAATCGCTGCATGGCGAACATCACATTTACTACTTGGCGGAAAAGGGGTTTTCACGCAAAGAAAAAATCCAAAATGGCGCCCTCGGGAATATACATCATCTGTTCCTATGTCAGCAAATACGGCAAATTTTAGCACCATTCCGGTACGCACGCCGGCGTGTGTGTCCATAACTCTATGCGCAAGTTTACACCCTAACTATTACTGAATGTAAGTACATAGTGTCATGAAAAGTATTTAACGGACTCTCATTTTCTCTCGTATATTCTGTATCAACTTTAAAGCAACATCGCTCTGTCACTTCAGGAATTGTTTATATTTCCATCATAACTTGAAAATCACAATTAATGTTTATATATTCCAAATATAAACAGAACATTAATAATTAAATAAAAATAATATTTTATAGGTTTTATATTATTTTTATTATATTTTATGATAATATATTTTATGCTTTTAAATTAACTTTAAAATTTTAATGAGAAACGTTTTAAATCAAATTCGACAACAATGGTGATTGTTTGTTCTAATATATCTAATTAATAACCCACTATTGGTACAAGAGCAAATTATAGTATATTTATATTTGGATGTATAATAATTAATATAAGGAATTTAAAATTTATTTTCATTATAACAATGCTTTTTTCACATTTTAGATTATTCTGTACATTTTTATAAGTTTATATATGAGTTTTTAAATTTTTACAAATGAATTTCGATTGGAAAAGAAATAAGATTCGATTTTATATAAATTATGTTATTGTGAATACATTGTCATTATAAAGATAATTTTAAATGCGATTACACAAATAACAGTAATTATAGAGGAAATTTTATGTTTTCAAATATATTTTTCCTCTCTGAAATTAGAATGACCTTGGAACATTTTTTTTTTTTTTTTTTTTTTTTTTTTTTACATGGATGTTCTCTATATATTTTTTTATCGTAAAATATTTTCTTTAATAAAAGATGCATCATTTTACAATAAAAATATAGATCTTATAATCCATAATTCATATAAGAACATTTTTCAGTTACATTATTTATAGATAAATTCATTATTATACAGTAACCGAATAACTTCTCATTGTTACTTTTGTTATAGAATGACTATGGGAAATGGTTAAGAAATAATACGTTCTCACTTGATTGTTTAGTACAAAAAAGATGCTCAGAAAAAACGTGTTTACTTATCTAAAATACTCTACAACTTATAAAATGTTTTGTGTGCAATGAAGAATAAAGCTTCGTATAAGACACTGCAATAAAAGAAATTTCTCCCCGTTATATAAGGTTAATGCGATTTTAATACATCACTTATTTATAAAAGGAAACCTTTTTCTTGGAGCTATTTTTCGAAGTCTTTGTTGTTTAATTAATTATTTACTATTATTAAAGAGCTTGAGATATCTAATATATTGCACTTTTGTGATCAAAGGTTTTATTATTATTAATTTTGTGAACTAAGTATAAAGCTTTTTATTGAATACATATTTATTTATCAATAAACAAATCAATAGATAAAGCTTATAATTTTAAATTAAGATAGTTTTTTATATGCCCCATGGTCTATATATTTTAGGTTATTATAAAAATTAGTTTTACCAATTATTATATTAAAGTTTAAAATGTTTATGAAATAAATATATTTGAATTAAATGTCATCCTGAAAGCCATAGCAAGTGAGATCTATTTAAATTTATACATTTAAGTAGAATGTACGAGGGTGTAATAATACGTTTTTGCCCTCACAGTAAAATTCACAACTCTGTCATTTTGCACTATAAACACGTACTTTAAGAGATGTATCAATAAGTTTTTGCCCTCACATAGAAATAATTGAGTAAAACGTCGTAAATTGCTGCATTGTAACAGTCATTTTCTATATAGTCGCAGTGCGCAGTAACACATTTCTGCAAACAGTATTTCAAAAAGAGGAGTGGAGGATGTATTCCAAGAGGCACGATAGTAGACCCAAAAGGAGAGATTTTTCTGACTTTTACCCCCACCCCATATGACATTGTTGGAAATGCTTGTGATCATTTATTCATGTTATGCACCTTCCGAGCTCCTTCACCCCCCACAAATTTGCACTCCGGGGCATGATTGTTGTGCGGAAAAATCAGAAAAGTCCCCCCCCCCCCGAAAGTCAAATTGGGCGAAGGGGCTCAGTATGTGCATAGCATGAATAAGTGGTCACAGGCCTTTCCAACAATATGCCATATGGGGGGGGGGGCGGTAAAAGTTAGAAAAATCCCTCCTTTTGGGTCTTCCTGGAATACATCCTCCGCCCTCTTTTTGAAATACTGTTTGTAGAAATGTGTTACTGCGCTCTGTGACAATATAGAAAAGGACTGATACAATGCAGCAATTTAAGACATTTTACTCAATTATTTCTATGTGAGCGCAAAAACTAATTGATACATTCCTCTTAAAGTACGTGTTTATAGTGTCAAATGACAGAGTTGTGAATTTTACTGAATGTATATTATGCCGTATCTCTTTATTCTAAAAAAAAATGACAAGGCTTTCACCAAAGCAGTAAATGAATATTTTGTGACCGGGAGTATTTCTTCGTTAATATTAAGAAAATTACTGCATACAAAAATATGAAAATAAATAGTATTATAGAGAAATGTTTGATAAACACTTTGATACAGACAGATTTTAAAAAGAAAGAGTTGTATTAATGTTAAATTTGGTCAAAATCGATACATTAAAAAAAAGTTTTATAGGAGCAAAAAATATACATAGGAATTTTAATAATTTCTTTAAGGATATACATCAGAAGCTCGCAATATACGAACTGCTTTTATGTTTTTAATTTTACTAAATATGTGATGATTTATTTGCATTTTAAATTAAAAAATGTAATCGTTTCGAGAGATATATTTGAGATATTTTAGTAAAGGTTATTATTCTAAATTGTTGCCAATTGTAAATACAGCACAAATAATAATATTTCCTTCAAATAAAAAATTTATTTAAACGTGACTATTATAATAAAAAAAAAATTCAAATTAGAATTAAATGATTACGTATTAAAAGCAGGAAAATATTGAAATTTACATCATATAAAATATATTTTCCCGTGAATTTTAAAAGAGTAAGAAAAAATTTAAAATTTTATTTAATAGAATATTACTCCATACTTCGTTAAATGTGCCAATTTTCAGGTATGATATTTACAGACAAGTTCTTTATAATATTGCTACGTGTAAATTTCCAATTAGTAGGGTAGAACAGGGTAAAACGCCTAGTGCAGAAACGTATGTGTCATAATTTGATCACAGTTCGTGGAAAACACACGAAAATTTACATAAGTGTAAAAAAAGATATTTGTTTTTGATTCTGTAGGTCTTACAAGGAAGGTCTCCATGCGGTAATACTCCGAAAATTCTGAAAAAAATACAGAATGTTCTACTGATGAGGATTGATATGTTTATATAAAACATTTAGTTGGAAACTCAATAGAGCGTCCGTAAAAGAAAAAAAAATGAACATTTCGATATTTGACGATTTATCACCGATTGGCGATGGAATAGAATTTCAAAAAAACTTTTTATGCCAAATACTCTTTAAGATAATGGTTCAAATCGAAGTCGTTTGAATAAATTTAATGTAAATAACTAGTTTTCTCATTTTTAGTTTTATTTAATTATAGTATTGTGACATATATATTTATAATGAAAGTTAACTATCAAATTTTAATAATTAAAATAAAATTTAAATTAATAAAATTGTTTCAATCTCAAAATTAAGTGCAATTGAGCACTGTCGATTATTTATTTATTTATTTATTTATTTATTTTGCTATGGAAACAACAACTTCTTTGAAATTGAAATGAATAACTGCAGTATTCTTCATTTTGCCTGTATTTTGAAAGACGCGTAAACATACGAAAATATTTTTATATATGAAATTCTTTTAAAGTAAAACTTTCTCATTGTTTAAGTTGAAATTCATTAAATACTATTTACACGCATTCTAAAAATCAATTAACAAGCAATTTTAGGTGCATTAAAATCGTTTGCTTTGGCGAAAAGAACTGCTACAAAAATCGTGAGGCGCTTTAGTCTTTCCGCGCCAAAAACTCGAAAGAATTTTTCTTTTTTTTACAAACTTTCTACTGTAATTCCGCCGCTAAATTTGACTGATCCTTTATTAAATACATAAGTAGTTTAATTAGAATTTTCTTCAAAACATTCTGAGTATGACCGGTAAGGAGACTTTCCTTGCTAGCAGTGTCAAGGTGTCGCAGTTTTCAAGGACTGTATTATTTTCGAAGGTAGTACATAGGAGTTGACCCGTAACAAGCAGATAAAACCACCTCCCACATGCCTTCTGCACTCACATTGCAAAAGAAACTGAAATAACTGAAATCCTAATATTATTTAATTGACTTAGAAAACATAATTGCTTGCTTTTACAAGTTGTATCATTAAATATAGTAATGAGGTCATGCAAGTTGTAATAAGAAAACAAAAACGACATTTCAACTATTATTTTATTTGTATGATGATTTTATTTGTAACTGTTCGCCATTTTTAGAAAAAAAAAAAGAAACAAAACAAAACAAAACAAAAAAAATGCAAAAAGTCTAAGTGTTTCGTAATCATTTGTAATATAATAAAATATATTATTTTTTCATAAAAAGCATTCAACATGAGGTGTTGTTTCATGTTGCATACACTCTAAAAAAGTGAAACATAGTCTATTTATTGCGAATTTTATGCACATGAGCATTTTAAAAATAGTGATTTTTAGAGTTAATATGGAAAATTGTCAAACATTTTCACATTGAGAGCAAAAACGTTGTGTATGAAATAATTCAAATGATATTGTTTATTTAAAAAATATAACTAAAAAAAAAAAAAAAAAAAAAACATTATTTTTCAGCATTACAATTAGTATACATTTTATTTCAATAAATGTTTAAAGTGTAGAAAAGAAAATTTTTGAGGAAAAATTATAAAAGAAACACATGATAATGCAGTTATTCAACTAAAAAAAGGTCACATGGCCTTTTTATCTTTTTTTTTTTTTTTTTTTTTTTTTTTTTTTTTTTTGTACGGCGTTAAACTCTCCCACCCCCACGCCCGGTTTTCTTGCAATCACATTATTTTGCAATTAAACATTGAACATGATTCTAAATTACCTTTAAAGCAATTTTTTTTCAATTATAAACACCTTTTTTAAATTTTCTGTACTAACTATGCAGCCTGGGCATGCAACAGTTTCAGCTGCCCCTTGTCACGAGGAAGTTTTGTCACACATTCATCCGCCCCTTGTCGCGTAGTGGATCTGTTCCCTGGTGGAAAGAATCTTGTTTTGTAATTTTCTTCTCCTATCTTCTCTTACCTGACCTCTGTCGGAATAGGTTCTTTTTCACATTTCAGGTTCGTGATTCTGGCGGCTTCAGCTCTGGCTGAAAAATGTATATATATATATTTAATACCTAAATAAAGGCAACCGGGAGGGACACTACGCTCCACAGACTTGGTTTCCTTGTCTGAGCGGTCCGTTTTAGGCAACCAATTTTTTCAATAAAATACGTTTAATTTTTTTTTTTTTTTTTTTTTTTTTTTTTTTTTTTTTTTTTATTTAAGAATCTATAAATTCATTCTTACTTATGAGTCCAAAATAATAGGTTGAATTCATGTGAAAAAAAAAATTTCAACTGCTTATAAATAAACATAGACAGCGTTCCAATAACAAATAACTGATGATCGCGTGAAAGAATGCGCAGCATAAAATTTATTTTTCTACAAATTCCTATAAAGAACAGCAGCACTTAATTTAATAATTAATAAGCGTGAGTGTTTTACCAGCACTGGGCGTTTTATACCATTCTACTTAACTTTTTTTTCATAGAAAGAGTCCATAAAGTGCTAAAAGATAATAGGATTTGACTTGCGAAGGCTTTCAATTAAAAGCATTCAGGTAAAAGCATGTTTACTTAGATAAATTACACAATAACTTACGAAAATTACTATAATCACTAAAAAACAAACTGTGTTATCATGTACCTTAATCGCTATGTGAATGATGAAACAATGGTAGTTTTTTGAGTTATAGTAGGTTAATTCGATTTTAATAAATGTTTTATTTATAAAGGAAAATTGGCTCTTCGAGCTATTTTTCGAAGCAATTGTACTTCTGCTAAAGAACTCAAGATATCTAATAAATTATACGTTTAGGGAACAAATGTCTCCTTAACAATAATTTGTTAATAAAGTATTTTTATCAATGAAAAACCCTATTACCATTACAGTACTGATAAATTACACATAATCCTTCATGTAAGTTTCACTTGTTTAACCCTTTCATGGGCAAGGTACTTGTATTCGCAAAATGTTGAAATAATTGAACGCCGTAGCGGCATTACCGCCCTTCAAAGTGTTAAAAAATAAAATATTTAAATTAGATAACAGCTTGTTAAGGATGGCAGGTGAAATTTATTTATATATAATATACAGAAAGTTTCTATATTTATGTTTAAAACTGAGTTTAATCGCAATATATATAGATTTCATTGAATTTATATATATTATAAAATATTATCTAAAATGCTTAAAGGCGTTATTTATTCCCAATAAAATACATCTAAAAGCAAACACATTCGAGCATGTGCTGCTCATTATCAGGGTTAAAAAAATAAAAGCCAGAATAATTAAACACTGGCTTTTATTGTTTTAACCCTGATGATGAGCAGAATGTGTTCTAAAATGCATTGTTTTATATATTTTGTATTGTGAATTTTTTAAAAAAAGTAATTTACATAATATTTGGTGATTACGATATTTTAATACAAGTTGAATTCACATGATTCTGTATATTTCAATAAATTATTTCTATGTTGCATATCTATATGTCAGATATTTTATTAAAATACAACGATTTGAAATTACTATATTATCAATCAAAAATTCCCTTTCCGTGGTGGAGGGGCTTGTGTGCACCAGTGACCCGAAGAGCTATGCCGGCGGTAGTGTAGCTACTGGTAAGGCTTCCCAAGACGAATTGGTCGAAGGGTAGGTGCCAGACAAAATATGACACCCTGGTCCTCCAGGTTAGGAGTTAAGGCCATGGACTTTACCCATGTGACATCAGCCGCGGGTAAACAGAAGAAAAACATCAGGATGATATCAGGTGAAATTTATTTATATATAATATACAGAAAGTTTCTATATTTATGTTTAAAATTGAGTTTAATCGCAATATATATACATTTCATTGAATTTATATATATTATAAAATACTATCTATAATGCTTAAAGGCGTTATTTATTCCCAATAAAATACAACTAAAACCAAGAACATTCGAGCATGTGCTGCTGATTATCAGGGTTAAAAATATAAAAGCCAGAATACTTAAACACTGGCTTTTATTGTTTTAACCCTGATGATGAGCAGAATGTGATCGAAAATGCATGGTTTTATATGTATTTTTTGTGAATAAAAAAAAGCAATTTACATAATATTTTGTGTTCACGATATTTTCATACAAGTTGAATTCATATGATTCTGTATATTTCAATAAATTATTTCTATGTTGCATATCTATATGCCAGATATTTTATTAAAATACAACGTTTTGAAATTATTATATTATCAATCAAAAAATACCTTGCCGTGGTGGAGGGGCTTGTGTGCACTAGTGAACCGGATAGCTCTGCCGGCGGTAGCGTAGCTACTGGTAGGGCCTCCCAAGACGAATTGGTCGAAGGGTAGATGCCAGACGAAATCTGACACACTGGTCCTCCAGGTTAGGAATTATGACAATGGACTTTACCCATGTGACATCAGCCGCGGGTAAACAGAAGAAAAACACCAGGATGATTGCAGGTGAAATTTATTTATATATAGTATACTGAAAGTTTCTATATTTATGTTTAAAACTGAGTTTAATCGCAATATATATAGATTTCATTGAATTTATATATATTATAAAATACTATCTAAAATGCTTAAATGCGTTATTTATTCCCAATAAAATATATCTAAAACCAAGCACATTCAAGCATGAGCAGCTCATTATCAGGGTTAAAAAAATAAAAGCCAGAATACTTAAACACTGGCTTTTATTGTTTTAATCCTGATGATGAGCAAAATGTGTTCGAAAGTGCATGGTTTTATATATATTTTATTGTGAATAAAAAAAAGTAATTTACATAATCTTTTGTGTTTACGATGTTTTCATACAAGTTGAATTCATATGATTCTATATATTTCAATAAATTATTTCTATGTTGCATATCTATATGTCAGATATTTTATTAAAATACAACGTTTTGAAATTATTATATTATCAATCAAAAAATACCTTGCCGTGGTGGAGGGGCTTGTGTGCACCAGTGACCCGGAGAGTTATGCCGGCGGTAGCGTAGCTACTGGTATGGCCTCCCAAGACGAATCGGTCGAAGGGTAGGTGCCAGACGAAATCTGACATCCAGGTCCTCCAGGTTAGGCGTTATGGCCCATGTGATGTGAGCCTCATGTAAACAGAAGAAAAACACCAATAGGCGCGAATAACATTTTAACACTGCTCTTTCCTCGTTCAATAAACAGTCTTTTTCGGAGGATTTTTCCCAGCAGAGGCGTGGTTGTTGCCATTCGCGGGTAAAGTCCATAGGCTTGCTCCCTATTTCATGTAAAAAACCTCTCCTTGCAAAAAGAATCTACAAGAATAATAAACCGGATGTTCTAAAAGACAACGACTAAGGCTGTGGAAATGGACTATGGCTGAAAAACTATTAAATTCTATTTGGTGGAGTAAGGAGATCTCTAGAAAAGAAAGTATAATATATACAACTCTATTGTAAAGAGCATCTTGTTATATGGAGCAGAAGGATGGAGAATTATGGAGACAGAAAGAAAGAAATTGGCGACAGTACAAATGGACGCCCTAAGTAGATCAAGCAGGATATCAAAAATAGAAAGAATAAGAAATGAGAGAATGAAGGAAATGATGAAAATAAAGGGAACCATAATAGATATTTAAAAAAAGCAATTAATCTGGTATGACAATGTCAAAAGAATGAATGAAGAAAGACTACCCAAAATCACATTCAATAATGAAACAAAAAAAAAAAAAAAAAAAAAAAGGAAACGGAGAAGACCACGAAAGAACTGGATGGATGTTATTTCAAAGGAAATGAGGGATAGAGGTCTGGCAAAGGAATGAACCCTTGAATGGAAAAAGACTCATATATATATATACATATATAGTATCAAAATGCATAACCCTTTGTAATTATAAAGAATTAAGCGATTTAGATTTTTTTTTAATTCATTCTTTTACAACAAATGTGGTTGCATTTAGGTATTAAAAAATTGCTTATTTTACTATTGTGTCATTTTTTAAAGATAAATTGTGTATTATATCATTACTGAATAATTTTCCACTCCTACGTTTTTCATAGTCTGTAAAGTAGCTACGATATAATAGGTGCCTTCTTTTAAAGACTTACTTTTTTAGTGAAAATAAAAGATATTCTCCAAAACGTGTTTACTTAGCTAAATTACCCAATAACTTATGAAAACGGTTTGCAATCACTAAAGGGAAAATAGTCGTTATGTGAAATGAAGAATAAAACTGTATATGAAGACAAATGATTTTTAAAAAAATCTTGAGCTGATAAAGGTTAATGCGATTTTTATACCTCACTTATTGATAAAGGGAAATGTTTTATTAGGGTTATTTTTCGAAGCTACTTTGCTTTAGTTAATTGTATACTAATATTAAGGAGCTTAAGATATCTAATACATTTCATTTTTTCAATATTAATGTTCTTATTGTTATACAATGATTTTTGTCAAGTCAGCATTTATCTTTTGACAAAAGAATCTATCACCAAAAAAATGATAAATTTAAGATAATAAAAGTACTAAGTACGTTCTCTAACGTCAAAATAATTATTTTAAATACTAATAAAATTGAATATAAATGACTTCGTGAAATTTCGCGTCTCACTAAATAAATATGTACCTCAACGTCTCGTGAAAGAATAATCAGTTTAATGCTAAATACATTTAATTTTCTTAATTGAAATATAACAAAAAATTTTCATTGTATAAATTTATAGTATATTTAGCGTAACCAGGGATTTAAAAAAATTGTCGCCTGACATAAATACTGACGGAATTGCAATTGTTTAAAGAATTTTGTGTTGTGTGAAACACTGTAAAAAACATGAAAAAGATGCAACCAAAAATAGCTTTATGAAAATTTTAATGTTTTGTATAATAAGACTCTGGTTAGATAATTGTTATTTTTTTTTATTGCTGTTCTTTTTTTGTTTTTGTTTTTACGAAAAACATAGCACTAAAAATATCGTGAACCACGATTGTTGTAAATTTCTAGTTTTTGATTAAAACTGAATAGACTGAAAAATAATTACATTAGTATAATCCGTAACAGCGCCGAAATGCAGTAGAATCTTGTTACAACGAATTTTACTTTAACGAATATTATTTGGATTATTAAATAAAAATCCTGCTACGGTATTTCATTATAAAAATATTCACTTTAATGGATTTTCTTAGTATAGCGAATTTAATCTGTGCTCCCTAGATATTCGTTGTAAAGAGATTTTACTGCATACAGAGCAAAGCACAGGCCACATTCAGTTCATTGCCGAAAGTTTCCGAAAGTGTACCGAAAGTTTCTGGAAATTATACAGATGGAACTCGTGAACTCGAGCAGGGCAAGCGGCAACTCACTATAGCAGCAGATTTAATGGAAAAGCGAGCCAGTATTACTATATATTTCAACAGCCTAAGAATACTATTCATAGAAAGTAATTATAATAAATAGAATCTATCTCGGCTTCTGTTGTCAAAATGCCCCAAAATTAAAAATAAGTAGATATTAAGTCCAAAAAAAAATCCAAATGGTCGTTGTAATCTATTAAAGTACATTTTTTTTTATTGGTATCTTACTGAAAAAAAAAATATACGAGAATATAAATACATGTAGACTAAATGGCAACACAACATATGTTCAGGATTAACATAATTAAATTTTCTAACTTGAAAATACATATTGTTTTATATCGTAGTTAAAATTTAAATGCATATCTGTTTTTTTTTCTTTTTTTAAATTTCTGATAAGTAGGACATTGTTCATTTTTGGTAATGTAAGCCTTAACAACTAATTTAAAATTGAAAAAACAAATATATATAAATAATGTACTTAATCTTTAGAAAGAAACTCGACAACTTAATAGGCCGGAAATTTTAATTAAAGTAATATGAGTACCTACGAAATTAAAATTTCCTCTCTATTGCAGATTAATCCATTGTATAAATTTAATCCCCATTTTGCCTGACTGGATTAAACTGGTATTCATTATTCATCACGACATTAATTTGCCGAATATGTTACCACTGAAATGAATATAGCGATTAATCCATTTAATCTTCATGTAGATAAAATTAACAGATATTAACTAATTTTAGCTTAATTAAGTAAGTACATATTATATGAGTTTTATTAATTACGAGGAGTTTTAGGCTTCAAATTAAAATTATAAGTACGTTTGTAGTATTTAAAAAATGTTAAATTGTTAAAATATTAAATACCTATGCAAATTTTGAATTAAACAATTAAAAAATATGAAGTATTTTAGAACTTTTTGATTCATGATATTAAATGAAAATATATGAAACTCACTTGCACCAGTTGAGCGCCATTACAACATATGTGTATCAATTATCCTTTTGTAGATTACAATGACCCAAAGATGTCACAAATGGAAAATTCTGGATTAAATTCATAAAATTGGTAAACATTGCACCCATTTCCCTTTTTCGCGATAATCGGAAATTAATATGCTTTGTAGATGTGTCGATGTAAATTCTCAAAAAAATTCTTAGAGGACGGTGATTGTAAAATAAAACAGTCCAACAAGTATCACCGGAGGACGTTGCGTGCGTCAGTCGAAAATTCAAAAGTATTGAATACTTTGTAAAAACAACTTCTAAAAAGAACACTTTGAGTGTTTTCGCTAAAAAGGGAGGTTCCGATTTCCAAATGGACATATAGTGGGAGAGGTAGGGGGGGATTGATACATAGGGAAAGTTGATACATTGACAATTATTTTCAACAAATGCCATTAACAGCCATAGTAACTGCCATTGTAACAGACATTGTAAAGGCTTCTTTTATTAGTAGAGACCATCATTAGCTGGACTTAGCAGTGAAGAACTGGCAACTTTTTTTTTTCTTTCAATTTTGAAGATTTTTAGAATGTGAATGTAATTTTTTTTTTTTAAATAAAGATTTTCTATCATAACTCTTATTATTGATAATATCTTGTAATTATTTTTTATTTGTAAAACACACTGTTAGGGTGAGTTTTACAAGAAATTGGCATTTTGCAGCTGTACTTAAACAAAGTGATTGAAAATCCAAAAAGTCATGATAGGGAGAAATGATACATTTGTATATTTGAAATGTAATAGTTTTTTTTAAAGTTATAAACTAATATAGGACTGTAATGCTCATTATTGATTTACAGCAAGATCTACTGAAACTGGTAAGGAAGAACAAAGAGACTATTCATAGACATTATGTAGGTTACATGGTTACATAGAAAATCAGTGTGGTGATAAACGGTTAGTTCGCTTTGCTCGTCATGTAGAAGGAAAATAGTTTTAATTGCCTGAAAGGGAAGATGTTTTTATAATTATCGAAGGTCAAATTGAAAAAAAAAACCCATTAAATCCACCCGATTTTACTTGTCAAAATGATAGAGTTATTAGTTTTTCTTTTAACCATTTCAGGGGTGGTAGTATGTTTATGAAACCACTTAATTTTAATTCCCAAACGCCACATTGGAACCAGCATTTTGGTAAAATATTTTCCATTTAATATGAAAGTGAAATATAACCCTTTTCTTATTTCCAATTAAATTTGTTGGTAAATTCCGGTGCCATGCATTTATTTAAGAAGTATTGAAAATGCTTTGCCCCTGAAAGGATTAAAAAGATAATGTGCTAAATGCATGTTAAACTGTTTGCAAATCAGCAATGTCCACTTCATTTTTCCTTGCAGCAAGATCTCTAGGATTTTTTTTAATTATTTATTTTCTAAAAAGTGTGTTAATAGGATTGTTTAAATACTAGCAATTGTTTAAATATTTTTGCAAAAAATATTTCTGAAACAAAAATATGTCAATGTCATTTCATTTTAAATTATACTTAAATATTTTAAGATTTACCATAAAAAATTGTATGACACATAAAATGAATTGTCTGCATTTTTTTTTTCAATTTACATAACAATGTATCAAATCTCCCTTGCTAAAGTATCAATCCTCCCCAGTAACGGGGAGATTTGATACAGTAGTAACCATTAAAAATATTTGGCATATATTTTTTGAATTATTATTTATTAAATTCACAGTACTTTTAATAAATGAATAAAAGGTCAGTTTATATGAAAACACGAAAAATTTCTTTAAAAATAGCTTTTAGGGGTTGTAAAAAAACATTAAAGAAAGTGTATCATATCTCTCCTACATCCCCTATTTACTTAACATTTTCCTTTAACAAAGTTACCATATCTAAGTCAAATGCTTTCGTAAAGGTTGATAGAAACCCTTTACTCCTGTTTTAATTGTATCATAATGTGTTACTCAAAATTTAAAATTTCAAAAATTATGCATGATGGGTTTGGAGGACATGTAAAGGACATGTCTTCACAAAACACCAAACTGCACGAAAAAAGTGCACCAAAGTGCACTTTGGTGTCGAAACACCAAAGTGCATAGTTAAAATCCAAATATTTAAATTGATACAAATTCGAACTTGCGACGCCTTTTCTTTATTTACGTTACTTTTTAAGCTGGCCGCCAAGACTGTCATGCATATACATATATTTTTAATTGAAATTTTGAGAAACACATTATGGTGTATTTAGTACAAGTGAAAAGAATGTGTATCTCCGTTTAAGTAAGAATTTGGGATACGTATTATAAATTAAGTTATAAAAAGTTTTAAGTAGCACTAAATCATTTTTTACCACAACTTCTATGCTGTTTTTTTTAATTATATATTTTTTTAGATATAGATAGGAAATATAAAGATAAATTCATTTTTCTCTTCTTTTAGGGAATTAAACACATTGTTAGATTTTTAGTTAAGAATTTTAACTAATTATAATACGGTTACTATTGTAAATAGTTGTAACACTGTTACTATTATACAATATTATCATTAAAGAACTAGTACTAAAAGTATATATGAAGCTCTCATAAACCATAATTAAAGGTGTGGATGAATTTTTTTGCTTCTTATGCAGCATACAATCAACATGAAATCATGAAACTACTTACAACACAATAAGATAAATGTTTGAATTGATGTGTGAAAGATATCCTCAAAAAATGTAAATTTGGAATACATATATGAAATATATAAAAAAGTTAAGGAATCATAAATTGAAATTGAAAAAGAAAATATACAAACGTGAAAATTAATATTTATATTAAAATATCTCGAGCGTCATGATTTAACCACAGTTTTGTCTAATGGGGCAAAGCGAAATAAATATATCACAGCCATTAACATTCACAACATTAAACAAATTCTCCAGGACATTAATGACTCTATTATATGATTACTGAATTGGATATGATTAACTCTCGTGATTAAAGTAACGAACTTATTTGCGTTAGATAATTTTGGCATATTATTTTAACGAATAAACAAAACATGCCGACTTACAACAGAAAAAAATATTTCTAATTATCTAATAATTGATTTAATATATATATATATATATATATATATATATATATATATATATATATATATATATATATTATTACGCAAAATTTGTACATTTTACGTAATTTTTATTCAATTTGTTAACGATTTTATACCATGCCAATTTATACTTTTAACCCCCGGAAGGTCGGTAGGATATTTTTATACCTCTTAATTTTAATAAAGGATTTTATAGAATTTCTAACAGCATTACATTTCTAATTTTACTGTAAAAAAGCTGTATAATTAAGTTTCGCTATTCGAAAGTTCTGAAATGAATTCAACATTACAGATTCACAATTAATTGCCCTTAAATAGTTACATGTAAGATTTTGCACTATATGACTGAAATGCTGGAATTGTGTTAATTCATCTCTAAAAACTATTTAATTCACATATAAATTTTTTCGGTTAGAACGCAATAGATAAACTTATTTAATTTAAAATGCTTAAGTTCACTAAATCTTATTATATAAAATATAAACAAGGTATAGTCTTAATATGTGCAAATAAAAAATATACAAACAAGGAAATATCTTCCTTAAAAATCTTTTGATAGACATCGAAAAAGTAAAATTATGTGTTACTATTATAAAAGTATTATTTTATGATGTCCAATAGCTTTAAAATATTATGAATTACTTATAACGAGAAAAAAATTTAATACTTGATTAAATAGATGAATACAAAACCTTCATTTTAAAAATAAAAACTATCGAATTCATTATACATACAAATCTAGACACACGGCAGTATGTAAGTCCAGTTCGCCTGACATGCAAGTTATATTACACGAAACATTTAAAGTTGTTTTCACCAAATTTTGACCCTCTACTACTGAAAATCTATTTTACCTATGTACTTGTAATGTGAAATACGTAGTAAGACCACCCTAATTACTTAGAATTCAAAATTTTATAAATGACACATAATTAGTTTCTGAGATAATGACATTTGAAAATATCTGACAATCGATAATTTTATCTCTGACTCACTCACTCACTCATAAAAAAGATTTCATATTTCTACTGCAGCTACAAATTTCAAATTTAGTGCGAAGTTCATTTACACTGTAAAACTAAGGAATAATAATAATAAAAAATTCTGAAAATTGATTAATTACCAACTTGGGGGTGTCCCTTTGAAATTTAACTAATTAAATTAGATGCCAAAAAATTAGACGCCAACTTGGCGATATCTCTAAAAGTTCGCCAAATTTCCATAGACTTCCCTTGTAAACCAATAGGATTTACTTGCTTACAGAAAATTAAGAAATTGAGATATTTTATTGCAACAAAAATTAATATTAGGTCAAGGGATTATATTAATTACATTTAAGGGAGTTTGTTAGACGTTTACCATAGCACGATCTCTATTTCAAATGAAGTTATTCATTGGATGAAACAAATTGAGATATTTTAATGAAACAAAAACTAATATTAGCTCGAGTTATTATATGAATTATATTTAAGGGAGTCTGTTAGACGTTTACCATAGCACGATCACACGCGCGAGCGACCCGATGCTGTTCGATTGTCTCTCGGAAACCTACCTATAATTTATAGACAAAATATATTACGACATACATACAATGATAAAGACAATTAAAATCAGTTAAAATTAGTTAAATAGACGTTTCGGCTAATATACTTTGGGACGTCGACTGCAACAATAAAGCCAGAAAAATTAAAACTAAATTTAACCATAATTTAACTTATGAGTTAGAACGGGTTAAGATAAGGTTCAAATATTGGGTAATGCTTTTGTGCATCGGGAACAATTCCCTATATGTCTAGCCTACGCTATTACCGTTATTATAATAAACAAATGAGTTATGTTAATGATTTTATAAACAAATACACACACAGATACACTTTCGCTCGTCTTTGTGTATCGCATTAGCAATCTCCGCCCCCGCGAGAAACATGATTACAAACAGACTAATGGCTGACAAAGAAACAGATATATATATACGCTTGTCCTTTGCCATAATTATAGAAACCCCACCCCTTTCAGGAGCCTAAATACACTCAAATTAATGCCCCCAAATATGAAATATCAAGTTTTCATATAATAATGCCCTTAATAAAAATAAATGACTCGAAGTTAAAAACTTGCCAAGTTCTAGATTTATTATTAATATGCTATCAATAATTTTTATTTTTAAACAAGTAAACCAATGATACAATACTCCAATAGACAAGTTTGAGTGAATTTTACTTGAACTTGGCACTCACTTACCACTTCGTTTCTGGCAGGTTTTTTATTATTTTTATTTATTTATTTATTTATTTATTTATTTATTTATTTATTTATTTTTACGGAACTTGGCTTACTTTTTTCACAGTTATGTTTTTGTTAGATCTTTTACACGCAATGAAATAGAAGAATGCCAGAGAGATATTAGTAATAGAAAAGGCATTATAAATTCAATGGGATAAACCCGGGGTTCCCGAATAACAGAACATAAGTGAAAACTGTCATATGTATTAATTGTGATATCAATATCCCTTTTTTCTGCACATACCAAAGAAATATTTATTATCGATGTATTGTTTTCAAAAGTTCTGTAAATGGTCTTTGACATAGAATACCTGCATACTATTGAAACACAATGTTTGATTTTCTTAAAGAATGAAATTAAAGCAAAACCTTCATTTTTAAGGATAAAAATTATCGGATTCATTATACAATATATGCATACACTGTTAAAATTTTTGCAGCATTCTGTCAGGTCATTCGACCGTTTTTTGACCGTTTTTTTTTACCGTTCATAACCATAATTTAACTATATTCTGACCATAAAATGGCCAAATGGTCAAAATAGTGTTAAAAGTGCGGTTGTGTAACCGTTTTCGGAAAAAAGGTCAAATAACCTGCCAGAACGCTGCAAATCTTTAACAGTGTACTCTCCACCCACTGAAGTACAAGAATGCCAAACAGAGATTAGTAATAGAAAAGACATTAAAAATACAAAGGGATAAACTTGGGCTTCCCGAGTAACAGAATTTAAGTGAAAACCTTCATATATATTATTGGTGATATCAACATCATTTTTTTCTGCATATACCAAATACACACACACTGTTAAAAATTTGCAACATCCTGTCCAGCCATTTGCGCGTTTTTTGTTGAATTGAGTGCCTAATTGAGTGCCATATACAACAAAAAGACCTGCTTACTAGCTGGAAGGAATTAGTTTACATCTATTTCCTCCAATTTACTAATGTACTCAATGTTAAAGTTAAAGACGATGCTTTAAGAATAAAATTTAATTTGATTAACAGTGATTTTTGTAACAGATTTTTTTAAATAAATATATCGCAAAACTTTCATTTGGTACTGCAAACGTACACTTTTGTAGGACAGTGTTCGATAATATTGATCAATTATTCATTAATTGTGCACCAGAGAATTATTGGGTCGATCGGAAAGTCTTGTCATGTTGGGAAAATCAATTCGTCCCGGAAAATTCTGCCCGGTAATTATTATACATTAAATATCGGAATCGATGTCTAATAATTAAATGACAGAATTTTTCTGTACCAATTAATTTTCTGTATTCAACACGACTTTCCGATCGACTCAATATAATGTATTAACGCCAGGTTAAGACATAAATTGATGGCGATTGCTCTGTTACGGCCGGTTTCTCTCACCCTGTTCTTCTCCGTGTGTATATGTAGGTGTAATTTGATATAAATGGTTGAAAGAACAGGTTTCGTTTTTTCTGTAACTAATGTAACAAAAGTGTAAATATATATCTTCCAATAAATCAAGAGAAGCAAATTTTACTCATTTTGGAATTATTTTAGTAGTGCCAATCAGTCAACTTAAGATTGCATTGCAAATAAAATTTTAAATAAACTCTGCTGAACCGCTATAGCGGCTTAACTCTAGTAAATCGGCCGGGAAAAATAAATTCATGACATAGCTAAAAGATATTGGAATTTCATAACACGGGTAAATTACTTTTAATATTTCTCTTAAATTCACAATATATTGTAATTTATACTCATTTAAATGAGTAAATCTAAAGACGAATGAATATGAAAATTTAAAACGAACTATATCTAAATGCGGATCAATTAGATCTACAGTTTTAAAAATCAATAGGAAATCCAAAAGAGAGATGATACCAAACCAGAAACATTACTGTAAAGTATTATTCATAATCTGCAAGTCATTAGCCAGTAGATATTTACAAAATTCAAAGATAGGTTCCACTGTTCCGAGATATTATTCTCATTATTTCCGACATATTATTTTCCGGACATGGAAATGTATGATTATGTAGATTTTCGCTGTTTTAGTGACTCAGCATTAAAGCCACAGGAAGTCTTATTTATCTTAGATATAACAACAATAACAGCATAAATATAACTTTTGTTACATCAAAAACTTATTAGCTCTCATAAAAAAGCTAACGTTATCGTATTAATAATTAATGGTGCTATGATTGAAGGTAGACTTGTTGATGTTGATATGGAAAATAAGTGATAGCGCGGTACATTATTTGATTGACTGAAACATCGTAATTCACGGAATTAAGATTTTATCTGGAACTTCGTAGCCATTTTTAAGCGACAAACTATCTTAAAAAACTTTAAAAAAACGATGAACAGGAGATATTGTCCTGTTAGTTCCAATCCCGCTCACTGACTTACCAGAGGGCACTCACTTCATGACATTGAGAGCAATAATCTGTGGTGGTCGAGGCACTCATGATTAACTATAGATTCAACTTTATAGTCCAAGATAGACATAAAAACAGATGCAGATATGCAAATACTAGAATCTAAAAGAAAAACAATTTTCCAAAACATTTGTTTATCAGAACTCTAAAAACCACTTATAGAAATTGGAAGTTTTAGTTCTTTATTGAAAATAATAAGAACAGTGGCAAAATATAAAAGATTTGTTTACAGTCTATGAAATCCAATTAAACGTGAATATATATTATTAGTTGAAAAAGGTTATTGCAAAAGTAAATTGTTGACGCAGCTGTGGATTAAATGGAAGAACAGTACTTATGAAATTCAAATTTAGTTCATCAATTTAAAATTTCTGAGAGACATGAAGATATAAAATTTGGAGATGTTGTCATAGTAGTTGGTACTGCTATATCTAATCTGTTTATAATTTATATAGATTGTGAGGAGTAGGAATGATAATTGAAGTAATTCTTTGCAAAGATAAACTTACTCATGCATGTTCAATAAAAAATATAAAGGTTTGCTGTGAAAGAATTACAACTTTTGTATCCTTCTGAACGAATAATTTGGATTACAAATGATTTTAATACTTGATTTTGGAATTTGTTTAGTTTTTTCCTATTAATATTTGAATATCTAAATAGGATTTGATATCGTTCTGTACATGTAGATTAGAAAAATTCTATTTTATCACATGTAGGTTGTGATTTAAAGTCATTTTTATATGAGAATGTGTTTATGCATAGTTATCGTTATGTATGTTCATCATTCCAGGTGGGGAGTCTGTAAAGAATTATATCGTTTTAACACTCATTTGAGCGATACATGGATGGCCATGGCTCTACTTATGATAGGGTACTCATCCCTCGGTATCCTCTTTATGTATGTGATAGAAGTGGTTGAAAAAACATACTTCGTGATTTTCTGTAAATAATATAATCTTCCAATTAAACTAGATATGTGACAGATACCTGTTTTGGATTTATTGAAGTAACTGATAATCAATCAAATTACCGTAGTTTTTTCAAATACAGCTTTAATTAAAAACCACTGAACCACAATATATAGCTTTACCTATCGAAGTCCGAATTCTTTGTCTTACATTCCGAATTCTTTGTCATTTATGCATCTAATCGAAAAAAAAAAGAAATTAACTCAATTCCACACATTTCTATATAGTTGCAGATTGCATGAAATCAACGTTTTTTAAATATTTTATAGAATGTTTGATGTTTTGTTTGGTCACTTTGCAGGTACGGCGCCATGTATGAGGAAATGTTTTAACATATTTTACTCGCACAAGTCACAAAATTTACTCACATTGGAAATTTTCTTCGACATCCGATTTTCAACGGATTTACAGTTTTTAGGTTGCATTAACGCCGAAAAACATGTTTATACTAAATGTATGTCTGTTATTACGTGCATCCGTTATACCATTGAAAGGCGTATGAAGTTTAGCATAGAATTAAATGAAATTTCATATATAAGTTTATGTCTTATGGCAATCAGGTCCTCCTTGAATTTGGAAAAAATTCCGCTGGAAGAGGGCGCTTTAATTGCGATTTTTGTGCAATTATCATCATTGTACCACTGAAAAGTGTATGAAGTTACGCTTAGAATTGAACCAAATTTCATATTTGTGTGTTTCGCTATTGTATGCAAAATCTTCCTTGAATTTGGAAATATTCCACCGGAAAGGGGAACTGTAATAGAAAATTTTTGTATAATTTGCTCGATTTTTCTTCGTTATGTTGAACATCGACGGTTCCTGCAGCAAAGACAACTATGCATTCTGCTAATTGGGCCATTCGTATGCAGCTGACATACAATAAAATAATGCAAATTATTGACTTTTTTTTAAAAAATAATGATTGAGTTTAACTCGTCTTTGCTTGGATATATTGACTGAAGCAGAAATTTAAAATAAAAGTCGAAGATGGTACAGTATTGAACTAATATTATTGAAGCATTAACATTTGTAACTGACATTTTGAAATATTAAGAATTATGAAATAAAAGAAAGTTTTGGCGTTTGGCACATGCAACTTGTTCTAATTTGATTAAAGAAACCCCTTCATCTCTGAAAGCAATTTCGTGTGAACCGTACTTTAGAATGCGAATTATCCGAGGTTTTGTTGAATTTTAAAATGGGTAACGACTTCTAATCCACCTTCTGTATTAAAAGGTTATATTTATTTAATATATATTATAATATATATAATGGAAAAATATTCATTAATTCTCATTCTCAGTCATAAATCATCATTAATTCTGATAATCTACAAATTTGTTTCAATTAACGAGCACATTTCCTGAATTAAAATATAACAAACAAAAAAAGGCATTTAATTTTGTAAATATTTTCTATACTAAACAAACTTCAATAAAGATAGAATTCGTCCTTATTTCAACAACGAAATGTATATATATATATAGATTTATTTTTTATCATTTTCATAATGTCTCCATGCTTAACTCGACGATGCACTTATTACCATGATAAATATAAAAAATCCCTGCATTTCAATCTCTGAATCACTTTACTTAATAAGGTTAATAGGGAATAAAATATTCAAAATCGATAGTTCGTTAATATGTATTAGGTGATAGGCCAATGAATATATATTCGTTAATTAGTTTAATTTTATTATTTATTTTATTTAAGAGATTAATATGGCGAACGAAATCTCAATTAAATCCAAATTTCGATAAAAAGTTTTATTTGAGTAATAAATTACTTTAATTACAGAGGTATAAAAAATAAAATTGTCGGTATTTAAAACCCTAACTCGTTAAAAAAATAATTTTTTAGAAGAAAAAAATAATAAAAAGATCTCAGTTTTCCTGTATGAATAAAAATCTGTTTTATGTATTTAAAAATTTTATATGTGTAATAAGCAGTCAATCATAAACAATTTGTATATAGAAATTTCCGAAGAAAAATATTTTATGCTTTTAATTAATAAAAAAAACAGTTATATCTGTTAGTTTTGCGTTTCTATGTATGTTTAAAAACTAAATATAAGTGTCGCTTTCAAACAGAAATTGCATCAAACAACAGGGTGTACAAAAAAGAATATTCCAATTTTACAGGGGTATTAAAAGAAAACAAAAATAAATGGGAATCAGGTGGTTTCGTTTAATATTCCTTTCAAAACATTCTATGCCTTTGCAAAATTTGTTAGTTCCACATTTCGCAACCAGGGGGCGCACTATATTCTACACAAATCTCATTTAAAACGAAACTCCGTTTTACAACCTATCCGTAGATATATTAGTCGAGGGGATCGGGTCTATACCATCCGAGATAGTTAGGCGCCTCCTGGCGGTAAAATGTGGAATAAAAATAAGTAAGGCTATGGTTGATAATATAAATGAGTGGCCATATCGCTGTGTGATGATGTATCACGTGAGGGGGGTCGACAAAAGTTAGAAAAAAACCCCGGATGAAAACAGGGGAGATTAGAAAAAATGCTTAAAATACACAAGTTACCGGAGGTGTAAATAATATAAGGCTTTTTGAAAAATTTATGAATTTTCGTGCGATTGCAAGTGTTCTGCTATAAGTATGGAAATTTTCAAGTCCCCGGCTTAATTAGGGGGTGAGTTAGAAAAATTCCTTAAAATACACAAGTTACAGACAGGAGGGGTAAATATTTGACTTTTCAAAATTTTATGATTTGTCGTTTGATGTGAGGTGTTCAGCAAGTATGCAAAATTTCAAGTATGCAACATATATAGTTTCTGAAAACTCGCTCTGTGACAGACTGGCAGAGATACAAGTGAGACGAAAAGGGTTTCGTCAGATGAAGGAAACCCTAAAACGTACAACCATGTTGTTCATCGGAAACAAAAAATTACCTCTGAAAGTTTTAATTCAACACATTTATAAGAGTTCAGTGTGAGCCCCTCAGGAAACATGATCAATATCGATGCGGTACGATAATTTATCCAACACATTTCTCAGCATGATTTTCTTTTGGGGCCTCATAAAAGATCAGGTGTTTGTTGCAACGCTGCCAACGGACGTTGAAGAACTTAGGACACGCGTGTCTGGTGCCATTGAAAGAGTCACACCGCACTTGTTTTAAGAAGTGTGGGATGAGTCATCGTACCACCTCTATATAGTTGATATTTCTGCAAGGATTCACTTTGAACACTTATGACTGTGTTGGATATAAACTTTCAACTATTATTTTTGATATCTATTGGAGAACAAGTTTGTACATTTTTTTTTTTTTGAAATAAACAAAAGTACTACGTCTGAATTCATTAATATTTATACAAACTTTTCAAAATAACAGACATTACATTACATTACATTACATTAAAAGATAAAAACACTGAAAACAATTTAAAAGGACGTTTTGGATTCATTCTGAATCCCTCATGAGCTATTTCATAATAATAAGACTTTTACGTAGGTATTAGCTGATGAGGGATTCAGAATGAATACGAAACGTCCTTTTAAATTATTTTTAGTGTTTTTATCTTTTAATGCAATGTAATGTCTGTTATTTTAAAAAGTTTGAATAATTAAGGTTGTACTTTGTTTTCTATTAATAACACTGTAAAGTTGGGTTATTCATTTATGTACTCCCTGTATAAAACTATACAACAATAATCCGATTTTGGAAACAATTTTTGGCTTTTTCTGTGCCTATCATTTTACCTTAGAATTCTAAGCAAAAAGTCATTCAGTTAAAGAGTTTAGATATTATGGTGGTTAAAATTTGGAAACTCTTGATGTTAAAATCTTTATAATTATTGTAAAACAGATTGCAGTTCCGGTAGTTCTTTAACCCTTTATCTATTGACGGTACTTATAAGTACCATTAAAATAATTTGTTATAAAATT
Organism: Maratus speciosus; assembly: GCA_963932465.1. Lineage (NCBI taxonomy): Eukaryota > Metazoa > Arthropoda > Arachnida > Araneae > Salticidae > Maratus > Maratus speciosus. Next base: position 548,191,620 of record OZ010791.1, read on the forward strand.
CCTTTAATACATCGATTAGTATTAATTCAGTTTAGAATGAGTAATAGATGTATAACTTTATCTTGTTCCAAGAGCTTTATTCGTTAAACAAAACAGAAAAAAAATTAAAAAGAAGATTTTTTTTAAAATACCAAACAAAATAAACTAAGACAGACTTGAGCACAGTTAAAAAATAAAATTTATAAAGAATATACTTAAAAACAATTAAAAATACAATATGTAAACGTTTCGCCAAGCGACACGCAAGGCATCATCAGTACAAAAAATATCCATTGCATTTCAAATGTCAGAACAAATCAAGAACAGTTACAGTTATTTTTTACATATTGTATTTTTAATTGTTTTTAAGTATATTCTTTATAAATTTTATTTTCTAACTGTGCTCAAGTCTGTCTTAGTTTATTTTATTTGGTGTTTTAATGGTTTTTAAATTCAGGCGTTAAATGTATATGTACTGTATGATTACTTTTGTCTTTGCATCTTTTCAGCTTCTTTGGGGGTGGAGGAGGAATTTTTCAATTCATAAATATTTCTATATTTCTATTGCAAGGTCATTATATTTGTACATTTCCTAATTCTACTAAATACTAAGAAAAATATTTAAAATAAAAGATTTGAATGAGGTTATAAATATTGGACAAAATCTCTATAAGTTCAAATTTCAATAATTCTTCTAATGTAGTTTCACAAAATCACGAAAATATTTAGAAGATAAAATTTTCATGAATTCATAATTCAGTACATAAAGGGTTAAGAATAATTTAAACTTATTTTGCGATTTGAGTTATTATTTTGGACGTGCATATTTCAGGTTTCTAGAAATCAATTTCTGTTTTAAAATATTTCAGATTTTTCTTACTATTTATGTGGTAGATGTACAATTTATTTAATAGTATCCCACGAATTTTTTAAGAGAAATTTATTTCCACAAATTTCAAATATTCGAAAAAATTACAGCTTGTTTCGCAAAGTATTGAGTTATGTCTAATATTCTGCAAGTCTATCAATCTGTTTTGAAACGATTGCAACTGGTTGTAATATTTGAAGTTTAGATCTTTAAACCATCACAATTGTTTTAAACGACTTGATCCAATAACTTCCCTTCACGCATTTAAGATTCTTTTTTCCAGAGAAAAAGAAATAGTCCAAGAGCTGTTAAACATTTTAGGGAAGGTATTTGAGGCACCCTGAAAATTTGTGCAACACTTCTTTTGTAATGGCTGAATACAAAATCGAATGTCTGGCTGAAGTATCGTGGCCCAAAAACTTTGCCAGACGCGTGTCAAGTGCCATTTCTTGACTACCCAAAAAAGGTATTCGAGGCATGCTGAGATTGAGACAGAATAATATTTATACTTAGAAAAAAATATTTTGAAAATGAGAGACACTTTAATGGGCACAAAAACTGTGCCAAACACGTGTCAAGTGCCATTTTTGCCAGTATAAATATTATTCTGTCTCAATCTCAGCGTGCCTCAAATACCTTTTTTGGGTAGCCAAAAAATGGCACTTGACACGTGTCTGGCACAGTTTTTGGGCCGACTAAAGTGTCTGCCATTTTCAAAATATTTTTTTCTAAGTATAAATATTATTCTGTCTCAATATCAGCGTGCCTCAAATACATTTTTTGGGTAGCCAAAAATGGCACTTTGGGCCACGATCCTTTAGCCAGACATTCGATTTTGTATTCAGGCTTCATTAAAGAAGTGTTGCACAAATTTTCAGGGTGCCTCAAATACCTACTCAAAAACGTTAAACAGCTCTCCTACTAAAATGTGATTTGAAAATTATGTGTAATGCTATCTTAAATCACTGAAAATTTCAAAGTTTGTACATTTTCAGTATTAAGACGACATTCTAAGCTTTTATTGAAGATAAATTTAAAGAAAATATAATCGCACGTCGAATGGATATTTCTGTTTACTTTTGGAAAAAATTGATGAGCAAAAAATATGAGGTGTTCTTCTCTGCATTTGCACATTTACAATTAGAATTAAGACATACAATCACATACATGATGTATATGACTTGTAGTAGATGGCAAACAAGTTAAACGTATACTTAATTTTAGCATATACTTAATTTTACTGAAAGAAATAAATAGTCCAATGCATACATGTGTTATCTTTATTAGTAAATGTACTTTTGTTTCATAATTCCCTCTTTCTGTACGCTATGAGTGATGCACCCAATTCATTTATTGGGTATCGAAATTTACATTTCACGTTTGTAATAAAATAATTTTTGTACTTAAGATATCATTCTTACTTAACTGAAATCGTTCTAGTCTTTTGAGTCATACTTTTGTTGTATAGCAATGGTTATTAACTCTTTATGCCTATGGATGTCGACTGTATATTGTAGTTTGTAAAACATTCGCATGAGATTCAGTATCACAAGATATTTAGATGCATCTATACTTTCAACGGACATTAGCAAGTTTTGTACATACGAAGATAAAAGGGTCGTAAAGATATCGTAAGGTGACCTTCCATTTAAAATTTTACAATGCTTTATTTAGAAGAAAATATGACATTTGGAAGTTAGTCGTCGTAATTTAAAAACTTCTATAAACAGTTAGAAGGTTAAAAAAGGCAAAAAATAAATCTGTACCATAGCCATTAATTAAACTTCATGAATGAAACTAAAGTAATGTGCTATGAGGGATGGTATCTTTTAAGATTAACGGTATCAATATAAAAAGTAAAATAAGCTCTGGATCTGTTCATACAATCATTAGTGAAAATGCAGCCGAAACATTGTTGTCAGGAACTCTGTACTTAGTTAAGTAACACATGGAACTTCATAAATATGTACGCATTCCTTTACTGCATTAACTCGATGTAAAAAGAATGTTTCATTGGTGGAAACTCTATAAATAATTAAAAAAAATTAGTTGTTAAAGACGAGGATCCTAACCTAAATCACAAACCATGCTTTAAAGCATTAAAAATGTTTTGTACAAATGCAAATATGATTATAACCTGCAGGAATGACCAAGCTAAGCACCGTCAAAATTAGCATTGTGTTTATATCAATATATTATTCCAACTGAATCATTTTTGGTGTTTTAGATACAATTAGCTTGAACCCTAGCCATAGTGATCCAAAATGATCCGCTAATCGATTTTTTTCGAATATGCGACCTAGCTCAATGCTCTTCTCGATGCTGAAAACGATGAGATATAAAATGTAGTGAAAACCGTTAGTCATTTGCTACAAGTTGACTCAAAAATGACCTACAATTCGAAATTTATCGAACATGTGACCTATTCCAATGTTCTTCACCTACTGGAAAACGGTATAATAAAAAAAATTGTTAAACCGTTTGAAACTTTTTGAGATACAGTTAAATTAAACCGCAGCCATTATGACCCAAAACGACCCACCAATAGAATTTTCTTGAGCATGCGACCTAGCCCAATGGTTTTTTTGTGCCCAGAAACCAACAATACAAAGTTCTCTCAAAATCGTTTGAGCCGTCTTTTAGATGTTGTTATTTTGATCCTGGCCCATTTGGACCCAAAATGACCCACTGATTGAATTTTCTTGAGAAACCCACCTACCCGGATGGTCTTATGCCCGAAACGGTATAATACAAAATTTTGTCAAAATGTTTTGAGTTGTTTTTAGAGATACAATTAACTTTACTATGGCCCTCTAATAGAATTTTCTTGAACATTTGACCTAGCGCAATGGTCTTCTCGAGGCCGAAAACAATAGAAAACAAAATTTTGTCAAAACCGTTGGAACCGTTTTCTAGATAAAATTAGCTTGACCCACAGTGATCCAGAAATGAGTCATCGAGTTTTCTCGAACATGTGACAACTTATTAGCCCAAAGGTCTTATCGTAAACCAAAACTGTAAAATATAGAGTTTAGTGAAATCGTTAGAGCCGTATTTTAGATAAAATTGGTTTTACACGCAGTGACCCGAAAATGACCCACTAATTGAAATTACTCGAACATTCACCTAGCCCAATAGTCTTCTCGTACCCGAAAACTATTGATTCAAAATGTAGCCGAAATCTATTGAGCCGTTTTCTAGATAAAATTAGCTTGACCCACAGTAATCCAGAAATGAGCCATCGAATTTTCTCGAACTTGTGACAACTTAGCCCAAAGGTCTTACTGTAAACCAAAACTGTAAAAGATAGAGTTTAGTGAAATCATTAGAAACGTATTTTAGATAAAATTGGCTTGACAGACAGTGACCCAAAAATGACCCACAAATTGAAATTACACGAACAGGTGACCTAGCCCAATAGTCTTCTCGTATCTGAAAACGGTTGATTCAAAATGTAGTCAAAATCGATTGAACCGTTTTCTAGATAAAATTAGCTTGACCCACAGTGACCCAAAAATGAGCCATAAAATTTTCTCGAACATGTGACTTACCCCAATGGTCTTCTCGTAATCAAAACTGTAGAATATAGAGTTTAGTGAAGATCATTAATGCCGTTTTTTACATAAAATTAGCTTGACCCACAGTGATCCAAAAATGGCTCACTAATTTACATTTCTCGAGCACGTGACCAGGCCCAATAGTCTTCTCGTACCCGTAAATGGTGGGATACCAAATGTAGGCAAATAGGATTGAAACGTTTTCTAGAAAAATCAGTTTGGCTCTCAGTGACCCCAAAATGACCCATTAATCGAATCTACTCGAAAATGTGACTTAGCCCAATGGCCTTCTCGTAATCGAAAGCTGTAGATCATAGAGTTTAGTGAAAATTGTTAGAGCCGTTTTATAGATAAATTTAGATTGACCCGCAGTCACCCAAAAATAACCCACTAATTGAAATTTCTCGTACAAGAAAACGGTTGGATAAAAAATTTAGTCAAAATCGATTAGGCCGTTTTTTAGATATAATTAATGTGGCTCTGACCCATAATGACAGAAAATTACCCACTGATCCAATTTTCTCGAATATGTGACCCAGCCCAATGGTCTTTTCGTGCCCGAAAACGGTAGGGCGCAAAATTTAGTCAAAATTGTTAGAGCCGTTTTTAAGATAAAATTTACATACACACACACACACAATGTTTGCTCGTATTATAATATAAGATTATTCTGAGATATACTTAAATAAAAAAAGTTTATCGGTGTTTTTCATGAAGGCATTGGAAATATCTAACCTCATCCCGTATCAATTACATTGAAGGGATATGAGAAAGCTGTTAATATAAACGGTAAAACGATTTCTTTTGTATAAAAAAAGCGACTGATTTAGAATTGGAAAGGAAGATATTTAAAAGCCAGATTCTTTTTCTAATTTGGCTAATCCCATAGTAATCTTTCCACATTCAATTGGTACTGTCCGCTAATGTGGTAGTTATAGAATAACAGGTTATATCTGTACTGAGAACGATCGAAATACTCTTCTAAAAATGGAAGAAATGTCTTCTAAATTAGCAAGGGTAAAATTCTTTAATATACATAGGCATCCTCCGACTTACGTAATTAATGCGTTCCGTAAAACTTTGCGCAACTTGAATTTTACGTAAGTTAAGTAAGTATAATGCATAATAGTATATAGTATTAATATAATATATATCTATATATATATATATATATATTATTTACACCGTATTATTTTATAAATAAAGCATCATGCGACAGTATTTACTCGTATATAAACTATAAAATAATGAAAAATATAAAGTCAAATTTAAAGAACACTTTTCAAATATCTTGCGGAATACGGGGTTTATAAATCTAACATTGATGAATTGATAACAATTTTGAATCTACATCAAACGACTGTAAAAATAAGAAATAATTAAAGAGTACTAATTTAACCTATTGGCCATGAATTTTTGATGGCAAAATAAAGGAATAGCAATATCAAAATAAAATAATCCTTGATAAGCACAAATATCATTTATTATATTACTACTATGAATAACTAACAACAAAGATTAAATTGTTTTGTTATAGATTTGATTTCATATATAAATAAAATTATATCTATATCCAATATATAAATTATTATGATTGTGTTTTATATCTACATATTTTATTTATAAAATAAATATCAAAAGCATGCAATTGCGAATCAAATGCACAAGTTGCTTAATACGTAAGTCGGGGATGCATGCATTCGATTAAAAGTATGCATATTTGCATCAGTCTGTAAATAATACAATTAATAAAATTCTAACTGTTTATACTTATAAGTAATTGCACAAAGTGTTAAGATTAGCTTTTCTAACAAAATGGTCGCATAGATTGTTTCAGAGAAAATCTATCTGAAATAATAATTTTTTGACAAATGGCGATGATTGCCTGTTACTTAAAAATGTAATGTAACGTAAACATTTTATACTCCAGAAAAAAATACAAATTTTTAAATACGTTTTGTAGGAAGCCCAGTAGCGAAGTGTTCAGCACACCTGTTTATCTCGCTTAAAGATTGAGAGTTCAATTACCGGCTGGTCAATGTTCAATCAACCTTTTATCACATTATGTTAGATAAAATAAGCGTGGGTCCGGGTCAGCATAATCCCCGAGAGACTGGGATGAGGCTGACCAACTGGCCTGGACATAGACTTAATAACACAGGGAGACTAGGATAAAGAAATCAGAGCTGGGCTCTATAAGAACTTATCCTTAATGGATCGTAAGCTACAGGTACAATTAAATGTTTTATACAGGTGACTGCAAAGGATTAGCTTCCAGAAAGACCAGCCATGCTTTCGACAGCTTCAGGAAATTGTTCTTTACATTCTCATAATTCAGTCTCTCACTTTTGGCTAATCAGCAAATTATTAGCTTTTTTCGTTATTTTAGGCAATTATTTTGTCTCAAAATCACGCAATTTATAACGAAACGGAAAGCCTCATATATTTGAAGAAGCTGTTTCTCATTCATGGCCAAACTCAATGTGTTTTAAGGAAACAGTTGCGGTAGCTGTTTGCCGAGAGGGTACTGTAACTCCTTAAAATCTTGTCATATCAGACTTTTGCTAATATTGTAATGTATTTTTCCTAATAATGCTGTGTATTATATACCAGCAAGCAACATACTTAGCAATCAAGCTGTAAATATAAAATTCATCTACATTCAGTATTTTCTTTTGGAGGGGGGTGGGTGTAACAAATTTTAACTGAAGACTAAAGAACGGATCTGTTATTTACATACTTTATTTGAGATGACATGAATTCTGACATAAATCAGGGAATCAATTAAGCTTATTTTACTACCCTTACCCGCAACGTGTATGTGCCGTATTGGGTGCGCAGAATTTTTAAATTTTAATACCAGATTTTCTGAACAGAATTTTTCCTTTGTTGAATAGCATATATTCAGTAGTTTAATAAAGTGACTTTTGTTGTTTTGCGGGTAAAGATTCAATTTCGTGTGAATACATTAAATCGTTCAATAAATTTTGCAAAAAATTATCTAATAATTTTCCGTGCGATTTAAACTTATGTTAAAATTTTCTACAGAAAATACTGAAAAGGTAAAGATGCTGGCAGTCAGACAAATATGTAATTGAACAAAATAATTATAACGTATAAACAAAAACTGAAAAATTAAATTGTTATAAATTAAATGTAAAAAACATTTCTTTCTACTCCAATAAACATAGAATAGTTTTATATCGTTTAATGTACTGCGAAATTGCCTTACTTTTACTAATTTAGATTTTCCATGTGTGTCCACAAAAATATTTTTTTATATATAAATTAACAAAACATATATAGAACTTTATTTTTCATTAAAACTATTCACATCAAGTTATCTGTTTATGTGCTGAGTAAAACATTATCGTCATAATCAAATTATAAATTTCAAATATCTCCATTGGATCTGGTATTACACGCAAATGAGGGCTTGAACAACAAAGATAAAAAAGAAATACGTGGCATTTTTGTGTGTGTGTGAGTAAAAATTGCTCTTTTTTAAGATGGAAAAAATAAATCAAACTATAAAAATTATTTATCATGTGCAGAAATACTTAATTCATTGAATATAAATGTTCACCAAATTAATCACTTGTGATTAATTGTTTAAGATAAAGCATTTTAAGAATATAATAGAGATATGTATTAATGTATTAAGAAAACTAGATTTTGATTGAATTGATTTTATTATTTGTAATTAAATGGTATCTGATATAAGTAATTTAATGTTATGAAACTGGTATGCTTAATGAAAAAAAAATGTTTCATTTGTCATTCAAATGTTTTGTCTGCAGAATTCATATAATTACATAATTAAAATTATGTATATGCCTAATAATAAAATTATGTGAAATACGACTTAATAATTACTGTTTGCAAAGAATTAGTATCATGAAAAATCCCAAACAAATTTCTGATACAGTTATTTTTTCTGTAGCTAATAATCATTATAGTCAACATCAAACCATTTAATTGTGCATGAATCAGATATTCCATCTAATTAATTTCAACGTCCAGCGAAAAATATAATTCAGTTTATTTATCTAAGAGATAATTCTATTTAAGATGGAAAATCTCAATTACATGATTTTTTTTTTTTTTTTTAAATACTGCGAACATACATTGTTTAATTTGTAGTCATATGCATCACAATTAATAAACTTCAGCCCTATGTTTAAAGTAACTCATAATAATATACATTATTTCTATTCTCATCATCCATTTTTTATGCATTTACAAAACCCAGAACAAGAAAGGAGGTATCACTCGAAAGGATTTTGAACCGTCTTCTGATATAGTACAGTCGTGGAAAAAAAAAAAAGTAAACACCCCCTACTAACTATTCAACAAATTATCGTAGACGGAAATTACTGGTACCGAACGATTTGAAATAAAGTCTACTTCTAAATGACGTATATAAAATTTTTTTAGGGGGTCATCTACATATTAAAACGAACCCAAACCTCATTTTTTTCAGCGACAATACCCAATTTTAACGAGATATTTCAAATCTTCGGTTCAAAATATGCCTAGACACCAAATTTCAAGTCATTTGAATGATAAATTTTTGAATTATAAACATTCAAAATTTAGTGCTTCTAATGTTAAATTGCATTTTCATATTTTTATTTATATCTTCTGAAATTATGCTCCTAATGTGCTATTTTTTTTGTTTAGAAATAAAACTAATGGGCCCAAACATAAATACGCTGAATTTGCAATTTTTATAATTTTATGATATGAATTATGAATTATGAAATTAATATTCGAAAAAATTATGAATTGCAACCTACAATTTTTTTGATGGATTAGATTTATTAAGTCCTGCTTTATGAAAATCCCAAATTTCACATTTTTCTTCCAAGTAGTTTTCAAATTATGCTTAAAAAAAGGCAAAATGATGGTTTAAGGGGCCGTCTATGATTGAAGTGAGTAGATATTTTGAAATTTTTTCTGCTGCCTTGTTATCTAACAGACTGCTTTGACTGCTTAAGGTGCCTTGATCAAGAAGGCGGCTCTCTCGGTTAGCATTCGAGAACCCAACATTAATTTGGATACAGCCCTTAAAATACGCTCGTTTTAAAATAATTATTTTCTCGGAAACTTATGGTACGAATTGCATAAAAATTTGTTTTTAGGCTAATTGAAGGGTGTGGAGTTCATTTGTGCTGTCAGAATCATGTACTGCTATTAAAAAAAAACAAAGTTATGGTTCGTTTTAATATGTACATGGTCCCTAAAGCAAATTTTATATACATCATTTAAAAGTAGACTTTATTTAAAATCGTTCGGTACCAGTAACTTTCTTCTACGATAATTTGTTGCGGAGTTAGTAGGGGGTGTTTACTTTTTTTTTTCCACGACTGTACATTCACATTTCGGTAATAAAAGGTTTTTGATTTAAAATTAAGATAATATAAAATTAAATCAGCATTATTTTAATAAATAAAATAAAGTTTTTTTCTGAAATCAATGTACCACAAGCATAAATAGCGAGTACGGGATTATAGCATAATCAGCAATGATTATAAAAAAATAAATAGTGTAAAAGACATAACGAGTGACGTTTCTGTATAAGTTTACTTTATATTTATAATAGCAAAATTAAAATTGATATATTTAGAAGAATAGATACCAGCGATTGACCAAAGCAGTGGTATTTCACCAGCCTAAAATCTATGCTTTGGTATATGGGATTAAATAGTATTTTATATGTATTCATATTAGTTTTTTCAGGTGTTTCGCCGCTGCCATCGAAATACTCAAGGACAGAGGACACCAGTGTGACGTCATTACAAATCGACCGACTTCTCAATAGTGTAGGAAATCACATCGGAAAATTTTGAATAGTAATTTTCGTTTATTTTATTTGTAAAAAAGCTATCATCTTCTAAAAGTATAATAACTATTTAAACTTACTGGTGAGAATTCGGAAATCCTTAATAAAATTTCAGCCAGATGCGGAAAACCACCGGGTTGCCGCATCTGGCTGATTTTTATTGGGGGATTCCAATTTCTCACTAGTAAATTTAAATAGCTATTACTGTTTTAGATGATAGATATTCCAGAAATAAAATAAAGGAAAATTGTTATTCAAAACTTTCCGATGTGATTTCGAACACTAGTGAAAAGTCGGTGGATTAATGATGACGCCAAACTCGTGTTCTCTGGCATTGAATATTTCGGTGGCAGCGGTTTCGCTCAATCGATTGTTATATTTTCTTCACCATGCCTTTTACTATCTTCGATAACTTTGTACTGTAACATATATGTAATAAATGAGATGATATTCTGGTTTGACGAAAGTTTTTTGCAGATAATTTGAACCTTAAATTTTCTTTAAAAGTTTAAAGTTGCATTTAAAAAATATTAAATATTACCAAAAACTATTATCCTATTTCTATACACATGCAAATGGCACAACGATGAATGAGGAAGAAATTTTTGACGTAAAGCTCTCAAATTACTTTAAAACACGCTGCTTAATAAAAGACTATTTTTAATTAAAAAGTAATTAAATAGTATGAGCTAAAAATCTCAAAAATTGCATTGCGAAATTCTAGCAGAGGTGTTCTGGTAACTATTTTTTATAAATATTTATAACAATAATGTGCTCCGAAAATATGGTGTTGATATTCTTTATTTAAATATACATAATTAAATGTTCCCCGATACAAGCTGTACCGAAATGACGAGTGCATTTAAAAAAAGAAAGAAAGAAAAATTAAAAGTGATAGAAATGCACAATTTGTTTGCAGTATATTTTTAGTAACAGAGAAGTTCAAAATTAATTACGAAATGTAGAAACTGACCGCGCTGCTAAGTAGTATAATTAATATATATATATATATTAGCATACGCGTAGAAGTATGCAAAAACCCTATAACGAGATTTTAAATATATCCAATTTCCAGCAACAATATGGTGCAGTCTAAGAATAATAAACGGTCAGGTGCGAGTATTATTCCCGCTATGGGGGTTCCGAACAATAAATGTATGAATTGTTAACTGCATTATTAAAAAAAATCGTTGGTAAAAGAATAATTACACTGTGTTAAAAAAATATACAATGTAGGGTTGAGTATATATGTATATAATAAAAAAAGTATGAATAGGTATACCATACAGGTTCAAATAGATATGAAGTCTAAATAATATCAAATATTGGTATTCAGTATAACTCTTTTTTTTATCTTCTCCTAATCTGTTTCTGATGAACTCAACTCGGTGCTGACAATAAAAGTAGTGCATATTTAAACTTCATTTGACATTTCATAAAACTAAATTCAACGTAGTAATAATCTTTTCTTTTTACAGTGCAGCTAAAACAAAACAAAACTTGATATTGTGGTGAGTGTGTTTCGAAAGGAGGTCGCAATTATGCGCCGCCGCCATCGTCCGTGCTGAATTCTTCCAGATAGGTTTTAATTAACGTTTAAAGAACGGAAGGCGTATTGAGAGATCCGCTCAATGAATCCTATTCGCGAATACCATAATATTTATAGGATTGATTCTAATTAAATGCGGCTGTTTTTAACACTTTGATAGCATTATACAAATACAGCTTAAAATATATTATCTAGGCTTTAAAATCCGATGGTACATAGAGTACGCAGCCCCTTTCATTATGTATGTCCTAACCATCCGTATCTTTAAAGGTAAATAAATATCTCGGCTAACTACCTACGATTTTTTTAGAAAATCATTATAAACATTGCTTTTATACATCTGCAACGTTAGCTACCTCCAGCGCTCCTTAACACCTTTACTGAATGCCCGTCGAAATTTGTGTGTAACGAAAAAATGCGCTTTTCTCAAAAATTAAATGATCTAGGGTAATCGCTATAATTTTCCTGCAAGGTTTAACATAACGCGTACTACCTCTAATTCTTTCTTAATTTTTGTTTCAGTAGATTCGGAAATAGATGGGGGGGGGGGGGGGGTGAGGGATTTTGCGCTACATTTTCGACGATAGCTCTGAAATATAATACCTAAAATTAAAAGAAATGTATTTTTCAGTTCAGTGTTACGAAAGCTTTCACGTGATACCCACACGATATAAAAAGAAAAGACTTATTTTTCAAATAACTCAATTAGCCCATCTAGATTTTTCCTAAATATATTTGTGATTGTTTAATAATCTGTAAATATGTGGGTCAATAGTCTTTATTACTTCCCCCAATTTGAACTTTCCACGTTCCATAGTTTATGCGTAAAATGGCTGTGACAGACGGACAGAGCGACACAGGAGTGATCTTATAATGATTCCATTTTTAATTCTATGCACGGAACCATAAAAATGGCAAAAACCTCCAGAAACTTTAAAAAGAGAAAGGCATCACACGAAGGAAAAAAAGTATTGTTTCAGTTCCGAAGTTTGCAAAATTTGGCGCTACACCTTGTCTATCGTGCACTACCACATAAAAAAAAAAAATTGCATATAATCAAATCTTCTAAAAAGAAAGGCCAATTGAAGCAGTTTCTCATATGATTTCCATAATACAGAGCAGTGATATGGACATCGAAATGTTCGCTGAGAAAATCAAAAAGTTCGATTTGGCTAGGCACCGTCTTGCACACTGTAAAAAAAAATTTGTAAGGTTACTAAGAATTTTGTTGGAAACTGGGATTCCTAGAACTTTTTATGTAACCACAACGAAAGATAATCATGTAAAATTACAAAAGTTTCTTCAGTAACTGTTACTAAATATTGCTTAGTAAACGTACTAGTGATTTTTTAGGGCGTTTCCCAAAAACATTCTTGTAAATTTACTAAACATTGTTTAGTGAAGTTACTAATGCTTGTTTAGGGAGTTTACTAAATAAGTTTTAGTAAATTTATCAGTGAATATGTTGTAAACGTACTATCCATTTTTAGGGTGTTTTCTAAAATTTTTTTCGTAAATTTACTAAATATTGTTCTGTAAATTTACTAACGGCTTTTCAAGAGTTTCTCTAATTAGTTTTTGTAAATTTACTAAATATTTCTTAGTAAACTTACTAGCGATTTTTTAGGGAGTTTACTAAAGAATTTGTGGTAATTTTTCCAAAGATAGTTTAGTAAACGTACTAAGGATTTTTTAGAGAGTTTCCCAAAGAATTCCTTGTAAGTTTACTAAATATTGTTCAGTAAACTTACTAACGATTTTTTAGGGAGTTTACTAAAGAATTTTTCGTAAATTTACTTAGGATTATTTAGTCAAGGTACTAACGATTTTTTTTTAGGTAGTTTCTTAAAGAATACTTTGTGAATTTTGTAATGACTTTTTAGTACACTTAGAAAGGAATTTTTAGTACATTGACTAAGAATTTTTTTCGTAAATTTGCGAAGGATTTCATAGTACATTTACTATGAATTTTTTTAGTATTGCACCCAAAACTTTACATATACTTTAGCAAAAAATTTTTGGTAACTTTATTATAGTAGCATCAGAAAAATTACCAATGATTTTTTAGTATTGTATCTAAAATAGTTTTAGTATTCTCGCCAGAAAGTTTTTTGTAACCGTGCAAGAGATATTGCAGTAAAGTCAAAATCCTTCGATCAAAATAAGTAATATGGCCTGACGTGTTTTTCTGTAATACCACAGCAATTGCCAGCAATTGAAATGTTTGTATGTTATGCTTTAAAAAACTGACTGAAGCTTCACTGCAGATATTCAAATAGGTACAAAATCATTTCCATATTAAATGAGCATTATAACAACAGCAGTAAATAAGCAGATAAGCAGAAACCGATCTTACGGTTTTTAGTTAAATTAAAAAAGCGAATAGAAACAATAATGAAAGTAAAGTATCATTACTGAGTTTATAATGTCTAAATTTTTAAAAAATGTTATCGATACACTGTTAAAAATAAAGTGTGATGTTTCACCAAGAAAATGGTGAAAAGTCGCTGAAATTTAGCTGCAAGCAAGATATTGTCGATAAGTTTTACCAGTTTATTGGTGCTTTCTCAAATACCATTATATCAGTAAAATGTTAAACAATGATTCAGGTTTTTTATAAATCCATTTTTCTGGTGAAAGGTTGAACCATAAATCAGGATTTTTTTTAATCCAATTTTCTGATAAAAGGTTTATCTATAAATCAGGAATTTTTTTTAAATCCAATTTTCTGGTAACAGTTTGAACCATAATTTAGTTTTATTTAATCAAATTTTCAGGTAAAAGGTTGGACCACGAATCAGGATTGTTTTTAAATCCAATTTTTTGGTAAAAGGTTAAATCATAATTCAAGGTTTTCTCTATTCTAATTTTTTGCTAAAAGTTTGAATCACGATTCAGGATTTTCTCTCATCTTTATGGGAAATGGTTACACCGGATTGTAGCTTTCTTTTTTCCCCCTCACTTTGGTTTTCAATTTATCATTTTATGGTGTAATAATAAATAAAATTTCAGATTATGGAGATTATCTTGCAGTAGGAAAGCTTTTTTTTTTTTTTTTTCCCATTAAACCGAAAATTATTTAAGTTTTAATTATTGATTCTATTGTCTTTGAAATATATTTAAAAAACAAATGTAAACCAATTTGATCTAATTTCACAAAGTAAGTGCATTTTTTTCCCCACAAATATTACCATTCTGTCTTTTTACATTTTGGAATATTTCTTCGCACTCAGTTACACTTATAGTCCATTTAGTGTTTGCTTATTCACAAAGAAAATATAAAAAAAATAATAATTTTCTTTAGATTTAAATACATACCCTGTTTTTATTATTGTTTTAATTTAAACAATGTCTGAATAAATTTCTTCAACTAATATTAATTTTTGCACGAGTTTGAAAAGGTTTTTTGCATAATGCACTTAGCTGCTACTTTCATGTTTTTTTTTCTTTAATTTTTGTGAATCTATAGATGCTGAAATTTTCATATTATACAGTTTTGAAATTTTTACCTTCTTTTCACAAAACAAAAAATAAAATAGAAATATTTTTAAATTTTATATTGCAACACAGCTCAATTATGCAAAATTAATTGATTTGAATATAAAACAACAAAAAATGTTTAGTATTTGTTTCTGTTTAACATTCAATAATGAATATAACATTTTTGAATAAATAAAGCACAGACATAATGAATACACAATCAAAGTATATACGTAAACACTGAAATAATCAGCATTAAAAAGGCAGCTATAAGTAGCAGAATCTATTTAACCTCTAATATCAGCTAATACAAAAGTATTACTTTAAACTTTAAAGCTTTTTTTAAATACACAATGTATTTCTATAGTATATTATATACTGTATACAGTAACAGATTTTTTTTATTATTATTTAAGCAGTTTTAGAGAGTTTTGAAACTTTAAGTATTATTACTGTGAGAGGTGAAGAAAACGGGGAAACGAAATTTTGAAGATGAAATTCAGATAAAATTTTAATCAAACGGATATGATGGAATGAATAGTTAATGAAATTTGGGACTGATTATTTATTCACTTAAAGTAACAAATACAGTAGAGCAATTTTTTTTAACCTTTAACTGATGTGAAAGAAATTGTCACATAACTAGTGTGAAGAGGTCTGTGAGACCGCTCCAACGAAAGATGAATAAAAGCCGCGATAAACTTATATGATGTTGTTTTTGTACTAAACTTTTTGCACAGGTGTGTTATAATTAAAATTCATCTATTCAAAAGTCTCTGGTATTAATACTAAAGTTTCAAACGAAACAAAATTTCAGTAGTGTTTGTAGATAAACTGAAATTTGTAAGTATTATATCTATAGTATATTATATACTGGGTTAATTTAATAACAGCAGTGTCGCCCCCAAGCGACTAATTATTCTTACATATATAAGTATTTTTTCAGTATTCCTAAATGATAATCTATGACGACGATTTATTTATTTTTTTTAAATACTCGTAAAAAAGAAAAATATTCACCACCAGCAGCCTTGCAATAGCTGAAAAAGAAATGGTTACAGACACTATTAAATAGCAACAGATTTAAGTTGGTTTGCGGTATGCCGCTCCATTTATTGAAAATACAAATTATATAATCATTAAATTATATGTATAGTATGTCAGACTAATATTTACTGTAATATAATATTATTTTACATAGAGCTTCTCTCAGACAGTTTTAGGAGGGTGCTACACCCTCTCTGACCATTCAGGTCATCAAATATAAAGAATTCTTGAAGCTCAGTATGTTCTGAATCGGGATTTCAAGTCAGGTAAAATGGAATAGATCCAAGCATCAGGTTAATTTCTCCACCTGTTTTAAAGGAAAGAGTAAATATTTTAAGACATAAAATATTTCTTCTGCAGACATAACAATAATCAAATTTCACACAGGGGAATTAATCGAAAAATTAAACAGTATATCCATTCAAATCTCTTTTACAAGGAAATCTTCAGCATTTAAAAAATCAATCAGTGTTCGAAATAATTGGTGGTCGGCTGGTCCGAGAACACCAAAAATTCATTTTGACCACTAATTTGAAAATTTTAATGGTCAGCAGGAACCCCCCCCCCCCCCTCTCTCACAGGGTCACAGGTAAACTTGAATTTTCCCGTCTCAGAGAAAACGGCAACCAAACACAAATCGCACAATTTTATTTATCTTAAAAAATAAAACTGCATTAAACCTTAGTCAATTGAAATATTGGAATTAAAATATCTAAATTAATAATTTTATAGTTTTTTTTTTATGTGCCGTTTATTTAATTTTTAGTTATAATTTTATATTTTATTAGGCTGAAAATTTTGGATAAATGCAAAGAAAGTTTGTAAGAAAAAGCTGCAAAATTCTCCATTTGTTAGGTAGAAGGAAAATATTGTGAAATTCTTAAATCAAATGTGGAAAAATATAGCAAAGAGAGTAAGTTGGTTGAGGGAAAAAATTCGCCAATCAATCGTAATTAACAAAAACTAATGCTTGCCATTTAGCTGCAATAGGGTGTTAACGATTTTAATCAACGATTAAATCATGATTTTAATCAACTGATTTTTTTTTTTAGAAAATTTGTGATTTTAATCAATGATTTTTTATGGTCTATTTCAATGGTCTGTAGGGAAAAATCATTTGTAGTATATATTAGAATGATATTACACTATTTCAAACATATAGAAATTGATACACATCACTGAAATGTACAAAAAGATGCTTACTATAGAACATGATGAGCATAGCATTAATCGTTTATTTATGGGGGGGAAACAAAAGGATTCGCTTATATTACTGTATAAATAAACAATAATTGCTGGAAGTTCGTTATCTGTTGTGGTACGAGTTTTTTTTATTTTTTTATTTAACTAATTTAGTTACTTCGTATGTATAAAATCTGTAAATCATATACAGGGCTGCAAAAAAGATGTATACATTTCCGTTTATTGACGAAATATGTTGAAGGGGAATTTTCAACTGTGAAAATGCCTTTCTTAAATGAACTAATGTTTAGCATACTATTTGGTATATATTCAAATCTATATATCATATATAGCGCCACACAAAGGAATTCGGATATTTTTCCGATGACTGATAATTGCTGATCTTTAATTTTCAAATGTGTTTCGTGTTTTGTAATTTGCTTACTTAGCCATCATATTTAACTTTATTAAACGTTGATTATTTTTTTTTTTTTTACATAATTCTGAATGTGTTGGAAAATTATAATCTGTCGTTGATGGTTGATTATTTTACGTTCTTGTTTAAAAAAATATTTTTATTTTGTATGTGTGTATATATATATATATATATATATATATATATATATATATATGGGCGAGTTGTAAAAAATAGGGTAGGTGGGTTAAACCGGGTAGCGCAGATCCCTCCTTCAGTTGTACTTCTGTCTATCAGCCAACACTAGAAATTACTTGTCGGTAAACATTGTGGCATTTAGAGCTGATTGAAACGTTACTGTGTGCGGATTTTGTTTAGTGTGAAGGAATTAGTTTCAATTACTCTTAAAAAATTGTTTTATTTGATTCTAGATTTTACGCGTATAACCACTTTTTTCAGCATATTAAATATTCCCGAGTACTATATTTATCTGTTTATAGTTACTGTTTATCTTTCCTTTCCTGATAATATTTTAAAATTTTTACTGATCTTTTGCTTATAGGATTAAGAGTAGTGACGCCATGTTTTAAACACTGTCATGTTGGGGTAAAACCGGGTACTTAAGAGTGGGTCAAAACTGGGTATACCCGATTTTGTCCGACAATCATAGACTGTTTTTTAGTATAGTTAATAAATTAGCATAGAATTTTAAATTGCATTCTTAATGCTGTTAAGTTATAATATAATTCTAAATCTATCTAGTTATAATGAAAACATTAATTTTGATTTTGTTTTATATTAAAAAGTGGGTCTAATTTTTAACTTACATTTATGAAATTAAATAATTTGCAATTATTAATGAAATTAATAATGGTACTAATTAACGCATAATTTTATATTATGCTTATTACATTTTAATAAATAACTTTCTAATCTGAGGTGTAATAACTTGTGTTATAGGTCCACTTAAAATGCAAATATATTTCGTGACTTGTTTCTCTAAATAAAATAATCTGCCCAAAATGACAAATAATCCATAAAATCTCAATCCTATATAACTAAGCTATATAATCTGTAACAGGATTTTTTTTTATCAAATATTAAACAGGCAAGAAAATAACCTCTTGATGAATGAAACTTTCCCAGACTCATTTGCTGTATATAATAGGAGTGGATGGATTACGAAAGATGTCTTTATTTTATTTGGTTACAAAATGTATAGATTTTTCTAATCCTTGCTCTGAAAAGCCCGTTCTTTAAATTCATAATAGGTGTTCAATTCATATAAAAGAATCCAGTTAATCTAGTAAGAGAAAGCAATGTATTTATAAATGCTTCTTTCCTTACGCAACGCATCGATTTCAACCCCTTGATGTGTCATTCATGCATCTCTAAGCTCATACTAAGAACAAGAGGTGAAGAAGTTGTTATTTTCCAACTCTGCGCGATCTGTAACAATTTACCAAATTGGAAAATTATTTAAAACTGCATTTTCGAGAGCAGCAATTGTAAATACTGCAATCAGAAGGTTCGAATAAACAGGATTTTTCCCTACAACAATGTTTTTCCAGACCATCTTTTTGCTCCTTTCGGAAGTGACAGAGAAACCCATGAAAGTCATGATAACACACATAGGTCTATGCAGCCACACGTTTGCATAGCTGCAGAAATAAATATTTCTGAAACATTACAGGATAATGGAGCTCAACCTTCCGAACATAAACGAGTTGACAACATCCAGCGTCTTTCACGTCGAGCTGTTCCAGATGCAGCAGTTAACATCACAATCACAGACGTCATCACTCATTCAAAATGTTACATCTACAGAATACATTAGTAAAATTATCCATTCGACATCTTCAGACTATGTAGCCCAGCAATCTGTATTTCCAATTTCGCCTAAAATGTTATTATCTCCCTTCTAAGGAAGGCTTTAGAATAGAGAAAAGGGAAAAACTTATTTTGATTTCTTCTCCCTATAAATTATAGATCGAAAGAGATATTAAGGAGAAATAAGCCAAACAAACTGCAAGACGAAAAAAGAAGTTTCTTTAAAAGAAAAAAAAAAGAAACCAAAAAAGATTGCGGACACATCTTCAGAAAAAGAGGATAATGAAACCTGTATGTTTTGCTATGAACATTACTCAAATTCTAAATCCAAATACAATGTTTGAAATGCCACGGATAGGCACACGAAGCATGTAGTAATGCAGAAGAATATGATGACAAATTCATCTGTGATTTTTGAAGCTAAAAGAACTCTAAAACGTACAGTGTAAAGTAAGCAGGCCCATACAACGTAGAAAATTTGCTAACGAGTTATTTTTTTTACACATGGAAGAACACATGTGCAATTTCGTTTTGTTAAAAATAATAGAAATGTATTTTTTACGCAAGCAACGTTAAGCAAGACCTTTTTGACCAAAATGAGTTTTCCAGTAGTTTTAAATGGATACTCAGTTTTACCCAACCAGCGAGGTAAAACCAGATTTTTGCATACGTTTGAAAAAAGCTATTTTTTTTATATAAACAATTATATATATATTTTGTTTGAAAAGAATGTTTTTAATGTAAAACGAAACCTTGGCTATAATAAAACAGTGTTCAAAGTTTGTTTTCCCATTTCACAGCATTTGAGACTAACAAACTTTTATGGTACCCGATTTTGCCCCACCTTTCATATATATATATATATTTAAAGGATGCTGTAGAAGAAAATAGCATGAAACATTTATTAGCTCCTTTCTACATCTGTTTCTACTAAATTTTTTGGTAACATGCCATTTATCTTTTAAAATAAGCAATTTTTCTATTCGCATACACTTTACGGTAGTTACCGCGATGTATCACCAATATTAACACGTTGATATATTCCGATATTAAATTTACGATATTCTACCAACCTAGCAGTTAAACTTTTGAAAAAAAAGATCAAAAAAGTTTTTCCGAAAACTTGTAGCAATTTATTCCAGGATGATATTTTAGAAGTATCGGCAAATATATATATATATACATATATGCTTTAAAAGTTAAAATCTTCTAACTGATGATGCAATTGATTTTTAAAACCATGAGTTTTAACTCTTTCAAATACATTGGTGAGCGTAGGTCACTTCGCGCCTCACAAAGACTATATTTTTTTCTACCATAAAACTAACTAAACGTCCGTATTTTAACACAATCTTTTTAGAGCAACTCAACAGGCCAGATTTACATTTACCTACGAAAATTTCGAAACATTCGGACAAATATAAATATTTTTTACTAAATAAAATCTGCAAAAACTTCGACAAAATTAGCAAAAACCAGAGTTACATCGTGGTAAAAATCTTACCAGCCTTTTTCCCACTAAATATTAATATTTTTTCACTCGGGCTACGGAAACATTATGTTTTTAACATCTAAAAATTTCAAAGAGTCTGGATGATAACGACAAATTTTAAGAATTTAAAATACTGGAAGAACCTTGTCCCTCCACCACCTCCCTTTCCAGGCATATTTCAAAATTACACATAAGACTCCAAAAATCAAATTATGCTGAATATTAATACCAAATAATAATAACAATACCAAAAAGCATATACTTTCAATTCTCTTTGAAATACTGCAATACATTTAAAAAAATACAAAATTAATCTTTTAAAAAAATTCACTGTCCGAAGTCACTTTTCTGTTTTTCTGCGTATTTTACTGCACGACTCACATTACGTATATATTATTGAAAAATACACACTTAATGTTATACAGTAGCTTTGAAATGACCGAGTATTGATTTGGTTCAGATATAAATGGATTTAAGGGTGAAAAAAATTAGTTTGAAAAGAAAAAAAAAACCCACCAAGATTTTGATATGAAAATAAAATCTATATCTATCTATATTATAAAAAACAAATATATATCTGTGCGTAACGCTGACGTCATTTTGCAAATGGCAGCACTTTGAAATCTGGAATGAAATTTAGCTTTTGCAATTTCCGTGTTCAGCTCGTCGTCAGCTTAAAATTCCGAGTAAAATGAGAACTACATTTAATATTTTTGTTGAACATTGTCACAATTCTATTTCAAAGACCCGTGACCGGGGGGATGTAATTCACAATTATGTGGGTGGGAATCTGGAAATTGTTTTAATCCCTTCCGTTTAGGTCTAAAATGAAAATACTAAGTTTTATCCCACGTACTAGGTGAACATTAGAAAATATGTACATATTTATAGTCGAAAAACACTTTTTTTTTAATTATCTTAACAATATCACAGAACAATTAATTCTTTCAAACATATTGTCAATACAAATGTCGTAGAATTTGCAATTCTGAATAAAATGAGTACCTATATTAATATTTTTGCTGAACATTAAGGTCGCAATTCTATTTCTAAATTTTGCCTTAACCACTAATCAAGAGAGAGAGTTATCAATCCGCCCTGCCTCCGTTTATTACATACATGTATTTTCTTTAAGATGTTGAGGCCCTCGCGATGTTTTTGTAATAATGCTTTATTTTGTATATTTTGAGGATTATAATTTAGTACTTATCGAGAAAGAGGTACATAATTGACAGCCGTTTTACATGCCATTTTTCAACTGATATCGCCAACCTTAAACTTTAGTTAAAAAAAAAAAGAAAAAAAAAGTAAAGCTTTTTTTCAATATTACGAAGGTTTTAAAATTTTATGAACTTAAGATGCTCGTATACTAGTCGAAAATAATTTTTATTAAAACCATCTTAGTCCTTTTCGTAAAATATCGAAGTTTAAAATCGTGCTATTGGTTGACCTATAATTCCTCTAGCGACAAGAATCCTGCACACTCATTTGTTCCCTCGCTCCTCCCCACTATTTTCGACCTCCTTAAATGTGATGCATACGCACTGTTATTCACTATATATGTCAAATTAAATACGACGCATAATTCAAATACAATATCAGAGATCATAAACAATATTTCCCATCATTTACAAATCCTTTTTGAAATATGCTAAAAATCATGAAATAATGCACTTTTTAAGTTATCTATTTGTTTGTAGCGGCAAAGCCGCACCTAGTAGGGCGGCTTAGTACGTTTACTTCTGACCTACGTCGAAGGGATTAAAACAATTTCCAGCTTTCCCGTATTTAATTCCGAATTCGGCCTTTTTTTTCATTTCCTACCACTGGGCTATAATCCGTAATCAAGAGTTTAAGCCATAACTCAAAATATCCAAAATAAAGCCTAAAATAATTACAAAATCCTCCAAATAATACCTCAATAAATTAAAATATATATATAAATTAGAAACAGGGTGAACTGAACCTCGTCTGTTCTGGCTTCAATCACTTGATTTACGAATTAGGCAAAACTTTGCATTATAATTGTAAAAATTCAACAAAAATATTAAGTACACATTTCAACCTCTACAACATCTGTATTGACAATGTTTTTGATAGAGTTAGTTTTTTTAGATATTGCTATGGTAATTAATAAAAATGTGTTTTTTGACTATAAATCTGTACATATCTTCAACCACTCACCTAGTAAGAGGGAGAAAACTTAGTACATTCATTCTAGACTTAAAATAAAGGGATTAAAACAATTTCCAGCTTTCCCCTAATTAATTCCAAATGCGGTCCTTTTTTCCTCCCCTACCACTGGTCTATGAAGAGTTTTAAAGACTAAAACTGTATGTGCTCTAAGTTTTTTTTTTTTTTTTTTTTTTTTGGGGGGGGGGGGTGGCAATTTCGAGTAGGAAGAAAAATCTTGATTATTTATTGTGACAATAAAATGAAACAGAACAGATTTTTTTTTATTATTATTTAAGCAGTTTTAAAGAGTTTTGAAACTTTAAGTATTATTACTGTGAGAGGTGAAGAAAACGGGGAAACGAAATTTTGAAGATGAAATTCAGATAAAATTTTAATCAAACGGATATGATGGAATGAATAGTTAATGAAATTTGGGACTGATTATTTATTCACTTAAAGTAACAAATACAGTAGAGCAATTTTTTTTTAACCTTTAACTGATGTGAAAGAAATTGTCACATAACTAGTGTGAAGAGGTCTGTGAGACCGCTCCAACGAAAGATGAATAAAAGCCGCGATAAACTTATAGGATGTTGTTTTTGTACTAAACTTTTTGCACAGGTGTGCTATAATTAAAATTCATCTATTCAAAAGTCTCTGGTATTAATACTAAAGTTTCAAACGAAACAAAATTTCAGTAGTGTTTGTAGATAAACTGAAATTTGTAAGTTACACTATGAAAATTGAAAAAAAGCACTGGTCTGTGAGACCGGTAACATCAGTTAAAGGATAAAAAAAAGTTTTAAACAGTTTAAACTTTGGTATTGTGGAGAAGGGAGTAAAAAGGGGAGCTGAAATTTCAGAAGACAGGTTAGAACAATGGCGGTTTTATCTTTATTTTTTAAATCAGAAATGAAAAGAAATGCAGAAGAGTTCCACCCCCGATTAAGAAATAATATGACAGTAAAGCACTTTTAAGGACTTTTAAAATTTTGTATGAAAATAAGCACTTTCAAGCACAAAAAAAAAATCCTTTTGAAAAATGCAAGTACTTTTAAGGACCGTATGAATCCTAATATATTGAAAATTTTCCGACTACAGAGTAGTCCTTCACGGGTCAAGTTGCACCAGACACAAAACCGAATATTATACTTAAGTCAACCCGCAACTCGACCCGAACCCTCCAAAAATATTTTCTCGATCCGCAACCTGACCAGAATCAGCCAAAATAATTTTCGGCAACCTGACTCTCAACCAAGACTTATTTCAACCCGAACCCGAAATAAAAGGAAAGGAAATCGTGTTTTATTGATATTATGAAATGTAATCTACAATTACATCTCTAATAAAAATTTATGTTTTATGTAGGAAAATGGACAAATGTATATACTTTAATATTCGAACATATGTGGGTATGATATGCCCACAAGTATTTGAAGTGAGGACAGCTTGTTAAAAAGCGCCATCGATATTCACCATCATGGTTGATCTCAATGACGCTTGGTGACAAGTTGTGACTCAACATGGCTCACAATCACATGACACACCTAAGTGATGTAGGATAGGTGGGGGCTAAAGTTACGCACTTATCATTAATTTTGATTTTTAACGAATACATTGATCTAAACTTATGTGACGACTGATTAAAATGTTGTATTAAAACCTTAGGCACGTTCCACTATCAAACGACATTCTGTCAAATTATAATTCCGTGAGAAATTGTAATTTTTAAAAAACATTGCTCTGCGTATATTTGCCCCATTGGCTGGGCTAAAAGTACGCAGTGATGAGGTAAAGATACGCAATGCGCATTTTTGCCCCATTACGGCCGGAGTTTGTCCCATTTTCACTAAAATGAATGAGTAATGTAAAATAATTAGTAAATTTCGATAGTATTTAAACTGAAAATTCTAAACTAGACCATGAAAAAACAGCGGTCTGCGAGATCGTAAATAGCAGTTAATCTCTAACTGTTGTGAAAAAAATTGTTTCATAAATACTGTAAGCGGTCTCCAAGACCGCTTAATCGTTAATTGAATAAAATGGTTGACTGACTCATAAGAGGCGCTTTCTGCGCTAAACTTTATGCAAAGGACTATTATAGTAAAATTTCCAGCATTCAGAAGTCTTCAGCTATACTTCTGATTTACCAAACTAATCAAAATTAAACTAACATAACTACTTAAATTGAAAATTAAGAGTTAAACTGTGAAAACTGAATATTGCAGCGGTCGGTGAGACCGTTAACAGGAGTTAAGGATTAAGGTTTAAAACAAAAGCGATTCATGAAACAATATTGATTTTTAAAAGTAGGTAGGTAGATACCTAAGTTCTATATAAAAAAAACTTAACTAGAAAAAGGAAAATGTAGTTTACTAACTTATATTAGTTAAGTAGCTATTATATTTTATATAACACAAATTTAGAAATTGTGGAAAGCTTTGCATCTAGCTAAAACGATAGGGCAATGTCCCGTATCTTAAACATGTGCGTCCGAAGAAGGATGCGTACTTTTACCCTATTCTGCAGTATTTTGCTTAACCGGCTACCCATAAGTATAAACAAATGTAATCGAGGCAAACTACCGCATTTAGAAGCTAAAAATCTTTCGATCTCCACTAAAATTTTGGATTTGTAAAAATTCCAGGTACTGTCAGCTAAAGAATAAAGTGAAATTTAAGAAATATTAGATCAAAATTCGAAAATTTA
Organism: Maratus speciosus; assembly: GCA_963932465.1. Lineage (NCBI taxonomy): Eukaryota > Metazoa > Arthropoda > Arachnida > Araneae > Salticidae > Maratus > Maratus speciosus. The sequence goes on from OZ010791.1 coordinate 548,217,748, forward strand.
AACTTACCTCATTTTCTTAGCACAGATTGCTATGTTCCATAAATAGGGAAACTATTACATCTATGCATAAACAAGTCATTAATATTCAGAAAGCATATGAAGCAAAATTACTTCTGATTCTTGAAATAATCTTTTACTTTATACAATTGAAATCTTATGCAACTTTTTTCAACTAGAGATTGGGCTACCATTGCTTCATCTAGTGTGCGATTGATGAAATGTCTAGAATGATCATATTCAAAAATTTTTATTACTACCAAAACAAAAACAAATTTTGCAGGAAAGTAAAAGAATATATAAAATTTATTAAGTTAAACCAGCTCTTTGCATGTTCACCAACATAAATGAAAAACAGTGGAACTTCGAAGGATCACTTTTTGCTTCCTAATTGGTTTGATTGAGAGTATCAACAATAACACAGATTATAAAGTATGTAAGCGGTGAGGGGGGGGGGGGGTTATGAAGAAAATTTTTAAAGTAAAATTTTTATTGTTTAATTTTTTTTTTTTTTTTTTTTATAAACAAAAAACTTTGAATTTTATCCATTACTGGCACATCTGCCCTATACCTAGATTTTTAACCTGAAAAAAAAAATATTTTGGACATTCTTTTGAATAATCAGTCAACCCGAACCCGACACACAAGATTTAAAACCCAAACCGATCCGATCCGAACCAAAAAAGTAAAGTAAACCCGACCCGATGTCGGAATCTAGTATAATAAATACCGATTACACAGCAAGACTCTAATATTAAGAAAGATAATTTTGGTATACATTTTAAGTATTCTGCAGAAGAATAGTGGAATAATTGGCCTTCATTATCAGTCAAAGAGGGGGAGTACTATTCATTGTATCACTAATTAAAAATAAAATATTTAATCTGCTAACCATATTGCAATAAAATTTTATTTATTACATTAAACATTAGAAATTGCACGCATGTAATAAACAACGATGTAAAGAATAGTCATTTGACTGAATGATAAATATTTAACAATAAAATAATAGGATGATTACGCATTAATACCTACTAAAATCATGTTACATTATAATTCGAAATCAAACGGTCTTACTGTGTAGTTCATTTTTACTTATTAGGAATCAAGGAGAATGGAAATATCACAAAATTTAACTCATAAAGAAGAAATACTTACTTACCTAATTTGAAATCATAATCAAGATGGATGCCTTGAACACCTCTGTGGATGCGTGAACAGTCATTACGTCATCATTGAAGTCCTTTCTCATTGGCTGACAGGTGCGACTAAGATATTTCATGTATTTGTACTATGCGAGTGGTAAATATTTTACCCGGTTACAGATAAAATTCTAGTAAACATACAGTTTTCTGTAGTTTTACAAAAACTAGTTTTGTAGGATTACAGATTTTTTTTTACAGTGCATGTACTACGAGATGTATGCAGGGCTCTCCAAATCCTTCTGTACCCGCATAAAATTACGCAGCATGTCTAGGTAGAGTATAACAGCAATCGTTTAAAGTCGGAAAAATTAGGGGGCTTTTTTCTTTCCTTTTTGGAAATCGTGCGTACTTTTGGGGATGTTTAGAGATGATGTTAGGTAACATGGAGTTTTTCTGTGCGAAAAATATATCGATTCCGCTTATTGTCTAAAAGTTTCAGAACAAAATACACTTCAGTGGAAAACCAAATATTTCCGAAATAGATTTCGCTAGCATCCATTTGCTGCATAATGGATTCCGCGAACATCTCGCTTGCTTTACTTGCAGCAGCAAAATGTTTTGGCTTGTCAGAATCTTGTATGGAAACAAGCAAAAGCTTTGAGCAAATACTGTGCATGGCACGACGAAGTGTAACCTGGGCTGCAACACATCGAAGGAAATGCCAGACAGCTCTTCGATCACTTGATGAACCACTTCAAAATTCACCTCTATAACTGCAATTGTAGGGCCTGATGTTTTCAGCACAATCAACATTATCGTTCCCACTTTGTTGGAAATTTTCAAACCATGACTTTATTTTACCCATTTTATGTTCTTTTGTTTCTTTAAACTCACTCTGTAAATTTCGATTTGTTTCAGCAAAACCTGGCGGTGAAATTCCAAGACAAGAAATACCTTCTCTTCTAACTGATAAAACAAATGCGCGCATCAACTTGCAAACTCTCAGCACCGCACGTTAGTAGAAGCATGACGAAATACAGAATGATGATATGACGTATTGAATAACCCACAGCTTTCTCAGATATCCTGCAACGCAAGAATTTCTTTACTAAATTTCAAATTCTGTGTGCTGAAAAATATACTGATGACCCAAGTATAATAAAGGAAACAGTATAATTCTATCTCTTTTCATTTTTCTTTATTTCATTTTCCAAATGCATTTGTAATCTTTGGGACTAGAATTTTTAAACTTATGCAAGGATACTTATTATTTAAAAACTTCTTATAAAACAGTAAAAGCAAAGTTGAATTAATTTTTATGTTAAATTACGTTTTATGGTTAATAATCACATGAATGTAAGCATAAAATTATGAAAAATTCATAAGGTTTTTCAAAGTTTGTAATCATTATCAGCATGGAAAATTATTTATTTTAGTGATTAAATTTCTCATATGACTTTTTTTTCTAAATAGATAACGCTTAGTGTACCAAATAACAAAAATTTTGATAGTTCATAAATCTGATATTCTAGTTCATTTGATTTATCCTACACCAAAAACGAAATACATACATGCCATTTACTTGTGTTAAAGAAATTCTATTTAAGATAAATAATTAGAATCGAATATGAACTTTATTTGAATTTCGTACTCGGATTGATTAGTTTAATGATATCAATCTGAAAATTAATCATTTCCATTGGTATATATAAGATAAGTCATTATAGCTGCTTAATACAGTTAGTTATAACTATAACGCATACGGAGAAAACGTTTTCCTGGTAAGATTTATGTTAGGTTATACTTTTATTCCCTATTATATTTTTTTAACATGGAGATTTTGATTCAGACGATTAATATTATTTATCCTGTGTTCAAAAAATGATTATTTACATATAATTTTATTGGAACTAATCAAGTACAATGCTGCTAATGTAATAAATTATGTTCAATATTGAATAAAGATATTTATTACATTAATGTACTAATAAAAGTCATCTTTAATTATACTGTTTACAAATTCGGTGAGAGAAAGCTATGTGAAAGGAATGTTTTTGATGTTGTGAAATTCGTAATCTTAATTGACTAAGTAAAATATTTAATTTAAATGCAAATTACCTCGACACTACACTCCGTGTGTAAATTTAGTTGCATTGTTAAAAAATAATGGTGTTTATGGATATCAACGTTTTCTTTGGCTTTTATTTAATGTACTCAATTTATTTTTTTTAATATTGTGTGGATAAAGATTAGTGTAGAGTATCTTTAACTAAGAACACATCATAATTGTACATAAGAGAATATCATTTAAGATAATATGTAGTATTAATTATATTTTATGTATGGATGGATTCTATATACATCTACATGACACGGCCGGCGGCGTTACCCAGGCCCGTGATAATAACCTTAACTTAATGCGTGCGTTATCTACTGGTCTATTTTTCCAATCGAACCTCGAAGGATTAAAATCTCGATTCATATTAAAATTATCAGACAAAAGAATATCTCAAAATGGACTTCAATATGAAACATCGGCAGCTATCATCGGGCGTGTTATGCGTGCATCTCCAACCCTTAAAGACTTCATTATTCAAACGAATCTTTTTCAAAATGAAGCTGTGGGAGTCCGCACTGCCTTCAGAAGTGTACACAATGGGTGCTATCAAAGCAATAGTTAGACCATTAAAAAGGTTGTACGTGAAGTTTCCGTGAAAAAACGCTACATTAGATCAAATTTTGGTACGCCTCGTGTATGAGCAGGACATAGATCCATAAATAGGAGTGCTTTTCTTTTATCATTTTCCATTTTCTTTTCAAATTTAAGAAAAAGGTCTAATAAAATATTTTACGTCATCCATACTGCACGATTGTTAAAATACTCATACGGAAGCCGCTTTATGTTTTTAATACAGCGAGATTCTTTTGATTTCTCAATGATTAAAGGGGGATGTTTTATCGGATCCATCTGCATTACTGAATAGTTCATCATGTTGAATAATGATTTTCACACGACTGAATAGTTCATCATGTAATAGTTCATCTGCATTGCTGAATAGTTCATGAAAGATGAAACAGTTCATCTTTCTTTACTGCTTTTTGCACTGTGACAGGGTTCTCTCTTAATTCCCAATATTTTTTAGGCAACATCTTGAAAAACAAGACTGTCTCATCACAATTAAAGATTGTCTTATATTAGTATCCCTTCATTAAAGATAGTAAGTCCTCTTTCCATTGCCCTGCAGTTTTTTCGTCAACACTAGCACTTTCTTCAGATAGGGTACGAAATTCTAAGTCGTATCTTAACACTAGAAAGACGGACATTTTTACTCAAATTTTATAAAAAAATATTTAATGCCAAAATTTTTATTTAAAACTGTTTAAGTTATTTCATTAGACCTTTTTCTCTTTGAATCGTTTAAACTTATTTTATAAAGAAATTTCTGGTTCGAAACGAAATATACTCAGTTGGTAGGGGCCAAAATGGCCCCTCACCGTCATTCTAGTGTTAAATTTGTCCACCCATCCATGTGATTCAGAAAAGTTTTCAATGTATCTGACAGATAAACAGTTTTCTATCTGAGTAGATCAATTTTAACCGGAATGTTAGAGTCACGGGGTTCTTTAAACCATTGTAACAAAACACTTTTTAATTCCTGAAACTTGCCTCCTTGAAGTCGGATTCTCTTCGAAGATTGAACTATGCATTATCGTTGAACATCTAGAATTGCTTCCATAAAAAAAAAATAAATAAATAAATAAATAAATAAATATATATATATATATATATATATATATATTAATGTGGATCGGGAAGATTCGGGAATTTGAAAATAATGAGCTATAGCTTTTTAATAGTTGATGGGCTTTCTTCAAATTTTTTAATAACATTCACTTTAGAAGTAAGCACAATTTCTTTCGTTATTCCATTTCGTTGAGAGCCAAGTCTTAAATAGCTGCAAAAGCTAAAGTTCGCTAAATGAACAGCTACTAAATTGTTAAAACCCAAAGAAATTAAAGAATTGACAGAAAGTGTAATGAAAATCTTTGACGTTATCCATGCTGCACGATAGGTTGTTTGATTACTACAGTCACTAAACAACCCAACCTCTTTTCTTTAACCCATTGAGCGTTTCACTAGATTATAAAAATGTACCTTAAAAAGGCCTTGAATAGGAAAAAAAACTTGTTCGAAAAGGTAGAAGGGTTTATGTGATTTTGTAGTTGAAAAGTGCTAAGGGATTTAGTTCTTTCCCCTTCTTTCTGACACTGAATGATTGAAACGTCTGTCCACTGTCTTTTATGAGGCGTGAATGGGCGTTTAGAACTAGTTGACTAATAGCTTTCGAAAACGATTGTCTAGTTAATCCCATACAACATCTGAAAGTATGTAACGAAATAGCAGTTTTCAGGAATACAGGTGTGTGTTCCGTGTTGCTTAGAATAATGTTTGCAAACTGTTAATGTAGTATAATTTGCTTTATATGCTATTAAATTTTATCTAAATTTGAAAAGAATTTATATCTTCGTAATAGCAAGCATGTTTCATTTCCTCTAAATGCATTCTTTTTTTCTAAACAGTTTCTGTTACATAAACTTGTAAATTTTATTAATTTGTAATGATTTAATTACAAAATTAAACTGGAAGTAATCGATTTTTTAAATAAATTTACATTTTATAAAACGCACGCATAGCGATAGATCTCACTATACAACGAATCTCAATTAAACGTTTAGTACACTTTAGTTACACTTTTAGATAGGGTTATTCATCGTATCTCAATTTCAATTAATGCTAATATTATTTTTTTTCTTTTATAAATAATAATAATAATAATTTCTCATTATGCAAATTAGTGTAACATCTGCTTTCTTTGATTTTCTATGATATAAATCTGAGATAGCTGATATATTGTACATTATCCTGATGAATATACCAGTTGAAAATACATTAAAATATTCTAACACCCCCCCCCCCCCCCCCCCCACCAATATTATAAAGTATTTCAAATGCGCATTCAAAATAAATGGAAAAAACTTCTTCTAAATGATAATTCTTCTAACTTATTTTTTTTTTTTTTGTGAGCAATAAAAGAATTAAAACAAATTTTAATAAGATTTTCAAAATGTGCAAATTCCTGTTTAAAAAAAGAAGAAAAAATACAAACTGACAACCTTTTTTCCAGCCATACATAAAAAAAAAAAAAAAAAAAACAGGCGGATTTTTGGATTTTATAATTTAGCTTCCAGATAACAAATTTGAATTTTTATTAATTCCTATTATTTTACTGATAAATGTAGAACATTAAAAGAAAAACATTTATTGATGTAATCAAAGTGGCAGTAATTATTTCAACCTTTCCTTTCGTCTCGGCAGGCAATTGTTTTAGTACAGTAAAACCAAACATGTTAAGGCGTTTCTTTTTTATAAAGTACACTATTTCTTATACTTAAATCGTGTTTAGAGATAGTAAAGATATATTATTTAAGTTTTACAGAATTAATTAATCAGTAACACTGCACAGTACCACTGTATATTACAATAAAACCGGTTAATACGAGATCACTAGGTACGAAAACAAATTCTGTTTTAGACAGGTTTTACTAGGTGTAATTGTATAATATTTTGTATTTGGGAATATAAAATTCTCCGTTTAAGGCAGGATTATGTTATACATGGATTTCATTTTTACAGGTTTTACTGTAATTAATTAGTGATCATAGTATTGCATCATTAACGAATTATAGGTGTAATACTTGTGCATATGTATAATAGTCCTCCCCACTTAATCGGGTCACGGATAATCGAATACCCCGCTTATTCGAATAGAATTCTCCGGAACCGAATTTATTCCTATTGGTTCTATGTTATTTTCCCCCGCTTAAACCAAATAACTTTTACGAACCTCCCCGCTTAATCGAATAAGAACTGTGTGACCGATGTTTGAAAATAGGCGCAGAAAGCCCGTTTCAGCTAGAATTTCCTTCCACATTTTGTCATTTCCGGTTCCTTTACGCTGAAAACAAATTTTCAGTTCTTCCTGCAATGATTTTGGTCGGCAGGTATATAATGGACAGGTCAAATGATTTCCCCACCTTGATCTCACCACCATCGCTTCTTGCTGTTAATCAGGCTTTAATGGCAATGCGTCGTCACTTCGAGACTCGAGATGGTCGTTGTGATATATTGCACTCATTCGAAAAATAACTCTATATTTACTCCTTTAAAATTTCACTTAAACAAACAACTTTAAACGATTTTTTAAAGGCAGTATAAGTAACATAAATTAGAAGTAGCAAAGTTTTGACCAAACTCAAACGAGCTGCATTAAGTGTGATGTAAACCATATAAATGAATATACTGACGTTAAATTAATAAGTATTTACTTTATATTAGCATTCGTATTTATTTTAGTTTATGTTATTCTATTAACGATTTATTATTTTGTTAATTAAACATACCGTAGATGGGTATTTTACCTTTTTATTACGCATATTACAGTTATGATTCCCCGTTTAATCAAAAACCCCGCTTAATCGAATATTATTTCTGGAACCAAAAATAATCGTTTAAACGGGAACGACTGTATTACTGATTAAATGCAAGTTTTAATTTTAACAATGAAACCCTTTAAAACGAAATGATAAGGGGCAATATAATAATTTTGAATTAGAAATTTTCCAAAGAACTTTGGATTTTTTTAAGGCAAGATTCCGCTTAGTACAGGTATTACTATGTATAAATAGGTCAATGGAGAGTCTGCATAGTAATATACAAAATAAATGTGCTTTTTGTAAGTTCCATTGTAATAAAAGTGCCCTTTTTTTTTCGGGTGTCATTTTTCTCCTTCTCACCACCTAGGAAAAATAATTACATTTAAAATTTTCCAATAACAGGAATTATTTTAGGTACCTAATATATTCTCCTATTGAAAATGAGAAAAATACAATCCATTTCAAATATCTGTGAAGAGTAATACCTCCCTCCCCCCCCCCCCTCACTTTATCTCCCATAAAACTTCCAGCGTCCATCGGCCATAAAGAGATAAAAAGGATTTAAACTTTACAACAATAAGTTCGCAACACCGCGGGACACAAGTTGAACATTCTTAGACCAGATGGAAACTAAGCACTATTTTTAATAATTTCGAAATGCATTCATGTATTTTTTCTTATATTTAGTACAGTAAGACTCCGTATTTTTTCAAAAATTCTTTGGAGAAATTGAAAAAGAATATTTGTAAAAAGAAACATGAGCTAAAAATCATGTGTCTAGCATAAATTATGAAACACTTTCCAATACATTCAGAATATTGAAACAAAACTTTACAGCTTATTACTGAGAAAGGTGGTGTCTAAATAAATAAATTAGAAAACACATAACGCATTTGAAAACCCAATTTCTGCAATTGCTGTCAGTTAGTTGGAAAAATATCTATTTTTTGTGCAGCCCTGTATATGCTCTATAACTTTATATGTATGTATGCAAAAATTTAGTTTCGCAGGAAAATTCCCATTCAGCAATTTCTGTCAATAAACGGAATTGTACTTGCGATAGTGATTCCCAGTATATGACCTATTGAATTTATAAACACCACATAATATAAAAAATATAATAATAACAACAGTCAAATTTAAAAACGTATACCGCAACTGATAACGAACTTATAGCAATTATTGGTCATAGGCCAAATTTTTTTGTGTGTCCCTGAAAATGAAATATAAATTCTATGCACATCATATTCTACAGTAATCGCCTTGTAGTGTACAACTCCTTAGTGAAATATAAAAATTCCAATATGTTTAAAATAGTGTAATATCATTAAACTACACCATACACGATTTTTCTAATTCACCGTAATGTGACGGCATTCTTTTGCGTGTCCCGGTAAACGAATCTTACATGCTACACATTTCATTTTCAATAATGAACATGCCAAATTAAACAAAAATAACATATATCAATTTTATGGCAATTGGACTAAATTTATGTGAATTAGAGCACGGACAGAAGGAAAGACAGACAAACCGAATTTATAAACGCTTTTCAACTATACTGGAAAGAGTTAAAAAAAAATCAAATGACACTTTTTATCACTTTTTAAGATTTATCCTTTTTTTAAGTTTTAGGATTTGGATGAAACCAGTTTTAATTTTCCTTCTCAAGATATTTTTATTTTTTTCATTTAATTTTTAAACAAATAATATTAATAAACAAATAGTAGTAATTATTATCTCTGCGTATTTGTATGTATGGAAACTTTGAAAACTTTCTCCAGCATAAAAAATAAAAGTTCATAAAAATAAGAACGAAGAATAGATTGTGAGAATAGATTTCAAGAATAGATTGTGAAATACTTTCCAACACATTTATCTATCTATAAAACTGTACTGGAATTTTACCGGTAAATAAGGCGCAAGATATGTGGCAGGAAGATATGTGAGTAAACAGTATTGTAAACATATAACACATTTAGAAATCCAGTTTTATCAATTACCTTCTATAATAATTAAAAAAAATAATCAATTACGCACCCAAACGGCCATGTATCTTGTTGGTTTGCGTATCCCTGTATAAATTTTTTTATGTTCCACAAACTTCTATTGGCATACAAATATAGTTCAGCGAGAAAATGCATCACACAATTAAAACTATTCTCTAAGCAACTTCCATAGTCAGTAATACTTATATTTTTTTTTTTCTGCGTTTCAAGTAAAGCAGGTGTATCTGTTCTTTCAACGCGCTACTTTGATAGCTTATGTATAAGAACAGCGAGTTTTATATATTTATGGAATCTTTGACCAAGGATAGTCTTTGGGGTGAGAAGGAAGAGAGTGGGGGAACATAAAAAAAACTTTACATACAGATATTTTAAAGGGGTTGAAATAAACATGTTGACTAACAAACGGAAATTTTATCATCTTGATCTTTACAATGTAGGAGAGGGCAGAGTTAAAGGGGTCGGGGAGTAACAAAGTATGAGTAAAAAATTCAGTATTTAGCGCAAGGTAACACGATTTAGGCAATACATTGCATAAATAAAAATGTTTTACAAAGATCTTTGAAAATAAAGTTTAATATATAAAATTATTGGTTATGGTGGTCCATTAAATACATATATATATATGTGTATATTACATATATATTGTCAGGGCTCGACTTATGTAGGTGCATGCGGGGAAGCTTCCCCGGGTCCCCCTTTTTAGGGGACTCCCATGAGAGTAGTCAGGATTTTTATTTAAATGGTGTCAAATGTTTAAAATTAAATAAAAGTGACCAAAATTCATACATTTTCGAACTTTTAAGAAGGAAGTACGGTCCCCTTCCCCCCTCCGCTTTCAGTAACCTCTCCACCTACGCAAATATCATTAGAAAACTAAAGATTAATATTTTATTATGACAATTTAGTATTCTATAGTTTTCAAAAGCAATTCTTTATTAACGTTTTTCTCTTAACGTGGCAAGTTAAAACCAATACTTATAACCAATTTGGGACGTTTTCTTTTAGACATCTTATAACGTACGTAGATAAGCAAAGTAAATGTTTGCAAAGAAATACTCGTATCAAACAATCTATCATTTTTTTTTCTACTATTTTCCTACAAGTATTTTTTTCTTAAAGTTTTGATTATCTTTTTGTGACACTCTGTATACAGATGTAAGCAGTACCGGATATAAAACTTATGCATATAATACAATAGTATGAAGTTTATTACTAGCTACTTCCACATTATTCACAAAAAAATCTATAGATAGACAGATAGAGGGGCGGGGGGGCAGAATGATTCTTACCTTTCCCCCCATAGCCTAAGTCGGACCCTGCCCTGTATATGGTGGTTAATTAATGCTCTTCCGCCTGCCCTACCGCTAACTTTTGTAAATATTATTTTGATGAAAAAAAAATTGCTCGTTTAACAATAAAAACTTTGACACATTAACGAATTAATATATAAGTGTAAAAGCTTGACAAATGCAGGTATGACTATGTAAATGATTTGAGAGCAAATGTTTTTTTTTTCTTTCACTTTTTCTTTTTTTCACTTTTCGACAAATAAATTACATGAGAAATACAAGCGTTTTCCCATTGTAACCTTTATCGGGCTTCCGTGTGCAGAATTTTTTTTTCAAAACGCCAACTTTAACAGCATTTTCTAAAAGACTTCCTTCCTATGTTTATCGAAAATTGAAAAAAATTGTTCGACTTTATAGTTTCTGAATAAGAGTACCTGCCAATTCCATGTGTTTATGAACAAAACTGAATTCAGGAATGTGTCACAAAAAAAAATCAATTTGGAAGATTATGCAGTTTTTGTACGGGGCATTCGCCCAGAGCACCCCAAATTTAGTGTCATAGACCTTGAAGCAATTGCAATAAGTTGGATTTATATGATGTAACAATTATCAGTCAGCATGAGCAGGAAAGAAATCAACATTAATTGTAAAATATATTTGTGATCTCTAAGTAATCTATAATTAAAAACGGATATTTAAATACGTTAAAATAAATGTGCATTATACAGTATTAGTGTAGTTTAATGCATTAAAATAAATGTTTTCTTAGTTTAATTCTCATGGTAACGAAATGAAAAGTTCAATAATCAAAATCTAGTTTAACTTCTTTTTTTTTTCCAGTTTCAATACATTCATTTCATTATGATTGTTTTAATCATACTTATCATATAGTATTAGCATTAATTCTGATCATATAGTATTAGTCTATATGAGATATATTTATAAAAAAATAGATTGCCATGATTTAATTTGTCATTTAACAAACATGATTGTACAAAGTAAAGTAATAATAATAATAATAACAATAAATTTAAAAAGATAATGCTTTTATTTGCATTATTGTAAGAATCTTTTAGATAATGATTCTTCCCTGTTTTTAAAGACATATACTTACACTTAATCATATCTACTGCTTTAATTGCATCCATTCTATTGATATTTTTGAATAATTCTATACTTGTACTGTTCATTGGTATCTTTTTAAACAATATATAGTTACACTTGAATATTTTAGGCTAATTGTGAGCTTGGTGTGCCATCGCGGAAAAAGTCTAGTACTACTTTTCCATCTGACCTTTGTAAATATTACTTGCATTGCCATGAAATCGATATATGATATGGAGGCCTGTTCACTATTGGAAATAGTGAGTGTGGCCTTTATTGTTGGTTTACATGGATGTATAAAATAATTCGAATAAACTCGAATTACGGTCTAGATCGATATCTGCTTGTAGTACTTTTTTTTATAGTAGTATATTATTCCAACCGCAATAATTGATACACATTGCTAATGTGCACTGCAGTCTGTTTCCCATAAAAATTAATAGTAATAATAATGCGCGTAGTGTTTACTGATCATTAACAGAGGAATTCCAAGACAACCGAAGAACAGTGCACTAAAAAAGGACGGTTGAAAAAGGGCACTTTTGTGAATATTTAAAATATTTTTTAGTAAAGGGTGGATTGCTGAAATTATAATAATTTTAATATCTATAAAGAAAACTGTCTTATTTTGAAATTTGGTTTTCACACTCGAGTTCAAAATTTAATAAATCATTACTTTCATTATATCTTTCTTAATTTTTCAAATGGTGAAGAAAGAAAAAGTTTTTACTTTCCAGTTCTTTTTTGTTTTTTTTTTGTTTTGTTTTTTTGTTTTGTTTTTTTTTTTTTTTTGCGTGCGCGTAAAAAATTAGAGGAAAATCAAATGATTAAGAGGAAGAACGATAATAGTCCAATTGTGGGAAATTTTGTATGACAGTTTTATTTAATGGCTTGAACGACGTAATATCGTTTGCTTATCTTAGATAGAGGAATAAGATGAAATAGTCCTTTGACAATGTAGTTAAAGATAGGTCGATACACAGCTGAAGATCGTATATTCACAAATGTAAATTGAAATATAGCTCTGAATAAACGGTCTATGACTATCATAAATTTTCCCTTCGACCTACAGATCCCATTTTTGTAATATGTCTGTTAAATTGTATTAAGACAAGCTTAATAAAACTAGTTTCTAAATTATTTAGATTTTACAATTTTCCTTGTGTATTCAATTTTTCCATTTCTTTAAAAACTGTTATTGTATGCAGATTTTTCAACAGAAAAAATATTTTAGAAATTCTTTGAAAAATCGGGTCAAGCCGAACCGGACCCGCAAGAGACAAAACCTAACCCGAAACAATGGATATCAACCCGATTTGCAGCAAAATTGTAGAAGTTAATCCAACCCCCGACAAAAAAAGAAAGGTTTCCCGACCCGATGCAGGACTCTACGCCATACTCAATAAATTTAGATCCTAAGTATTATTTAAATTATTTTCGAGAAAATATTTTCATTTCTGCTGTGCATTCCTTAAATTTTGTTTTCTTTGTTGAAACTTCAAAATTTTGACTCCCACTTATTGTTACCCCCCTCCATACACACACACACACACACACGTACACCCCGCTCTTAACTCTGCTCCCCTCTTACATTATAAAAATCAAGATAATGAAAAACCTTCACTTTTGAAAAAAGTACTTTTGTTTATGTTTTGACCCCTTTAAATGTATGTAAAAATTTGTTTCTTTTAATTCTATGTCCTTCCCCCTTTCTCTTCACCAAAAGGCTGTCTTTGGTCAAAGTTCCCATAAATATATAAAAGTTAATAGCCTTATACATAAGCTATCCATGTACTAAATTGAGAGAATCTATAGATTGTATTTTCTGTTTACCACCCCGCCCTTTCTAGGGGCTTACTAATGAACAGCCGGCGTCTCCAGCAGAATATATTTTTTCAATACACAGCACCTATTTGTTAGTGTCCTTTAAGTGTAACGCTATGTATAATATACTTTTTTGATATCAATAATAGATATGCGGACTTACCACGGGCTTTAGTTGAAGCTTAGAATTAGTTTTCTATAACTGAAAATATATGTAACTTTAATAACTAATAGATCTGAATTTTAGGTTCATCTAAGTATATATAATAATTATTATTTTTACCACTGATTTTTTTTTTGCTAAGACCTTTTCACCGTTGACCTTTTTACCTAAATTCATTTGAAATAGAGTATCTACATTAAAATATACTGCAAACGATTTTCCCGCGTAGATCATTATGTAACGGAATTCTTTTGTGCGACTCTGGAAATGAATAATAAATTCTTTGCATTTCATATTCTACAGAAAGCATGTTTTAGTGCTGCACTTGAAACGATTTTTTCCCATTGGTCGTAATTTAACGGCATACTTTTGAATGCCCCTGTAAGGGAACTGTACATGCTACATATTTCATTTTCAATGGTGATCGTGCGATAGTAAATGTCAATAACACACAAAATTTCAGGGAAATCGAATTATATTTGCGCAAGATAGAGCACTGACAGACAAACTGAAGTCATAAACCCTTTTCAACTATGTTGGAAAATGTAAAATAAATAAATTCCTCATAATTTAGAATTACAAATTGTCATTAGTGTGTGACTTAATCGGAGAAAAATTTTCTTGATTTTACGATATCGGAGGTAACATGCGCATATCAAATATCACGAATTTGATTTTTTTTTAAAGTAGACCATTGAAAGTGATTATTTAAAAGTATTTAGGTAGAATAACTAAATTACTAAATTCTTCTATAAACACGCTTGCGGAATGGGGCAGAATTTGATAACATACAGAAAATGTGCAACAAAGTTTTTATTATTAAAAATAACCATAAGTTTAATAATAATTCTTAGGCTACAATAAAGATAACTCTTCGGCTATCAGTTTTTATTTTCCGTTGGGGAGGGGGGGGGAGTTATTCTAAGATTTCTGCTGTGATGTCAGAAAAGATTTTTTTTTTAATGATGCCCTACTTTATTTTTATATCAACAATCTTTTATGTTACATTGTGCAATATTCATGATTTAATAATTATTGATTAATACTAATTTTAAAAGAACTAGTTTAAAACATAAACATTTCATAATCCTTTTATTAAATAAGCGACAATGAAAAAAATATGTAGCAAGCTACCACTATTTGGAATTTTACTGTTCCTGTGAACTGTTTTCTTTAGAAATCATCTTTACCAGGGAAGGGGTGGGGCTGTCAATCATAGTTTTCTCAAAGCTCAAAGCGTCACTTACAGGTAGTATTTCGATGTCATTCATGGGTTGCAAGAGTTTGGATTAGATAACAATGGGAGATATTTACTCTCTTTCAAACCTTACTTCAAAGAAAACTCATAGAAACTTTTAAAGTATCATTGAAATTAATTACACTGGAATATTTGGTCAACTCTGTTGTATTTAGTAGAATGATTAGGTAAAAAATAATGATAATTGTAGATATCGTTCAGGGAAGTGTAGTCTCATAAGCATTTTTCTGGCTACACCTCTGGTTCTTCTCTGTGAAACACAACTGTGAGAATAAATAAGATTTAGGGCTTTTTAATATGGCAGTTTTAATGTAAGAGTCGCTATATTGGGACTCGTTATATAAAGAAAGCACAAATAATACACAATGTTTTTAATTTTCCAAGCGGACACAGCCAGTGATATAAACATAAGAATGGTTTTTGGATTCTCCCCCCCCCCCTCAACTTTCAAAAGAAATCAAGTATCCAGTTATTCAAAAATATAAGTAGGTCGAATATAATGAAAACCACACATATAAATATGTGTAAAAATACACCTTTATTTATTTTTTAATGCAAGTAAAAACAAGGAAGAGTAACTTTTGTTAAGATTATCTGTCTTTAATGCATATGAATGCATTACCTATCTTAAAATGATTATTATTGTTTACTTTGCTTAATCATATTGGTGAGATGATAGGTTATATCTCCCAACCTGAGAAGTACTGTGTAAACATCATTTTATTGATTGAAATAATTCTTTCATGGCAAATCTCTTTGTATGTAAACTGCCATATAAACAAAAGGAAAATCGAGATAAGAACAGGAAAAAAAAAAAAATATGATACGTTTGTAGAGATTTAGAAATACAGCCTTCACGGTAGAATTATCATTAACTTTGTCTCATATGATAAAGGAAAAGTTTCAAATTGAAAAATAAAATTACTTTACTTTTGCTCTAAAATATTAAAAAAGCATTGCAGATTACTGCGAGCAATTGCACTTAATAAAGCCGTCTATGATGTTTAATTGCGTGGAGTTTTTGATCTACTTCCAACAATTAATAGGCTACTTCACTCACGCGAAAGCACCCGCTCGCTAATGTTTATTTGGTGGAAGAATTTTTTTAAGATACCTCGTTTTTATTTCCATTTTTTTAAACGAATCTTTTGCATTGGCTACCTAAGATCGATCTATAGAAAGACCGTTTTTTTCTTTTTCGATTTTGTTTAAAGTTTTTTTTTTAAATTTATTTAGGATACATTTACTTTCGGAACCGGTTTCGAAAGTAAAAATATCCCCATTAAAAAACCTTGCAAATAAAATAGAAGGAGTAAAAAAGTCCTTTGTACAGATCGACCTCAGCTACTCAAATCAAAGAAAATCGTTTAAAAATACTGAAATGCAAGCACGCTATCTTTAAAAAATTCTTCCTTAGGAATAATATTGAATCTAGGAAAAAAGGTGACCGGAAAAAACGTGACAGAAAAAACAAGAGCGGAAAAAACGGGATAAGGAAAAAACGAGACCGGAAAAAACGTGACAAGGAAAAAAAGGTGACCGGAAAAAACGTGACAAGGAAGTGTTAAATATTGAACTTGTCGATAAATAAGTGCTAAAAACTAAAGTTTTTCCACTGTCAGTTTCTTACAGCTTAGGGGGGGGGGCGGGGGGCAGAGTTAATGGGTGAGTTTGACAACTCTAAGATTTGGTCCAAGAAAATACAATTTTAACATTTCATTTAGAGAAGTTTATTATGACTTCTACAAAAGACAAGTTAGTGCTATCCACGGAGGGAGGGGGGCGGGGGGGGGGTATTAAGGAAATACAATTTATTGATTCTTTCAATTCGCTATTGATAGTTTATATATGAGTAAAGATGTTTTATAAGGCGGAGGGGGAGGGAAAAAATTGCATACACAGCCTGTAAAGGGAACAAAATAAAGACGAAGAGAGGAGGCATTTTCTTTAGAGGAATTTTTTCATTATCCTGCTTTTTGCTCGCAGGCTATCAAAGCCCAAGGATTAATGTGCACGCAGGTTCTGTATGTATGTATGTATGCACTTACGTCTGTATGTACGTAACGCGATAACTCTTGACAGAAACATCCGATTTGCTTTAATTTTTTTTCCAGGTTCATTGTTTCCAAATTCAATATTTAACACTTCCTTGTCACGTTTTTTCCGGTCACCTTTTTTCCTTGTCACGTTTTTTCCGGTCACCTTTTTTCCGTTTACCAATCTACCTATAATGAAATTTAAAACCTATCTACATCGATGCTTTTTCTGGCCCATTCAGCGTCATTATAGACAGGTTTCACGGTGCTAGTTTTAAATTATGCTAGAATTTGAATAAAATTTGCGCAACAATAATAAATAAAAATATTATTTTTGAAGTGTAATGTTAAATTGGATATTTGAGATTTTTATTATTATTACACAACAAAAGTGCTGTAAGTAAAGAAAAAAAAACAGTTTAGTTATTTAGTATTATAGTTAAATGAAAAAAATGACATACATTTGGAAGTAAAAAGGAAAGAAAAGAACGTGTATATTCATTAAAAGAGCAAAATAAATAAATATTACATAATAAATAATGAACATGCAAAATAAATAAATATTATATGGCAAATGATATAAAATAATAATTATTATAGTAATGAATTAGAATCTTATGGACAGAAATAATAAAGTAAAATAAGTAAACGATGATATTCTATAAAATTGCCTAGTATATGGTTCGAAATACAATGCCATTCTTAAGCATTAACAGAAAACGAAATCCCCTAAGGCATTCGACTTAAAATACGGTAATCCAGTTGACAAATAGTCTGCCTAACGCCTATTGTGTGCTTGGAAAGAGGGGGTGATTGATAAACGCCTTCTTTAACTCCCAGTCTCGAGAAGTGGGGGGAAGCACAAACGCGCAAACGCGTTCATAACCATCTAGAAGTAGAATATTTTGACCGCCTATACGCGCTTGTGACCATCTACAAGTACAAAAGTCTGACCGCCTATATGCGTTCACGACCACTTACAAGTACCAAAGTGCGACCGCGGATACGCGTGCGTGACCACGAAAGGGTTAATTTACAGAGATAAGGGAAGATGTATGTCCCATTTCTCTTGTAAACACCATAAGAAATGGGATAGGACTAGCCTCCGAGCTCGAGCAATGGTGCATGTCTTTTCCTTCAAGACGAATATGTTTTTAACGTGGATGGTGTAACAAATAAGATACCCCACTCGAAATTCATCTGTGTGCTGAAATAGTCTTTTTAGAAACGTTTTTCTAGTCAGTCTTTCTAAAAACGTGTCTTTCTAGAAACAGCAAGGCTTGAAAGGATAGAGGGGGAAGTGAGGAAAAAACTATTTCACTGCATCTGTGGCAGCTTTCTTTGAACATATCAATTTCCAGCCACCTTAATCAAAATCTATTTTGAACATGCGATATCATTAAATTAATTATTTTTCTTAAAACAATACGTAGTTCCATCTACTGTATACACATTTCTTTCTTTTTTTCTCTCTCTCCTTTTCCCAACAAACTTAACACGTTGAAATACAAAGATTTATGATTTCCTTTTCTGGTTATTAAAATTTCCATTCTCGAATATTTATTATTATTATTTTAACGGTCTTTATTTAAAAGTAATCAAATACACAAAAACCTAACTGCAGCTGTCTTTTTAACATTATATTTTCTTTTACTGTATTTTTATCTGCGTTGTAAACAAGTCACTCTTAATTGCAGTTAGAATTTGACGGGTAAAAATAAATAAAAAATAATAAAAGTATCTTATGGGAGTTGCGGTTTCAAATATATTTCATTTATCTTAGCACATATGCTTTCTCTCGGCATTTTCCATATATTCATTAAGATTTCACAATCTTTTATTCTCAGTTCGTTGGTGTTAAAGTAAACAAATCCAGTCTTTATGGCGCTCTTTCATGAAATGCAGTAGGGTTGCCTTACGTCCCGGTAAGTTGTGTTGTAGTGGACTGCCACATTATTTTCTGCTAAATCTCCCGCCAATGCTTTGTCTCTCTTATCCTGCCGTCAAAAAAGTTTGTAAATTGGCGATATTGTATACCGCCAATATATCTCACTCCTAGCGTAACTGGCACTTCTCTGCTGACCACCATCTTTAAAGGATGTAATTAAGAATTGCGCCTCAGGCGCATTTGGTGTTAAGGGCTTTTTTTTCCCATTTTACTGTGTTCAATTTATTGTATGATTCACCATAACTTAAATATCTTTAAATAAAATTTCATGTTTTCAGTAAAATTATTAGTTGAAGGTTTTTTTTTTTTTTTTTTTTTTTTTTTTTTTTTTTTTTTTTTGGTGCAATTCTAAGAACCCGGCACTAAACCACCATTACAGCATCGGGTAACACATTTTGATTGTATGTCAACACTGTATGTTGAAAATACATATTTTTTATTAAAAATTACCATTTTTTTTATATTCCGGTACTTATAAAACAACTACATTACCACACTAAGCTTAGATTCTGTTTCAGAACATAGTGAGTAATATGAAAATCATTCTGAAAAATCTTTGCAGAAATATGTTTAAAATATTTTATGTAATGAAGTTTATTGTACATGGAAATGGCAAAAAATTTGATTTTCCAGACATAGTATTTAAAGATTTCAAACCTATGAAATTAATCTAGTAGCGCCAACTAAGGTTTACTAGCGGTTTTAGGTAAAAAAGTAAGAAAGTCATGCGTAGAAATACAGTTTACATTTCTCCTGGACTCCCTGCTCACTTCCGGTATTTCACTAATTACTGTATGTTTATTAAATTATACATAACACATCTTCTAGTATTTGTAGAAATGTAAAATTAAAGTAGATTTTGAATAGTTTTCTACTTCAAATAAAACAATATATTTTTTTTTCAAAATATTTCGCCAAAACGACCATTTGAATATAGACATATACCTTAACTAGTTTTAAAAATGTTGGGGTGAAAAAGGTTTAATAAAACTTTATAACAATTTCTAGTACGCTTATTGGTAAGTATATTTTCTGATCATATTATGTTTACCTGATTTTTTAAAAAAGGTTGATTATAGCTATGAAACTACATTTAAGTAACATTCTCATGTTTTTGGAAAGATTTTGATGCAGAATCAAAATTCGTTTTAAACATCAATAGAAGTCTGAAACGTTTTTTGATGTTGTTTAATAATATTCAAAAAATCAATACAATTTTGAAGATACCCTCCATTCAAAGAACATTTATTTATTGTTGAGAAATCTTAGAAAATAAGAAATCATATACATGAAAAACAAAAAGTATCATGGAAGGTTTTTACTAATTGATTAAATTAGAATAATCCAATAATTTTATTAATGTTTATTTAAATGCTGAATGCTAAAAAAGGCTGTCACGTCCATTGTTGCCCAGAGCCGTGATAATTACCTTAAATACACTAAACGGAAATCTTTCCACAGAAACCTAATATTTGAGACCCTGTTGTTTTCGGCACCATTGCCGGCGAATTTGTAAGATTTTTATTATTATTATTTTTTTTTTCAAGTGAAAATAATTTCTTCAATAGCTGTACCGTATATAAGGTGTTATTTCTTTTTCTAGATATTAATCAGATTCCTTGCATTTAATTTTGAATTTTGAAAATAATACGATTCATAAAAAATAGGATATTGACATTTATAATAAGCACTATAACTTTAAAATGTTATTAAATGTGAATATCTTATTTTAGTTCGTGTGTTAATTTTTTTATATTCTTTTTTATAACATTTTATAAATTGTTTTCGAAATAATACTATTTAAAATAATAATACTATATAAATTACAAAAATCTTATAGCACATTTATCAACTTTTTAGGTAAAAAAAAAAAAAAAAAAAGATATATTAACCTTTTTTAAATATCTAGAGTTGAACAAATTTGAAAATCTCAAGTAATCGCAGTGTAATTACAGTTTAATTGCATATAATTGATTATAGTTGCATACATTCTAACGCATACATTATTGTCAAATAATGGGATGGAGGCGGTTCGGGTTACCGTGCTGCAAGAATTTTTTATGGCGTGTAATTAATAGTAAACTATAATTAATTACATACAATTAAACTGAAATTACATTGCAGATACCTGGAATTACAAATTTACCCAACTCTGAAAATATTTTAATATTCCTAGAAATTACATGAATTGCTGAACGGCACATTTTGTTTTTGCCTACTAAGCAATTTTTCATCTGATTATCAAACCTTTCATTACATTGTGGAAATCTCATCATGCAGATTCAAATGAAGATTGATATGCAATATAATCTACTGGAGATAGTTAACTGTTAAATCTTTAGATGCGAATGACTATTCCTAAAAGATAGAAGAAGATATTCAGGAACGTAATCGTCAGCATTGATCATAAGACAAAGCAAACATGATAAGATGAATGATACATTAAGCGAATTCCAGACATAATATAACTCCAAGTGTAAGTGAGAAATTAATTTACTATAAATTTGAAAGAGCATTTTTTTTCCGAAACAAAATTATATTTATGTCTTTAGAATTTATATAAACAGCGTGTTATGGATTTTATGGATTTTCCTTTTTTAACCGACTTCAAAAAGAAGGAGGTTATCAATTCGACCTGTATGTATGTTTTGCCCATGTTCACGCATAACTTTCTTAAATATGAACCGATTTTGATAATTTTTTTTTTGTTTGAAAGTGTAAGTCACCCATTTGGTCCCATTCCAATTTTATAAAAATCTGATAACTAGAACATTTAAAAAAAAAATAAAAACTTTAAAATTCAAATCCTTTTTGAAGCAGTCGCCCATTATAAGCATTCATCTTTCATACTGTTACTCTTACAGAGATACGAGATCTTTCAAAGTGCGAAAACGTAGCTGGACAAGGGCCGAGATCCAGATAGATATTTCGCTGGCAGCGAAACGAGATTGACCAATCTGAAGCCTGCAGTTTTGTGAACTTTTCGCTGTTTGCAAAAATGCAGCCTTCTGATTGGTCGATCTCGTTTCGCTAAGAGCGAAAATTCTATCTGGATCCCGACCATTCTGTCATCCACCAAACCGGAAAAAGGCCCACAAAGACACAAACCGATATCGGAAGTCGGTGTCGAAAAATTGAAAATCAACCTTTAAAGTTTCTCATGTATCAGAGCACAAGTACAACGCCTAGAATAAATAGTGTGGAAATCTGCTATCCAAACAGCACTAAATAAATATATCCCTTAAATGTGCAATGATGCTGTAATCTAATGAGCCGATCGCAGAGACATCTGCGTTATATTTTCAAATTTCAGTGTAAACATTGTATTATAACAGCGTCTAGATCAAATGGTCTTGGAATTTTAGAAAATATCCTCAGATGTCGCTCCGATCGACTCTTTGGATTTCAACATCGTTTTACATTTAAGGGATACAATATACTTTCTAAGCACTACTACTACAGAGTCTAGAATATATGGTGTAGAAATCGGCTAACCAAGTAATTACAGCGCCTAGAAGATACAATGTGGAAAATAGTGCTAAAAAATTGAATCCCATAAATGTACAACGATGCTGAATAACAAGATGTCAAGCGTAGCGCCATCGTAGTGATTTAAAAACGATAGTCATTCAAAAAGAGACTCTTTAACTTATTTCACGTCATTCCTTAACTAAATTAGCTTATAACATAATAAAATATCTTATATTTATAGTTTCCGATATTTAACATTCTATAATTTTTGAAAACACAGGGTTTATATTGAAAAGAGTTACGAGATGGCGCTCGTATCAGCATATTGCCGCTGAGCATTGTTGGAGATTTGTGGGATACAAGTTTTTAGCACTTTTTAAAGCATTATAGGAATAGCCGTTTTCCACACTGTATCTTCTAGGCGCTGTAAAGTAATACTTAAAAAAGTGCTAAAATATTGGATCCCTTAAATGTGAAACGATGCTGAAATCCAATGAGTCGATCACAGCGACATCTTCTGGATATTTTCTATAACTCCAAGACGATTTGGTCTAGACATTGCAATAATACGATGATGTTTACTTTGAAATTTCAAAATATATCGCAGATGTCGCTGCGATCGGCTACCTGGATTTCAGCATCGTTGCACATTTAAGGGATACAACTTTTAGAGCTGTTTGAATAGCAGATTTCCACACTATGTATTCTAGACGCTGTACTACTGCTATAGCGACTAGAATACACAGTGTGGAAATCGGCTATCCCTGTAATACTTAAAAAAAAAACGCTAAAATACTGTATCCCTTAAATGTGCAATGCTGCTGCTGCAATATGCAGATCGCAGCGACATCTGCAGGATATTTTCTACAACTGTAAGATATTGCTAGTATAGACAATATAATACTAGTAATACGAAAATCCCGCAGATGTCGCTGCGATCGACACTTGGGAATTTAGCAGTATCGTCGCACATTTAAGGGATACAAATTTTTAGCACTGTTTGGATAGAATATTTCCACACTAGGTATTCCAGACGCTGTACTACTGCGATTGTCAGTCAATATGTTCTGGATATCTGAATCTGGGGAACCAATGAGAAGGGTTCAGGATCGGAACCCATTAGGTATTGTGAACATGCCTAGAGCTGGACCAAATTACAGCGTCTAGAATACATAGCGTGGAAATCTGCTTTCCCAACAGAGCTAAAAAGTTGTATTCCTTAAATGTGCAATGACGCTGAAATCAAGGGTGCCGATCGCAGCGACATCTGCGATATATTTTCAGATTTCAAAGTAAACATCGTATTATTACAGTGTCTAGACCAAATCCTCTCGGAGTTTTAGAAAATATCTTGCAGATGTCGCTGTCATCGACTCATTGGATTTCAGCATCGTTTGACATTTAAGGTATCCAATATTTCAGCAATTTTTTAAATATTACGGGGATAACCGATTTCCACACTATATATTCTAGACGCTGTTATAGCGCCTAGAATATACAGTGTGGAAATTGGCTATCCCTGTAATACTTAAAAACTGCTAAAATATTCTATCCCTTAAATGTGCAACGATGCTTCTGAAATATACAGATCGCAGCGACATCTGCAGGATATTTTCTACAACTGCAAGATATTGCTAGTCTATACAATGTAATGCAAAATTCCCGCAGATGTCGCTGCGATCGACACTTTGGATTATAGCAGCATCGTTGCACATTTAAGGGATACAAATTTTTAGCGTTGTTTGGATAGCATATTTCTACACTAGGTATTCTAGACGCTGTAAAGCTGTAACCAAATCGTCTTGGAGTTATAGAAAATATCCTGCAGATGTCGCTGTGATCGACTCAGCATCGTTTGACATTTAAGGGATCCAATATTTTAGCACTTTTTAAGTATTACTGGGATAGCGGATTTCCACACTATATATTCTAGACGCTATAGTTATGTAATAGAAAATGCCTACACTATAGCGCCTAGAATATATAGTGTGGAAATCGGCTGTCTCTATAATACTTAAAACAGAGCTTTATATACAGAGCTTAAAATATTGTATCCCTTAAATGTGCAATGATACTGCCACAGATCGCAGCGACATCTGCAGGATAATTTTTACAACTGCAAGAAATTGCTAGTCCATACAATGTAATACTAGTAATACGAAAATCCCGCAGATGTCGCTGCGAACGACACTTGGCATTTTAGCAATATCGTCGCACATTTAAGGGATACAAATTTTTAGCACTGTTTGGATAGCATATTTCCATACTAGGTATTCTAGACGCTGTACCTACACTGTTAAAAATATCGTGAAAATTTACCTCTGTTTTTAAAGTCTATCTATTTTCTGACCAATGAGAACGCTTCATAGGAGTTTATGTAGCATTCTCATTGGTCAGAAAATAGATAGCCTTTAAAAACAGAGGTAATCTTTCACGATATTTTTAACAGTGTAGGTTTGCTATAGTTTGGACATAAGTTTCTCTTAAAGCACTTTGCCGCGCTCTGATGTGTAAACTTTATTGATGGATTGTCAGCTTTTCTACACCCAATTTCGATGTCCGTAGGTATCGATGTGGAACACATAGTTTACTGGATGCGAACTTTACTTTCCGAAGTGCAAGATCTTGTCTAGAAAAGATGCTGCATTCCGAAAAACCCAAATGTCTAAAACGATGCTAACGCCGACATCGGAAGTGAGTATCAAAAAGCTTACAATAGACTTTATTCCAAATCTGGGTTCGAGGCTGATAAAAGTCACGTGATACCGGTAATTTACCCAAAGAACTTCTAACTGATAAGAAGGGAGGCTAATACTGCTTTCCGCATGTACTGTTTCACTGGCTGGCGAGGGTTTTTCATTACGTCTACGGAGCCTTCCCTTCTTTAGGCTAGAAGTTTTACCTTGACCACGTCATCAAATCGTAGATGGAATACATTCAATAGCAAAGTAGCCTTATACATCAGAGTTCAGCAAAGTGTCTCCATTAGTCGGTGCACTGCAAAGTGCATCCATATACACATTGTTAAAAATTTGTAGCGTTTGCTGCATAGTCGCTCCACCGCTTTTATAGAAAACGATTACTTGACTATGCTATGGGGCATTCTCATTGGTCAGTTTAGAAATATTCTATAAAAGCGGTGGAGTGACTATGCAGCTAAAGCTGCAGATTTTTAACAGTGCAGTACACATAAAAGTGTCTTCTTATGTGTAGCAGCACTGTCTTTGGTTATCAGATTCAGACTAAACACCTAATCATTGATGCTCATTTCTGATGTCTTTACTGCCTAAGGATGGGGAGTATTGGTATGAGAATGGTGACATACGGAAACAAATTATTGATTGATAGATTGTGGATAAAAGCTATCGCCATGAATCTTGAAGAGCTTGCCATTGTTGCCAAACTAATGCTTGTTAAATTGTCCGCCACTCGTATAATCAAACTTGTCCAAGCGAATATCGCAAGTTCTGGGATAAAAAATGTCTAGTTTTGCCGCAGTGTTTTGCCAAACACGTATGTATAAACAGAGTCTGAGCATTGTATGTCACCACTCTCAAATAGAGGCGCCTTACATGAGGAAACAATTGATAGAGATTATCGGAAAAGAATAATGTAGAATTATGGACCACATGATTGGTTTATTGAATACATATATCGGACCTGTGTGCTTGGTGTCAAGCCCGCTTATAAGTCATCGTCAATATACAGGAAAGAGATAGCACAAGGAAACTTACAGCATCCTAGAATTACATCCGCGAGCTCCACAAAGAGTGTGCAACGGAGACAGCGAGATTCGAAACCGCAGCCAAATACTCTCTCAAGCGATTAGCGGCGTGATGCCTTGACCAATCAGCCACGGTGGGCCCTGGACCACATTTTCAAACCTTACAAGTCTACAACTTTTTGGATACCAGTATTTTAGTACAGAAAATCTTGTTTTATTGAATAGCAGAATTTTTGAAATTTAAAAGGACACACTCTATAAAAATTACAAGTTCGCAAAAAGGCTGGCTTCTGATTGGTCAATCTCATTTGGCTAACAGCGAAAAATATATCTGTGTCCTGCTCAATATAGTTGAAGAGTCAATACAAATATTGCTACATAGTCTGTATTTTGCTTCTTGACAACGGAGTCTTACAAAAAATAATTCTTGAATATAGACTGTGGCTGAATGGTTAAGGCACCACACCACTAATCGCTTGAGAGCGTAGTTTGGCTGCGGGTTCAACTCCCGCTGCCTCCGTTGACACTCTTTGTGGAGCTCCCAGATGTAATTCTCTGGTGTTGTAAATTTCCTTGTGCTATCTAGAAACCCCATCCCCCCTTCAAAGGTCAAAGTCCTTGTGCTATTTTGTCCTTGTATATTAACGATGACTTATAAGCGGGCCGATTATGTCAAGCACACAAGTCAGGTGTATGTGATCAATAAATAAATGAATGCAGACTGTTGTGAATACAATGTACTTGTTTTAAAAAATATCATAAGTATTAAATGCTAATAAAATCAATACTTCTAATGAAATTATAAAGAATTTATTAAAAACTATTTGTTTTATAAATAATTTTTGTAAATTATAATTTATTTGACAAATAATTTACTTATTCAGCAGATGTTGAAATCCGGATAATTATGTGTGACGGTATGAATAACTAAAAAGTAGGAAATAAAATAATCTTTTCAAAAAAAAAAAAAAAAATATTAACCGACTTCAAAAAAGCACAAAAAAGAATTAAATAATCCTTTAAACTTCTCTAATGACGAAACGTTATCAATTAACTGCACATCGGACATCATGTATCGGCATAAAAACGTTACATTCAATATATAGAATTTAATATCTACCAAACATGAATTTTCTAGAGAATATATTTTACAAAAGATTAATTTACATATTTATGATTTAATTTATGAATATATACATATAAAAAGTAATCAATTACTTTTTGAAGTTGGTGCCAAACGTTCACAATCGATAATGATTAAACAAACAATTTGCTGAAGTAATAGAGCATTTTTTATAATTTTTGTATAATGTTTTCCATCATCACTTTATTCATGGTAATAGCTACAATATATTCACAATTTTACTGTACTTAAGATAGTTTGGCACCAACTTCAAAAAGTAATTGATTAATTTTTATATGTATATATTCGTAAATTAAATCATAAACATGTAAATTAATCTTTTGTAAAAAATATTCTCTAGAAAATCCATGTTTGGTAGATATTAAATTCTATATATTAAATGTAACGTTTTTATTCCGATACATGATGTCCGATGTGCAGTTAATGGATAACGTTTCGTCATTAGAGAAGTTTAAAGAATTATTTAATTCTTTTTTGTGCTTTTTTAAAGTCGGTTAATATATATTTTTTTAAGATTATTTTATTATCTCTGCACTCCCTTAACATTCGCGAGGGTTGAAGTCTCCGCGAATGTCAAAATCGGGAATGTTGACGTTATCTTCCTGTGCATGAAAGGGGGTAGGGCTAGATTTTGTCTTATGGAAAAAAAGTCATTGAAACGCTAAAATAAATTTATTAAGTATAAAAAAATACATGCGTAAATAAATTTGAATAATTATAAACATATTCTAAAATGTTTGGTTGCTAATTCATGGCTGAAAACAAGTATTGATGTACGATTTTTTCTAGGAACAGATCTTTTGTTTATGAATTTTCATATATAAAAAAATTTGCAGCCTCGATTTTTCTGTTAAATTTGAGACTCCTCACCAGTTAAGGATCGCATTATATTGCTATTTCAACAAATTGTTGCTGAAGCTTTTAAATTTCTCATACAACTTTTGCAGAAAAATTTTCATTTGCAATAAAAATTTTGAATTTTAGAAAATTTAGGATTTTTTAAACTTTACATGAATTTATGTTTCTGGTTTCTCTGTATTACTGATCTATATTTTGCTTCTATAAAAGGGTTGCAATTATTGGAACTTAGGCTGTACAGTGGAATGCAGCTAGCTGCCCCGTGTCATGGAAATTAAAAGAAAGCGAGTTCACGAAAGATCAGAGTTCACGAATGTTGAAATGCTCTTCATTTTTCATTTCGCGAATAGTCAAAACTCGCGAATGTTAAAGGACTACTGCATAATAATTTAAATATTATATAACATTCGATGCAATTTTTCGAAATAGCAATCTGGATAAATACTATTTATAAAACAATATATGAAAATCACTCGAAACATCAAAACTAAATGAAAATTTAGTAAAAGCGATAAAAATATATTTACTAGGCAAATAATACGTTTATTTATTCAGATCGACATGTTTTATTACTCTGAATAACTAAAGGTATTTATTTCCTTGCAAATGTATTTTTTCGCATTTCGAAAATATTAAAGCAGCTTTAAATTATATTTATCAATAAAAACATTTACAAATATTTCATTCGGTTCCATATGATATTTTGATTCCTATAACTGTTAAATAAATAAATAAATAAATAAATAAATAAATAAAAATTGGGAATCTATAGGTAAGGCTAGTCGTTGGGGGCCACCGTAATATTTATCCATCATGGATATGCATAATATAAAATATGAGAATGAAGCATGTGTAAACTATCTATAAAATGCATTCCAATTCCAAAATACAATTTAAACGTATATTTAAATATTTTTATTGGATAGTATTGCTCTATTACTGAAATGAGGGTACTACTTTATTATCACGTCTCCCAATTACGGTAAATTACAAAAATCGCGACACTACTGGCAACATTATACAAACTAGCAGCCCTTGGCGACAAGTTTGGTCTCCCTTAAAATTAATGTTTGGGAAAGCATACCAAGCATTGTATCATGATATTTTTATTCATAATTTGATTTACTTAAACTCCCTTAAATCTAATTAATATACTCCCTTAAGATAATATTAGTTTTTGTTGCTTTAAAATATCTCAATTTGTTGATTTCCTGTAAGCAAGCAAACCCTATTGGTTTACAATGGAAGTCTATGGGAATTTGGCGAAAAATTACAGATATCGCCAAGCTCGCGTGACTTTTGGTGAATAATTTTTGTAGCCAAATTTCGCGATACATCGCCACTTTGGCGACAAACTTGGCGGCATTTGGCAACAGAGCAGATATATAGATTGGCATAATTCTTATTTTAAATAACAAAAGCACAAATAAATTAGTAAAAGATTAATAAAAGTTCAAATAAAACGTCGAATTAAAAAAGCACTTGATGACGCAACAAACACGTGTAACGTGTTTAAAGTCAAGTGAATGTGACATTTACGATAGACCATTATTGGCATTTGATCTTAAAGTTTGGCGATAGTTGTGGGGTCGACGGGATGATCATGTAGTACCGAATTGCGTAAAAGAAACAACCTTAAAACTCCAAAAATTATAATCATATTAACTAACAGTATATACTGCGTCGAATTAAGCGTCTCATTTCCAATTAAAATATGTCTATGAATTGAAATTTGAATGAAATACAGGGTCATGAAAAACCGAAGATTGTGAAAAATATGATTGCAAATATCTTGGCAACTAATCATCCGATCGACTTCATTCTTTATTCAAAATTTATGTTTTTATATTCACTCCTTCAAATAAACAATTTCGAAAATTTTTGTATACCTTTTATAAGAACGGATATTTCGAGAGTTCGAAAAAAAATAGTTCCGGATAATCGAGTTTACTGATATTCAATAGGCTCCTTCCGATTGTTACTTCCTAAATACGCATTAAATTTCAAGTCTCTATCTCAATTTGTTCGGAAGATAGAGCGATTACAGACACACACGCACACACACATACAGATAGACGGACGGCAATTTTTTTTTTCTAAAAATATGTTTTTTTTTTTTTTCAGAATCTCCAGTGTCTGAATTGTGTAAATCCGTCAAAAATTATTTTTTATATTTTTAAAACGATTACAAGACTTACTCTATACTACGTATGATGGGTAAGTAATAAAGGTTAAAAAAATAGGAAAATTCTGATAGATATTTTTCATTTAATATATATCTTATTTTGAAAATTAACAAAACTAAAATGTTTTACCAAAAGAAAATATCAATTGTGTATTTAAGTAAAGTTTTGAAATTTATTAAAAGCGAAGATTTAAAATTTGCTGCATGCAAAGAAATCACCAAAGACCTCACTAAAGGTTTCACTACTTACATAAATATTTTTTTATTCAATTGTACTTTCCAAGGTTTACGTGAGAATTCGATAACATATCTGTCAAATTTCAGTTTTATTTATATTATTTAAATCATTAATCGACTGTTAATTTCGTTATGCAACATTAGACGAAAAGAAACGCTAAAATATTTATGCTGACTTACGTGCGAATGTTTTTATATTTCTTAGTCAGTCTGCATGCTCCAAAGATAAATTTTAAAAAATCATGCTTTCGTGTTTTCTAATACATCGATATGTAAACAACGTTACAAAAACTTATATTTTTGCTTCGTAATAAAGATTTATACAAGGTTTGTTTTTTTAATTGAGGTTATTCACTTATATATATATATATATATATCTTCTTTCATAGTTATATGCAATAAATAAAGTTAATGTAACATACTAATTTTATGAATCGCTAGTGCATATATTACCTTTTTTGTTTAACGGGCAATTTTACATCAAATAAACTTCATTTCATTATGCGTATTTGATCACATAAATTCAAATTATGATTTGTCTGCATTGGAGAAAATTATCTGTTTAATCTCTAGATAAGCCTAATTATTACTAAAAGATATGAAAAGATGTTTAGAAATGTAGCTGTCAGCATTGATCAAAGGATGGAGCAAACATGATTTTATGGATGTTGAATTAAAAATACATCACATTTATAGCTTGAAGTACAATGCAGAAATTCATTTAACTGTAAATCTTATATGAACATATTTTGCAAAACGGATTATAATATTTATTTTGTTCTCTTTTATCGTAACATTGCGTAAATATTTTATTATTATTTTTTTAATATGGTACCATGTATATGACATTTAAGGTAATATAATTTGAAATCGTTAAATTTATCTGAATTTATTTTAATAAATAGCTAACTAAATTTATGCACAACTAAAAATTTATCAATTTTATCACATGCACTGTAACTGTGAAATTTGGAAAATTGAGTAATATTTTTATGTCCTATTTTTTCTAAAAATTTAATACTTTTACAATATTTCAAATTCATAACCCATAATATAAAATCGAATGAAATCAGAAATAAAAATCATTTTTATTATTTTTTTTTATAATATAAAATTTAAATGACTGAAACATAGTTAAATTAACAATATTACGTATTTTTTTTTTTTTTTTTTTTTATAAATGTTAAGTCTGTCACGGATACAAATCTCTAAATATTACTTTTCTCTAATCATTGTAAAAATGGGTTATTGTCACGAAATGGTACATTTTACGTTTCTGAAACCATAATTTATATGAAATATGGCAGATTTTCTAATTTCTTCCGTCATATTTTTATTTCAGTTTGAAATAAGCTATTAAAGACATTGCTGTCAAAATAATTTTAATGTTTAACTTTATTAATTTATTGAAAATAAGACGAAAATAACCTCCGTGTACGACCTAATATTTAAACTTTTTTTATGAACAATAACTAAATAAACGTCTTTTGTTACGTTCTCACTTAATATTTAAATGGTTTTATTTGTATTAAGGGATTAATTTATAAACCTTTTCTCCGATTAAAATAGTCTCTCTTCGTGGACAATGAAAAACAAGTTAGAAATTGCTCGTCAAACGTGGCAAATGAGGTGCGTTCGTACTATAACTAGTTTTATAAAGATTTTTTTGCACCGCATATTGTACTGAATGTATATTTTCGTGCACTTTATAAGTGCCAACCAATTTCATTCTGTTCGGCTATAACATCATTAAAATGCACTTGAAATGATTTTTTCCCATTGGCCGTAATGTAACGGAAAACTTTTGACTATCCCTGTAATTAAACTATACGTCCGATTTTCATAAAATATGAAATAATTCGAATATTTTTTGCAACAATTATATATTTAAAATTTCACACCATTCGGAAGGCTGTAACATTATTAAAATGAACTTGCAATTTTTTTTCCCATTGGCCTTAATGTAACGGATAACTTTTGACTGTCCCTGTAATTAAATTATACATCCGATTTTCATAAAATTTGAAATGACTCAACAAAATTATGCAACAATTATATATTTTAAATTTCAAACGATTCGGTTGGGTAGGTTTTGCGCTGTTATATGCGGACGGACAGACAGACAGACGGACTGAACGACGACTATAGGTGCTACGTATTTATATAATTACGAACGCACCTAAAAAAATGCCACAGAATATCCTCCTGAGACCTGGCATCCATTAAAATGGATGTTTTAACTCCTTCTGTTGCGTTAAACTTCATTGTAGCAAGCTAAAACCTCATAGGCATTGTCGTGTATGAATCGGAAATCAACTTTGAGCTCTTGGATTTTGACAACGGCAACTACTTTGTTTACAAAATGGCGCAATGCGTGAGTCAAGTTGGAATTTGACGTTCCGCTGGTAAGTTTCGTTTTTTATATTATTTTAATCTGTATCAACTATTCTTTTACGATTTTGATAGCAGATTGAACTATAACTTTACAATATAAACAATGAATAAAGTGAAATATGCAGCTTTTGTTTACTTAGCTTTTCTTATGGCATCAATTTAAAGGGATGTAGTGTCTTAATTCATCTATTACATCGTTAGACTTGAACAATTATAAAGTAAATATTTTGCTTGCATTAACATCAGTTATTTTTACAAATCATAAAGTTTTAATACTTAAAAGTGATAAATAAATATAGTTTATACATAAAAATTAGAAATATACAACTATTCATCAGACATAGGGGAGACCGGAGTTAGTTGTGCCAGAGGCAAGTTGTGCCATCGAGCTTCCTGACTGAGCCAATAGATTGCAGCACCTGTAGCGTTTGTGAGTGAAGAGGTTGATTTTCTCAGTGTGCTACGTATGTTTTTAAATATAGCGTTGCGTTTTTTTTTCGTGATAAAAATATTTATCTTGTTTTCTATCGTTAAAGTAAATTTTGCGACCTACGTTGGAATCGTCATTGCCACTAGCGATACTGAGGCATGTAAACTTCCCTAACATTATTTAAATGCTTATATTTTGAGCTTTCATTCTATGTATTTCATTAGTTTATCATGCCAATATTGCGGAAACTAATGAATAAAGTTCAAAATGGCGTAACGCGGGGCTAGTTGTGACGAATTCTAAGAAGCACGTTGTGACAGTGTCACTACTTACCCGAGCATAATTTTTAATGGAGGTTTTTATATTTCAGGAAAAATGGTGCGAAATTACAAGAGGTGTACTGAAAGAGCCAAAGCTACTTTATTAGATTATGATAGGGCTGCAATAGATATAACTTTAATCAATGATGGTGAGATTGCAGGACCGTTTTCAGAAGTAAGAAATCTCATTGAATTAGATGATTCTATGACAATTGATAATAGCAATGTACAGTGGTATGTCTTACAGAAATTACCACTCCCTAAAGCATGACCTCGAAACGGCAAGCGATCTATTAGTAAATGTTTGAAATCTGCCAATCTAACAAGCACACCTGTAAAAGAGAAAATTCGAGCAGAACAAAAAGCAAAAGAACGCAGAAAGCAAATTGAAGAAGAAAAAGCAAAAAAGAAACTGTATGGAAAGACTAAGCAGTGAATAAAAATATTACACCGAGGTTATTGAAAAAAAGGGAGAAGCAAGTATTGGATAGCTCTGAAGAGGACGAAAATTGCTTATGTCTAGTTTGCTTGGAGCAATGCAAAATTTCTAAACCCGGAGAAGACTGGGTGCAATGCATGGCATGTAAAAGATGGGCGCATATCAAATGTAGCAAAAATGAACCTTATTATATTTGTATTAACTGCAAATCTGACGCTGAAACAAGCGATGACAATGAGTGATTTAAAATATAGGATATAGGCCTACACGTTGTAGTGGGCTACCGAGTCAAAGATTAGTGTTGGCTTACTTTTTATTTCTTTCCTGATTAAGACAGTTTTTTCTTCTTTTTATTGCTAAGTGTCTCTAAAAGTATCTTTATAAAGGACTAAGAGTTTACAAGTGTAACAATTTAACTATTTTATTTCAATTTGATTTGCAATATTATTAAAACATGAAAGTGTTTTATTGTGTTAAGAACGTTATATATAAATAAATTTCTCATTCTTGATTGGACATATCCCATTTAATCGCCTTTCTTACATAATTTACATATGTTACAATGTACTTGTATGTGTCATTTATGTGTCACAATGTGCCCCAAGGATGTCACAACTTGCCCCGTAGCGGGGGTTAGTAGTGACAAATTTCGAGGTTACGCAAAATTCATTTTGTGTTATGAAAAACGTTAATAATGTTAATAGTAGTTTTATAAATATGTTACGCAAGATTTACTCTAATGATAAGATACACTAAATGTTTCGCTTCAGTTCAAATCTTACGGCTAATATCAAAAATGTCGAAAATGTCACTACTAGTACCGGTCTGCCCTACCAGTAAAAATTACATAAATACATATACACTGTAAAAAAGAATAGGACCAGATTTCCTGTAGGAATCGGAAAAATAGTTGTCCTTATCATACCGGAAAAATTTCCGACCCAACTCGGAATAAAATCAGTAAAATCGGAATAAAATCCGTAAACTTGGAATAAAAACAGTAAAGTACCGTTTTAATGAATGTTTCCTTTTTTTACGGATGTTATTCCGAGCTGGGTCGGAAATTTTTCCGGTACGATAAGGGCAACTATTTTTCAAGTTCCTACGGGAATACTGTTCGAATTTTTTTACAGTGTACAATTGAAAATGCAAACGTTTCCGGCAAAGTTTTAGCCCCTCATCAGTGCAATAACATTCAAATGGCCAGAAAACTGTATATCATGCTTACAGTTAATAATTACTAACAGTTAAAATCAAATAAATTATAAAGAACCATATAAAAGCAATGTTTATATTCAGGTGGAACTGCACGGGATTCATTAATCGCGAAATTTGCTTACGAGTAAACACACCTTGAAGAAAAACTCTACTTTTAACGTTAATGTAATTGGACCTGATAACTGTCATATTTCCGATATCTGGACTATGACCGGTATCCAATGAATGCTATACTGTCTTCCAGATTTGTAGGCACGCTTATGTTCGGCAAGGCGAATGACGCATGTATGTCTAAACCTAAATCCCCCCCCCCCCTTACTTAGAATCGATTCAATTTAAATTATCTCTTGTAAAGATTAGGTCTCGGTGTATATTGGCGAAACTGGTCGTACTGGCGAAACTGGTCCATTCGCTTTGCGGAACATAAACGTACCTACAAATCTGGTAGCCTGCTGTCTGAACTTGTACATCATTCTTTGGATACCGACCATATTTATACAAAATTATTGTTTAACATTAGATGATTTTAGATGATTTATACAAAAAAAAAATGCTGATTGTTCTAATAAAACCTATAAATGGAAAATGGAAAATCCTCTTATATATCTGCGTCTGAAGTTAAAAATTTTTTCTGTATAACTTCTCTCATGAGCACGTTTGGATACCCTCGAATACAGTTGTTCTGGAAGTAAAGTACTCGTGCACCAATAGTGTGTGATGCCATGCGGAGATACCGGTATTTTGTAATTAGATCCAACCTAAAAGTGGTGTTTGAAGACGATTTTTAACAGGTAGAGAGTGGCTTTGGAACCTTCAACCAATGATAGTTTCTATTCGAAATGGGTTTTTAAAAATTCTAAGATCGTTTTTGTCAGTATCGATGAATAGACTGAATCTTTTATTGTGCTAGATTTTGTAATTTATAAGGGTAAAGGCTCATTTCCAATACAAAATGGCACAAAATCTTTCACTGTTATTGAAAAAGCAATACTCAAGCTCTGTGAAACATTTTCTGTTGGAATTTTAGTATATGTTGACAGATATTTCACAACAGTTAATTTGGTAGGAAAATTTTACACGTAATGGGAACAGTCGCAATAAGTACAATAATGAAGAATATAATCCTAAAGAGAAACAATTTACTATGGATTAAAATACTTCAGGAAAGTGATAGATGGTCAACAGATAATGCAGTAAGATCTCATAAAAATTTAACATTGTAAAGTTGCAGAACAACAAGCCAATTTACATAACGTCATCCAGTTTATTTTGTTGGTGTTATAGATATTCCAAGAGATGGTCTAAAAAAGAGAAGAAATATATTGATGCCCGCCACCCAGAAATTGTAATATCATTTGAAAATGAGTGGAGTGGATATGATGACCGAACAATTAGTTACTGCCGGGTGAAAACAATAACCAAAAAATGGACAGTAAAAGTGGTAGTTTATATGATAGAATTGGCAGCTGCAAATTCGTGGTCCAATATAAAAGAGATTGTGATATTAACGGTTTCTTAAAGAAAGACATTTTAAAGTTCATGGACTTTTAAACATAGCTGAAAAACTAATTGTAGATTGTTCAAAAACTATACATGATGATGAGATTCGACGCATTCCAAAAAAGAGTCGCTTCGCACGAACATCATTTCATTTTGACAAAAATAGGCCAAACATATGCCAGGGCTTGCTGTTATTAAAAACTCGTCATAATGTAGAAATACTTGTTGAAGCAAAAAAACTAAATTTCGCTGTGCAGCTTGCCAAATGTTTTTATGTATCACTGCTTGACCGAAATTGTTTTAAAGATTTTTATGATGCTAAAAGTTAAATTTGATTCATTTATTTAATCAGAAAATTATTGAAAATAATTTTTCCTGCTAAAGTATATTAATATTCGCCTTATGTTCTCTAAAATAAATTCTGTTCTTTCTCATACTTTTACTATTTTTTTAATTATTTTAAAGTGACTATTCTCAACAGCCCATCTAAGTGGATGTGCTGTGCAGCAAAATTTAAATTCGAAATTTATTAATTTCTTTAAAAATCTCATTTTTGATGACTATTTGTTATTAAAAATAATAATAATAATAATATTAGGAAATATATACGTATTTTATTTTGCTCAAGTCTCAGCAGAATATGCCAAATCACCATTTAGGTATTTTCGGTGAAAGAAATCTTTTTTTTTTTTATAGTTCTTTGTTCTGTTGTGAAGTTATTGAATCATCTTTTCTAATTTATCAGTTCATATATGGTATTTAGCAAAGTTCTAAGTTTATATTTCATGACCAACATAAACAAGGTAAGAAAAAGCCAATTTATAATTATAATACAAAATTTTATATAGCTTTACCATTGCATTAATAAAAAGAAAATGACCACTAAGCAACCCGAAAACCAAAGTTAAAAATTTAAACTTAATTTTTGTTTCCTCCGTGGACGTGTGTTCCCTTTACTTGGCATACACATATTTGCTGATATTCTTTATTTTGTCGATTTTTAATTAAACTTTTTGTGCAGTATAAGAAAGTCTCAAATACAAAGAGAAAACGCAAAAAGTAATGAATTCCTGGTGTGCATTGTTGTCAGAAAATTACATTTTCTAAATTCAAAATTTTAAAACAACTTGATTTAGGAAATTTTCGCTTTTCTGTTTGAATAATCTTTAATAGTTTAAATATAAAAAATAAATGTGTACCAACTAAGTTCAATATTTACTCAATTATGTCTTCAAAAAGTCTATTTTTTAATCATAAAAAATAAGTATGCAATTTGTAAGATTTGTTACATGCTTTTACAAAATAGGTTTTTTTCTTGCTATTTGTACGTTTTATGACGAAATATGTTTTTAATAAATTTTATATATTTTCTACCTATATATATTACTTACATTTTTTATATCATCTAAAAAATAGATTTTTTTTAGCATTTAAAAAATATACAGAAAAAACAGCATTACAATTTTGCCCTTTTGCTCGGCGGTCAGGGGTTTAAATATAAAAATATACTTAAAGATTACAAAAAACTGCATATATTGTCGTTTGTGGATGGTATTTTCTGTAAGCCCAGTGTTAGTTGTGTCATAATTGTTTTATCTGAATGAAATATATCTTAATATTACGCCTATTTAAAAATTTTTAGTTCATATACAGCAGAACACATTAATGTCAATTTATTTTCCATGGACTACAAATGTGGAAAATAATTTTTGATGTGCTATGAGATTTGTAGTTGAATTAAATTTTTGTGTGGTGTGCATACGAATCTATGGATAATATGCAGAGCTTCTCAAAAGAACTCGAACTTTTTATCTACTATTTGTACACCATAAAAAATGACTGATGTTTCTTAATCTACAAAAATATATACTACAATATAAAACTAAAATATACAATAACCTCTGCCGAGTCACCGAAGACTCCGAAATGAGCCCATTTATCATTAAAAATCTCAGAAAACTATTTATTTTCGAAATTTAAAGAAGAATTTATAAAAATAATTTTTTTTGGCTACCCGTCACATTCATAAACATTTCGATGAAGATTTTACACTGCAATAATCAGTTTTTTTCAAATCGGAATATAACTTTTTCAGATGCTATCTATTCTCCGGTGATTTTCTACATTATATCACCGAATGTACTTTGACATCCTTCTAATACATTCGTAAACCTAGTTCACTTTCGAACCCCCAGTGGTTCAGCATTTGCTCCAATACCCATTATGGCAACAAAAAATAATTGACTTTATAAGACTAATAAGAAATCTAAAATCTCTAACAACGATTTTACGCACAAATAACGTACAGAACGACAAAAAATTTCCATACGATCGTTTCGAGGATTGCCGGGTCCCTTTCACAGGGAAAGAGAGAAAAAATTAAAATGGGTTCGAAGAACCCCTCGGTAATAGCCCCGAGTACTGGCTTATCGACTGAAGGAAAAGGTCTTTAATCAGTCCAGGATTTTCAATCAGTCCATAAGCTAGTACTCGGGTCTATAACCGAGGGTTTCTTCGAACCCATTTTAATTCTTTTTTCACCTCTCACTGAGGAAGAGGATCCGGGAATGCTCGAAACGATCGTATGTGATTTATTTGTCGTTCTGTACGTTATTTGTGCGTTAAATCGTTGTAAGAGATTTTAGCTTTTTATTAAAATTCGCACAAAGTTTAATCTATGCTTATATAAAACTAGTTGAAAACAATCGACATCTCTTCCATCTTCCTCCACTGGATCCAGATGCTCAATCTCACACTGTTTCGGACTTCACTAACACTATCTTAAGGACACTTATATTTTTTAAATGAACTGGGGAAAAACTTTAGGTAATTAGTTTAACTACAGCAAATTTCCATCTGCACAAATAACGTTTTATTCGAATTAGAGCTTTTTTCTTGCACTCTCTATATTTTTTTAATTATCCCTAATATTTTTGCTTTTATAAAACAAAATTTTATTTTCTTCGTAGTATTAGTGCTCTGTATATGTTTGTGGAATGGGGTTGATCGGTGATCAATGAAATTGTTCGCATCAAATAGAATAGTATGTTGTATATACTCGTATTTCATATATGTATGTATATTTACCAGCACTGTGCTCCTGTTTTAGCATTGCGCTCTTGTATATATTTTTTTATTATCACTCAAGTACTGTAAAAGTATGAGTAATGTTAATCGTGGGGTCGTAGTAGGTCTAAAATTAATTAAGACTTCTCTCTTAAGTGAAATTCACTAATAAAATTTATCCAACTCATTTCAGCCAAGAAATTCATTCAATCTTATATCTTGAGTATTACTAGGACCACATGGGTTTTTTTCCCTCTCCTTCCCCTATTTATTGAATTAATATTAAGAGGCATGTCACAAATAATGATTGTAAAACTTTTTTGACACGACGAGAACAGATCGGGCTGCCACTTGTGAAATAATTGTATGATCATTGGTTTTCAAATAAATAGGGGTATCCCTGTTGGGTGGTGCCTGCAGAGCTTAAATCATATGGTAGGCCTCCCCGCCTGTCCTAACCTGCTATCCATTCTCAGATAAATATTTTGATATTCAGAAAACATGTTTTAGAGTCAAACATGCTAAATTCACAGCATTAACATTAATATGAAAATGAACGTTATTTTGTTACAATTGTATGCACAAATTCAGTTATTCAGCTGAAAATGTTTAATTTAGAATTGATAGATTAAGGGAAAAAAGATTTTCCGGGTACAGAGAACTGATTAATGCTTCGTAAAATGTTCTAGGAAATATTTCCAAAACGTACGGGCAGCTTATAAAAATTTATTTTTATAAATTCTTCTTTAAATTTCGAAAATAAATTGTTTTCAGAGGTTTCTGGAGATTTAATTATTGCAAGTGCATTTTAATGATGTTACAGCCTTCCGAATGGTCTGAAGTTTTAAATATTTAATAGTTGCACAATTGTGTCGAGTCATTTCAATTTTTTACAAAATCGGATGTATAGTTTAATTACGGGGACCGTGAAAGTTTTCCGTTACATGACGGCCAATGGGAAAAAAATATTTCAATTGCATTTTAATGATGTTACAGCCTTTAGAAGAGAATGAAATGGATATGCACTTATTGAAGTGCACTAAAATATACATTCAGTACAATATGCGGTGCAAAAAATATTTATGAAAGTAGTTATAGTACGAACGCACTTCATTTGCCTCGTTTGAGAGCAATTTACAACTTGTTTACTGTGCATTAATTGCTGGACTTGAGTGCTGAACTGTGTTATACCTTTTTTTTAATTAAGGTGTCTCAATTCTCTTAAAGTTTCAGTTTTCGAAATTTTAATTTTTTTAGATGTTAAACTCCTACCTTTTCTAAACCTTTTCATATATTTGTTTCTTTGAAATTTCCAGTAGAACTTAAGTGGCTTTTAGAATTATACCCGCTCCATGGCCGAAGCGGTGTTCCCTAAATTTTGAAGTCATTTTTCTCCAAATGACGTTTTTGGGCATAACGTGCAGGATATCAAAAACAATTTTGAATATTTTTACAAGAAATACCCAAAACATATGTTTTATATTAATCTGTATAAACTGAACTAAAAGCTCTTTTTTATTGTTCAAAAAATATGTTTTTAGGTTATTATACTGTTGAAATTTTCAAAATTTTGTATCAGCTAAATATAACTTGGTAATAAAAATATAAAAATGCTTTAAATACAAATTCATGTAGTTTCAGAGTATTTGATATAATCTGAAGCGTAAGAAGACACAAACATTTTTATTCTAGATGCAATATTTATTTTCTAATCCTGAGCGTATTATGTTATACCAAGTTTCTGCTCGTCAAATGTCTCAGAGTTTGGAACCCATTATAAACGCTAATTCCACATATTGCAATTTTTTAAATACGTGAAATAAAAGAACATATTTATATCTTTCAACGCAGTAAAAATTGTGTTTTAAAATCATATACATTTTAAGATATTAAATGTTGAAAATGGTCTTTTTTTTTCTTTTTTTCCAATTTTAAGAGTCCTGAGACCACTTAAGATATATGTTTTATCTTAATAAAAATTGATTTCATATACTATGCACAGCGCATTATATGTCTTTGCTGTTTCATTTTATTTTTCATTTTAAATTTTAAATTTCGATTAACGTTTCAAAATTTAAAATATTACATTAAACGATAGTGTTACATTTATTCAATTACTCTTACTTTAATTATGATAACTATTTTTTTTTTTTTTGATACGCCAATGATACGCCAAACACAGTGATTAAAGAAAAATAATTACATAATTCCAAATATATATATTTTTAACAATACCATAAAGCTGCACTTTAAATTATAATTGTTAATCCTTGCATTAATTTAATAGATTATATGTATTTAATTTCAGGTTTAAAGGGTAATAGAGAAGCAGATTATGTAAGCGAACAACTTACGACATCGCTAATGATTAACTGCAGAGGATAAAAAACAATTGCGATTTTCAATATTACAAACAACTATATAAATAATAAACTTATGTTTAGAAATAAAACTAATTTAACTGCACAAAAGAAAGTAGATCTTTACATAGAAAAGTAATTTTTGAGAAAGAGGGTAATTTAAAGTATTTTTATACATATTAATGGAATATGTAAAAGAGTATTTGATAAACATTTGGATTTAACATGGAGTTTTAAATAGGTATGTTTCCTTTTAAAAAGCATTTCTATTTAAATTTCTACAATAAAAAGTTTTTTACAAAGCACAATTACACAAAACAAATATATATTCTATGTTACAACTCAAATAAAATATACTTAAGGGTTTTTCAGTTTACAGACCAAAGTGTGCTCAAGGACTGTTTAGAACACGATTATAGGGCATTAAATAAATTTTAAATGTGAAGAAGTTTCCCTTTTTTATTCTTATAGTTTAAACGTTTATTTCTAAAAATTCCCTGTCGACTCGGCCTACAGGAGGAAGTAGATTTCGAAGTTAAATACCAATTTCACCAACAAACACTACATCAAGATTAGATATAAATCCAGTTTAGAAATTTTATTTGGCAGCTTTTAAAGAGTTGTTTATATCAGAATCATGTTATTGCGGTATTGAAAAAAAAAATCACGCTCAACAACTCAAAGTTTTCTGACACATTTTTAGAATCATTTTAAAAATTAAAAAGATTAAACTTTCCGAGGTGATTTTTTGAGAGATTTATAAGCAACCAGTGTTTTTATTTTTCGTTCAATTAATTAGACCTTGATTTACAAACAATTATTTAAAGAATAAGACCATTTTGTTTCGTTTTCAGTATTATGGCTCCAGGAAATTCGGTCCAAAATGCCAACTTTGACAGCATTTTAAAAAATATTCTACTTTTATCAAAAAAGTGAAGAATAAAGCATATTATATTGCTTCTGAATAAGAAAATCTGACAATTGGATGCGTTTGAGTGCAAAAATGAATTTAAAAATAATCAGAAAATAAGCAGTTTGGATT
This sequence comes from Maratus speciosus, assembly GCA_963932465.1. NCBI lineage: Eukaryota > Metazoa > Arthropoda > Arachnida > Araneae > Salticidae > Maratus > Maratus speciosus. The sequence continues at coordinate 548,261,404 of OZ010791.1, forward strand.
TGAGTACAACCTTAATATGATAATGTTTTTCTTCAACCGCTAGTAATGTTTAATTTGTTTTGCGTGTAAGAGTTGGTCCTATCAAAACTTGTCAATATAAAAGTTGTAGATAATATTATTATGTGTATTAAATATAAACGGATTGGATATCTTGTGAATTAACGAAGTTGTGAATATTTTTTTTTCTTTACCCCCTCATTTTTCGTTTTTTAGGTGCGTTCGTAATTATATAAATACGTAGCACCTATAGTCGTCGTTCAGTCCGTCCGTCCGTCTGTCCGTCCGTCTGTCCGTCTGTCCGTCCGTCCGTCTGTCCGCATGTAACAGAGCAAAAACTACCCAACCGAATGGTCTGAAATTTCAAATATATGATTGTTGCAAAATTTTGTCGAGCCATTTCAAATTTTATGAAAATCGGATGTATAGTTTAATTACAGGGACAGTCAAAAGTTTTTCTTTACATTACGGCCAATGGGAAAAAATATTGCAAGTGCATTTTAATGACATTACAGCCTTCCGAATGATCTGAAATTTTAAAGATATAACTGTTGCAAAATTTTGTCGAGCCCTTTCAAATTTTAGGAAAATCGGATGTATAGTTTAATTACAGGGACAGTCAAAAGTTTTTCTTTACATTACGGCCAATGGGAAAAATTATTGCAAGTGCATTTTAATGATATTAGAGCCTTCCGAATGATCTGAAATTTTAAAGATATAACTGTTGCAAAATTTTGTCGAGCCCTTTCAAATTTTAGAAAAATCGGATGTATAGTTTAATTACAGGGACAGTCAAAAGTTTTTCTTGACTTTACGGCCAATGGGAAAAATTATTGCAAGCGGATTTTAATGATATTAGAGCCTTCCGAATGATCTGAAATTTTAAAGATATAACTGTTGCAAAATTTTGTCGAGCCCTTTCAAATTTTAGGAAAATCGGATGCATAGTTTAATTACAGGGACAGTCAAAAGTTTTTCTTTACATTACGGCCAATGGGAAAAATTATTGCAAGTGCATTTTAATGATATTACAGCCTTCCGAATGGTCTGAAATTTTAAAGATATAATTGTTGCAAAATTTTGTTGAGCTATTTCAAATTTTAGGAAAATCGGATGTATAGTTTAATTACAGGGACACTCAAAAGTGTTCCGTTACATTACGGGAAATGGGAAAAAAATATTGGAAGTGCATTTTAATGATGTATCAGACTATGCGCTTTATGAAGTGCAAAAAATTATACATTCAGTACAATATGGGGTGCAAAATATAATTATAAAACTAGTTATAGTACGAACGCACCTCATTTGCCACGTTTGACGAGCAATTTCCAACTTGTTATTTTCGGGGGAGGGTTGTAAGAGTCAGTCCTATCAAAATCTTCTCAACATAAAAGTTTTAGATATTATAAAGAAGATTTATAATAAATTTAAGTGAATTTGATATCTTGAAATATGACGAAGTTATGAATTATTTTTTCTCCCTAAAGCCCTATTTTTCTCGCCCCTTCAGCCCATTTTTAATGATATCAAAAATCTGTCATGCATAAAATTTTGGCCCTTTTCATAGAAGTAATAACAAATGTAAACTGATTTGATATGTTTTATAATTTATAAAAATATATGTGTTTTTTTTTCACTACAGCCCTCTCTATTTCAACCGCCTTGGTACAATTTTGCTCATTAACGAACGTGACCGAGATTTTGTGCCCCTTGATTTTATGCACCAGTTTGGAAGAGATATGTGAAGAATTATTGAAGTCATCGTCTCCATAAAAAAATTATATATATATATATATATATATATATATATACAGGGTGATTCATAAAAGATGGGCAGAACTTTAAGGGGTTATAGTACACTTAAAGACAAATAATATTAAATAGGAGACTAAGGGTCCCAGACGTATTCCCAAGGAGATAGGGGGCATTAAAGTTTAGGGTCCGAAATTTCAAATGATTATAAAACATGGGAAAATTGGTCGATTCGTTTGCGGTTTTTGCAAAAAATTTTCTTTATGCCAGTATTTTCTTGAAATAAAATTTTAAAGTTCAATTTCAAAAAATGCCGATAGGGGGCGCTTTAGACTTTGGAGTAACAAACAACTATTTTTTAACGTTATTTTTTGTATTTCTTTAAATGATTTCGAAAGCTTAGACTTAAACTTAAATTTTGATCTAAAAATCTGAGTCCTAACGAGTAGTTAAGTAGCGTAAACTGAAATTTGAAATTTGAAACCCTTCTCCCCCCAGAACAAAAATCAGTTATTCCCGATCTTTGTGTCGTAGATTAGGCTCTAACTACTGCCGCGTTTTGCTAAAATTATTCTTTATGTCAGTATTTTCTTGAAAATAAATTTTAAAGAAAATTTTCAAAAAATTCCGATAGAGGGCGCTTTAGACTTTGGAGTAACGAACAACTATTTTATACCGTTATTTTTTGTGCCTCATTAAATGCTTTCTAAAGCTTAGACTTAAATTTTCAGCCCAAAATCTGAATCGTTAGACGTGGTTAAGTTTCTGGGGAGAGGGGTTTGAAATTTCTACTCCTGAGCACAGTTCAGTTTACCATGTCCACACATTGTGTGCTGTGATACGAGGTAAAAAGACACAAATTAGGATTATGTTACCAAAGCATATTTATTAACATGTAATTACAATAAATGTTCAAAATTGTGACCACCAGAGGTTATGCACGCAGAACAACGGCGAAGAATGGAACGGCGAACATTCGCGAAAACATCAGGCTTTTCGAGCACTTCCCCTACAGCGGCGGAAAGTCTGGCGACCAGTTCCTCAGAGGATTCAATGGGTGTCTCATACATAAGAGCCTTCAATCGTCCCCAAAAAAAGAAATCGAGGGGTGAAAGATCTGGCGAGCGAGCAGGCCAAGCAACAGGACCACCTCGACCAATCCATCTGTTCGGAAATGTGATGTCCAGATAGTTGCGGACGTCTCGTACGTAATGGGCTGGCGCTCCATCGTGCTGGAACCACATGACCCGCCGGATGCGTGGAGGAACAACGTTTAACAGGTCTGGCAGCACATGTTGCAGAAATGTGAGGTATGTTTTACCGTTGAGGCGTTCAGGAAGAAGGTACGGTCCGATTAGGTGGTCTCCGAGGATTCCTGCCCAAACATTGATGGAAAAGCGTCTCTGATGAGCATGTGGATACGTAGCATGTGGATTGACATCCGCCCATACATGTGCATTGTGTGTGTTAAATGTACCTTCACGTGTGAAGGTACATTCATCGGTGAAAAGCACAGTTCGTCCAAAATGTGGATTTAGCGCGTTCTGCTGCAGAAACCAGCGGGCGAATTCAATACGATTTGGATAATCCCCTGGAGACAGTTTCTGGACTCGTTGCACATGAAACGGGAGCAAATGTTCATCCTTCAGTACCCTCCAAGTCATGGACTGTGAGGTATCCACCTGCCTAGCCACTGTTCGTGTACTTGTACTTGGCTGCGCCGCTACTACATCCAGAATGGCTTCTGCAACAACTACTGATTCGTCCTTTTTTGCACGACCTGCATTCGACCGGGAAGCGAGAAATGATCCCGTCTCACACAACTGTCTGTGCAAGCGCTCGAAAGTTTTGCGGTTAGGCAACCGCCTGTTGGGAAATCGCTCTCCGCACATTCGTTGTGCCTCTGCACCATTTCCATCTGCCGCTCCGTAAATTAAATGCATCTCAGCCTTTTCCTTATTCGTGAAGGGCACCATCTTCCGATTCATTACTACAGCGACTTACACTTGACTCACCGTTCAGTGGTTTTTATGCCTGAATCGTGTCGAAATTTTGCATACGTGTTCTTCTTCTTCCCCATTTGACATTTGCATACTTTCTGTTTCCTTCTTCACCCGGTGACTAGCGTCAGGAATGAAGCTTTAACGTTTGCATGAGCGACGTTTCCAACTGTGCCAGTGCCTTTATGAGTGAATTCCGACTATGCAGTCCTTGACGAAAGTTGTATTTTTGCCTCGTATCACAGCACAGAATCGTTGGGTATGGTTAAGTAGTGCAAACTGAACTATGTTCAGAAGTTGAAATTTGAACCCCCTCCCCTCGCTACTGAACCACGCTCAGCGATTCAGATTTTGAGCTGAAAATTTAAGTTTAAGTCTAAGCTTTAGAAAGCATTTAATGAGACACAAAAAATAACGGTATAAAATAGTTGCTCGTTACTCCAAAGTCTAAAGCGCCCTCTATCGGAATTTTTTGAAAATTTTCTTTAAAATTTATTTTCAAGAAAATACTGACATAAAGAATAATTTTAGCAAAACGCGGCAGTAGTTAGAGCCTAATCTACGACACAAAGATCGGGAATAACTGATTTTTGTTCTGGGGGGAGAAGGGTTTCAAATTTCAAATTTCAGTTTATGCTACTTAACTACTCGTTAGGACTCAGATTTTTAGATCAAAATTTAAGTTTAAGTCTAAACTTTCGAAATCATTTAAAGAAATACAAAAAATAACGTTAAAAAATAGTTGTTTGAAACTCCAAAGTCTAAAGCGCCCCCTATCGGCATTTTTTGAAATTGAACTTTAAAATTTTATTTCAAGAAAATACTGGCATAAAGAAAATTTTTTGCAAAAACCGCAAACGAATCGACCAATTTTTCCATGTTTTATAATCATTTGAAATTTCGGACCCTAAACTTTAATGCCCCCTATCTCCTTGGGAATACGTCTGGGACCCTTAGTCTCCTATTTAATATTATTTGTCTTTAAGTGTACTATAACCCCTTAAAGTTCTGCCTATCTTTTATGAATCACCCTGTATATATATAGCACATTATGTTTTAAATGCGTTTGTCGGACCCAGAATCCTGCACCATAAATAAACTAAGTATAACCATAAAACATGCAAGAAATTTAAACAGATATAACCTGAACAAGAAAAAACAACAAAAGTACAGTAACAGCATTCAAAATCATAATTTTTAATAATGTGCAGAACATTTCTGTGCTTCTACATTTCACATTATCACATAAAAAATGGAGCTACAAATATTTGATTTTTCAGACATAGATGTAGTCCTGCATAATATATAAATATATATATATGCAGATAGGTTAGATAGATAGATATATAGATAGATAAACTTTTGAACTGGGTGTGGTTTTGGGTTATATTGGTCATGATCGGCGTAGATGTACAAAAATTTATCTGAAATTCCAACATAGGAGAGAATATAATAAGTAATATTTCTTACGAAATCTACATAAAATACTATTGCTTCCGATTTTCGGAATTAAAGTTGGATATAATCAGCAAAAAACAAACGTTAACAGTACAATTCTTCAAATGTCTCGTCAATCTTTTACAATCACTTAGATGTTATTACATCAAAAAAAGAGCGTGACCAACGTGCAAGCATAACTGCATGATTTGAGATTAGCTGCCTGAAAGTCAAGTTGATATTTTAAGATTTCTGCATGATAAAAGCAAATACCTTAAAAGTAAAAGTCTTTGCAGTAAGATTTCATCTCAGTTCAATATGGCTGAAATTGCTTGATTACAGTAACAGCATTCAAAATCATAATTTTTAATAATGTGCAGAACATTTCTGTGCTTCTACATTTCACATTATCACATAAAAAATGGAGCTACAAATATTTGATTTTTCAGACATAGATGTAGTCCTTGGTAGTGAAAATTGCCCTTTTACACGGTAACTGAAGACACACATATTATTATAATTTATGCTTCAGTACACATTTAATTATTGTTATCAATTATTACCGATTTCAACAGTTATGAATATACACAACTTTTCAAGACATGAATACAATGAAGAACATTTCATTCGTGACAATTTGAAACTTTTGTTCTTGAGAAACGATAAATGGGTGAAAATGAGTAGATTGCATTTTAAACCTGTAATTGTTTATTTATGAAATAAGGTTGTAAAAGCAATATAGAAAAACTCTTAAAAAATAAACTGCATATGACCTACATTTAAAGTTGCATTAATTTTCAAAATCTCTTATTAACTTAATAAGTTTTCTTACATTATCTTTAGTATTGTAAATATAATTCTCCGACAAAATATATAAGAAAAACTTGAATAGAATAAAAGACATTATCTTTGACGTACAAATAGGAAAATCAGTGTTCATATTTCGTTGCTGTTACATGATGTCTCATGGTTCATTTGCTAAAAGCTAATACCCATATAATCAAGGTCAAACGTTGACATTCTTCATAAATAGAAGTCTTAGAAGATTTTCCGTTTTATTTATATCATTTATTATTTTCTTAGCTGTCAAATGAATATTTCCATTAGAATTATTAAAAAGATATTTCTTTTTAACCTGTGAATTTTTTAGAATTAAAATTGCTTTTTCTATTATAGTTAATTGTAAGAGCATTATTGAATAGTAAGAAGATATTAACAACACGTTGATCAGTTTCAAAAGTGCCAAAAATTAGAAAGTGGAAAAGAAGTCATGTAATTAATGTGGATTGTAACTTATTTTTGGATTTATTCATGTGTTAAAAAAATAAGAGTATTTATCAAATAATAATAAATGATATAAAATTGTACGCTTGTGAGGTCGAAAGATTATGGTTATGGTTTTTACCACATTAATTTTAGAAATTTTCATATAGGACAAAGTTTACGTTATTCTGAAATGCTCAAGCATTTTAAAACTCTATATTATAAATAAAAACATTTCTGGGAATCTCACAGTTGTCATATTGGCAGAGGTACAATCTAAATGTTAAACTGCAATTTTTTATCTTCTAAACATTAGTCGTTTAAACACACATACATAACTTCAAATTTTACACAATCGAATATGAAAAAACCGTACTTCCAAATGCAGTAGTTTTTAAAACAGTATCGCAATTTACATAGTTATTTATTCGCAATTACTGATTTTAAAAATAATTTTTATGCATTATATTTTTAAAAATCTATCTCTAAAGCTTGCAGTACGATTCTGTAAAACAACAAACATTTGGTGATATCTTTGGCTAGTAAACCCTACAATGTAAATATATATATATATATATATATATATATATATATATATATCTTACTCCAGGAAAGTATAACTAAGATCGAAAATATACAAATCTCTTCGGGATTATCCACCTTTCCGAAAGCGTTTTTCGTGTTTAGAAACAACAAAAGTAATGTATGTAAGAGATTTAAACAACAAATTATCAAAACAAAATTTATTTTGCTGTCACAGATTTAAAAAAAAAAAAAACGATTTATTTTTACTGCGTATTAATCAGTTTTCTCAAGCCAGTATTTTTATTTTGATTAAATCCATCCTTAAATCAACATTTTCAGCTACATAATAGAATTTATGCGTACAAGAATAACACACATTTGCAGCTCATGTTAATTATATTAATTTATAATGTTTGTCAGTATTTGTTTTAAATATTTTCTTGAGAATAAATCTAAAATATTATTATTATTTTTTTTCGTAGCGTATTTTTATATCTTACAATTTTGTTAGATATATTTTATGTACTTTAATAAACATATTTATTCAGTTAAATTGATAATAAAACTATGTTCGATAGAGAAATAGACATTAAATTTCATGTACAAATAAGAGAAGCAGTGCCCATTTTTCGCCGTAGTTACACGACTTTTTATGGTCCATTTGCTAGCATTATCGCTTACAAAATTTCTCATATACCCGAAATGAAAAATTGATATATTTCCCAAATGGAAGTGTTATGAGAATTTTGCTTTGTTATTTAGATCTTTTTATTTCCATTTTCGTACTGTAATATGTATTGCATTAATATGGAAAACTTTTTTATAGAAACTTATGAATTGCTTGCAAACCGTATTTTATTTGTATTTTTACGTTGTGAAAGATATTATACGTTATTAACAATTTAAACAAATTTCAACATGGAACTACTTTAAAAAGCATCATTTAAAGCCTCTAAAAGTCAGTTAATGCAAACATCAGCATCTTTTGTCATTATACTTTATTAAATAATTACACGCTAGGGTGGGTCAAAAAAAAGAAATTTTTTATTTAGGAACGCTTTAGTTCGGAAAAGTTACCTATTGTAATAAGAAGAAAAACGAACTAAAAAATTTAAAAATCGGTTAACATCTTCCATTCGCGCATCGTACTTAAAATTGATGAAAAATTGCAAAAATCGCGCCTACTTGTAATTTTTTTAAGTTAATTAAAACTTTAAAAATAAATACGCTTTAACTTTTTATGCTTGTTTCGTGGTTTACATAATCTAAATAAATTAAATTCCGATCAATAATCAATTTTGTTTTGTTCCCGCAAGAACTTAAAAAAAACATAAATTTACCAATTTTTCGAAATTTTTACCGTGCAACTCTTAGTTTGTTTTGCAAAAAAAAAAAAAGCGACACAGAACTCACCACGTGGTGGTGGTTGCACGATGAGTTTCACCCACATCGTACAAAACCAATTGTCAATTGTTGGGTGTGGTATTTGTATTATATTAAAAATACCACATGCATGTCAATGTGCAATTCTAATTAAATGCTTATATAAAAAACATAGAGAATTTGTGTGTTTGAGTTGAGGGTCATGATTCTACAAAGGAATTACAATTTGGAGAAAAATCGGATGTATTTACAAAACAGTTACAAAAAAGTTTAATGTTAAGGGCGAGCGGAAAACTCGTGATCTTCATCAAGCGCTGAGTTATTCCTCAAATTGTTCTAAAGTTCCTAAAGTGGCAGTATATTATGGAATTCATGAACTCAAACACACTTCTTTTGAAGGCTCTGTATATGAGAAAGATAAATACAAACCGAATACATCGATTGAAAGCGCAAATGGGAGATAAGAACTACAATTAACGCAACAGCGCTAAACAGCGATCGTTTCGGTGTTTCTGATTTGCCAAAATCTGTCATAGCGTCAAGTGTTCTGGATATCCGACACAATTTCTTCTGATGTGGTTGATAAGTGTAAAACAAAAAGAGATAAAAAACGTTTTAATTTGAAAAATCGATTCACACCCCCTGAGAAAAGTTCGATCTTTTTTTGACGGACAAAAATTAGATACTTTGTTCGTCGAAAAATATAATGCCAAGCAATTTCACAGGAATGTGAAATAAGAACTCTATTCTCTTATCCAGGAATCTGGATCAACTTATATTGGACATGTATCTCCTTCACTTATATATGTATGTATCACTTGATCATGTAAATTATATTGGGCATGTATCTAGTTCATCAAATGATATAAGTCAAAGCATTATCTCTTGTTTGTCTGAACTATCAATATCACTAGAAAAACTAAGAGTAGCAGGGTGTGATAGTACTGTAACAATCACTGGATGGAATAATGGTGCTTTCCACCGACTATAAAATCATAAAATGGGGAGCATATGCAGCTGGCATTTTAATGAACTTCCTTATCGCCAAATTTTCCCACATATTCACGGTCTAACTGGAGAGCTTAAATATTTTAGTGTGTCAATCGGGTAACACCGCACTTGCTGTGAAAAAGCTCCTGTGGTCTATTGAGAACCCGCAGATTGTTTGATTCCTGAGATAGCAGTATTTTTGAGACAAGAACAATAGTTTTTTGGGACATTTTGAATGCAATCACCTTGGGACATTATCCAGAAGATTTGGCGAATTGAGACTCTGGTACTTTGTCTGATTCCAGATGACTAACTGCGTCCAACCGAGTCCTTAGATTGTATCAGGTTCTTCTGAAAACTTAAAAGAAATAGCTGGTTTCATCATAAAATCATGCATGCCTGGTGTAACTTGCCAGAAATCAAGCAAATATTTTATTGACGGACCAAAACATGTATTTCAAACAATCCAAACATCACGCTATTTATCAGACTGAATTACTACAAGTTGCCGATCCAGTAATAGAACGAAATGCGCTTTTTGCGCACCAAGAAAATGTTCTATTGGCAATGATTGTTGATTAAAGAAACCATATTCGGGATATTGGTTACAGAAGGATCGTAAAAGAAGAAAAACCGCCCGAAAGAAGATGACTGTTAGAAATGTAACGCCACCGAATGAAATCTTTCAAGCCTCCGATTACATAGAAATTATTAATTGGATTTTTTTGCGGTGTATCATTCCCCAATGCCGCGGGACCTAAGTGAAGATGACGTTAAATCATTCATCACTTCTGACACTACTCGCATCAGAGAAATAGGAATGTTTCCTTATCACACCGATACTGTTAAGATGTGTGTCAAACTTGTGACAGAGACCTCGAATAAAGTATATGGACATGAAGCTAGAGATGGATAAATCGGTTATGCCTTATTTCTCCAAAAAATCAGAAAATAAATGTGTAGTAGATATGAAAAAGAAAACATAAAAAACACAGTAAGCCAACGAGTGCTACTCTATGGAAAACCTTATAAATAATTCCAAATCTATTGTAAATGACACACCCAACAATTGGAGATTTGTTGAGTAGGGTGGAGGTGGAACTTTACGTTCAACCCCTGTACGAGCAAAGTGGTGAAAATTGCGAAAATATACTAAATTTAAGTTTTTCTAAGATGTTGCGCGAACCATAAAATTAGATTGTTGATTAGAATTTAATTTATTTAGGTTATGTAAACCATGAAACAAGCATAAAAAGCTAAATCATGTTTATTTTTAAAATTTTAATTAACTTAAAAAATTAGAGAAAAGGCGCGATTTTGGAATTTTTCATCAACTTTAAGTACGATGCGCGAATGGAAGATGTCAACCGATTTTAAATTTTTTTATGCCGTTTTTCTTCTTAATACAATAGGCAACTTTTCCGCACTTAAGCGTTTCGAAAATAAAAAAAAAAATTCTTTTTTTTCAACCCACCCTATTACACGCCCTACTTTAAAAATGATATCATTGTTTCCGTATTTTTTTAATGTATTGATAAAGTTTATTATTTTCCTTCTGCCATGTTGTAACGTGAATGTGCCTAAATGCGATGACCATTAAATGCGACAATGTTCTTTTACACAAAATTTTAATGCAAGAATCGTAAATAAATGTTATACAATGAGGCATCCGAACTTCAGAAACAAAACCCTAAACATTTTTTTTTGTTTTGTTTTGCATTTAAAACGTTTTCTTTAAAATAAATTTAAAAATCAAATGAACATCGCTCATTTTACTGCGCCCCGATGTTTCGTAAATGCGACAAAAATTCCCGGAAGTGGATCACAGTTTTACTTTTTTAACTTTTAAGATCAAATAACCTTATGAACTTCAAGAACTACATTGTCTCTTTCAGTTACCTGACTAGTTAAACTAAAGAAAAGGTGACAAGTTTTCGGTTTAGAATTTGAAATAGCCTACGCATTTTAGAAACTTTGTTTTCTGCATGTGCCTAATAGCGACGTACAGATTGCTGTAAATGCGGAGAGACATTAAAAGATCAATAAGTTTACATGGTATTTTTCATATATTGTAATAAATTATGTTTAAAGAAAATATTATGTTTAATTAAGCTGTGTTGAGTTAGCATAATCCTCCATTACTTTTTACATTAATCAAGTTTTTAAATATGTGATTAAGATGATAAACATAGAAAAATACGCTTCTTAAAAATTTTTAATAAAAAAATATGTAAGAAACTCCGTGTATATTCCAGCAACATTTTTTGGCACATGATTAAGGAATTTGCAATAATTTTACATTATGTAATTGAGTTATACCCAGGTTTAGGAGTCCATAATTTTTGTTAGCACTTTTTAAAATCTTATATTTTAATTCTGTTTTCACTATTTACTCGTTATCATCGTCATTTTCTACTTTTAAATTAGAAAAGATTTAAAAAAAATAAAACTATGTTTATCAAATTAATATTTATTTCCATATACGTATTTTTAGGTACAAAAAATGTTAATTTTTTTTTTAAAGTTCAAGAAAAAGGAAAAGGGGGGGGATAGAATATCAGGCATAGAGCTTCTCTTTAGCTTATTAAAAATTTAAACATAAAACCTGTCCAGATCTATAGCTTTCGGAAACGAAAAAGAAAAAATTATTCATGCCCGGAAGATGAAAGTAAAAATGAGTTAAGTGCAAAATGAAAAGCAACTGATGTGGTAAAACTTGCTGGATCTGTTAGTTGGAATATTGAAATCTATATATATAAAAGAAAGTCTGGATTTTGTATTAATCAACGCGCAGCCCAAACTACTGAACCTAAAATCTTGAAATTTTGGGTAAAAATAATTCTTTTGACATAGAGTGCCGCTAAGAAAGGATTTTCTAAAACTCCACCCCTAAGGGGGGTAAAAAATAGAATGAACTTAAAAAAAATTCCTTAAAAATTTAATTTTTTAGTTATTTTTCAACTAATAACATATTTTAGTGTATTTTTGTATGCTGAATCGAATAGTACTAACCAAATTCTTTTAAGTCTAATAGTTCATGAGATATTTCATATTTTTCTAATTTGGCGCTATCTTTGGCGCAAAAACCTCAAATTTTCAAGTTATAATTTCTAAAAACTCAATTTCTTTATTCTGTTACTAGAGCAAGGGAATAAATTCAATTGAATATTTTTTTTTAAGCAATTCGTTTGGTTTAATAATTAAAACAACTATGCCAGTTAGGAAAAAAAATACAAACGCCTCAAAAACTAAAACTAAAAAAAAGAAAAAAAAACTGTTGTACTTTTTCGTTTTACCAACATGCCAAGATGTATGATATCGCGCCATTTATTTCAACCCTAACTGTGCAAACGATTTTTACTGCAAACTGTGCTAAATATTAACACTTGCTATTTATTGAACGGGAATATTTTTTATGAGTATTATTCCATCGTAATCCGGTAAAACTTTTTAATTTGTTATTTTTTTAATATAAAACATTTATTATTAATTATAACTTATTTATTACTGATACTGACATAGATTTTACTATTTGGCAGTTATCTGATGAGGAGGAACCTACAAAAAATTATTTTAGAAGTTAGGAATTATACATATAAAAATGTTGGCATACATATAAATACATATAAAAACAATAAAACCATGAATGGCTTCATTCAAAGAATGAAATTTTTACTGTGGTGTGAGAAATACGTATTACGTACGCCACGCTGCAGTAGTAAAAGACATTTACAATTTGAAGTTATTTAAATTGATTTGAAGGTTTAAATTGACTATATTCTATTACTTGCAAAATATTTATTTATGCTGTTACTTTAAGTACTTATTTTTATTGATTTAAAAAAACTGGTGGGTATGTAAGTTTCAAAAGTTATATTTTTAAATGCTCATTTTTTTATCAACAAAATTATTTTTTTTTCAAATGTTTCATTTTATTTTATAGACTATGACATTATTTATATTTCGCCTAAGTAAATTACAAAATACTCTTTGATGTTGAAATAAAATTTTTTGGTTTAAGGTATTTTTTTTATTATTTTTTTTTCTTTTCATTATTTTAAATGAAATTAGTTAGAAATATATTTTAAATGTGTATATATTAATTGAAATGAGCAAAAGGCATGTATGAATTAATGATGTCGATAAAACAAGAGATTTTTTTTTCTTGGTTATAATATAGTGTGACGAAATGTACACCCACAAGCAGTTTTTTTCCGCACGGTCTGTCCATTGCTATAGTAACGTATATATTTTAAGAAATTAACAATTGTAATCTTAGAAACTAGCCGCCCTTGGCGACCAGTTTGGTCTCCCTTAAAATTTATGTTTGGGAAAGCATGCTAAGCATTGTATCGTGTTACTTTTATTCATAATTTAATTTACTTGAACAGGGGCCCCTATGGTAACCACCCTTATAGTTATGGAGATGAATTAAATGCTGTTCAATGACTAGAAAATTAAGATACAAAAGAGATAAACATAGAAGTAAAAAAAAATAAGAAAACAATAGCTGTTTTAAAACTGTTTTATAAATATTCAATGTTTATATTAAAAATCACACCCAATTTTTTGACCGAAATTCCTGTTATATAATTTTCGTTACGGTACATTAATAGTGTGGGCTTAGAACACGATTATGACTAATTCACTGCTTTTTCTGATGCTTGGTAAAAAACGCAAGCAAATGAATTTATTAATTGATATATAATATTTTCTCTTTTTTTTTTTTTTAAGTTAGGACAGCAGGAAAGAAAAAAATGAAACATTATTTAATCTTTTTTTAGGATTTCTAAATGTATTACGTAGCATATAATCCTAAATTAATTAATTAATAATTGATAAAAATATATATTTTTAAAAATATTACATTCTTCCAATTTTAATTTATTTTCAGTATTTTTTATTTTAAAATGTTTCATTGTTGCAGTTTTAATCATTTGGCATATTTTAGCGAGTGTTCATTGGCGCATAATTAAATCTATTGTTGTTTCAACTCGCATAAAATTGTACGAGGTACAAAAAATATTTGGTGAGTTATCACCTGAGATAGGCTAATAGTAAAAGCCTTAAAATTAATGTATTAATTTATAATTATTTTTTTCTAATACTATTAAAGAGTTGCATTGTCATTATTGACCTATAAACACACGTGTAAACATAATGTTTAACATTCTAACATACCAAGAAGTGAGTTAAAAATCAATTAGTGATTGCAAAATTCCATCTTTACATATAAAAACTAGGTTGACTTAAAAAAAAAAAAGGTGCAAATTAGAATTACTGATTGGAAAATAGTAAAAAAGACACGCAATCGACCAAAATAGGAAGTTATGAAAGAGGGAGAATTTACCGTAGCGAAGCGCGGGTACTCAGCTAGTATGTTATATAAGTATGTCAGTTAATGTTGTATTATTTAAATTACTTTTAAATAAAGTTTATTTAGTAGTTCAATAATAAGTTTTTTATCTTCAATTTTATGTATTTCAACGCTTTATTAACATTTAACTGCTGTTAGCTGTCTCACAGACGACTACAGATTTAAATTTTCACAGTTAAACTAGTAATTTCCAGTTTAGCTATGAATACCAGTGAATTGTTATTTCATTTGGATCCCTAGAACTGTTGCTAGAGATTCTGAATATGAAAAGTTTAATTATATTAGTCCTGTACTTAAAGTTTAATGCAGAAACAGTACCCTGTGGAGACTTTCATTCATCGTTTAATCAAGAGGTCTCGGTATCCGCTCACAGTAGTTATGCGACAAATCCTGTCACAGCAGTTAAGGGTTAAATAATACAAAAAATAATTGCAATTAGCCGTTACTGCTCTTAGTGCTGTTTTTTTTTTATTTCACAGTTTAACAGATAATTTCCAGTTTAAGTATCGATACACTGAAATTTCATTAGGAGTCCTAGTACTATTGTTTGAAATGTTTGAAAAAGCAAAATTTTATTAGAAATTGTACTGTATAAACAGTTTAGTGCAAAAACAGTATTTTATGAGTTAGTCACGCCATTTAATTATCTTTCAAGTGAATGGTTTCGCAGACAGATCACAGGTTTGTGTAGCAATTTTTCTGTCACAGCAGTTAAAGGTTAAATGAACTTTTTTCAGACTATTGTCGTGTATAAAATGCATTATCACATTTAGGACTATAGACGTCTCATTTAGGTTTCAGCTGCCATAAATGCGACAAAAATGACCTAAATGCGACAATCGTACATTTACGTATTATACTACAGATAATTATTAGATTTATACAAAACAAGTGAGTTTTGAACTAAAGGAACAGTATTCAGTAATTTGTTGCTAAATAAAATATACATTTATGTAATAAAATGCCTAATATAGCCTAAATGCGACAAAACTATGGGGAATCTCGTCTCACTTTGGCACAATGACCTTATATTTACATTTGAATTTATATTTCCTGGTGCAATAACTAAGAAATGATTCGATAAAGAAGAAGAAAAAAATCTTTCACGTACAAATAATAAAACCTGAGTCAATTGTTCGTTGCAGTAACATAAATTTTAATGGTTCATTTGCTGAAAGACAATTCTCTTATAATCAAGGTCAAGCTTTGACGTATTTTATAAATGTGCATCTTATGAGATTTTTCCTTTATTTCTTTATCTGTTTTTATTTCCTTTATGTATAATGCATATTTATTGTATTGCTTTTGAAAACTTTATTTTTTTTTAACTCGTGTGTCACTTAGAAATCATTTTGTTTTGGATTTGTAATAATTTTGAAAAAAATATATTGATTACTAACAAGAGCCCACCAATTTATTTGCGTCATATTACGACTATAAAAGTCGTGTAATGAATATATTCGCTGTATTTTCACAACTTACTTCCAAAAAAAAAAAAAAATCAGTGAGGCTTTTTTTTCCGCTCTGCATTAAACGATGTTCAATTCAACCCGAATCAACAAAATCAACGTTGTTGCATAATATAATTTATGCATGCGAGAATAACATAGTTTTATACATAATGCTAATTTTGTTAATTTGTAATGTTTTTCTGCAATATATATATATTTTAAACATGAAAATATTTACTTGAGAATATGTCTAAAATATTATCATAATTTGTCGTAGGATATTTTTATATTTTAGGCTGTTTTTTAGATATAATGTATGTATTTTTATAACATATTTTCTCGTAGAAATTGATAATAAAACTGTGTTCGATAGAGAAAAATACATTACCTTTCATGTATAAATAAGAGAAGCAGTGCCCATTTTTCGACTTACAAGGGAACCACTTTTGGTGTTGCTCGCACCTAGCATCGAGATCTGGTGCATTTTGTAGCACTATACATAAAAGTTAGAGAACCGATAAAATTTCTCTGTTAAAATCATATTTTATATACTTTTTTGTACTTTTAATTTTTTATTATTACATTTCTATTTGTTTATTTCACATCAAAAGTGAGTTAAGTCGCCAAATATGGCGCTACAACTTTTCCGCCCGCTTTATCAAAAGAGTAAATATTTGAATGGAATAAAGTTTCGAATGTTTAAAAAGAAATGTTGCTGTATTAAATGGTCCTTTGGTAAAAGTAATCATAACGTAAATTAATATTTTTACACAATTTAGAAAAATTACTGTGGCTAAATAATATCAGACATTGCAATTTCTAGCGATTGCAAATTCAGCTATGACATTTGACTAGGGTTGCCGGAAAGCTCTACTTTTGAAAACGAACGCAAACTGTTTCCCCGCCAAAAATATGAATATAATGTTGCAATTTTTCAAAATCAAATTCGTGGGTTTTTGAAGGAATTTTTGAACTTTTTTCAGTATTTTATACTTATTATTAACTAATTTTTATTTTTAAATTCTTTTCTTTAAAAAAATACAATGTTAATAGTCCGATAAGTGGTCTCGATAATTGCATTTTGAGAAAGTTATGCTGCTGTAAAATCAAGAAATATTATTTTAAGAGAAAAATTTTATCGATTCTCAAACTTCATAATATAGTACTTTAAAATGCACCAGGTCTCAAAGCTAGGTGCGAGCAACACCAAAAGTGGTTCCCTTGTTACTTACACGACTTTTCATGGTTCGTTTGCTATAATTATCGCTTGTAAAAATGCTCATATACTCGAGATGAAAAATCGATATATTTCCCAATTCGAAGTGTTATGAGATTATTTCTTTTATTGTTTACCGTATAGTACATATTTATTGCATTATTATGAAACTTTTTTATAAACTTGGGAATTGCTTACTGTCCATATTTATTTGTATTTTTACCCGGCTGAAAAGAAGGGTTATGTGTTTCGCGAGTATCTGTGTATATGGATTTCTTTATACCCTCGAAACATCCCAATGGATGGATGGGTTTTAAGGAATGAGGTCTCTATCAAATCGTCTTAACGGCCCGATGGTTATACGTTAGGTTTTGTATTTATAAATTCAAAATGGCGGTAGAGACGAAAAAAATAATTACGCACCCTATTGAGTGGCATATCATTGGACAAGTCTTTCAAAATGAAGATGACGTTTTATTTACTATTACATACAGTCACATACATATTAAACACAGTCAGAAGCTCTGTTTAAATGTTACACAACCTGGAAGTTGTGTATGTAGGATATCTAGCTTTACTGCAACTCTAACCATCACAGGCATCTATAGACCTAACAACTGAACTAACAACTGAACTAACAACAGAACACAACTTAAAAGTCATCAAAACAAGTAAATAAAAAGAAAATAGGTAAGTAATGTAAACAATTAACATAAAAAAAATATTTTAAGTAAATTCCTACTTAGGTCAATAAGAGCATTTTTTTACTTCCATTCTTCTTTCCTCTTGAGTGGCGCTCAAAATGCCTTGGTCAAGAAGAGGGCTCTCTCGGTCTTAAAATACTTTGATCAAGAAGAGGGCTCTCTTGATTATTGAAAATTAATTACTTTGATTTAATTAATTAATTAATATTTGAAAAAACTGGATTAACATACAGTGTCATCCACTACAAGTTAAAAAAAATTATTTGAGTTTGATTCGATGAATAATAAGTATTTTATTAACGATTGAAAATTTGAACAAGGTATATACAGGGTGTCCGGTCTCAACGGTGTCCAATGGCTAATTCCTAAACCGTTAGTCATAGACATATAGTTCCAATTACAAAAATGTTTTAAATCAGGTAAAGAAATATTTTAAAAGCCATTTGGGTCAATAAAAACATTTCTTAAAAAATTACGAAATTTAAATTTTTATACGGTCCCTCGGTCCTATAAGTTATATTTAGTGAAATTTTCCTTTTACACTGACAAGTAATACACAAAAAGTCCCGTTATTCTACGATTAAAATTGACCGAGTAATAGGTGTTTAAAGTTGGAGCATATTTTTTGCTGCAAATTGGGAGTCATTCACAAATTTAGTCGAAATATAATTTCGTCAGATATAAAAAATGTTTGGGAGTAAAATTAACATTGCAATATAAATTTGAAATCTTTAATCATTCTGGCATATTAATGGAAAATATACAATTTGTAATAAAGATTTTAAAAGAAAGAAAAAACGGAATTTTTGTTAAATAAAATGATTCTAAATTAACAGCCTCAATTCTTTACAAAATGATACGTATTTTAAAATATTATTAGATTTCACAAGCCTGCAAAAGTTGGGTTATGTCATGTTTTTTAGCTTTTGATAATTGATTCTTATATATTCTGTACCGCTGAATCCGAAATTGACCTTCATTTTTAACTATCATATCAGGATTTTTCGCAAATTGCAAATTTCAAAGTTAAGCAGTTCAATGTTAAAATTGAATTTCCTCCCCATCTCATCGGACAACTCAGCTGTTTTAGCTGTAAGTATCCCAGGATAAGCAAAAATATCGAATAATTTTTTTAATAAAATAAAATAAAATAAAATAAAATAAAATAAAATAAAAAATGTTTTACATATGTTTTATAGTATGAGATTTTCGCTATATTTTAACTTACACATTTGCGATTTGCAAAACATTCTAACGTGATGGTTAAAAATGAAGGTCATTTTCAGATTCAGTGCTAAAAAGTGCGTAAAAATCAATTATCAAAAGTTAAAAAACACAACCATCTCCTGTACTTTATAGTATTCGATTTTTGTTATTCTTTAATTTTGAAAATTTATGATTTGCGAAATATCCTGACATGATGGTTAAAAATTAAGATAATTTTCGGATTCAGTGCTAAAAAATACATAAAAGTTAAAAAACCCAACAATGGCAGTCTTGTATTATCTAATTTTTTTCTTAAACTCCTTGGCGGAAATCTATCCGAAATTTTTTGTGTTATCCTGTAAAATAAGTATAAATGGTAACCACCGAAAATCTTAATAATATTAGATTGTTATCGGATTTGCGCCAGTATGTAAAATGCAATCTCGATCGGATATTTAAAAGTGGGTTAAAGTTCGAGTACAAATTTTGAACTGGAAAAACATACATACGATTGTTGAAATAACATAAAAGCATATAAAAAAACATAATTTTTGTTAAAAGAAATCATAAGAGAAACTGTCTCAAATCCTGACAAAATAAAACATATGTTTTTTTAGCCAATTTGAGACTTAATCATAATACTTGTAGGTTTTTTTTTTCAAAGCGCAGATACACATGAAGTAAGATCTTCGAATACTTTAAACACTTGGTATATGATCCCTCAAAGCCAAGCCGAACTCATTTGTTTTCAGAGTAGAAAAGTGACATAAGTCATGCATTTTTAAAGTTTCACAACTCGCTCAATTTTAGGGTTATATGAATGGAACTTTTTTTTGTCTTACTTGTCAGTGTAATAGGAAAAAATTACTAACTATAACTTATAGGACCGGGGGACCGTATAAAAATTTTAATTTCGTAATTTTTTAAGAAATGTTTTTATTGACGCAAATCGATTTTAAAATGTTTCTTTACCTGATTTAAAACATTTTTGTAATTGGAACTATATGTCTATGACTAACGGTTTAGGAATTAGCCATTGGACACTGTTGAAACCGGACATCCTGTATAGCGAGTATGTAAGCTAATAGTAGGGATTGAAAAAAGTAGTTTCACATTGATGAGAAATAATTAATTATTTCGCTTTTTACGCAGTCGGGTTTTTTGCGTTTTTAAATTTAA
Organism: Maratus speciosus; assembly: GCA_963932465.1. Lineage (NCBI taxonomy): Eukaryota > Metazoa > Arthropoda > Arachnida > Araneae > Salticidae > Maratus > Maratus speciosus. The sequence goes on from OZ010791.1 coordinate 548,281,884, forward strand.
TTGTTTGTTAATCTTTGTGAAATATAATATTCGTTATTAAAAAGTTGAACAAATTGCAACACGTGGATAATTTAAGAAGCGACATTTATTTTTTCTAAAAGTCAATTAATAATGCTTTTTTTTTTTTTATGTTTTGGCATTCTACTTCATTAAATAATTATATGCTCTATTTTTAAAAGATTGTCAATATATCAATAATTGTTTTAATGCAGTGATAAAGATTATTATTATCTTTCTTTGATATTGTATATTTTCATTTGGAAGTAGGGTAACTCCGGGAGAGTCGCCGCATACGGGATAGATGCCGCACCCCTTGTATTTCTTGTAATTATCGATAGATGGACGTCAAACGCACAGTATAGCTGCGCAATGAGATTATTTTAACCAGTGTATAGCGTGAATCCCATTTTGATGTTTACTTGTAGAAGTACAATCCTTAATTTGACGTAAGTGCATGACCTCACTGTCCAAACTTTTAAACACGTTATGTTTAAATATTTTTCATACACTAATTACTAAATGCATGCATGATTTCGAAGTCAAAACTAAGTGTAGCTTTTGTATAGAGTACTGTGTGTATGGTTACGACATTCCCCTTAGCGATGGCAGGTAACTGTGATGGCCGACGTCTGCATCATTCAAAATGGGATACTTGCTGCACTGCTATTCCGGTATACATGCCGCAGTTTCCTTTGTACGGTATTATTAAGTGTTATTAACTTTTCTTTTCATTTTCTTTTTGCACAGCCAAATAATGTTAGGCATGTTGTGAAGTTTACTAAAACCAAAGGAGAAAAGGGGGAAAATAAAAAGTAAGAAGTGCAAGAAATATGCAAGTCAAGATGATAATAATGAAAAATTGGATTACGCGTAACGTAGACGTTCTTTGCAAACTACTCCAAAAAAGAGGAAGTGTAACTGGCTTCATTGCAACATGTGTTTAAATGTAGTTGCATAAAGACTGTACTTTTTCGGCAGTTTTATTCTAGATTGTAGTCGAAAAAGCAGGTCTCTTAACCCATTCGGGACTATAGGTGCATATAAGCACCTTCATAAAGAGCTTACAAAATTTGTTTCTGGCACCAGTAAGAAAGAAAAGTAATATTTGCTTTGTTTAATAAGAGCATTTTCATGATTATTTAAGTAAAGTTAAATTATTTTTAAAAAAGTGGTACCAACCGAATAAAATTTGTGTAAAAGCCACCGGTCCCGAAAGGGTGAACAAATAAATTATGTAAACACAATTTTACTTTTTTACTTTTCTCTTTCTAATACATTGATGTTACTTTGTTGCTGAAAAAACAATTAAAATTTAATGTAAAAAAAAAATAAATAAATAATTCGATAATTTTAATAGTGAAAGTAGGCAAGAATTACTAATTTGAGTATACTAATACATTTCATTGTACTCATTTAGTTCCATATTGTTATTACATCGTTAATTATAGTTCAGATATGAATATTTTTTTAATATTTTTATTTATAATTTCATTCCTTTCTCATTACGATCGCGGCATAACTACCGCACAAGTGCGGCGTCTCAGCCTGGATATACCGGTAAAGTACCACAGTGTAAGGTTTTAGAAATTTTTTTAAAAATATTAATAATTTGTTTTGAATTTTTTTATCGCAGTTCACGTGTTGTATATTTAACATTAAATAGCGCAGCATGATTTTTTTAATTTTATGTCCACCGTGGGACTTTATACAAAAATTGTAAAAATGTGCAGCAGAAATCCCGGAATTACCCTATATTTCACCATGCAATACCTTAGAAAATGAGATCAATAAAGAAGAAGAAATAATCTTTCACAAACATATAGAAAAAAAAACTGCACCAATTTTTTGTTGCGATAACACGGCTTTTCATGGTTAATTTGCGAAAAGCCAGCTCTCATATAATCAAGGACAACCGTTGACATATTTCATAAATGAGTATCTTATATGATTTTCCTTTATTTCTTTATCTATTTTTATTTCCTTTACAATGTCAGAAAAACTTGTCAATATACAATAAATTATTCCTCATTTTTAAACAAATAATTTCCGTACTCCTAGAAAACATGTTTAATCAGTGAATTCTCCTCGAACGTCTAAAAAAAGGAAGAAATTCCGTTCATTCCTAGCACGCATGCCTATTGGGTCTATTAATAATAAATCTGGATTTATTTAAAAAATGAAAAAAAAACAAAAATTCTATAAATTAAGATTTATAACTTAATTAAAAATGCCAAAAAATTTCCGGATTTAAAAATAAACGACAATTACCTTTCTCATTCAAGTTGAATAAAGTTAAATAAAGTTAAATTTATAAAGTTGTTTATAGATAAATATTTGCATTTAAAATATACTTTAAATGAAATCATTTAAATGATTTTATTTAAAAAAATTAATTGAATAAAATCGATATATCTTATCGAATAAAAATATAATATTCACATTTTACTTCTAGTAATTCATATTATACCTAATCTACGTAAAAATATAAATTCACTTTTAATATTATATTAATACTAAAGTATAAAAACCGCAGTCACAATCCCATAAAAGACGAATTTTTTTCCAAAATTAGCTTCAAAATTAAAAGCATTTTGAAGAAATTGATCAAGGCATACTCATCTGAAGTAAACAAAATTACTTCAAAGCGTTTTTTTTTTGCTGTAAAACTATATCTTCGAGCTAACGTGCTCGTCTCGTAACGCTAAGATAGCTGATTCGAATCCAAAGTCAGCCGATTTTACTTTCTAAAATTGAGGGATATTTTACCTACTGAAAAGGAGAAAAAACCCGGATATTCGTCAATTCACGTAAATATGGCGGCAACACTGCTGCCAGTACAATTTCCGTGAATTGAAGAAAGATTTTTTCGTGAGTGTATGTATGTGCATATTTATTGTACTAGTTTTTAAAAGTTTATTTATTTATTTATTTTGCACTCGTATGTCATTTAAAAAATCATATTGGTTTGGAATTGTAATAATTAGTGAATTACGTTATTGATAACTAACACGAACCTTCCAATTTGCTTTTAGGTTTCAAACGTGCCATATTACGACCGTAAAAGTCTCGTAATGCATAATCTTTCTGTATTTTCACAGCGTACCACAATCAGCAATCATTTGAAAAAAAAATATATATATTGATTTAATAGATCACATAGAAAAGAAATTTATTCAAGGCAGGAGTATCACAGTTGAGGTTTATTCAAAAGAGCGAGAAATGTCCAGACCAAGAGTCGAATTTGGTTATCTTGGCTTGTCGTGCCAATCATTTTACCTATTGGGCTATCCTGACGACACCCGGGTGGCATAATTCACTTTCATTTGTTGGATACGGCTGAGGTCTGCAGCGCTAGTTTCATTCATCCGACCTATAACTATAGCATTAACATGATGAAAGTGTGTGATAACACAGAAACTCCTGTATACCGTGTAATTAGGTCATAATGAAGAGTTGGAATTTTTTTTTCAACTGGATAAATCATATTTAAGGATAGAGTAGTACAGTTAAGGTTTATCATTTAAATGCTATAGTTATAGCTCATTTGAATGTTGCAGTTAGCAGCCGTATCCAACAAAAGAGTGAATTATGTCAGTCAAGTATCGTCCGTGTAGATCAATAGGTAAAGCATTGTCACGACAATCCAAGATATCCAGGTTTGAACCCTGGTCTGGATATTTTTCGCTCTGTTGCAATAAATCTCAACTGTGCTACGCCAGCCTTGAATATGATTTATCCAGTTGAAAAAAAAAAAATTCATCACTTCATTATGAAATGAAATAGGTTACAAACTTAAGGTTCGAAGACATTTTTTCCTTAAATCAGTAAATTTATTTAAAAAGTACGTTAGTGACAATTTGTTAATAAAAACAACTAAATTAATGAGGAAAAGTAAAATATGCAAAAAAAAATTAAGTAATTACAAAATTTATCTTTAATTAAAAGTCTCTAACTTTTCTTTGATATACTTGAGAAAACAATATTTTCAACTCATCATTTTCCTATTTTGAAACACATTTGGAAATTTGGCTTGATTACTCACATTTTAATTGGTACGATCGATAAAATGCAATGAGTAATTTTGGATCCTGTCTCGTTTAGGTTGAAAAAAGTCTTGCTTCTCTTTATTATTGCCATTAGCAATTTCTTAATCAACCGATAAACAAAGTCAAATAACAGTTCTTATTGGAAAAAAAATGTATAAAAGCTGGTTTTATTATTTTCGTTCTGTTTATGAAATAAGTTAAGTTATCCGCAATATCCGATGAGTAGTATGCTTGATACGGTGTCTTTAACCTTAATTGTAACTTTAATTGATATCGTAAGAGTAATCTTATTTGAAATGATGACGGTAACGAAATTGTTCTCATTTAGCGGAGATACGTCTTAAGCGGAAACGTATTAACGAGTCCATTTTCTACTCTAATTTTAAAAATAGGCATTAAATTTCATCTTTATGTATTTTGTATTTTTGGGCTTCCGTATTTAAAACTGAAAACGGAGTCATTATAAGATCACTCCTGTGTCTGTCTGTCAGAACCACTTTACGCGTAAACTATGGAATGTGGAAAGTTCTAATTGGAGGAATTAATAAAAACTATTGACCCGCATATTTACAGATTATTAAACATCTACAAATATATTTAGGAAAATACAGAGCGCCTCATTAAGTTAATTAATGTTAGTATTTGAATCCCAATGAAAAAGGCGTGAGTAAGTTAGATAAAATTGGGACTTACCCGTTCTTCAGGATACTTATCTATTTCGGTGTAAATCCACACTTTGTTTAATCCAACATTTGTTAGTTGTCATAATTTTAATCAACCACTCTTTATAACCTCCTTTGACAAAAGAAATTGTAGACTATTATATCAAATAATTAAGCAGTGGTAACACTTTAAGCTATTTAATTCACATTGTTTAAATTGTAAAAAAAGAGAGAGAATTTTCATGCCTCTTCTCTGGAATGACTACATTTTCAGAATGAAAAAATATTTACATTATAAGATAATAAATCAGTAATAATAATTGTAATAGCAATATCATAATAATAATAATAAATCAGTTTAATGTCTATGAGTCACTCAACAAGTCATTATCTTTATCAAAGTTTTCAAGGTTAATTTCTTTTGAATAGATTTATGGCTGAGTTGAAACGACGCATTATTTATGTAACTGAGGGAATTATCTTTATCACAGCTAATTAGCTTGATTTATGTCTATCAACTCCTCCTTAATTTCTGAAGTTTCATTCTCACACAAATTTAAGTTCCTTCTATGGGTTTGAAAAACAAGTTTGGGAACTGGTTTCGTAAACAGGTCTGCTATCATCAATTTGGTTGGGCAGTACTTTAGGTTGATAGTCCCTTCCTTCTTGCTTTAGTTGTTTTATCAGGTGGAACCTAATTTCAATATGTTTAGTCTTACTTGAGTGCTTTTCTAATTCTATCATCTTGATCGTGGACTGGTTGTCTTCATATAGGTCTATAGGTAAGGTTAGCTTTAGGTTTAATTCTTCCAGTAGATTAACTAGCCACTTTATTTCAATTGTTGCATTTGTTGCTGACACATACTCGGCCTCTGCCGATGATAATGCAATGCAGGATTGTTTCTTGGTCGACCAGTGTATGGGATTTCTTCCTAACATGTATAGGCTCCCACTCGTTGATTTTCGTGAATCTACATCTCCTCCCCAATCTGCATCCGCATAAACTTCAAGTATCGGTTTCTTTTCTCCGCTCAGAACTAAACTATAATTTTTTGTAGTCTTTAAATATCTTATCACTCTCTTTACTGCATTCTAGTCTTTCATTCTTGGTGATTCATTTCTTCTGCTAAGAATGTTTACTGCTGCACAGATGCCAGGTCTGCTTATAGTTGCTAGATATAGAAGTGCTCCTATGGTTTGTCTGTAATATGTGTTGTTTGGTAAAATGTTATCCTCATCATTAAAGCGTGTGTAATTTGTTTCCATGGGTGTGCTACACGGTTTTGCGTCTTGCAAATTAAATTTATTGATTAATTCTTTTATTTTCTGAGTCATGTAGCTTTTGTTTACTTTTTTAATGTTCATAGATAGGTAGTTACTGATGTCACCTAAATCTTTTAGCTCGTATTCTTTATTTAAGCTCGCGATTACTTCCTCTATTATTTCGTCTTTTCCAGCAATTAAAATGTCGTCTAGGTATGTTATTATGTATGTTGTGTTATCGCCCCTTTTTCGCGTAAGAAGGCATGAGTCAAATTTGCTCTAACTAAAATTCATCTTTTTTAGTGTTTCTGTGATTTTATTATGCCACGCTCTCGCGGCTTGTTTAAGTCCGTATATGGCTTTGTTTAGCCTACATACTTTATTTTCCTCATTTGGTTTAGCGAAACCTTCTGGTTGTGACATATATATCTCCTCCTCAAGCTCTCCATGTAAGAACGCGGTGTTAATGTCAATATGTTTTACTTTTAAATTTTGATGCAATGCTGTTATTAATAATGCTCTTATTGTTGTATATGACACGACTGGTGCATAAGTTTCATCATAATCCCCCCCCCGAATTTTTGTGAATATCCTTTTGCAACTAAACGTGCTTTATATTTTTGGATTTTTCCTGTGTTGTCGCGTTTTAGTTTGTAGGTCCATTTGCAACCTATTATTCTCCTATTTGGTGGAGGTTCTACAATTGACCAAGTTTTGTTTTTCATAAGGGAGTTCATTTCGCTTTTCATTGCATCTATCCAATTTTGTTTATTCTTAAAATTTTCCATGTTTTCGATTTCCTCATAATTTTTTGGTTCAGTAGCGTTTTCGTTCTTAACCATGTATATTATCCTATCAGGAGGTACACCTATATTAATTCTTTCTGATCGTCTAAGTTCTGCTACTGGTTGATTGGACGTGGATGGTGTGTCATTGCTATTTGAAATTTCTATTTCTACAAAGTTTTCGTTAACCCGATTTTCATCTTGTTTTGGTTTGTTTTCTACTTTCTCGTTTCTATATTTAAATTTGTTTTCGAGAAATTTAACGGTTCTCGCGATCTTTATTTCATTTCCTCCTACATATATTCTATATCCTTTGGATTCATTATCATATCCGACGAAAATTCCCTCTATAGCTTTATCGTCTAATTTTTGTCTTCTGGCTTTACTGATATATGCGAAGGCTTTGCAGCCAAATACCCTAACGTAACTTAAGTTTGGCTGTCTGTTTGTCCATAACTCATATGGCGTCTTTTCATTTGCTTTTGTCGGTAGTCTGTTTTGCAAATGATTTGCTGTGCAAATTGCTTCCCCCCAGAACTTTAATTGTAAATTTGATTCACTTAACATTGTCCTTGCCATTTCAACTAACGATCTATTTCCCTCTCTGCCACACCATTCTGGCTTGCGCAATATGGAACTGTGTGTTGATGTTTTATCCCATTAACCCTGAGGTAATTTTCTATTTCATCTGATGTGAATTTCCCTCCGTTATCTGTTCTAATTGCTTTCGTTTTTTCTCCAAATTTGTTGCTAATTAACGCGATGAATTCTTTAAGTTTTTCGTAAACTTCACTTTTTATAGACAATAGGTATATGATCGTAAATCGTGAGTAGTCATCAATAAAAGTCAAAAAGTATGATTTCCCCCCTATTGTCGTGTTTGAAAAGTTCCGCACACGTCGGAGTGAATGAGTTGGAGTCTTTTAGTTGCTCTATACTCTGCAATTTTTGGATAGGGTTCATCAGTTAATTTTGCCTTAATGCACGGTTCGCAATCTATGTTATGCTTACAGTGGTTTATTTGGATTCCTCTAGCTAATTCCTTTTGCGCAATTTCTTTAATTGATGTTAGATTTCTATGTCCTAACCTACGATGCCATAATTCTAGGCAATTTTTGTTGTTGCAGCTTTGTGCAACGTTTGCATAGTTTTGGAATGCCAACTGAACTTCGTATAGGTTATTTACTTTTCGCGCTTCTAAGCATATTTCTCCGTTAAGTTTGAACATACATTTGTCATTTCTGAATATAATTTCACATCCATTTTGCGTCGCTTTGCTAACCGATAATAAATTTGTTTCGATTTCAGGTACTAGTAATACATCTTTAAGTGTTATTTCATGAACTTTGTTGTCTGATGTTCGCGTGTTTATATTTACGTCACCTGACCCGTAACCGATAAGTTTTTTCCCGTTTGCGATGGTTACATTTGTTTTTTCGCGTGATCTTATTTCTGTAAACATTAATTCTGAACACACAATATGGCTTGAGCTGCCACTGTCTACTATGAATGTTTTGTTTTCTATTCCTTCTGTTATAAAGGCGTAATTTTTATTTTCGCTGGCCCTCCATGTATTGTTTTCATTTTCAGAGTGACTGTACCTACGGTTTGATTCTGGTGTTTGTTCACTTCTAAAATTGTTTTCTCTCTTTTGAAAAACTAGTGATGTAGAGTAATGTTTTTCGTTTGGTCTAATGTGTTGATTTTGTGGTGTATTTTGTGTTTTGGCTTTATTATGCCAACATTCCTGGGTATAATGGTTTCTCATCCGACAATTGGAGCAGTATTTATTACTTGTTTTGTTGTTGTAATTTTTCTGTGCTTTAAATGCTCTGGCAGGATTTTCTGTTCATATCGTCTGTTATATTCGTTAATAAGTTTAGACTTAATAAATGATGGTGTGAGTTGATTTTCTTCTCTCGATTCAAGGGCAGTAATAAGAGTATCTTAAGATTGGGGTAGGGAGCATAATAACAGTGCAGAAATGTGGTTATAATTTATAACTTCTCCTATGGCCGCTAATTTATCTACTAATTCCATTATTTTTGTAATATGATTAACAACGTTGCCACCTTCCGCTAATTTAATCCCGTAAAGTTTTCTTAAGAGATAAAGTTTGCTAGACAAATTATGTCGCTCAGGGATTTCACGCAAAGCTTGCCAAGTTTGTCTGGCTGTCTGTAAATTTTTAACATGAGTAATCTGACTATCATCAATTGTTAGATTAATTAGAGCACGAGCTTTCTTATCACTTTTGGACCAATCGTCCGTAATTGGATTAGGCGGTTCTTCCGTAATTACATGAAATAAGTCTTCTTTAGTTAACATCATTTCGGCCTTGAATTTCCAAATCGAGTAGTTCGTAGCTGTAAGATTTTCAATTGCTAAATTACCTTTAGAAGCTGCCATTTTCTTAACTTTTGATTACTTACGTGTTACCGTAAAAAGTTCTTCCAACTTTTCTTTTTGAAAGTTTAAAAGTTTATTTATCAAATATCTGATATTTCAGATTTCAGTGGAGGCTATTTAATTTATTTATTTTTATTCAGTGATCAGTAATCATAATCTTGTTAGTATTTGAATCCCAATGAAAAAGGCGTGAGTAAGTTAGATAAAATTGGGACTTACCCGTTCTTCAGGATACTTATCTATTTCGGTGTAAATCCACACTTTGTTTAATCCAACATTTGTTAGTTGTCATAATTTTAATCAACCACTCTTTATAACCTCCTTTGACAAAAGAAATTGTAGACTATTATATCAAATAATTAAGCAGTGGTAACACTTTAAGCTATTTAATTCACATTGTTTAAATTGTAAAAAAAGAGAGAGAATTTTCATGCCTCTTCTCTGGAATGACTACATTTTCAGAATGAAAAAATATTTACATTATAAGATAATAAATCAGTAATAATAATTGTAATAGCAATATCATAATAATAATAATAAATCAGTTTAATGTCTATGAGTCACTCAACAAGTCATTATCTTTATCAAAGTTTTCAAGGTTAATTTGTTTTGAATAGATTTATGGCTGAGTTGAAACGACGCATTATTTATGTAACTGAGAAAATTATCTTTATCACAGCTAATTAGCTTGATTTATGTCTATCAATTAAAAACAAAAATCTTTTTTATTTATTTATTTATTTATTTATTTTTTTTGTATATCGTGCGGGTTATCCTTTGAAATCTTTCGTAACATTGAACTCAAAAATACATTTATTTTCATTTTAGGTATCATATTTTCTAAGATACCTTCTAAAATGCAGTGCAAAAATATGCCCCGCCCCTTTATTCCCGTATCTACTTAAACCAAAATTCTGAAAAAATTATAGGTAGTAGAGCTTATTTTAAACCTTGCAGTAAAACTGCCGCGATTACCCTAAATCACATAGTTTTTGAGAAAAGCACATTTTTCTGTTACACACAAATTTCGATTTACGGGCATTCAGAAAAGGCAAGGTGTTGAGGAGTGCTGGAGGTGCTTATCCTAACAGAAGCATAAAAGTATTGTTTATAATGATTTTTAAAAAATCGACGGTAATTAGCAGAGATATTAACCCTTAAAGACACGGGCGGTTTGGACATACACAATGACAAGGGTGGCGTACTCTATGTACCATCGGCTTTTAAAGATAACAACTTTTAATGATATATTTGTGTAATGTAATTCTCAGTTGTAGTATAAATTAAATAAACGTCAAATTATTAAAAACAGACAAAATTAATTAGAATGAATCACATAAATACTATGGGATTCGCGACTAGTTTGCATTGAGTGGATCTTTCAATACGCTTATAGTGTCTTTAAAAGTTTATTAAAAACCTATCTGGAAAATGCGACACGGTCCAAGGCGCAGTTTCACCTTTGCGACCTCTTTTCGAAAAGCGCCTAGCACAATGCCAAATTTAAACTTTCATCAAGGGTTCTGTTTTAGCTACGCTATATAAAGAAAATATTATTACTACTCTTAATTTAGTTTTATGAAATGCTAAATGAAGTTTTAATATGCACTACTTTTTTGTCAGTACCGAATTAAGTTCATCATAGACAGATTAGGATTTGATATTATTACAATCATTATTTATTCCTCATATCTCTTTGGACTTTTAAATTATACCCATTCATACTTTTCTAGTATATACAGCTATTCCCAACCATAAGTTGCATAGGTTTTTAGAATGTCTTATTGTTCTTTATCAAAGATACTTTTATGATTCAGTTAATAATTCATATATTTTTTCTACGGAATACTTTGAGCGCGAATAATAGTCGCACTTGACCGTTTATTTTTTTCTTTTCGAAAACAGTTTTTCTTTGTAAGCGAAATTCTCAGAGAAATTTATAAGAAAACTTTTTTGATTGAGCAAAAGTCTATCTTTTACGCATAAATAAGATCAAAACTCACTTTACGTCGCCAATACATGACTTTTCATTGGTTAAATGATAAATTCTAATACCAATATAATGAAAGCTAAATATTTATACATTTCATAAATGGAAGCCTTATGAGATTTTTCTTTTGGAGCTCATTACTTTTCATTTCGTTTATTGTGTACACAAATAATTAAATGAGTGTGCATTAAAAATTGTGATTAACATAAGTATGGAGAGCAATAGATTTTAAGATTCCGTGTAACAAATTCCTATAGCAATGAAAAAAAATGTTTATTGTTAATTTTCTAATTTGATAACATATTCCGAAGTCCCATACTTCCGAAAATTAACGAAAATTGAAAATTGCAACGGTTTTTCGTGTTAATAAAATCTCCAGTAATAACTTCCAATTATATAGCATAGAAATGTTTACGGTGGAATTTCTATATATATATATATATATATATATAATATATATAAAAAAAATTCACTTTATGGAAATATTTGTGCATATATATATATATATTAGATTTTTTTTTAATTTCTCTATACATTTTTGGTATACATCTTATGTTATCGAGACATCTAATATTGTCTAAAAAATTGGATACAAAATATAGAAAATGTCACAAAATAGTAAAAGTTCACAAGTCTCCATAAAATAATGAAAGCGGTGACTAATGTATAATATACAAAATATGCATAATATACAAAAGGGGAAGATGTTATGCGTTTTAAACAATTTTTACAATATATATATATATATATATATGTTATGCGTTTTAAACAATTTTTACAATATATATATATATATATATATATATATACACTGCTCAAAACAATTAAAGGATATTTGAAGTTTTATATAAAATAAAGATATAAACGAAATTTTTTTGCCGAAAATAGAGGAAGAGAATCACAAATGCAAATTTTTTCTGGTTTTCAAACTGTGGAGTATGCAAATTTTGAGTTCGACGTCAAAAACGTCGCTAGAGCGGCAGCGAATGAAATTTGACTTTCAACTGGATAAAAGAGAATGAAGACAAGGATGATCGGCATTCAGTGATTGCTTTGTTTCGATGAGTACGATGTCTCAGCGAAGTCATTTGACAGATTCAGAAGCTTTGAGAATTGTTGGTAGGTTAGAAGGCGGCCAAACTCAAGCCGAAGTAGCGCAAGCCATTGGAGTGTCACAAAGTGTCATTTCCAGGATCTGGAACCGTTTTTTGGAGAGTGGATGTGCAGGCCGAAGACCAGGGTAAGGTAGTAGACGGGCAACAACGCCCAATGAAGATCGGTATTTAGCGTTAACAGCTCGGAGACACCGAACCATGAACGCTACTCTTCTCCAACAACACCTTCGCTCGGCTACAGGCACCACGATTTCAACTCAGACCGTCCGAAACAGGCTCCATGCTGTAGGTCTGTATGCTCGCCGACCGATGGTATGTGTTAGATTAACATCAAGGCATCGTCGCGACCGCAGGAGTGGGCAACCGAGCATGTCAACTGGAGGAGAAATGAATGGAGTAATATTCTGTTTTCTGACGAGTCCCGTTTTTCTGTGCATCCGGATAATAGGCGTATTTTCATCTGGAGGGACCGTGGCAGTAGGAATAATCCTGCGTTCGTGCACGAAAGTGTCAGACTTGGCGGTGGAGGAGTGTTGGTGTATGGTGGCATCTCCATTGACGGGCGCACTGACCTCTACATCATTTGAGATGGAGCTCTGACTGGTAGCCGATATAGGGATGAGATCCTCAGATCTATTGTAGTCCCTTACGCTGCAGAAATCGGAGATAACTTCATTTTAATGGACGATAACTGCAGGCCACATCGTGCAAACCTGGTGGAGGATTTCCTTTTCGAGGAAGGAATCGTTCGAATGGAATGGCCAGCGTGTTCTCCAGACATGAATCCAATCGAGCACGTTTGGGACGCTCTAGGAAGACGAGTTTCTGGCCGCCAACAACCCCCACAAATTCTCCAAGAACTGGAAAGAGCTCTTCTGGAAGAGTGGGGCAGAATACCCCAACTCGTCATTAATAGCCTCATTGAGTCCATGCCTCAAAGGTGTTTAACGTTGCTGGCCACCCGTGGAAACCATACCCCCTACTGAAAATGATTTTCTTTGAAGAAAACACCTTTTCTTATTCTTTTTTTCTCATATGCACAAATTGTGTTTTTTTCCTTTAGTACACAAATGCGCAATAAAATGCATTTTTTTCTGCCAAACATGTGTATTTTATTCTCATATAACCTACTATGTCTGTCGACCATGTATCAATCAGCTGAACAGTTTACCAGATACAAAATCCACCTAAAACTGCAATATCCTTTAATTGTTTTGAGCAGTGTATATATATATATATATATATATATATATATATATTGTAAAAATTGTTTAAAACGCATAACATCTTCCCCTTTTGTATATTCTTGAAAATATCCTAACATTGACGCAGTTCAAGATTTTTTTTTTTCGTACTTAGATCAAAATCTCCCGTAATATTTACTATTTTCGTTACTATTTAAAAATATAAATCTTTGTCTTATTTGAGGGCCTCCATAAGCCAAGGGATACAATTGACAAAATTTAGAATTGGAGTAAATTGAGTTCAAATTTGGAGCATTAACAGTAATTGACTGAATTAAAATATGAAACTGACGCTTATTTCACAGAGTCTTTGAACTCTTATTTCAACAACTGTTAAAGAAAAGTGGAGTATATATATATATTTTTAATTTAAGTACAGATTAAAGAGTTAAGTAGTTAAGCAGTTTAAAGAGCTTAAGTAGTTGACCTCTAGAACGTAGCACATAATTAAAAATAACTTACATATATTTCCCCCAAACAAATAGCCTTATTTCCAGATAGCCTGCGCACTTAGCTCAGTTTTCACAATTTCGACACTTATACCCATTGACAGAGGGGTCCTCATTTAAACACAAATGTATATCATATAATAAAACAAATAATATTTTGCGAAAGCAGTGGTTCAAACTAAAAAATTAAAAATGTAAGCAAAATACTGAAAACATAGTTCAAAATTTAACGTTAAAAATATAAAATTCACTTTATGGAAATATTTGTGTATATATATCTATATATATTAGACTTTTTTTTAAATTTCTCTATACATTTTTGGTATACATCTTATGTTATCGAGACATCTAATATTGTCTAAAAAATCGGATTCAAAATATAGAAAATGTCACAAAATTGTAAAAGTTCACAAGTCTCCATAAAATAATGAAAGCGGTGACTAATGTTTATTTTATAAGTTGAAACGGTACCCTGACTCATATATCAACCTTTTATCAGCTAGCAAAATGCGCATGGCCTGTTTTGGCTGATTTCCATTTGAACAGATATGCGTCAGATCCCTTCAGTCGGACTGCTAGCCATCGCTGCTAGCACCTGTCTTGACGTATATTCATCTGTTATAGTCGTTGATCTTTCAGATCTGCTTACATTTAGGGAAGACTAGAGCCAGTAGTCGCAGTTTTTAGTTATTGATTTTTATTAATTTTTTAATTAAGTTTTTTTTATGAACTTTACCTGTACTTTTAAAGAACAGGCATTGGGCTATAAATACCCGGAGTTTTGAATTTGTAGCTTTTGTAGTTTATGTTTAGCAGAAGCCTAAAGTAAAAGTTAAAATGTGCGCTAACCTACCCCGTCACGGGGCAAGTTGCTATACCAATGGAGTAAGTTGGCACACGCTTTATAAAAATATAAATCAAACTCAAATAAGACACGCAGTTAAGAGAAATCAATTTCATTATTACCAGTGATTTTAAACAAAGGCGTTATCGCCGTACAATGTAAATTCTAAATTATACAGACATAAAAATAAAGGATAAAATATTAATATTGAGTAACTTCTATCCTTCTCGATATCATCATCAGAGTTACAGTTGTCACAAATAAAATATCCAGTGTCTTCATTTGGGCAAGTCTCGTGTGCCCAAAATCTTGCATTGCAGCCACTTTTCTCGGTGTTTGCTGTTTTTCAAGCTACTAGCACACACCAGAAACCGAGCCAATTTGCCCCGTGTTCAATGAGCCTACTAGCCGCATAATAAATTTCTTCACAAAAGGGACACATAACCATATAAGCAAGCATAAATAATATAAGTAAATCACTTATGGGGTAGGTACAGTTAATCATGTACTAAGAAAAACTGCACAAGTTAAATCGCAATTATTAAGTTAAGTATCAGAAATTAGAAAAAGAATGAAACAACAAAAAATTACTTAAGAGTGCAAAAAACAGAAAAATCATAATAAATGTCCACTGCACGTAGGTAACGCTGCAAAACTACAATGAGGATTCTAAAAAGCAAGAAGAAAGGTACTCTATCACGGGTTGCGCAATCCATCCACAAACAGGCGATTTATGAGAGCTGTGCCTACTTCCCCTGTAGCCAACTAGCCCCGGTCTCCCCTACGAGATAATATGTCGTGTCGAAATTCTTGATAAGTTTTACACCGTCTTATAGGATCGCTGCGTTATATTGGATGTACGCGTTTGATGACTGGTGGTACTCCCAGTCAACAGAATAACGTCAAACCGTTCTGCTTTTGCTAGTGGCATCTATTTTCAATCAGTTGACCTTCCTGAAAACGAAAAAGGAATTAGTCACAATTTTAACTGTTTGATTGGAGACTTATGTCTCACTCTGTATTACATAAAATTTCATTTTACGAAATAAATGATAAAATTTTAAACTGAGTTAGTTTAATTCGAACTCAACTTATTTTCTGTCCAATTTTGAGATATGTATTAAACACTTCTTTATAAACTCTCTGTTCTAAAATGCATTTAATTTCCTTGTTCTAAAAGCAGTGGCTTATAACTATTTTTAATTATAATGAGCATTTATAACTTTTTACAAATAATTTCCGTATTGAAAAAGTGGTAAATTCCTATTCTTAGTTATTTCATTCTTTTAATGCCATTGACATTAATAATTATCCTATCGATTTAGCATTAAGTACCCACTAATATTTAATGTAGTTAGTTATAAGAGTGTCAATCGATAGTAGCACATCACCTGTAAAAAAATTCTAATAATACCCTTTTGTCTTAAACTGTTGTTAAATTAATCAGTGCATCCTAGCCAATCAACTAAATGATTTAATGTAAAATCAATATTACACTTTTTAGAAGAGATTAACGATCAGAAAAGTAATTTATCAATAAAAGAAATTAAACTATATTTTATTTAAAATTTGCAAATTTATGTGTAAGATGACGTGTGTAATTCATTAGTAAAAAAGTGTCGATAACAGAATTTCTTTTAATACATTTAAAAATGAGTAATAATACATTTTCCTCTAAAAAGTTTCGTTTTTTATAAATTTCGTTGCTTGATAAAGATTTTGTACTTTCTGAATACTCTTTTTATTTCTGAGAAATACGAAATAGTTTTTACAGTGTATCAATCAGTTTTCTAAACCGATCAATCAACAAGAAATTTCTGTTTTTTCGATGTCATCAGTTCTCACGGAAAAAATGTAACTATCCTGTTCAACAGACAAACGTGATGAATTGACAGCAGAAAAGAACGTTATTGTGTTACCCTTCCATGTATAAATTCTCTTATGATGCTAAAAATGTTTACTTGAAAATTGATAGCATCTAAAGCACATATACTTCTTGATGATACTCGGTTGAGAAAACTGTTTATTACAATGTTCAGTGTACTTCTTAACAATTCCAAAAATTACAGGCTTCTATTAAACATTTCTTTCAGTTTAAATCTCGGAACATTAGTGATGTGTTATGTATCTGAACATAAAGGAACGCATTTTGGAATCGTTAATACCTTGGAAGTTGTTTTATTATATTTTAGAAATTCATCTAACTAGATAAGAAATATTTATCCTACTGTTAGAGTTTGCGTTAATAAGCATTCTTATTTGCGTTTAAGAATTTTAGATTACCCCACATTCCACCAAAATGTATTTAACTTTTATGTTACATTAGAAGTTAAATTTATATCAGGAAACGTTTATTTATATAGCTTAAAAGATGCAAAAATATTTACTGCCTGTTTAAACGTTCATATCAAGAAAATTACGAGCAAAGAATATCTTTCCTCTTTTTTGCATTCTTAAATTTTGTTTTTCTTGGACCTTTATAGGGCCTTCCTTCAGCACTGTAAAAATACTACAGACAAGTATTTCTTAATGAAAAGAAACATAATGTAACCAGGAACGAAGATACACAGATTCCACATCTTAGTTACCCATAAATCCAAAAAGCTTCGTTATCTCCAGAAATCCTTATATTTTCGAAATTTAAATGCACTTTTTTCAAAACATAGTCTGTATTTTACCACTGATTTATGGAAACATCTTTGAGTATTTTTATTATTATTATTATTATTATGTATTAATCAGGTATTCTCAATCCGGATGATCGGTTCTTAGAATGCGATCGATTATTAGTAAAATATTCATTGTTGTGTAGGTAAATTTATACATAAAATATAGTAACAAAATAATATTTAATGTTAACGTTAATGTTGTTAATTTGTAATCGTTGTCTGTAAAGCATGTTTGCTAACCAAGAAAATGTTTACGTGAAAATTGGCAGCATCCAAAATACTTATGTTCCGGGTTGTGAAAACTGAATAAACAGTATAAATTTACTAGGAATAATTTTCGAAAACTTGTTACATATTTCTTTTATATATAAACGCTTTTTTAATTCTCGAAAATGCATATCTTTATGTGTTCAGATTGCAAAGATATGAGTTTATAAAGATCAAAACGCGTTTTCTGAAATCGTTGGTGACTCAAAAGAGGATGTTGTATATTTTCATTTGTGCAATATTAAATTTTTCTGTATTAAGGGCTTGGTGGATTTTAATATGCCTTAAAAAACTATATATACGAATTTTTGCCCTTTCTCTTTGCGTTGCATTGAGAAGGTCCGAAGTTTGAGTATAAAGTTTGAGAGAGAATGCATTTCTCATTAATAGCCTGGTAGATGTTTACAGTTTACATGCTTTCAAAACACTATATAATGGTTTCAAGCTTTTCTACAACTAATTATTGGGCCGGAATCGCTGTTAACTCTGAAGAGGTTGTTGAACTATTCCTTAATTGTTATATTATATTTTCCTAGATGAAGAGATATTTTTCTGTTTTTTGTGTTTGTGTTGCTTCATTTAAAATTACTGTAAGAGATATACGAGTATATCTAATTGTAAATCGTTTAGAAGCGAATGAAGTCTATGAATATTGTCTTTTAAATTTACAACTTGATCGATGTTTACATGTTTTACAAAACATTATATACAAGAATTGTTGGCCATTTTCTTTGCGTTGCATTGAGACGGCCTGAAGATTGATTTGCAAAATGTATTTTGCGTTGTTGCATATTTTCTTTCATGATTACATTCTATTTTCCTGGATAAAGATATATTTGTCTCTAGTTTGCAATGTTTTTCATCATTTAAAGCACTTTCCTTTTACTAGCATTTGGTCTAAATATAAAAAAACTCACCAGCTCAGAACGTTTGCGAAGTTTGTCATTTGCATTAATCGCATAGTAGATGTTCTCAAAAATATAAGAAATTTTAGACTTTCTGCAACTAATTATTGTAACAATGGTTGTCAAAAAAGATGCTTTTAAATATTCATTTTGTTGGGAAATATAATTTAAAATGTCAACTGCATTCTATAAAAGATACTTTTTCGGTTATAAATCATTTTATTTAAAGAACAATAATTAAAAGTATTTTAATTATATACAAATATAAACAGATGCTGTAATAGAATACTATATTTCTGGAAGAAGAATGTTCAACAAAATATAAAGATTTAGGGGTTTTAAATATAGTTTTTGCAAGTGCAATTACTTAAGAGTTTTTGATTATACACAACATTTTACTTTACAGTGGTGGCCAAAATTGTGGACATTTTTTGAAATTTTCATGTGTTAAAACTTTGTGTGCTTATACAATACTTTAATTTTCACTTGAAAACATATGTTTATATACCAAATTCAAAGAAATGTAATGTAGAATTTAATAATAATAGTAATAGTAAACAGAATTAGAATAGTTGCACTACAATAATATAAAATTTACTTTAGCCTAAAATACAAACACAATTAGTCATAAATGCTAAAGTGTATTCTAATAAAAGCTTCCTAGACAATCACAATATCTGTTTTGAGAAACAGTCAAATGCCAGTGTCTAAACTGTAGTATGTTTTGATTCGTAAAAGTGGTATTTTGCTGGAATTAATTCTGCAGAAGGGTGAATACTAGTGTAACTAAATAGAATATTTTTTTTTTAATATTTCTATTTTTTAGGGTTCCATACTTAAAAAATAAAAACGGAACCATCATAAGATCACTCCTGTGTCTGTCTGTCATAGCCCTTTTACTAGCAAACTATGCAACGTGGAAGTTCAAATTAGGGGAAGTAATAAAGATTATTTACCCACATGTTTACAGTTTAATAAATGTTCATAAATATATTTAGGAAAAATGTATAGGGGCCAATTAAGTTACTTGAAAAAAAATCTTTTCTTTGTGTATCGTATGGGGTATCGTGTGAAAGCTTTCGTAACGCTGAAATCAAAAATATATTTCATTTAATTTTAGGTATTATATTTTCAAAGTTACGGTGGAAAATGTATTGCAAAAATATGTTCCCCACCTTCACCCCCCATCTAATTCCAAATCTATTGAAACTAAAATTCTGAAAAAAATAGCGGTAGTAGACATTAATTTAAACCTTGCAGAAAAATTATAGCGATTACCCTAGGTCACATAGTTTTTGAGAAAATCGCATTTTTCCGTTACACTCAAATTTCCATTTACGGGTTTCAGCAAAAGTGTTGAACAGAGCTTGAGGTACTAATCGTAGCAGAAGTATAAAAGCATTGTTGATCACGAATTTCGGTAAAAATCGGTTTGGACATACATAATGACAGGGATGGCGTACTCTATGCTCCATCGGCTTTTAAAGCCTAGATAACAAATTTTAAGAATATATTTACGTAATGCAATGCCCAGTAGCAGTATACAAGCAATAAACGTACGTCAAATTGTTAAAAACGGACTAAATTTAATGAGAATTAATCACATAAATACTATGGGATTCGCGACTAGTTTCCATTGAGTGGTTCTCTCAATACACCTACTATGTCTTTAAAGGCTAATTAAAAACCTATATGGAGTAACAAATATACAGAATAGATGTATTTGATATTATTTAGGTTCCATATATCTTTGAACTTTCATGGTGTATCCATTTATACTTTTCTAGTACACAGGGTGCAAAGGAAAGTCCTTTTAACCCGAAAATACTTGTGAACGGAGAGAGCTACATATATGTATGAGAGGGAACGGTGGGGTAAAGCGACTATGCCTGATTTAATGAAAACAAAAGCAGCATCCCCTAGTGGCGAAATTTGGAAGATAGCCACTGCGAATCGAAAGCGAATAGAGAGACAGCAAAATTTCGAATTAGAAAGTTTAATAAAATTTTGCTTTTGTAATTAAAGTGCAAATTAGCGGGGTTCCATTTTCTGATAAATTCGTTTGAATATTCTGGTGTCAGTCAATTATTTCATTAGTTTACGAACAAAACTTTTCTGGCCTGAAAGGGTTATTCTAAAATTTTAAATGCATTGGAAATTAAATCATTACAGACATTACAGCACAATACAACATCACAATTTGCAATTGTGCACTGCTATATTTTCGGGATGTAAATAGGCAAAGTAGAGTCGTCGCTCATCGATTTCGAACATTTTTGTGTATACATGCAACGATTTATCTTATCCGTGTGAACCAAATGTCGTTTCGTACTAATTAATTGATGCTCTTGAACTTTCTAATTGGAAAATTTGCTGTATCACTTTTCGTTTTCGATTTGCAATGGCTATCTTCCAAATTTCGCCACGCGTGCTACTGCCGTTTGCATTAGGTCGAGCGTAGTCACTTTACTGTACCATTACCTCACTTGTATAGCTGTAGCTCTCTTCGTTTGCAAGTATTTTCAGGTTAAAGGGGCTTTCCTTTGCACCCTGTATACTATACAGCTATACCATACACTACGTTGTATATTTTTTACAAAGTCTTATTATTCTTTTAGCAACGGTATTTTTTAATAATACACTTACTAATTCATATATTATTGTACGGAACCCTCTGTGCGCGATTAATACTCGCACTTGACCGTTTATTTCTTAATGCAAATAATTTAAAAGAATGACATCAACAACAAGAATTGATTGGATACCTACAAAAAGAAGGAGAATTGTAATACTGAGAGAAAATGGTCTCTATTATGCTGAAATTTGAAGACAGGTTAGCGGATCAGTCACTTTATCTGGCGGAAGAAAGTTGTGTTTACGTTATGAAGAAGCTAAATCAGTGATAAATTAGGCAGGATCCGGCAGAAAAAATGCACGAGTGCTTCTGACGATAGAAAAATAATGAGGATATGCCTCAAAGATAGAAGAATTTCATCAAAAGCTGTTAGATGTGAAATAAATGTAATGGAAATTTCAGTTTGTTTAAGAACAATAAGGAGAAGATTCGAAGGATACGGACTGAAAGTTAGAATTCTGAAGAAAAAAACATTTTTAAATCTTCCCGCAACGCAAGAAATGAGTTTAGTGGGTAAAGGACAACATTAATTAGTCAGAAAATGAGTAGAACCAAATAATCTGGAGCTATGAGAGTAAAATATCGCTCTTTGGTAGTGTTGGGTGAAAATATGTGAGACGTAGAGTAGGGGAAGATCTGCAACCCCATTGCACTGACAAAACTACAAAAAACCCAACAAATGTCATGCTTTAGGCTTGTGTGTGTGCAGACGGTGTGGACTGCATTCAAGTGATTGATAGCATCCTAAATGCCAAAAAAAAAATCCTGGAACAAAAATTGATTCCTTCTATCAGGGATTCCCTAATAAAGCACCATTTATATTTCGGTAGGATTCAGCTCCATGCCATACGGCAAAATATGCAAAGAATGGTTTATAAATAAAAGCATACAATTATTACACTTGCCAGGAAACAGCCCTTATCTCAATCCTGTAGAAAATATGCGGCGACGTTTGAAAATCCTTGTAAAAAAATGCGCCATCTAATGAAACACAAATTATTGAATCCATAATAAATTCTTGGCATCATGTGACTAAAAAGAATGAACTCTAATTACTAGTTCTCTCAATGAAAAGACTACTAAATATTGAATGTCTAAATGTAACTTTAAAATACTTCTATTTCAATGAAATTTGAGATAGGTCTTATTTTTTGTAAGTGTAACTTTTTTTTTTTTTTTTTTTTTTTTTTTTTTTTTTTTTTTTTTTTTTGTAATGCAGATATTTTAATTATGTTTTTTTAATTAAATTCAACATTAAATTGAATTTGATATATAAACATTTGCATTCAAGTGAAATTTATTATATTCTTCAAGCAAGCAAATTTATAGAACATGAAAAGTTAAAAAAAAATCCACAACTTTGGCCACCATTGCAGTTTATCCGTGCATAATAGGGCGGAGCGTAAAAAACTTTGTTTCGAAATTCTTTTTCCGCTAGCGCGGAAAAGTTGTGGAGTGGTCTCAGAAATATACTCACAAAATTTCAAAATAATCAATTAATAGCTTCCGGTTCCACTTTACGGTCTAAATATGCAATTTTAGCTGAAAATGTTGTAAATTTTTACATTTCAGTAATATTTTTAATTTCCGATTTTTTCTTCGCACTAGCGCGGAAAAAAAAATGAAAGAGTATATAAGGAACATATGTACAAAATTTTAGAGTAATTAACAAATATCTTCCAGTTCCACTTTGGGGTCTAAATATGAAAAATTAGCCGAAAATGATGTAAATTTTCACATTTTAGTGATTTCTATTGTTTTCGATTTTTTATTCCCGCTAGCACGGTAAAGTTGGAAGAATTTAAAAGAAACATAAGTGCAAACTTTTAGAATAATCAATAAATATCTTCCGGTTTCACTTTGGGATTTAAAACTGTCAAAGTAGTCAACACTTATGTAAAATTTCAAATTTCAGTGATTTTTTTTTATTATCGATTTTCTCTTCTCGCTGTCGCTGAAAAGTCGGAGGGTCATATGAGAAACATAAGTGCAAAACATTAAATGGATTGTGATACAACTGGCCCTAAAATGTATTGCGGTCCAATTGGAAAACATGCTACAGATATGTGAACATTTACCTGTTGTGGGCTTTAAGAAAATTAAGACAGATGTTCTTTCTGCTGACCAAACTGATCTCAGCACGGACCAGAAATACCTGCACTATATCTGTACTGTAGTGATAAATGGTTTTTGTCCTGAGAATTAGTCCCACAAAGATCCTGGAAAATTTTTCCATGCCCGCTGGTTGAGAAACCGAATCTTTAGAAAAAAAATTCAAGCTTCACTTTAACTTACAGATGATCTGAAGCTAGTTGTGGATCGCGACATCCACAGAAATTGTTACTTTGGTCATGATGAAGTAATAATCCCTGCAATGGTTGTCGACCCAAACCAGAATGTACTAGGACTTGCGCTACCGAGGATGTTGAAAGCAATGGAAAAACGGGAGCAGGAGGTCGTTGTTCCAAATTCCTGAACTTAATTTTAAAGCTAAATCTTACGTGGATCTCATAGACTGGCAGAATTGCCAACTAACGGAACCTCCGATTACCAATCACTTGTCGAACGAACACATAATGCAATTGATAAATAGCTACTGTAGCTATATTTGTTTTATATAAATTTATGTAAATAAGTAAAGAATTTCTGAGCTTTTAAAACAATTCTGGTGGTTGAATAAAAATCAACATTAAGTACGATCATAAAACCGAGACCAATTTCGTTTAAAATAAAAATGAATAAATAAATAAATATTTTAGCAACCTAACCTGCCTTTTCACACTACAATAAAAGTTTTACACAGCACTAATTTCGACAGGCCTAACCATTTTAATTTTCCTTGACAGTTAAGGTATCACTGAAAAAAAATTTTAACATTATTTTACAATTCTTTCACATCTTCAATAGTTTTAACATGGAAATGTTCAACGGTCTTAGTATTAATAGGTCTAAAAGTACAAAAAGGACTTGGCAGCAATTTTAACTTGATCTTTTTTGTCCACCAAAAATGATCATTCACAAGGAACTTTAAAATTTTCACCAAACTTCCAACAGATTTTTTTCATAGACATCTTTTGTAGCTGTCCCAGATAGAATGTTTGGTCATAATATACAGCATATATTATAGATTTGATTCTGAAATTTCATCTCTCACTTTCTTCATAAATCTCTTTCATCATAAATCTCCCATTTTAGCTTAAAGTCTATGCAATATTTTCATTTTATCTTACAGATGGCCTTTTGAAGGTATATTTTAATGTAAAACCTATTTTAAATCACTCTCAAACACATAATTTGTCATGCAGGATGAGAAATTGCAATTTGAAATCAGTGAAGCAAAAAGTTAAACAGGAATTTTTTGTAGCATTTCGGAAACAAATTTTCTACAAGACAGAGTAAGATGCTAATTACTGAGAAATGCCAACATAAATTAAAAAAAAAATTCGTTTATTTAACTTAAATGAAAACTGTTTTGGTCAGATTCCGATTAGTGTGCGAGTATTACTGCTGTCCGTTAACTACCCCACATTCCTCAGTCTGAAAATTACCACAGGCTACCATAAGTAATTCATATTTTCAGATAACTATAATTGTATGAACCATTACAAAGTGGAATTTTTATCCGAAAAAAATACTTTGGGGCATTACACAGTGGCGAACTTTCACAAAACGCCTATCAAATCATAGACAGTTTCCTCTTTCTGCGCGCAACATTGCACAATTGCATATGATTGCAATAAATTAATACTAAACTTATGCTTATTGAGGAAACTAAAAGAAATACACATTTTTATATTATGCAGACGTGATTTTGAATATTTTGAAAATTAATTATCTTTATTGATGAAAGCGAAATACTGAAAGTTTCTTCTGACCCTAACTTGTAATGTTTTACGACAGACTTTGTTTTATGAAACATGTGTGCGTAAAGTTCAATAGAAAGCACTTAAAAATTGTTAAAAAAACATTCGCCGAATGAACAATTTCATATATTTTTTCTTAAATAAATCTGAAAAACAATTACAGTAATAAATACTAGAAAATTTGTTAATTTTACAAAAACTTAATTGTTATGGACATTTTATTACTATGTTCAGAAAATATTCTGTTTTTTTCTTTCGTTATATTATTTAATAATTGCGAAAATTTATTTGATTATTTGACCTAGTTCATATTTTTCATATTCAAAATCCGTTATCTGTTATGTTTCTTAAATTACAGGTCATTGATTTTTTTAGCTATTTTCAATTCTGACTATATGCGTTCTTTCGAAAAACACACGGAAACGTAGACACATATTCGCGATTTATCGAAATTAGCCGTCACATCCGATTAAGAATCGCATGAAAGTCATTTGCATGGGCCATTAACATTGTTATTTATATGGTTAATATTGTATTGTATACTACTTAAGAAAACGTTAAAAATATCTCTGTCTAGATTAACATAAAATTACAATTTTTGGTAAGTTAAACACATTAAGTCTCAAGGTTTAAGAAAATTCGTAGGTTTATCTATTTTCCAGCCCGCTATGAGTTTTATTATAAACTACAAAGCACTGGGATATTTTCGGAAATCATGTCCTCATATTTTATGTCATTTAAAAATACTTTAACTTGCATGAAAAGTAAATGGGTGGGAAAAATAAATTATTAAAATTATTAAATGGTTAATGATATGTCTGACGTTTACATCATAACATTAGATGTTTAGACAAGTTAATCTAATTAAATTATAATTCTTATGAAAAAGCTTGTTGACATCTCATGTATAGACTTTTGAAATATTTACTTGGAACTAAGAAACACTGCGCTATTAAAAAAAAAAATGTACAAACAAATTTTGTTTAAAATTTAAAAAAAAAAATGGCATGGGGATTTCCTAAAATGCATTTTAATTGTATAAAAAATATATAAAAATAGATTAACTACTTCCACACTTAAATGCCTGATTTTTCAAAAATCATTGTAATAATGTTTTTCAGCTTTCATTTTTTAAATAAATTATGGGAAAAATACTTTAAAAAAATCGTATTTTGTTTTAAGTATGGTTTACGGCTAAAAAACAGTTTGTTACTAATCGTCAATACCGGTCTTTAATTGAAAAAATAATTTTACTTGATAAAATTCTATAATATTAAACACACAAGAATTTTAGGAACTATAATAAGAACTAAACTTTACTTGCTCACTGCAGAACAAAATAGGGCACTTCGCAAGCTTCCAAACAAAACAAAAAAGAACAAGTAGCAACAATTGAAAAAAAATAAATCTTCCTTATTCTTAAACAGAACAAGTGTTGCCATCTACATGTTGAAAATGGATTTAATATTTTCAGAATATATTTTATTGGCAAAATTAAGCATTATAGCTTCAATATTATTCTAATAGTATTTTAGAGCCTAAATTGGGTATGTTGCCGAAAAGCAACACCCGGCATTAAGGATTAAGTACTCCAACGTGTGTAGACAGTCATAAAAATTATGGAAATTGCAAATATTCGTGAGGGAATATAGTGCAATATGTTATTTTCAATGAAAAGAAAAAAAAAATGGTCAAAAAATAAGTTTTATATAAAAAAAAATGCAGTTAACATAAGGTTTAAGGTTACATTATCTTAAAAACTTCACAAAACAATAAATATCCAAGATTTAAAAACGAATTTCTCCTACAAAAGTTTTTTTTTTTTACTAATCGTAATTTTCAGATACTTTTTGAAGTAGTTTCACAGTGTGTTAGTAATATGTTTTTTCAACCGTTCAAACCACACGAAATAATATTTTACCAGATTTTATAAATTCTCAAACAAACGTGTACTGTTTAACAATCATGTATCATCAGTCAAATATAAAAAAATAATGATAGTATATAGAAAACATTTTTTTTTTTTTTTTTGCTACTGTTCCAATTATATTATAGCGTTGATATTATAGATATTATAGCCTATTGAAACAGTTATTTTGTTTTGATAGCAAGTTGAGAAAACTGATTATCATACAGTTACATCTACGCCTCAAAGCTTATGGCAGCAAACGGGACTAACACTTCAGAAATAATCTTTAAATTTCCTAATTTTTGATGTTTCGGAAGGTAAATGAATGCATTTCGAAAATGCGCGCAAATTGAAAAAGTTTAAGTAATATTCATGTAAAAAAATCTTATAGATGTCCCCCCCCCAAAAAAAAAAAAAAAATCTTTTTTTTTTTTTTAAATATATAGATAAACATATTTTAATTTAGATTTGAGGAATATACATTTCACTTTATGTCAAAAAAATAGTTTAGTGGTTAAATTTCGGTTAAAATAGAAAGTTAAAAAAAAATAGTTACTTTTGTATTATTATTACATCACTTTATACCATAGAGAAACATAATATAGCATAAAGTTCAAGAGTCGATTTTTTTTTCATTGTTTGTTAAAATTTTATTTACTTTCAGTGCAATACCTGTTCGAAATTTCTCAGCTTCTTATAAACTCTTCTTTTTACTTTACCTTATATACCGTATCTAAGTGTAAAACCCACCAATGGAACACATCGTATATATGCAAAGCCTGTAATGTATACATTTTGCCTTTATATGATTCCAAATCAAATGTAAAATCTTTAGATAATCTACAACGGAATATTGTACCAAGGTATGTAAAACAAAAAAGTGTAAAAGTCGCCAGTGTTCGCACTACATATATGCAAATCTTGTAAATAATATCTCATAAAAAACAATTCGTTATAAATGATCTCGCCAAGCAACAAATCTAAATCGACAGTCATAAAAATAAATGATATCGCATAAAGAGAAGCGATGTAGAAATGCATAGTCCGAGTGCCGCATAAAAATCTATCACTATTTCAAAGGACTAGGATTGAGGTATAGTATGTGAATACTATAGTATGTATACTTTTCAACCTGCGGGCTTTTATAATGTTTGTTCTTCCTGCACTTACATATGACTATATGTGTAACAATTTTCTTGTAGTATTACTGCTCCCATTAAACTGTAAAAATGAATTTTCTGGTATTTCCTTGCCCATTCTTATTTCTTATCATGTCCAATCAATTTCTTGAATATATTTACCATTATTTGAAAGAGAAAACCACTTTTGCGAAGAGGATTTTTTACGAAAACCTGTAAACATTTTGAGTTTCTAAAATAACTGTACAAAATAATGATCATATGCATGTTAATAACAGTGGGCTTAATAATAGACGTTAACTAAATTAAAATGTATTGCAGTAAAAGCCTGCCTAAACAGAATTGCACATGGCTGGTGAAAAATCTGTTCTAGTTAGGCTTCCGTTTCAATAGTACTATATAACATTCTTTATGTTTGAAACACAGCATTTTTCGTTTAAGAAATAATTTCATCATAAACAGGATCCATTTTACAACTTTTCCTTTCAATTTTGAAACAGTGTATTATTAAACGTATTTACGTAATTAAAAATTATGTTAAAAAATATTGAAAAGAATAATTGTAATAATAGCTGATTAAATTACAAATACCCCAATTACAAATCATTTTCTGCTTGTCTTACATCTCTATCTTTATTATTAAAGATCCCACCCACCGAGAAATATTTATAATAGAGATATAACGAAAATCTAAAATTTATTTTTATTTGATTCTAAATATTTGTCCAAATTGATATGCTGCTTATATTATATATACGCCTTCAGGTCGCCAAGCAGTTTCCACATACTGTACCTCACTGTAAACCCTTTGTAAAAATTATGTGTAGAGCTAGGTTTTTAGATGGCACTCGCCGTATGCACATCTATATCGCTTCTTTTTTTGGGACATCACTTCTTTTTATGACTGTCGTTTTATATTTGTTACTTGTCGAGATAATTTCTAACGAGTTGTTATTCATGAGACATCACACTTTTATTTTAAGTATTTCATTTGATTAATACAATTTCTATTTTAATTCAGCAAAGAAAAGATAAACGAAAGAAGATAGAAGTAAATAATAATAATAATAGTAATAGTAATAGTAATGCTATAAAATTTTCAAAATTGTAATGCGCCAAATATAGAAATAATATTGGACTATTTTAGAATAATTCAAAACCATTTTTTCGTTTTTTACAAATCTCAGAAAAAAAATCATTAATTTTATCAGATGTAAATTTCCAACAGGGCGAAAAATTAAGGGAATCAATAAGGTTAGCTGTGTGAAAAAGTTCCACCAGATTCGTCCGGAATAGCTCAGATGGTAGATCATTGGCGGCTTCAGCCAAGAGATCCCTGGTTCGAATCTTGGTCCGGACATTTTTCGCCCAGTTGGAAATTTACATATGATTTTAAAATTAATCTAGTGAAAATCATTTATTTTTTAGAAATGATAAAAAATGACAAACGAAACAGCTAGTTTTTTTGCTGTTGTTCTGTAATCTATAGGGTGATTATTAATTAACTCAGCAAGGATTTTACCGTAATAACTTTTGAAAAGACGTCTTTTCATTTTCAAAATTCATATAGATTTATACAAAATATGTAAAGATTTAAAAACAGATGAATAATAATCATTTTTTTTTTTTTTATCAGCGCTCTTGAAATATTTTTTTAATAAAATATGTATTTATATATATATAGCAAATAAGGTTTTTGTGCAACAATATTAAAAAGCAGAAAAACCAACGTTTAAAATGCACAAATAATACATGAAAAGCAGCAAACAGCTGTTTCGAATCTTCTAGCGAGATCCTTCTTCAGTGCAAGCTGGGAAAAAGGAATAGCGTGCTAGAAAAAGCAAGGCTGAGCAAAATCATAGACAGTGACGCGCGCGCTTATATACCCTAAGCGAGTAGCGAAGGCACCAAAAACAACCAATGAGAGAGAAGCAGAGAACGACTGGGTGGACAAGTAGCGACATCTACCGGAGAAGGAGAGAAAAAGATACCAAAAAGGGGAAATTAAATTAATGCTTTCCAAATACTTGGAAAATAAGGAGTACTGGATAAGTCATTGACTAAAGAGTGAGAATTTTTAATGATCTGGTAAGCTTCCCAAAAATCAAGATCAAGGTTAGAAGAACATTTTTTGATAATGATGGCTGAGGAAAAATCGAACATATGTTCAGAGAAGACCAAGCATGTTGAATCAATAGAAGAACGTTTGAGCTCCTGATTTTTAACATAACCTTCATGCTCTTTTAACCGAAATCTAAGAGCGCGTTTAGTCTGACCAATATAAAAAAGCCACACTGGCAAGAGATTTGGTAAATACCCCAGTTATCTTGGCGATCAACGGGGTGTTTGAGATTTGAAAAAGTGATTTTATTGACAGGAGAAAAAATAACATTAAAATCAAATCTTCTTTGGATTTTAGCAACTTGCTGACTGATTTTAGGAAAAAGTGGTAACAAAACTGTAGTATTAGAGTTGGAATTAGAATGCTTTTCAGAATGGACGGATTTCGTCTATTTCTTATAATGAGAATCAATAATATTAGACGAATAACCACGAACAACAGCAATAGCTTTGAGGTAAATATGTTCAGCAATAAGTAACTGAAGAATGGAACAAATATTGGTAGCCCGAAAATCAAAAGTATTGAAAGCAGCGAATTTCTGGTTAGGGGGATGAGAAGAATATCTGTGAGGTTGGAGACTGACAGCAAAAGGTTTACGACAGACGGTAGTCTGAAAGCCATTTTCAAAACGAATAACAAGGACATCCAGAAAGAAAAACAGTTATTGGTCTCAATTTCAGAGGTAAATAGAATGCAGGGATCAATGGAATACATAATAGAGAGAATATGATTAATATCAGAATTCATTTCAACCAGGACATAAATATCATCAACATAACGAACATAGAACGGAAATTTTAAATTTTCAAAGAGTTTGACATCAAAATAGTGCATATAAATATCGCATAGAATCGGACTAAGAGGATTTCCCATAGCCAAACCGTCAATCATACGGAATAAATTACCACTGAAATCAAAAGTATTTTGCGACAAGCAAGGGTGAGTTAGAAGGATAAGCTCCTCGATTTCAAAATAAGAGAAATACAATTCACAAAGCGTTTTCTTTAGGAAATCTAAAGCCCCCCCCCCCCCCCCCCCTCCCAACCGAAACGTTTGTAAATAATGATTTAACATCAAAATAAACAATCATGTGACCTTGCGGTTTTAAATTATGAAGTTTTTTTTTTTTTTTTTTTTTTTTTTTTTTTTAAACAAAATCAAAAGAATTCTTTACAGTGAAACAGTTACGGCTCAAAAGTGGGGAAAAAACAGAAACTAAGTATTTGGCAAGCTTTATAAGAAGCTGTACCGATGCTAAAGACAATAGGTCTAAAAGGAATATCAGGTTTATGGACCTTAGGTAAAGCATATAACCTGGCACAATGCGCAATAGACGGAATAAGAAACTTCTTAAAGTTAACAGGAATAATGGAAGAAGACTTGATGGCAGACTTAATAGAGTTCATTTCACTAGTGGAAGGGTCTTTGCGGATATCCACATACGGACCATCCTTAAAAAAATTATGGGATCTTTCCAAATACTTAGATTTGTCGAGAAGAATAATATGACCACCTTTGTCGGCCTTAGTAATAATTAAGTTTGCATCAGAACGCAATTTTTTCAGACATTGTTTAACAGGACGTTTAAGTTTTAAAGAAGAAATTTAATACACCTTTTAAAAGTTCTGTCGCTAATAACTCCAGGAATTTGCCTCTTGTTAACCAAAATGCTGTTGTCAATCTTTCTAGTGTTCCTTTAAGTAACAATCAGCTCAATGCTCTCAAACTGAATAACAATTTTCTGTCTCTTCTATTCCTTCTTTACCTAATCTTATTGCTCCTATTGAAAGAGCCTTTAAGCATAGCGCTCTATCTTCTTCTCAAAAAGAGTCTTTTAGGCATCTCATTGCCAATACTGTTGATTTCAATTCTAATGTTTATAAGCCCAATCTTAAACTTTCTGTTAAACAATGTCTGAAAATTTTGCGTTCTGATCCAAACTAAATTATTACTAAAGCCGACAAAGTTCGTCAGAATGTTCTTCTCGACAAATCTACGTATTTGGAAAAATCTCATAAATTAATTAATGATGGTCTGTATGTGGACATCCGCAAAGACCCTTCAGCTAGTTAAATTAACTCTATTAAGTCTGCCATCAAGTCTTCTTCCATTATTCCTGTTAACTTTAAGAAGTCTTATTCGGTCTATTGCGCATTGTGCCAGGTTTTATGCTTTACCTAAGGTCCATAAACCTGACATTCCTTTTAGACCTATT
Source organism: Maratus speciosus (assembly GCA_963932465.1). Classification (NCBI taxonomy): domain Eukaryota; kingdom Metazoa; phylum Arthropoda; class Arachnida; order Araneae; family Salticidae; genus Maratus; species Maratus speciosus. The sequence goes on from OZ010791.1 coordinate 548,314,415, forward strand.
GTCTCTAGTATCGGTACAGCTTCTTATAAGATTGCCAAATACTTAGTTTCTGTTTTCCCCCACTTTTGAGCCGTAACTGTTTCACCGTTAAGAATTCTTTTGATTTTGTTAAAAAAAATTCATAATTTTAAGCCGCAAGATCACATGATTGTTTTTTTTTTAATGTTAAATCATTATTTACAAACGTTCCAGTTGAGGGGGCTTTAGATTGCCTCAAGAAAACGCTTTGTGAATTCTATTTCTCTTATTTTGACATCGAGGAGCTTATCCTCCTAACTCGCACTTGCTTGTCGCAAAATACTTTTGTTTTCAATGGTAATTTCTTCCGTATGATTGACGGTTTGGCTATGGGAAATCCTCTTAGTCCAATTTTATGCGATATTTATATGCATTATTTTGAGGTCAAACTCTTTGAAATTTTAAAATTTCAGTTCTATTTTCGTTATGTAAACCTTTAGCTGTCAGTCTCCCATCTCACAGGTGTTCTTCTCATCCCCCTAACCAGAAATTTGCTGCTTTCAATACTTTTATTTTTCGGGCTACCAATATTTGTTCTACTCCTCAGTTACTTAGTGCTGAACTTAATTACCTCAAAGCTATTGTGGTTGATCGTGGTTATTCCTCTAATATTATTGATTCTATTTATAAGAAATAGGCGAAATCCGCCCATTCTGAAAAGCATTTTAATTCCAACTCTAGTACTACAGTTGTGTTACCATTTTTTCCTAAAATCAGTCAGCAAGTTGCTAAAATCCTAAGAAGGTTTGATTTTAATGTTATTTTATCTCCTGTCAATAAATTCACTTTTTCAAATCTAGAATACCCCATTGATCACCTAGATAACTGGGGTATTTACCAAGTCTCTTACCAGTGTGGCCTTTCTTATATTGTCCAGACTAAACGTGCTCTTAGATTTCGTTCAAAAGAGCAAGAAGATTATGTTTAAAATCAGGAGCTCAAACGTTCTTCTATGGCTCAACATTCTTAGTCTTCTCAACATAAGTTCGATTTTTCCTTAGCCATCATTATCCAAAAAGGCTCTTCTATCCTTGATTTTGATTTTTGGGAAGTTTACCACATTATTAAAAATTCTCACTCTTTAGTCAATGACTTATCTAATACTCCTGATTTTCCAAGTATTTGGAAAGCATTAATTTAATTTCCCCTTTTCTTTTTCCCTCCTTCTCCGGTAGATGTCGCTACTTGTCCACCCAGTCGTTTTCACTGCTTCTCTCTCATTGGTTGTTTTTGGCGCCTTCGCTACCCACTTAGGGTATATAAGCCAGCGCGTCTCTGTCTATGATTTTGCTCAGCCTTGATTTTTCTAGCACGCTTTTCCTTTTTCCCTATCTTGCACTGAAGAACAATCTTGCTAGTACATTGAAAACAGCTGTTTGCTGCTTTTCATGTATTATTTGTGCATTTTAAACGTTGGTTTTTCTCCTTTTTAATGTTTGTATATTGTTTCGGGAAATTCAACGTCTCTTCTATAAGCGCATCAGAAACGCCGATTATCTGATTAAGCTTTTTTGTGTTTTCTTACTCTAACACTTACTCGATTTTCTGAACTTTCAATGTATATACTTTCCAAATTCCTAATTGTTGAAAACTTGACTGACAGGACATATGAGTATATTTTCTTATACATTTCGAATAATTCATTCGATAATTTATAAGTAATTTCAATAAAAGTTCGGAATTCGATAGTTCCGTTTTAAGAAATGATTTACAATAAGTTACGTCATATATGTAAATGTTTAAGTAGCACTATAATCTGATTAAAAATGAACTAAAATCTATTTATGGCATATCGATAGCACACTTTAATTAATAAGCCTATGATAACATAGTCGATTAGTTTTATAAAATGTCATTATTAAATTTCTAAATGGAAAAAAAAATCCAATAAAACTGCCAAAATATTTTGCTTGATATAAAAGGATTGTAAGTAATATGAATAAAATGTTATGCAATAAAAAATCTTGCTGACTTTATTACGTTTTTCAAATGGCTTAAGTTGAATAAATTGCAAAGTTTAGATAGCTGAAAAAATATATGCGTATATGGCCGGTTTACATATAGGAAGAAAGACGGAATATAGTACATGTAAAGCCTTTATGAATGTATGTTTTATCGATGGCTGTATTCCTGGATGTTTTAAAAAATTATTTAGTTCAGAGTAAAACAAATAGCAAATTATAATTTATCCCACATGAGTAATTCAGAATAAAACGAAAGAAACCATTATTCCAGTTATTACATTATGACAAAATGTAATCAAGGCATATATATTTGTTTATATGCATTTCTTTAACAACAAAAAATATATAATAAATGGAATTGCGAATCTTTACTATATCTTTCGAGCGTTTTAGTATAAAATCACGGAATAGAACATTTTCCCACTTATTGCAGTATTCTAAACATTAATCCTAAACTTTTGTCGAATATTTTTCCTGGTTATAAGTACTCAGTGATTCACTAAAGTGCTTGCATTATCTTTCTGCGCATGTTCTGTGATTTCTCTTTAACCCGTGTTTACCTAGAATCTTTCCGCAATCGAGGTCCACTGGTACATTTCTATAAGATAGTTTCTCCTAGAATATCAGTAGAAAATTCCGCGATTATTATTGTGCCTCCGTTAAAAATCTTTAGATTTTCTTGCAAAATAACATTTAAGTTCCCTGTTATCTAAATTTTGTGTCTGAAAATCCCCCTAATAGTAGAATTTTAAAAGGGTGCGTACTGAAAGCTGAAAGTATCTTTAATAAAGAGGATAAGAGAGACATTTTTCATAAAGTGGAAACCTGGATCGTTGAGCTTTCAGATAAACAAGTTGAACTCATATTCATTTTTCAAGTAACATAGTAAAACCTCATACATATTGAAATTGTATAAATTCATAAAAATACATCTCACCCTATAAATATCCATCGGTTGTAGTGTAATCAAGATCTTTTAAGTGACCTTGTAAACTAACCTTAAATGCTTCAATGCCGCCTTACAATAGAAGGCCTAGTTTATTCGAATGCAGTAACATATCTGAATATTGTGTGTATATAACCATCTTGAGAAAATTTAGGCTGTTTAGTATTGTTTTTACTCTATGTTAAGTATAGGAATCCAGTACTTTAAGCTGATGTAAATACAACAGTAATCGACATTTTTATATGAAACTTTAAGGGTTTGAATTGCTTATAAAAACAAATAAATACAGCAAACCACGCAAAAATCCGATAATTACAGATATCTTTTATACTATCAAAAACCTTTTGAGTGACCCTGTAAACGAAACGTAAACGCTACAATTTTGAGTTATAACAGGAAGATTACTTGGGTCCGCTCTAGTAAAATATTTTAACCTTCCGCCGGGCACGCCGTTGTAAAAAGTACAACATTAGCTTTCTTTTTTCTTTAAAATAAAATTCAAGTAGTAGATGGCGTTAATAACCATTTGTATTCGTCTATTAAATCTCCATCCCCACTTCCTGAAAGTTATTTGCATTTCATATTGCGCAATTAGCTGCACTTATCATTTTAATATGTGAACATCTGTGATGTTGTACTTTATGCAACGCGCGCCTGCTTGTGAAATTCTACCTCAGTAGAAACGTTCTGAGTGAATTTTTTTCAAAGTCCTTTGGGATTTGAGTTAAAATAATGTTTAAACAAAAAACGGTATTTTAAAGATAACAACGAAATGGTGGATTATCTAACGAAAATTTTTAATGAAGTGATAGTGATAGTGATGGTGATAATATTGATATTGAATAATGCAATTTCCTGAAAGTGACGAAGATTTAAATGATAAAAATTTAGAAGAGGAAAATCACAGAAGTGACTCTGAAATAAATGCAACTGATAATGAGATTATTAAAAATAATAGTGACGAATATTTTTATACAGGAACATGTTAAGTCACAAAATTGAAAAAAACAGGAATTCGTAAAACCTCCAAAACCAAGTATAAAAATATTATAAAGAAAATGCTAGGACCAAGTGCATATGCCAGAGGAACTACTTCTAAAATCGATACCTTTCTAAAACTGATTCATCTGAACATGATTGATGAAATAATTGATTGCACTAATACAAACATTTTTTACTTTGAGATTGTAGTGGTAAATAGCATTTTATGCATTTAGAACCTCTGCTTTAATGTATTATAACAAAATTAATCTATATATAATACGGTATACTTTCATAAATTGCGATCAGAGATAACTGTATGATATTTGTATGTTAAATTATTTGTAAAATTAAAATAAAGCGGCAATAATTGAATGATTTCCCTCTGTTGTACAATTTACAACGCGCGCTCGCTCATGTGATGAAAATTTGCGCGCCCGGCGAAAGGTTAATATCATTTTCATAGGAGAATTTTGAATAGAGTTATGCCATTTAATATATTTTTGTTTATGTTAAGTATAGTTCAAACTAATATGATCATCAATTACTTCAAACTCATATGAATCAAAAAAACTAATTAATATTTTTACAGGAAACTTTAACGATTTGGAATAATCATAAAAACAATTTAAATGCAGTAAATTGATTAAAAAGTGGATAAATACACAAATTTAATTAATAATTAAACAATTTGCTTATGCAAATAAATAAAATACAGCAAACCGCGTGAAAATCCGGTAATTTCACATCTCTGCAGCACTATCAAAAATATTTTGAGTGACCCTGTAAACAAAATATAAATACTACAATTCTGTTTGACAATAGGGAGCTTACTTGGGTCGACTGTAGCAACCTGTCTTTAATATCATGTGTATACGACTAATTTGAGAAGATTTGTGCTATTTAATATATCTTTGCTCTGTGTTAACTATAGGAATCAATTACTTCAAAATCATATAAATCAAAAATGATTTAATATTTTGCATGAAATTTTAAAGACTTGAACTACTTATGAAAACAAATAAAATACAGTAAACCGCTTAAAATTTCCATAATTTCACAACTTTTTAGTCCTATATAAAAAAATTTGAGAGACCATATACACAAACCATAAATGCTACAATTCTGTTTTACAATGGAGAGCTTACTTTGATCGTCTTTAGTAACACATTTCAATATCATGTTATGCGATCAATTCGATGAAAGTTAGGTCATTTAATACTTTTCTGCTATATCTTAAGTATAGGAACCAATTACTTCAAACCCTAATAAATCAAAAACTATTCAATAATTGTACATGAAACTTTCAAAAGATTTAACTGCTCATAAGAACAATTCAAATGCAGCAAACCGCCTCAAAGTTCAACAATTATACATCGCTGTAAAGACCTATTCTTCAGAATCCACTTTATATATGTTTCCTGAGTCACGTGCACGTCCCATTCCATAGAAACAAAAACCGCTATATAAAAATATTAAAAAAAATTTTGTATTCTCAGGCCTTTCATGACATTTTAGGAACACGCCGTGTATATATATATATATGTATATATTACTGTCAAATAAGACGAATTAGCTAAAAGATTTGGCTAGTAATTTTATACCTGCTTACTTTTTTAACATTCAACTTGGAATGATCTACACATTAGTTAATGTATAAAAAAGGTATAATATAACTTATTATGCTTGATGAAAAGTGTACAACTAATATCTATTAAAACTTATATCATGTAATATTTTTCACAAATCACACCCCTTTTAATTGCATTATTAAGATAATGTATAATACATGCATAAAGACGCCATTTATAACTTTCTCTAAAAGGAGATATTTTACGAGCATCGCCCATTAACTCTGTTATTCGGATAAACAGATAATGAATTTAACATTATTTTATTCATAAAGAGGTTGTGTAAACATGTGTCGAGGCTTTTAGTGTATTAAACATTTTCCGAATTATGGCACGTTGAGAATGCATTTTCAGAAAATGGAAGATGATGTTTCTTATATATGTTATTTAACACATTGAGGACCAGCAATTTTGTAAATGGAATCTAAGTTTTAAATAAGTAGTAACTTTTGTAAATTGGTTCCTTTTTACCCGACTGAAAAGAAGGGATATGTGCATCACGCGTATCTGTCTATGTGGATTTCTTTATACCCTAGAAACATCCTAGCGGCTGGATGGAATTTAATGAACGAGGTCTCTATCAATTCGACTTAATAGTCCGATGGTTATAGGCTAGGTTTTGTTTTTGTAAACTCAAAATGGTTGCCGTAAAATACAAAATGACAGTAGAGACGAAAAAAAAAATTACGCACCCTATTGAGTGGCATATCATTGGATAGGTCTTTCAAAATGAAGACGATGTTTCATTCATTATTTTACAGTCAGAACCTCCGTTAAAATATTATACAACCTGGAAGTTGTGTAGGTAGGATCTCTAGCTTTGCTGCAACCCTAACAACCATCATAGACATCTATAGACCTCATCAAAACAATGTTCATAGATAGGAACTAACAATTAAACACAGCTTAAAAGTCATCAATACAAGTAAATAAAAAAAATAGGTAAGTAGTATAAGCAAGTAATATAAAAAAAAATATTTTAAGTCAATTCCTACTTAGGTCAATAAGAGAATTTTTTTTTCTCCCATTCTTCTTTCCTCTTGAGTGGCGCTTAAAATACCTTGATCAAGAAGAGGACTCTCTCGGTCTTAAAATACCTTGATCAAGAAGAGGACTCTCTCGGTCTTAAAATTCCTTGATCAAGAAGCAGGATCTCTCGATTATTGAAATTAATTAATTTTATTAAATTAATGAATTAATGTTTAAAAGGCTAGATTAACATCAAGTGTAATACACTACAAGTTTTAAAAAATTATTTGAGCTTGATTCGATGAATAAGTATTTTATTAACGATTGAAAATTTGAACAAGATATATATAGCGAGAGTGTGAGCTAACAGTAGGAAATTAAAAAAAAATAGTTTCACATTGATGAGAAATAATTCATTAGTTCGCTTTTTACGTAGTCGGGTTTTTTGATTTTTTTTAATTTAATTGTTTATTCAAGTTTCTGCATCAATATGCATATATATATTTCATTTTGCGAATGTAATATAAAATGCCTTGCAGCCCCCCCTCCCCCCCCCAAAAAAAAAAAAAATGTGGACTACAGTATATAAATGCACTTTCTGTAAGTTAGAAACCATACAACAGGTCTCGAATCAGACACTTTTTAATCCACCACTAATTTTTTTTAGTTATATTTAGGACACGTTACTACAAAAATAGAAATTAAAAGCTCACCACAAGGTGGGTTCCTACGACATTTCAAAGGTAATCGAAAACGAAAAGATTTGTAAGGAAATACTGGTAGTAAAAGTTTTGATTTAGTCTGTATAAAAACAGACCGCTCGGAGGCCTGACACCGCTATCTTTCTAAATGCTATTTGTTTAAAGAAAAGCGATAATTTTGGTTTTCCGTCCGCGATTTGTTATGATTGGGTGTTTCTTTAGTTAAAACTAGGTGATCCGCCGGTGTTGCTTGGGTTGGTCATGATAATAACCTGATAAATTGTATAATTTTATACATTTAACTTGATTTTGTGTGAATTTTATATTTTTAATGAAAATGTTTCTGAAAAAGAATTGATTTTTAATGGAAAAAGCCCTCCTAAGAAAACATTAATGTTATTAAAAGCACATTTAAGATATATATTTGAAGCAAATGTGCAGTCATTGTTTGTTATGAATTTTTTTGCCACTTTCGAATTGTTGAATTCAGACATTTTTCTCCGAAGGGGATTTCTTCGGCTCCGGGTGGTTGGTTATTTTGGAGTTCCGCTTTTGAAATTCATATTTGGTCCATTAATAATCATAAAATCTCAAACATTCCTGGGGTCATTTCACTGTTCTATGTGGAACGTCCCTCACCACGCATCCTACTGAATTTATCACTGCACGTTCTAGATCGAAATTGCCAATAAATATTTTCGGAACAGTTTTTTGCCCATTTAGCGAATGTTTTATAATTGAAATAACTATATTTTTTCATTGATTTAATAACAAAAATTATTCAATTTGTATGCATATTTTTAAAAATTGAAAATTTATTTTTATTTATTTATTTTCTTATGTTTTTATACAAATGTGAATCCCATTTTGTATTTCAAACATATCAGCATAGTTTTTTAAATCATTTTAGGGCGCTACATTGCATTTATTTTAGAACATTTCTAGAATAAGTTAATATAGTATTTTTTAAAATAATTCGAATCATTTATATGTAGTTTTTTAGTAAATAAGTAGTTTTAAAATTAAGAATATTTACTATATGCATTTATTTATTTATTATCATAAAATCGTTAAACATATTAATGCTTTGACATACATTTAAATTTTTTATGCATATGGGGATTGTATACACACAGACAGAGAGAAACTTTCTTTTATTATTACTAGGGGATCGTACCCGGGCTTCCCGGGTTAAAGAATATAGGTGAAATCATTTTTTTTAATTGAAAACTAATAATTTTTTTATATTCCATAATATTTTTAGATTGACAACTTACATTAAAAAAGCATTTTTCATATGGAAAATACGAATTATACAATCAAATAAATTTTTTAAATTTATCAAAAGCGATATTTTCTTATTAGCCGCATGCTAAGAGTTATTTGCCAAGATTTTGCTACTTATGGCATCCTTTTATATTCTGATAATTTCAGAGCTTATACATGTCTGGTAAATTTGTGTTTTATTTATATTATTTTATTTATTTATTCATGGGGAATTTTTTTAATGGATATTAGCCGTAAGAAAATGATGAAGTCTGTATTTTGTTTTAAGGGCAAACGGATTAATCTTTCGTAATCGAGCTCCGCGCGATATAGATAAATTAAAAAATATTTCATGCTTAAAAAGTGTTTTTAAAATTATAGACAATCAGTAAACTGAGATGGACTTTGCAAAGTTATTCCATTTAAAATAAATCCTATTTGGTGATCTAAAAATTTAAATTGTACGATTATAAATATGTTAGATTTGTTGTTTTTTCAATATTATTCTTTTATTTGTTTATAAAAGAAGTATTAATTTCGTTAATTTGTCTTTCACAAATATGTTAGATCGGTGGGTTTTTTAATATTATTCTTTTATTTGTTTATAAAGGAAGTAGTAATTTCGTTATGCAAAAATAGTCAGAATGCTGAAAAATGTTTGTTGCTTTATGTGAAAAATGTTTACTATTATTATGTATTGAAACCGGCACGTGATAAGATAAACTTAAAAAAAATCATGCTTAAAAATTATTTTAGAAAATATAATACATCAGTCAATTAAGATAAAGTTTTTAAACAAATTGCATTTGAAAGTAAATTTTTTCTCTATGCGACGAAAATTGAAAATGTAACGATGGTCAGAAGATTGAAAAATATACTTTATAAAGATACTCTAAATTTTTGTAAAACATTGCGTTTTATCAGTGTGTGATTTCGATTACATTATTTTTAAATGTGAAGCATTTTCACCTGTGAAGAATTTCAAAGCAGCTGGGCTGTAAAAATGACGCACTTCTACAAAACATAATTCAGGTTTAAGAAATAAAATACACGTTTTTTAATAAAATGACGTCATTTGCATCCTCTAAAGCAATCCACTTTTACAATCCAGTTTTAAACTTTGTCTATAGAAAAGTGTGCATATGACGTCATTATCACAGAATAACAGACAATATTCTTGACATAGCCCATATTTTAATTTCAACCCTTTTTTTAGGTTTTATGAGAAAATGGCAACAGAAAGATATCTCCGATTTTCGACTATTTTCCGTTTACTTTCAATGACTTTCAATGAAATGAGGTACTTTTGTTGCCACGATAAGAAAAATGTTATTAAAAACTACAAAAAAATTAATATCTGAAAAATAAATTGAGATACAGTTTTCAAACAAATTACATTTAAAAGAGTATTTTTTTCCTTATACGACGGTGTAAAAATTTAAAATGTGCAATGTTTAGAAGTTTAAAAATTTGCAATAGAAAAAATTCAAATCCAAAATTTTATTTCAAATTTCAAAGTGTTGCCATTCGCAAAATGACGTATGCGTTACGCACAGATATGTTTGTCCTTTATAATATAGATTGATAACCCAATAAAATTGAAAAAAAAATACGATATTTCTTTTAATTAAATTTATTGAAAATGAAACTTATAGATAGAAAATTTCAACTTTCATCATTCGACTTTCGAACCGATGACCTTTCGTATAGCAGCCATACGCTGTACGACGGACCTACGATAACTGCTTGAAAATGACTGAATTTAAAGTTCTTTTTTCTTTCGATGCGTAAATGGGATTCTGGGCCGAATGCTTTCGACGACTGGGGATGAAATATATGTCTTTTTGATGCGAGTGCGTTGCGATTTTTAAATAATAATTTAGCTAATTATTATAAATTTAAAATTCGGAATCTCAGTTGCACCAGAAGAGTTATTCGACTACATTCACAAAACGTTTCAGCGACGTACGTACCGTACAGCTTTCTGGACATCACAAACAGGCACCGTTGAATAAAGACCCCAAATTGTAAAGTGAAAATAAAGTTAACGATCTAATCGGAAAAGAAGACTGGCCAATATTCATGAAAAATAAACTAAGGGTGAACAAGACTTCAACCACACCCCCCTCATAAGTAGACTTAAGGATCCTAAAATGGGCTTAATAATCCTTTAATGATCACAAAATGTTCGTGTTTAAAATATGTCATGAAAAAAACCTACATGCACCTCTGAAAAAGGCATTTACCCCGCCTGATAATGCTATTGAATCAGCATCTAAATTTATTGAAACGATTAATAATCAAAAGATTGAAACATTCTTAATTATAGCTATTCTAGATGTGGTATCTTTATATCTGTCAATCGATATCAATGAAGACACTAGCATTATTGAATGCGATCGATTATGATTATACGTTAAATAAAGGTATTAAAAATAGCATGAAAGTAGATTTAAATTTAACTGCCAATAACAACGTTTTTGTATTCAACAATCTAGTCTAAAAAAAATCAATAGAGCACCAATGGGCTTGCCCATTTCGAGTTTATTTGCTGAGGTTAAACTACCACTCTTGGGAATATAACATTGAAACTATAAGACCGGGTTCGGATTATTGGTTTAGATATGTGTATGACATTTTCAATATATGGAATCACCCCACAGGTGAACCAGGCTTTTTTTAAAGATAAAATCACTATCTTAGACAAAAGAATAAAATTTACACTAGAAATAGCAAAAACTTGCGTTTTTGGATGCCCAGCTTATCAGAAATATAACGAAACAGAGTCTTGATCGCTCAGTTTTTGAAAGATTAACAGATGCAATGTCACTATATCTTTTATTTGCAATTATCCTATAAGTAAAGAAATAGCACCATTTAATTTTTATATAAAAGAGCATTTGAAGCTTGTTCAAACCATCTACTAAAATAAGAAATGTAATTTAAAAAATTGCAATAGAAAATTCAATTCCATTAAGTTTTGTTGAAAAAATAAGAAACAAGTTAGAAGTGAAAGATTATGAGAAACAAAGCACAGTTCCAGACAAAAGATTTCAAATTTCTAAAGATAACAATATTCCAAGGCTGTGTGAAATTATGAGTCATATTGTTTCTAAATATGATGTAAAATCAATAGCAGTTTCTCCCCCAAAGTTAAAAGATCTGTTAAAGGCAAAAATTCATCCAGTCCAAGCTATCAATGGAACATGAGTTTATATTATACCTTTGAAAAAAGATAATAAAGATTTTCTTCATATAAGGTTGTCAATGAGGAAAAGTCCGGGATAGAATTAAAGAACATCAAGCAGATGTGATTTTAAATATACCCCGTACTGCGTTATCAAGATTAGTTCGAATTCAACCTATAAATGTCGGTTTCAATAAATCCAAAATTATCTTTCGTAAAAGTAATTACCATGAAGCATTTATAAGATATTCCTTTGAAATCATTTTCAATAAACTGTAGTATGCAACGATACATTGTCATATGACAACCATGTAATCTAGAAAGAATTGCTACAGAGTACATGAAAGTTTGTTTGTTAAAAATTTGAATACCCTTTTCTCTAAAGATATCATCCATACCACACTAAAGTTACAATGGTTTCTTCTTGACGAATAAACACAGAGAGCAAAAACAACCTTTAAATGACCACTGACGATGGCCATGTAAATAAGGCTGATAACATTTTGGAACTTTACTTTCTCTCTTCCGCAAACTGATATATCCGTTCACTAATCTGTTGGTTTCACTGAAATAGAAGTATTATTTAAACTGGTACAATTGTGCAGACATAATCCAGTTTAAAAAAAATAAATTATGATAAATTATCTCAATGTTTATATGCCTATATGCAATAAATCTAAATCATGATGGAGAAAATATCTTTTTTCAGCAATTAAATAAAAATTACATAGAGAACAACATTACAATTTTGTTCATTTGCTCGGCAGTTAGGGGGCTAATTTGATATTACATTTATTTTTAATGTTTTTAAATGTATTTTTGAGGTATTTTAATGTATTTGAAACGTATTTAATGTATTTTAATGTATTTGAAACGTATTTAATGTATTTTAATGTATTTGAAACGTATTCAATGTAATTTAAATAATATTTTATTATACATATACATTATAAGAATTTTTAATTTTTTTCTGATTTACATAAGTTTATGACTTCTTAAATCATCCAAAATATAGCCAAAATATGAATTTCTGCGTCAATTATCTTGGATACCTAATCGCAGGATCGACCGTCGCAGAATTCTCGGAGCGCTCTGCTCCGCGTGTACGTCCAACATCCCCGCCCGCGTCCCTTTAGCCGATACTCTTGTGGAAATCAGGTTGAAAAGAAAAAAAATCAAAAATTGAAACAGGACAAATCTAAAAGATAAATCACAGAAATTAAAGGCACCGGAGAGTGGAAGGGAAACTCGGTGCCTCGAAGCTATCGAACAAAACGCTATAAGTAAGCGTACAGAGTTAATGCTGGAATCTGCCGTAAATTGACACAGCTGCGCAATCTTGTGGATGGAGTGAATAACGCAAATACGCGGGTTTTTTGTATGACGGCATATATGACAGAATATCTACCATTTGCGCATTTCGTGCGCAGGTCTATTAGATATTTACAATTTAAGATTTATAGGCGGAAAAGCAGACAAAGCTGTTTTAGAGAATACCTGTTAAAATTTTAATCATGAATTTCAAATATTTACTCACTCAGAGAAGATGAACCTTGTTTACCAGATTTATTGCAAAATATTTTTGTTACAGTTTGTTTTGATGAAAATATGTGTATTTAAAAAAAAAAAAATCGCAATGTCATTTTAATTTCGGGAGAAAAAGCACTAATGCTACGTAAACAGTATTGCGTTTGCCCCGAAACTAAACTGACATTGCAACTATTTTTTAAATACATATATTTTTATCAAAACAAGCTGTAACAAAAGTATTTTGCAATAAATCTGGTAAACAAGGTTCATCTTCCATGAGTGAGTAAATATTTGAAATTCATGATTAAAATTTTAACAGGTATTCTCTAAAATGGCTTTGTCTGCTTTTCCGCCTATAACTCTTAAATTGTAAATAACTTCTAATAGACCTGAATTTTATGCAAGCTATTCAGGCTAAAAGAAAACCATTTTTGTTAATAAAAGTTACAGGCGTAACTTTTAATTCCATGGTTTTTTTCCAGTTTTTTTCCCACATTGGAAGAAACTTGCCCACCTTGGGTTTATGTTATTATTTATTAGAAAAAAAATGTATTTTAAATATAATGAGCGAAAAGCGTGTGTTTAAATTGATGTAATATACCAGTATGTATGTATTTTAAATAAAGTTATCTTTTTCAAATGACGAGTATATTTTTAAAATGATGATTTTATATTTTGAATGAAATGGATGCAACATAAACGCTGGTGATGGGGGAAAATATTTGACGGTTTATGAACTGCAGCCGGCTAACATAAAAGTACTTTTTTACACTGTTTATTTAATCTAACCCTGTTCATATATATGAAAAGATAAAAAATTTTAATCTATTTTTCCCTCCAAGATATGCTAGAAAAATAAAAATTATGTACATGGATGTGTTTCTAGTAACAATACAACATTTTAGTACTTTTACAACTTGATTATAAATTAGCAAATTAATTTTACGTTATCTAAACGTTGCTGATAAATCCTTAAACATTCTTTATGGTTGTTACAACTGTATATACAAGTACAACAATTGAGTAAGTTATGTAACAAACTACGATTTCTAAAATATACCAGCTGGTTGGGAAATTGCAAAAGAGAAATATTTAAAACCTTTAAGCATCTTAAACGAGATTTTGAGCCCTATAATTTTTTATAAAAAAGTTAAAATATTATTTAATATATATTATTAAATGTCAGTGATTTTAATACGTTCAATTGGCCCATCTCCGTCCGCAGCCCATTTTTCTACTACTTATTCCGACTCTTTTGCAGAAGCCAGATTGAAAAAAAAAAAAAGAACAAAAAATTGAAAATTGAAACTGGACAAAATTAAAAGGGAAATTTGAAATTATTGGCTACCGACCAACAACTGCTACGTCGAGCTTATTATTAGTCTATAAATTTCAGTTATTGGCAGTTGTTGTGTGTTTCATAAGACTTTTTCAAATGTGGAGAATGTTCCGCAATTGGGTTATTTCGATAAAAGTTACTTTCATTTTCTAGCCATTATTTAACTTTTATACAGTTACAATTGTATACTGTTTTCTCATTTGACGCCAATCATGGCTATCGGCACGATTACGGAAAGTTATCCATTTTACCCCTGCGAAGAACCGGTGTAAGATAATAAGTGTTTAATTGAGCATACCACGTACTATTTGTAAATATTTTATATTGTATTCCAATTTTTGAAGTTTCTTCTATACTTAGTATGCTTTCTGCAATGTTATTCACCTGTGCGAAGTGCAGGTATCCCATGAAAACTATTTTTCCCAGATATGACACAATGACCGACATATTTCTAGATTAAAAAAAAAAAGGTAATTTGTCGATTTTAGGAATTTTTTTAAAGCTGTTGTCTAAAATTCTCAAAATATTTAAAACTATAAATAATCAATTATTGCTGGTTTAATAGTACAAGAATTACTGCTTGCATTTTAAATTAAAGTGGATCCTAATGTAAAATGAAATGCGTTTTAAATGGAATGAATGAAATGCTTCTATTTTAAATATTATAAATACAATTCGATCAAGAGAATATTTGGCAATTTATCGCCTGCGCCCGGTAAATAAAAAATATGCCTTAAAATTAACTAAATAATTTATACTTAAACTCTAAGCGTAATATAACGTTTAATTCTCATTGGAAATACACATGTTTATGTAATTTTTATAACTTTATCTTATCAGGTATTGAATTAAAAACGCTGCTGTAAAATTCTTTCTTAACATACATTAACAAATTTTTATATATCCTTGTTCATTGCATTCCAAACACATAATTCAAATAGAATGTATTAAAATCATTGACATTTAATAATACATATTAAATAATATTTTAACTTTTTTTATAATTTATAATAAAACACAAAACTAACCTGTTTTTCTCTTTTGGGAAGCGAAAAAAATTAGTTCTCTCAGATAGAGAGTTATTTTTGCAGTTTTGAAAACTGCAATAATTAGAACGCCAACGGGGCATTTTCCCAAATAATATAAGTTCTTAAAAGAACTGATTTTGTTTAAATAACTAACTTCAATTAATAAATTAAATAATGGCGAATAAATAAATCGAATTATATCTATGCTTCCAACAATTAAGTACTGCAGACGACAAACGAATAAAATCACGGCTGCGCGTGCGCATAGTTATTTCATAGATATCGAACTGACAGATCACCCACAAAGGGGAAAGAAGTTAATAATCCTCTTGTAGTTCACTCCGTCCGCTGGGTGGCGTATGACCTTGATTGACGTAACCTCGCCTTTAATCTTGCGGTTACCTTTCCCATTTAAGATAGGACGCTTACTTATATCGCTTTGCTATCGAACGACTGCTGCTGCATGGAGCTCCCCACTTTCTGTATTGGATGCATACACATCGTTTCAATATTAAAACAGTAGATACATGTCTGTATAAAACTGAGAAATATAAATAGGCGATGAATTGTTTTGAGTACCTTATATAGCGGGAAATATTTCATAAATTAAAGTATTTCTTTTATGTATATTAGAATTTAATGAAATATTTCGGGTGTCGTTAGAGCATTTCAAAACACTATAAATAATGAGTAATATAATAACAAAGTTTATTGTCTCTACTTGCGGTATTCAGAAGTAACACATGGATGGCGCATATTATTCTGTAGTATGATGGCAATAAATCACCAACTAAGCACTTAAAAATATCCAGTATTTTAACCAATATTCCTATTGATTATGTATACATATAAAAAAAACCTTTATTTTACATTTGCCTTGAGATTCCTATTAAACCAATTTTAATAATTATCTTTTTAAATTGAAAGCTGTTTATTTCTACACGAGTCTAGCTATGTTCACGTTGTTCTAATTTTTAGGTGCGTTCGTAATTATATAAATACGTAGCACCTATAGTCGTCGTTCAGTCCGTCCGTCTGTCCGCATGTAACAGAGCAAAAACTACCCAACCGAATGGTCTGAAATTTCAAATATATGATTGTTGCAAAATTTTGTCGAGCCATTTCAAATTTTATGAAAATCGGATGTATAGTTTAATTACAGGAACAGTCAAAAGTTTTTCTTTACATTACGGCCAATGGGAAAAATTATTGCAAGTGGATTTTAATGATATTAGAGCCTTCCGAATGATCTGAAATTTTAATGATATAATTGTTGCAAAATTTTGTTGAGCTATTTCAAATTTTAGGAAAATCTGATGTATAGTTTAATTACAGGGACAGTCAAAAGTGTTCCGAAAAAATTATTGGAAGTGCATTTTAATGATGTATCAGACTATGCACTTTACGAAGTGCAAAAAAATTATACATTCAGTACAATATGGGGTGCAAAAAATAATTATAAAACTAGTTATAGTACGAACGCACCTCATTTGCCACGTTTGACGTGCAATTTCCAACTTGTTATATTTTGCTTTCAATATTAAATATTTTTAAAGAATTTTCTTTAAAATGATGGCAATTGTATTACTTCCGTTATTACAGAGAACAAGCTAATAATAGGGCTTTTTCAACTACCTATATGTAATTTTCTTAGCTTGTAATTCCTTTAAATGCTACATTTTCTAATGTGATTTACTGTTTTTCGCGAAAATAAAGAAATATCAAGAATCAAACATAAGCATTACCTTATAACCTACAACCCAAATTACCTTACCGCCAAATAACAGAAGAGTTTCGGCACGCTACTGCCTGTATTTTTTAGGTTTTTTAACGAATTTTATTTTTCAGTGGTACAGTCAAACGCAAGAACAGAAGTCAATGATCAAGCGTACGAATACAAAATTGCTAACATTTTTAGGCTCAAGTGTCGGATCAAGTAAACTTATAGACATGTCACACTTTACATGCTTTTTCGTGCATAACAAAACGCAGAATAACGTTTCCAGCTCGCGACCTCAAATGAAAGTGCAAACGTTGAAGTATTGAAGTGCTTATACACAAACTTTAGATACAGCAGAAGACTTACCCTAAAAAATCGACTTTCGATATAAAATATGCGATATGTTATTGTTCCTGGGAATTGTATGTTTGATGCTACTTTAAATTATTTAATAATTAAACTAAACATGTAAAAGAACTCGGTGGTATGATCTGTATAATGCGCGGTAAAGCGAATATTCGTTACAGAAAACTATTAATTTTTATACTTCTTTAAAAAAAAATTATTTGTAATTTCGGGAATAAACTATTTTATTAACTGATATGTACACTTATTTATTTACCTTATTTACAAATTTTTATTTACACATTCATAAATTTTAACATATTTAATTTTACATGTTGAAAGGCTTGTCTCATAGTCTGACTGCGCATATACAATGTAATGTCAACAAACGTCTGCTTTCTTTTTCCTAAAATCCGCTTCTCACAGTTTAGTTTCGGTTGCAGGTACATTCAGTGTAGTAGTCACACGTAATCACGGTTAATAAGAAAATTAAAAGAGTTAATTTGCGATTATAACGTTTTGTAACTGCAAATGAATTTTTGTACCACCCTGTATTAGGGTTTACGTTTTTATGCGTTTTTCCAAACACTATAATTACCAGAAGGTCATTTTGAGACACATATAACCATAATTTTTAATCGTCATTTTTATTTGAAAAAAATATATTTATATTATATTCATCATTCTGTTATATTCATCTGATTTTCTTTTCTAATATAAATGTACCTTTTCAGATTTTCTTATTAGATTTGAATGTATCTAAAAATTCTTTAAAGTGGATGTACATTTAACTCTTAAATTGATGGTGATGCAAAACTACATGCTTTTTTATTTAATTCTTAGCAATCAGTATATTTATATAGAAATATTAATGCTCTAAAAATTACAAAAATATCAACTTAAAAATCTATGTTAAAATGTATGGTGTGCAATCTTTAATATAAGAGGGTCATTCAACATAAATTATCAAAAATTAAAAATAAAATAAAATAAAATAAAATAAAAGTCGTGGCCACATGGGAAACGATTTTAATAAAATTTCGTACACAGGTTCAATTCATATTCTAATAGAGCATCACAAAATATCGCGACAAAATGTAATATATTTTAGATGATCTGTGCATTTAAAAAACTTGTGACATAGAATGGCACGTGTGCACTTGTTCAAAGTTGCAAGGTTGAAGTACGTTTCTTAAAAACTATTTAACGTAAATTAAATATCTTTATAGTGTTGTATCCTCTGGAAAATTAACTTAATATTTATTGAGTAATAATAATTTGGTAACGCCATGAATTATCTTAAATTAGTTGCAAAAATTGAAAATTCGTCAATTTTGAGAAACTTAAAAGCGTTATAAAAATCAAAGGAACTCAAAAACATCTGTGAAATGGATGTCTCATGTAGTGTTACATATTAAGTTCGAATTGCTTAAGTTTGTAAGTTGCTATTTTTTTTTTCCTTTTTTCTTAAAAATAGCTTAGAAACTTTAAAAGTAATTGCAAAATCCAGATTTTTCCTCTTTTATATGTTTAAAAAATTAACATAAGGAAAAGTCATACAATACAAATATTGAATAAGCGTAATGATCAATAACCCCGTAATATGTTTAAAAAGGTTCAAGTTTGAAGTTTGATTCCTAACATAACAAAATTGGGTTCAAAAGTAGTAATATTTATTACATTCTAATCCAAATTTTTACGAGTTTTTCACAATATTGTGAATGATTTTAAGAAAAATATGTTTATTGCTGCTATCGACATTGAATAAAGATAAAATTATGTTTTTTTTTGCTCAACTCAACCATCTTTCTACTGTAATTTAAAATATTCTTCAGCCAAAAATAAACTGAAAGACAGAGTAAAAAATTCTATATTTAAAATATATACATTTATCTATAATCTCAAATAATTTAAACATATTAAGAGGCTTTCTTCACGGTTAAACAAGACATAGAAACATTGATTTTTTTTCTCAACATTTTTTACTATTCATTTTTTTTCTCATAAAGGAATAAAAAAGTAAGAAGAATGACACTTTCGATATTTTAAATTATACTTTTAGCTATAACGTCGAATAAATTTGAAGATGTAAGATCGTTCCTTCGTGTTCAAACGAATAATAGAAATATTTCATTTTTCACTCCAAATTTTTTAATATTTATTTTTTTTTCTCATTATGGAATAAAAATACAATTATTAACTCAAGCCAATATATTACTTATAATTCATTCTTATATATAAATCATTTTTTTAGTAGTCCTTCCATTCCTAAGGCTAATAATGAAAATAGAAATTTCAAACATGTAGACAAAATCTCCATTTTGCATAAATTTTTAATGTAAAATTTTAAAAAACCCTGAAATCTATTATTTTGAATTTACTCATAAATGAATATGATCTACTTATATGCTGATTTTCATTAAAATCTGTGACATGCCAGCTATAGCTAATTTGCTCATTTTGTATAGAATGCCCCAAGAGTAAAAAACATAATTAAAAAATGATTTATGCATTTAAGGATTAAGTTTTATAAAATAAAATATTATATAAAATAGGGTATTTAGATTCATACTTATTAAAGCATTTACGGATTTGCAATATTTTACTTTTTACTTGTATTGCAGATGTGCAACGTAAGAAAAGGATGACGTATTATACGAAAAATGCATCTCTTATTTTTTTCCATATTTTTCCTATGTGTTCCTTCCTCATTATTTAAAAACCTTTCAGGGAATCATATACATTTTTTTCGAAAAAAATACTGCATTTAAGGGTTAAAATGCTGCCTTAAATTATTTTCTGGAGAAAATATTCATTGATTGATACTGTGCAGTAAGTAAGATGCGCAAGTCAGTTTAATATAATTTATGTTGACAGATTCCAAAAATGATTAACATTTATCACAATGCCTTATAAAATGCCTATTAAAATTAAAGGGGAAAAAATCAATTTCTAATTCCGAAAACGTTATAAGCTATGAAAATATTCTAAATAAATAACAGAATGGTAACTCAATAAATATTTTAAGAAAAAGGTGTTTGATTCATTGCAAAAAATATTTAATATTTACCGCCCAGCAAATACATACCTTTCCATACACGATCGGACCGCAGCCGTCAGTGTCGGTAAAGTGTCAGCAGCATGTTGGCAACTGAAATTTAAGAATCTGCTTTTCGCCTGCCGGTTACCGTAATCGGCCCCTTTATGGTTATATATCGGCAGGCGACTTACACAGGCAAATGACGCAGGACCGATATGTGATTTATGATAGTGGCCTGATTAGATTTGCCAACGTCGGTCCAAATTTGGAATGTTTAGTCTTAGCAGACATTTCTTTTTCTTTTTCTTAATTTTGTTTGAGTTTGAGTTTTGATATTATATGTATATTTCATGTATTTCATGCAAAATTCTAACTGTGATAAACAAAAAAAATGTAAAAAAAGTCAATATTTACTTATTAAAAAAGCTGTTATTGAATTCATTTAAAAAAGGACTTACAATTATTCGAATAATCAAAAGTTTTTTTAAATCGCTCCTTAAAATTATTATTCATTATAATCTTAATTGTAGAAAATAAAACTTCATAAATTAATTATTTTCTAACTATATATTCATTTTAAAAGCAATAGCTATGTTTCTTATTTTATTTAAAAATCAAATTATTAAAAAAGTGTTTAAAATTATTTTACAAGTTATAAAAATATAAGAAAATACTTCCCAACTTTTTAGCATTAAAATTTAAAAGAAAAATTCAGAAATCTCCCACTTCTAAAAAATATGTTTACCAAAAAAAAAAAAAAAAAAAAGTTAAATCTTATTTGATGATTAAAAAATGTTGATAAGTAAAATAATTATTATTGCTACATAATCACTAAAAATATATTCTACATTAAATCAACAAATGGCAAAATATAAACTCTTATTCTAATTAAAAGTGATTAAAACTAATTTATTTATTTTTATTAAAATTTGTTTTTCTATGTTGCAAATGTATAAATTTCTTGGATTAATACGTTTAATTACATTATAATTCCAAAAGAGAAAACTGTATTAACTCGATAAAGCCAGTTGGGAAGAAAACTTGCCATGTAAGGTGAACAAGAACAAAACTTTTAAATTTCAATACCAGTATTTTAATTTGGAAATTTTCACATTATCTAATCTCAAATTTTGATCTATTAAATAAATGAAAATTACAATGTGGAAAAAACCGGTGTCAAAGAATTAAAAGAAATATAAAAAAGGTTCGTCCTTCATGGATTAAAAGAAAACCCCCCGAAATTCACTTATTTTATTTAGTAGGCATTCTTAAGTTTATAAGAAAGATTAGAAAATATCCCCAATTTAAAAAATATCTCCCAAAAGAAAAAAATATATATATCTAAACTAATATTTTTATTTTATTTTTAAATTAAAAGTATTGATAAGTAACAGATTAATATTGCAACATACTTATTGAATATGTGTTCTACTTTAAATCATAGAAACGACATAAAATGAATTCCTATCATAATTAAAAGTTATTAATTACCACCTTATTATTTATTTTAAAAAGTTTTTCCATGTTAAAAATATATGTTTTATAAATTAACGCAACGCATGTAATTACATTATAAATTCTATAAAAATGTTTTG